>JAKGUB010000329.1:3620000-4370000 GCA_026261675.1 Hippocampus mohnikei | reverse complement strand
GAACAAAAGCTCCATAACATTTAACCCAATCATTGTCGCCGGCAACACATGCTGACTGCAGCTTATGAAAATCTAAAGCACTTAAGACCAGCACGATATGCGATTGCTCGCTTCGGGTTTGCAGCTGCATAAATGTTTTTTGAGGATGCACGCGTTGCTTCTTGAAACCAACAGTATTGACATTTCATAAGCAGTCAACATATTTTATTTTATTTTTGTGTGGAAAGATGATTCATTTGCCTATTACCATTTGGCCAGATGCGGTACTTGGTCACTCCATTGGAGGAAATGGCCAGAAAATTCCAGGTGTTAACTTTCTTGTCATGGGGGAATTATTGGGATCCCTTCCATTTTCATACGGGCTGAATTAGACAGATGGAAGATGTTAAACTGCAAAGCATATACGCTTTCATCGTTTTCTGCGCAGATGGTCACATCTCGAAAATTGTTAAAAATGCAAGCCTGGAGGTGATTGGGGTGACACACCCCCGAGCAAGCATTCGCAGTACTGTATTTGGTTTTTTCCTACTATCGTGTCAGTAGTGGAAAGTTATCAGTCAGACATTTTTAAAAAAAAAAAAGTTCTCGGGTGTTTTCGAACTATTTCCAACACAACTATTGCAACAAAAGCAAAATATCACACTCACTGACACATTTTCAGAAACAGTGAGCTAAAAGATTTGGTTGTTTCATTTTGCACTTGACGGATGGGCAGAGCGTGTGAGTTTAGACTCAACTATTTGTATACAAGACCAAAAAAAAAAAAAAAGTCCATTTTCCACAACATGACCCCTATGAAGAGATATTTTGGGAGCACATCTCCTCGGAGTGGATAACTTCCCTTCTCGGAAACATTTGTTGCTCTTTTTGCAACGCAATTCCACCGTGCAACAAGACACATTGAATTATTTCCATTTTGCACAGTGCGCCGTGTTTGTTTCAAAGTGTATTTCAGATGGGTAACAAGCCCATGTCTGGCAGGAAGGAGGACACATTTGAAAGTAATAGCTTCCCTAAATTGCAGAAATAATTGAGTTCTCCAGGAATAATCAGTCACGCTAATCTCCACGCGAGGAAAACATAATTTCATTTGCCCGCCTCAAATTTTGAGTCGCCTCGGCGAGATGGCACGCACAGTTCATGTGGATTTTAAGGACTAGTCAAATTACGCTGGACGTTTGTATGTAAGGGTTAAAACAAGTATTATACACACTTGTGTGCATTTTGAAACGCCACCGCTAGATACAACAATTGAGAATGTGCAAACACAACATGAGTTGAGTCATTGAAGAATTGCCGGCCACTATATGAGGAAATATGGCCATCATGAATTTTTAAAAAGCCCTTTGTTCAGGTAGGGGTGCTTCGATCAAAGCTGGTATGGGGCCGATTCTGATAGCGATCATCCATGAGTGAGATCGGCCGATACCGATTCGCAGACTGATCACGTGGTTTGAATTAACTGCACATACAAGCTGCAGGTGATCGCCAATGAAAGGCATTGATCGATACATGCCGATCAAGTAAATTAGCACGGATATCGTTTGATGATATCGATCGAAGGACCACTACAGATAATAGTATCTATGCAAGTATCCCAAGTCTGGTATAGTAAAGAGTTGGAGTTGACAAACTTCAGAGTTTGGAAAAGCATGGGACATGTAAACTATTATATGAATATTTCCATTTGCAAGACCGATTTATTTTATTTGAATGAAAAGCCTGGTAATTTGGGTGTGGAACGTTTCAGTTTTAGCTGTGTAGAAACTCTGCTATCAGTATTACTCAATACAAGTCAAAGAGTCACAGCCTTAAGAGGTGAGAAAAACAAAAAACAAATACTTCTGACCGAGGAAGAGGGTGACGTTGCTCAACAATGCCACTGTGAGAGGGGTCTGATCTCTTACTGCCACCTGGAGCCAAATGCGCCGCACTACCTCCATCCACTGACCCACACAATATTTTTACTCGACGTGGTTCGTTGAAACGTTCTATTTGTGATGTATCGTGTCGATGTCATGGTGTGTTTTCAAACCCCGGCTTGTGACATATACCGGACGTAATAAAGACGTCTGCTTTCCAGGGACCGTGACTGCGCATGCGCATTCTAGCCTAGGAGGGCGGGGCCTACTTTTCTACGTAAAGCACGCGCCCTCGATTTGGCCAATCGGCGTCGAGGTAAACACTTGATTTCGTCATTGTTATTGTGCGTTGCTTGGAGGGCGCTGCAGCTGATCGGGTCTCAGGGAATATTTCGCCACATTTAAACTTTTAGCCACGTTGGTCAACGCTTAAAACGAAGGAGGAGGCCGAGCTGTGCCATGTCGATACCAAAGGACACTTCTTCGGAGGAGAGTTTGCAAGGTATTGTGTTAAAATGACACATTTTGTTCGGAAATGGCGCGAGCTAGCATGGAAACTGTTGGGAAGCTTCACGACAAGATTCAAAAATTTATTTATGTGAATATGTAGTTTAAAATTTTGTGAGTGCGTCTAAAATGAGTCAGGAAACAAACGATGACTTTGTGCTTGCACTAATTTTTTATCTACACTTCTTGTATTTAAAAATACATTTTTCATAATCACTGGCTGCTTTGTGTAAATTTTATGTATTTTTTTTTCCCCCGATTTTTTTGACCAGGTTCGTGGGTGGAGTTCCACTTCAGCGGGGCAGCCTCACAAAGCATCAGTCGCCACGGAAGCCAGGAGCTCGTCATGCCCACGTCCACTCAGCAGGATGACGTGGAAAACATGCTGCTGGACGCCCAACACGAGTCGAGCAGGAGCAGCTCAGCCGGAAACTCGGAGTGCAACAGGTCTGTGCTCGATAGGGGAACTGCATGGTTGCGAAATGCAGACAGTCACTCTGACCCTTTGCTCCCATCTTACAACAGCCCACGCAGAGCACTGACCCCCCTTGTGTGGAAAGGCTCTGGGGGAAGCAGCTCGCAGGTACTGAATATTGTAAGATCTACTGACTTGATTTGAAAGTGGGGTAGACGCGTACTGATTTTTAGAACGGGGTGACCCTGCACATAAGAAAAAAAGAGTCATATAGTAACCCTCTTTGGCCTCACTAGTACGACAGCTCAGTGTGCTAGTCGATTTCCCGCTCTCATCTGGCATTTCTGCACTCGTTGGACAGCTTTGGCATACAAGTACTTCAATTACATGTTACAAAATAGGTCAAAACCTGCATTCGTTGACATTAAAGTGCAACTCATAATATTGTACCTCACTAGTAATGTAATGTAGTTGTCCTACTCATGTGCACAAAGAGTTTATTAGTAATGATACGACATTGCTGTGACACAAATTCACAATTGTCTGTACGTCTGTACCCTGTTTTACTGGTGCTTATTTTTATTTTTATTTTTCAACCTGACCGAACCCACAATGTGTTTTTTTTAGTCGGACGAGGACCTTCAGGAAAGAAGACAGGAAGTAGAGATGATGATGAAGAAAAACGCAGACTGGATCTGGGACTGGTCTAGTCGACCTGAGAACAATCCGCCAAAGTACGCTGTTTATGTTTTTTGACGTAATTGCACTGGCTGTGGCCACAAAATGAGGTACACGAGTTTTGATTGAAACAGAGAGATGTTGTGATTTAATTTTGGTGTTCCTAACAATATCATCTCGATTAAAGTTGCTCCTTAAAAGATGGAATATGGAGTCTTTTAGCTGCACCCTCACGTTTGTTTGCGTTGGACGCTGAGGCATCATCGCCACAAGCATGATTTGTTCATGACGGCGTATTGCCAAAAACGAAATGTTACCGGTTCAACGTATTTTGGGGGGGAATGCACAATCCAAATGTAGGGAGACGCTCACCTTACTAAATGGAAACAGTCATGTTGGCAACAATGGTTGCAGCAGTCAATATGCAGTCGCCTGCGCCTGAAGTTAAGGAATAATAATTGAACATTAAACATTAGAGGCATAAAATGAGGCCGGGAAAGATTGTTTTTTTCCCCAAAAACATTTTCGTAAACAAAGCCCCTCACCCCCCAAATCACTGAAAACTACCTTTAATTCTGCTTACTGAAGGAAATCCAAACTTGGGGAAGATCTGGTGGCGCAACACAATTTTTTGTTATTGTATTCTGGTCATTTCACTCGCTTTTCTGCCACATGTAGTGCCGTGGCGCCTCTTGCTTAATATATGACAATTTGGTCACTGAGGCAAGGAGACCGTTTTCTGTCATTGTGACCTTCGACGGGCCATGAAAGTTTGATGTGCTTCCTCCGCAGGGAGTTCCTGCTCAAGCACCCCAAGCGCGCCACTGCGCTCAGCATGCGCAACAGCAGCGTCATGAAGAAGGGCGGCGTCCTCTCGCCCGACTTCCTGCAGCTCTTCCTGCCCTCCTTAATCATCTCGCATATACTCGCCATCGGCCTCGGGTAAGGCTGGGAGCATCTGGGAGTTGCGAATTTGTTACAGAAAGGTGGACTTCCTTTCAGCAGTGAAACTTGTATACATATGAAGTAGGGTTTCAAGTTAGGTTCAGGGTTTCAAAGTAGGGTTGCAAGTTAGGGCTAGGGTTTCAAAATAGGGTTAGGGTTTTAAAGAAGGGTTTCAAAATAGGATTAGGGTTTTAAAAAGGGTTTCAAATTAGGGTCAGGTTTCAAAGTATAGTTTCAAACCGGTTAGGGTTTGAAAGTAGGGTTTAAAATTAGGGTTTGGGTTTGAAAGTAGCGTTTGAGCCTAAGTGGTGTTAAGGTATTCAACGTAGGCTTTCATATTCAAGTTTGGGTTTCAAATTTAGGGTAAGGGTTTCAAAGTAGGGTTGCAAGTTAGGGCTAGGGTTTCAAAATAGGGTTAGGGTTTTAAAGAAGGGTTTCAAATTAGGGTCAGGGTTTGAAAGTAGAGTTTGAGGCTAAGTGTGGGTATTCAACGTATGGTTTCATATTAGAGTTAGGGTTTCAAATTTAGGGTGAGGGTTTGAAAGTAGCGTTTCAAATTAGGGTTTGGGTTTCAAAGTTGGGCTTTCAAATCAGGGTGAAGGCTTCAAAGGTCAAATTTCACAGTAGGGTTGGGGTTAGTGTTTCAAAGTCAGAATCAGAATCAGAATCATCTTTATTGGCCAAGTATGTAGAACACACAAGGAATTTGTCTCCGGTATAACACGCTGCATTAGTATCATCATAAACAAGAACATGACAAATGGGTATGGAAGCACATTTCATAATGTAAGTGAACCATAGTTTCAAGCAGAGCTAAAGTGATCAGTGGTAGAATACAATACTATGACAGTTTGTACAGTTGGTGCAGAAAATCATTGAACCATTTTAGAGGGATACAATATTTGTTGCACAAGAAGAGTGACGACGTCAGTGACTGTTTAGGGAGTTAATGGCTAGAGGGAAGAAGCTGTTTAAGTGTCTGCTGGATTTGGTGCGCATGGATCTGTAGCGCCTGCCTGAGGGGAGTAACTGGAAAAGGTGGTGGGCAGGATGCGGGGGATCCAGGAGGATTTTCCGTGCCCTTGTCTTGATTCTTGCAGTGTGCAAGTCCTCAAGAGTGGGTAGGGCGGTGCCAATTAATTGTCCGTTGAAGTCGGATTTTGTCCTTCTTTGTGGAGGCCCCAAACCAAACCGTGATGGAAGAACACAGGATTGATTCGATGACTGCCGTGTAGAACTGACGTAGCACCTCCTGTGGCAGGCCATGCTTCCTCAGCAGCCTCAGGAAGTACATCCTCTGCTGGGCCCTTTTCAGGATGGAGATGGTGTTGACTTCCCACTTCATGTCCTGGGAGACTGTGATTCCCAGGAACTTGAAGGTCTCGACGGTTGACACAGGGCAGTTGGATAGTGTGAGGGAGTAGGAATCCAAATTACGGTTAGGCTTTCAAAGTAGGGTTTCAAATGAGGGTTACAGTTTCAAAGTAGAGTTTGAAAGTAGGGTTAGGATTTGAAACTAAAGTTCGGGTTAGTGTTTCAAAGTCAGTTATTGTCAGAGTTGTTCACTCGGACAGTTGAACAGACTCAGGAAGAGATTGTCTTTTCTGCCGGCAGGAGGCGCAGTTTTCTACGAAGCCACTCCGTGTGCGCTTCCCATTGACACCTGACCCCTGCAACCTCTGCCGGCCTTTTTATTGGTTGTGTATGCAAATTACAAGTGATATTATCAGAAAAAACACTCCCTTCTTCACATGTCACACCTCTCAACCCAGCCCACCGATACGCCCCTAAGACGCCAAAAATTCTCTTGCTACAAACAATGGCTTATCATGTTGCCCTCCCGAAGTTGAACCTCCCTGCCGACATTATCAGTTGATGAGGACTTGGCTTTATTCAGCTCAAGTTGGCCCTTTTTTCTGTCTGCTCCATTGTGTACAAGTTGTGAGACCATACCGTTCGAGGTCAATCAAGCATATACAGTACTGAAATGAAACTTGAAAACATGATAATATTAAGTTTGTCTTTCTCCATCAGTTATCAAAAGCTGCATTTAAAATTCGCCAATCAGTTTCAAACTCGGTCTGCACATACCACGATTTGAAGTACCTCTGCTCAATCTCCAAATAAAGTTCTGTTGTCTAGTAGGATGATCCTGCCTTTTTTTTTTTACTTCCTTGCACAAGCATGTAGTTAATACAGACAGCTATTTTGAACTCTTAATACCTTAAGGAATTTTAGCCAAAAGCTCAACCTAAAAATAGAATTGATGTGGTATACTGTCTTTTTTTTTTTTTTTTTTTAGGATATACGTCGGGAAGCGCCTGGCCTCCCACAGCAACCTCTGAGAAGTGTTGCAATCGGACCTTGATGAGACCTCGGTATGCCTTTCAGTGATGAGAGATCGAATGTGAAAAAAAAATCAAGCTACCGTGGGCCAAGTGACTGAAATGCCGGCGGCCCTCTTGAACTCATCTAAACTGTCCCCCGTTTTTTCTGCCGCTTCCTCAAGATCTGCACGTTTTAGGAACTGCTGCGTTGTACGTCTATGAATCACATGATCGAAATTGGTCAATTGTTTGTGTACCGCGTATTACTATTGTGTCATTTGTATCATGTACTGTGATCGTACTTCACTACAAATTGTGCTGCGATATTTGTCAACAAAAGAAAATCTGACGCACAAACATGGTCCGTGAGATTCAATAAAAGTTGAAAAATGCATGCGGCTTTTGCGAGTGATGTGAAAGGAAATCCGCCCAAAAGATGAACACAATTAAAATTTTATTGAACTTTGGTCAAAATAATAAAACCAGTGAATACATTGCCACCATATGAGGAATCAATGGACAAAGACAATGCGTTGTGTGTTTTGTTTTGAACGTACTTGTAACCTTGACGTACGTCTGCATTTTCGGAGGAACTTCCCCATATTAGGAAGGAGACGGATGAGGGCTGTCAACACTCCTAAGATTGGGAGGCACTCTTATCGCCGACGCGTATGGGTGCAATGTGTATTCGTAGCAGCGGCGTTAATGTGGACATCACGCGTCAAAAATCGGAATTAACTCATAATGCACGTGAGGTTCGGGCTGGGAGGGGGTCGGAACTTGTAGCTGTCACTCATAGAAAGTCGGAATTAAGGCTGCAGGTTCCCTTTGTCCGTCTTGTGCCCGTGTGCTTTACCGGCCCACAAAAAACAAAACAAAAAATAAAACACGCTCTAAAATCAAGAGGAACTTGATACACACACGCGCGCGCACACACACATTGACACACATACTATTAGTTGTGTCCAACAGTGGTTGCGGAACTGGTAGCCCCAAAATGGTAGTTCAATAGAGATCTGCTAAAAAAAAAAAAGACAGTGCTGTGACTGGACATGTTCCATCTCTACAACATAAAAACATGCAAAGCAATATACATCGAAATTTAAAAACACATCTGTCGTTTTAGTTTCTTTTTATTATGTGGATGACAAGGTGTACTTTAGTAGATACAGTCAGTGAAATCAGGTCACTGTATTGATGGGTGGAGGGAGAACGTAAGTACGAGAAGGGGAAAGAAAGGGAGGAAAAAAAAGTCTGCTCCCCAGATTCACGGCCACTTCCACCAGCAGATATGCGGCCGGCGAGAGGGAAGGAATGTTACAGTTTGACTTTTTTTTTCCCCTCTGCCCACCAACCGTTAATCCGCTCTTCGGTGCTCGGAAACCTTTCAGACGGCGGTACAGCGTCACTTGTGTGGCGGGAGGGGGGGGGGCAGCTTCCGAGCCTTTAAAATGCTGAACCGAAGGTTAAAATTGTCAACACAAACATCGACGTTCAAGAGTTTGACCTCCGTCAATGAGATCCAGGTTTGGGCTTTCCCAGTCACTGGGGCGAGGTGGCGAGAGGAGGAAAAAAAAAAAAAAAAAAAAAAAAAAAAAACCTAAGTTTAGATTCAAAATAAAACAGACCTACGGGTCAGCCTCCCAAAAAAGTAGACGCGTGCTTTTGAAAAATTCTTCACCAGGAGGACAACGAGGCCGTTTTTTTCTTGTTGTTCTTATACAGACAGACACGTAGTAGGCTGAACTACAACAAGGACGCCCAAAGCCCGTCCCCGCTCTTCTAGTTGATCTTGTCCTGGAAAATGTACAAGTTGTTGGTGGCGGCCACGGCGATCACGTTCTCTTTGGGGTGCCAGGCCGTGTGCAGGATCTTCTTGTTGAAGTCCAGGCTGTCCACGCTGATCTCGTCCTTCTTCCGCTTGCCGCCCGTGGACACCTTGCGTGGCTTCAGCGTGGCCCGCGGCTTGCTGCTTTCCCGCGACGCCTCCAGCGTGATGTCCCGCCGGGTATTGCGGTCGAACATTCGGAAGAAGTTGTTGTACGAGCCCGTCATGATGGCACTGGAAGAGAGGGGAGGCGATTCAGCCCAGCCTTGCCCAACCTTTACCGATACCATCTACGCTTATCCGAGGTCAGGTTGCGGGGGCAATAAGCTTGAGCAGGCAAGCCCGGACTTCCTTCTCCCTAGCCACATCTTCCAGCTCTTCCCGGGGGGATCCCGAGGCATCACCAGGCCAGCTAGGAGACATAGTCTCTCCAGGGTGTCCTGGGTCGTCCCCGGGGTCTCCTGCTGGTGGGAGGGGCCCGGAACACCTCACCCAGGAGGCGTTCAGGAGGCATCCTCATCAGATGCCCGAGCCACTTCATATGGCTCCTCTCAGCGTGGAGGAGAAGCGGCTCGGCTCTGAGCCCCTCCCGGACGCCCGAGCTTCTCACCTTCTCTCTAAGGGAGAGCCCGGACACCCTGCGGAAGAAACCTGGCCGCTTGTATCCGGGATCTCATTGTTTCGATCACGACCCACAGCTCGTAGATCGACCGCTAAATTGAGAGCTTCACCTTTTGGCTCAGCTTCTTCTTGACCACAACAGACCGATAGACATTAAGCCTGACAGCAGACGCTGTACTGATCCGCCTGTCAATCTCCCGCTGTCCCCTATCCTGAGTCGTGATCAAGACCCCAAGATACTTAAAAATCTATAAATGGTCTCCATCACAAATTTCCACCTGTTGTGGGTAATATTTGGAATGTGCTCCTGTGATAAACGAGGGTCCACTGGACCATGAAATAATGATCCCTGCCTGTTGGATGTGCGGCAACAGGTGGCTTCATCAGTAAATTGCACATTCTGCCATCTTGTGGACGAGCATTTAATTGTTCTGCCTGTCACTATACGTCATTGGCTTGAAAAATGATCGGTGATATGTTCACTGCAGCACAGGAATTACTTTTCACAAAAATGAAAATGAACGTGAAATTGGATCATTTCATGGTCTCCGGCAGTGGTTGGGAATCATGAGCGCGGGTAAAAAATAAATAAAAAAAAGAAGTACAGACCTGTCGCTGCCATTCCAGCAGCACTCAAACTTGTCAAAGATGCAGTCGTTTTCATACAGCGAGCACAGTTTGCTGCGAAGGTACTCGTGGACCTGAAGGGCAAACAAAACCATACAGCAAATCGAGACCACCTTGACATCATCAAGCCTTTCATAAAAACCTTTATTGTTTTGGGAGCAACTCAATTATGTCTCATTTGCTGAATTTAAGAGGATCCTCAGTTTACGACTGAGTTCCTTTCCGACGGTGCCGAACACCCAAAATACATGGGAGCACAAACATGCCCTTTGTCAAAAAACAAAACTGTGAATAATCAAAAAGAAATGGGGGTATCTGCAAACATACCTGATACGTCTCCACTGGCCGATTCTCCATGTTGAGGTCCCAAACTTTGACAGAGAGGTAGTCACGTGTCATCATGTAGCGCCCGCTGTGACTGAACTTCACGTCTGAGATGGAAGAGATGATCTCGGAAAAGAAGGAGCGGCTGCTCGGATCCTCGGGCTCCTCGAAGACTACAATTGATCCATCAAAATTACAATTGGGGAAAAAAAAAGGACAGAATGATGGCGAGCTGACGGCCACTCACACTTGCAGTGGCGGTCGCAGAGCGCCGCCGCTCGCATGTCGCACAGCCGGATCGTGCCTTTGCTACTGCTGTACACAAATACATTGCATTGGTGGGGATGGCACTCGGCTGCCGTGATGACTTCTGTCAGCTCCTCCATATTCGCCGGCTTGATGTCTACAATATCTGCGAGGGTGGGGCGGGGGTTAAAGGTGACAACGAGCAGCCCCGGAGTGTCATAATACAAAATAAAACAGCTGACAGAAGAAAAAACAAAACAGGTTGAAGGGAGGCGACTGGACTCCAAAAAATTCTTCGGTTCTAAATTTAGAAGTGTGTAGTCTCTCCATCTCCCACCGGTGTCAAACTCAGGCCCGGCCGGGGGTCAAGGTTAAACAAATCTTGTTCATCACCTTCCATGATTCTTGCTAAAATTTCACAGTTGCAAATATAAGAAATACAAATGTCAGGTGCTACGGCATTTATTTTTTTTCCGTTAACAAGCACTTTTTTAACAGTACCTTGGACAACTATTATCACTGACTTCTGAATTTTTAAAAAGTTTTTCCATCAATTTTGTCTATGTGCTAATATGATGACAAAAAAATATATATATATTTCGATGGCTTCACAGTCATACCTGGCCCCTGAGGGAAGCCGGGCCCGTGTCAAAAATCAATGTAAATGTCTCGCTAATGTATAGAACTTTCATTGTCTGAATGTTGTTTGCGTTTCAGAGTTGACAAAGGAAAGGGACCGGCACATTCCACCTCACGCTCCGTCCTCAGACTCGGGGTGTAGTTGCCCTTTTTCTTGGCGGACGGTCAGTCACCAGCCGGGCATCAACACCAAAAGCCCCATTGTGACCACTCCGCACTTATAACATTAAGAACCGAAGAATCCTTTTGGATTCAAGGCGTCACAACGTCTTCAACAAACAAGAGTCCGGATTTTCCCCCGATTGAGCATTGCAGATTTCCACATCCCCCCGGATGATGACTAAAAATCTCCGCAGCCATAGCAAAAAGGATACTAAAACTTCTGTCTGTGATTTCCAAGTGCCATAAATTTATTCTTAGGTCATCTGCAGAGAGGTACGTTTCATGATCACTATTTACAGAAATGGAATTAATGTGATAGGTGTGCGCGTTTGCAAAGATCCTCCGCGGGCTGGCTTCTACCATGAGATCCATCGGCATTAGCACCGGTACCTGCAAGGCAGCCGCAAAGGCACACATTAGGACGGCTCAGTAAAAAAATAAATTGGGGAAAAAAAAAAAAAAAAAAAAAAGAGACAACAAGGTGGGGCAAGTGAAAGCGGACGTACCCGTAAAGACGTGATTCTAAAAGGGTCTATAAGTCGGCCGTCTTCATATTTCAGGTTGTAGCCTTCCGCTCGCTTGTCTCGTTCACTTATTTTCCACAATTTGATAGTTTTATCTGATCCAAAAAAAAAAAGCGAAGTTGGGTGAGAGGCGACGTTGGTTTGGCGGAGCGGAAAAAGCAATCTCTTACCGTTTGTTGAAAGTAGAAAGTGAGCAGCGTTCTGTTGGGGCAGCCATCGAATTTTATTGATTTTTTCCTCAATTTCTAAACTTTTCAAATAGTCAAATTCAGGCTCGTGACTCTGAAAAGTGCTATAAACGTTGTACTCGCCACGCAGGTGCGGACGATTTTTAGACTGTGAAGCAAGAGAGGAAACAATTTGATGTCCGTGACTCACGAATTGACAAATACATAAAGCCCCCACTCCCCCAACGCGGTGGGAAATTTAAATACCTCCTGCTCGTGCTGAAATATCACAACTCTGCCGCCTTTGTCTCCCGTGGCGAGCAGCTCTCCGGAATAGTTGAATTCAACCGTGGAGATGATGTCAGCTAAAAATAGAAACAACAAGCTGTGGTGATGTGTAAAAATATCTGCATTCAGTTCCAGTTGCATGACGGAAAAATATCTTCTCTCTCTATCACCGATCACAACAAAATTAGCTGCTGCCAAACAAACGAAAACAACACTTGCATTTGTCTGTGCATGTCGATAAAGGGAACGCTTGAGTATCTGCTAAAGTGGTCATAAATGCAAAGGTGACATTTTTCAGACTTAAAAATGTTGGGATAAAAATCTCCCCGTTTGTACTGAGGTCAAGCAGCTTGGACAGAGCAAATGACAGATGACGACGACAACCATAGGCAGCGGAGCACGTTGTATAAACAAGCGTACATCCTTGCATGCAAGTGGAGTATAGGTACAAAAGGTTGCCTTTGTTCACACCATACCGCACTCGACTCCTCACAGCAACCACCGTATAAATTGTCCAATTTCGCTTGAACTGCTTGGAAAATTTGAAGGTTTTTACTTCAAATGTATCTTTGTTCATCTTTGCATGCCAGCAACGCAGAGTGACCGATGAAGCAATTTAGAGGCATATTTGCGGTCAAATTTAGAGTATTCTCGGAGATTATCTTTTTTTGGGGGGTAAATATACACTACTCACAAAAAAACGCACTGGTTTGGCGTTTCAGTACTTTACACACAACTTGCTGTTTTTCCAACAGTGACCCGATGGCAAAAATCACAACCGGTGTTTGAACCGATACATTTGTCATGATGTCTCTTTCTTTGCCTTCTGTGACTCTTCCAGTCTCTGCTGAACCTCCTGATGGACACTGTGGCATTTAGCTCGGTGGCCACTTTCCTCCGAGAACATCCTGTATGAAGGCTCCCAATGGCCAAGTACTATTCATCAATCGTTAGGCCGGTCGGCACACAAAACAATGGAATGATAACTGGAATGGCTGCTCAACCGCACACTGCAATTCTCTCGTTAACAAAGCAACATTTTAATAATAATAATAATTCATTTTATTTAAAAGCGCCTTTCATGCCACCCAAGGACACTGTACAGACAATGAGGAAATACAATTTTGAAGTGCCACATACACTGTACAGTATTACTTTTACGGAACCGCAAATGACACTGCAGTTCTAAGGAAATGAGGGAATGGAATCTTCAAATGCTGCTTTTCCGTTGGTCTTTTTTCCTTTGATTATTGCTTCTATTTTTATGGTCGGTGTAATGATGAGCATCTTTGTTGTGAGAGTCTAATTCCTCTCATGAGATGAAGAAAGTATCTGTCAATCAATCAGTGGGACATGCATTCAAAAGTTTAAGGGAGCTCAAATTACGTTGATGTCAAGTGCATTTTCAGCTCATCCTGAAATTCCACATGTAGGCCAACATCGCGAAATTTTTGTGAGTGAAGCACGTTTACTTTCTTCGGCTCCTATTGGTAATAGGGTACAACATTATTAGCCTTATATCACGTAAAGCTGCTTTTTCCTTCGAATCTGGATGTAAACAAGACAGTTTGCTCATACAATACGCGCATCGTATTTGACTCCCTGAATGAATGAAATCGAGCGTGATGTCACTCGCCAATTTATGGGCGCAGCGCAATGACGTCACGTCCACAGGCGCTCCCCCTTTAATAGCCTAGCCGCCGTGTAGCATCCAGCTAGCTAGCCGCGCACACAGTAGCGTCACCGTTTCTAGATAAACGGCACGTTCGACACACAAATACACAAACACGCGCCATCCAGGTACCGCAGCCGAGGGCGGCGGTGTCTAAGAAACCCGTGGCGAGCGCAGAAGAGCGGCTTGCTCTCCTTCTCCTCCTCCCCTCCATTCCAGCCCAGCGTGCTAGCCATGCTAACGTTAGCTACATACCTTCCGCAACATCTTCATCTATCGCTCCTTTCACTTGAGAGAAACACCACTGAAAATCATTTCCTCCAGCAACCCCTGAAAGGTAGAAAAAGGCGAGGGAAGGGTGTCACTTTTGTCGTGACAGCGCGGGGCGTTTCGACGTTAAATGACTTGACAGTGACACAGTTTTGACAACTAGCATGCTAACTAGCTTAGCCAGCTAACTTGCAGTCACTCAGGGCCATCTCTCGCTCTCTATCTCTCTCTCTCTCTCTCTCACACACACACACTCACACGTGTATATTTATATAAACGCATATATACACACACACGCACGAGCTAAACGAGGTGGTGGATCCTTTTGCTTCCCTTCTTCCCTCTAAAGTCGCTCACCCGCCATTGCTTCATTTAGCAGCGCTTTTTGTTGTACACGGCGCGTCCGATGCCCAAAACGACGCGCGCGGCTGGCTCGGAGTTAACGGTGAACATCCACTATGACTGCGAAACGCCGGGGCTTCAGGATCCGTCAAGACCACACAAATTATCCGTGATTTTTTTTTCCTCCTCTCCTCCTTTCCAAAATGGCGCAAGGGACATGGAGCGGTGACGTCATGCACGCATGCCACCCTCGCGCGCGCGCATCCTGCTCCAGCATCACCAATCGAAGTTCGCGCGTTTGGAATGCATTTCGATATCAAATGTTTTAAATCGTTAACCTGATGTTACCTGGTACAGCGGCGGTCAAGTTTATCCCCAGTACGAGTGCACAGATAACACGAATGCATCTGCACGGAAATGATTTAATTAGTATTAGTTCTGCAGTACAACAAACACAATACTACTACAATAACAGCGCTATGACAGCAACATAATTTTTCGGAAATTATTTTAAAAAAGCAATAATGTGCCAGCGTCGATGATAATTTTGAGCACTAAATATTATTAATTGTAGAATTCGTATTTACAATTTTGTAGCGTTCTTTACATCTTCCTTCTGTGTCAATTGTATTTATCGTTTGCATTTAACAAGCGACATGAAATGCATAAATATTATGACACCTGCAAGCGTATGAATTTCACGGGTGAATGAGCACCACCTTGTGGAAAAAAGACACGCATGCAGAATGTGTCGACGGCGATACTGTACCTCCAGCAGCTATTGTAGTGCCATTTAATTTTACATCTTACACTTTCATTTTGAGCTACGCGAGTCAGGTGACATATTTTATCCTCAAGTTAAAGGCAAAAATTAATAAAGGCATACGAACATTGGACACAGTCGAGGTTTCTTTTCGAATTTTGATGAATAGAAACAGTCCGTTATACAGTAGCATTGAATTGAAGTCAATCCCTCCAAAATGACCAAAATGGAGTCGACGGACTATCAGTGGCTCAAACAAAACATCTGCGTGACTGTGACGGCTCTTCTTATTATTTACACTACAACAAACAACAAAATTTAGTAACAACATCACTGCGGCAACACTTTAGTAAAATAATAACAATAAACATTCTGCCAGAGTAGTACAGTAAAGTGTTACATGTGAGTACTACTGTACGTTTTAAAAATATAGTATTAAGAACATATGAGTATAACTATAAGACTTTTATATTTTTCTGGACTGTTAACCTACTTGAGCGTTCATGATTTATGGATTCTATTTTCGAATCGAAGACAAACTTCTCACCTTGAAGCGTTCGCATTTCACGGTCAATGACTACCCCCTAGTGGGGAAATGACAGCAATGCAGAAAATGTGTGCGCATGCTGACGATCCTCAAGCGGACCTCAGACTATTGATTTGTCGTCACGGCTGCAAAATTACAAAATTAATTACACAATATAGTGAAAAAGAGCAAGTGTTATCAAAACGAATCAGTTGAGAGGGGTTAAAGGTTTACAGAAAACACAACATTGTGCTATTTGTGTTGCACTTTGTGTTTTATTACACAGAAAATATCGCACATTAGTAACATTTGAAAGTGGTTTCATGATGAATCATTTCAGTATTATTCATCCGACCATAGTACATAGCTGATTCGAACCTTTTAGTTACTACATGTACCAAAACTAAAATGTCTTGGAACTTAAGGTTTCTTAAATATTTATTATTAAATATTTTGTGCATTTTTAATTTTGAGGTTTCTCGAGTTTTCTCAAGTGAGGATTCGAGTCTAGCCGCTTATCTTCACTGAAATCTAACATACAATGGGAAACTCCATTGGGCTGCTCCCTGGACATTCTGGAGGAGGTGGGCAACAGGAGGTGCACTTTAGAAGTGCTGTACCTGGAGTAAAAAACATACATAAAATACAGTTAATAAATACATGACACAAAAACAGTTAAAAAACACAATAAAATGACAAAACAATTCTGTGTCTTCAGCTGAGTCAACTGCAGTTTTCTTTTTCAGTGAAATTCAAGGAGTTTGGTGCCATCCAGACAGCGTGTGTCTTGTTTTGTTGGATCTGACTCCAGCCATTGATACGATGGACAACAGTCTTCAGTTGGCCCGTTTGCAGCACCAGGTGGGCTTTGGTGGTAGCACTCTAGAGTGGTTTAGATCCTATTTGGCACACAGAATTTTTTTGTGTTAGCCTGCCCAACTGTTGTATGATGTTCCACAGGGTTCCATTTTGGGTCTCCTGCCATTTTCATTGTATTTGGAGAGAGTGTGAAGAAAACGCTTTCAATCTTTTGAATTAAGAATGTCATTACTGTATGTTGTTATAAAGTATAATATTACATACACGGGTATATAGAATACTAAATAATACAGTAATTATGAGCTGGGTTTTTGTCACACAAATGTTGATGCAATTATGATGTCATGGTGCTGGTTTGAACTTCATTTTTTTTCTTGTAGTTCCATTTTATTTATTTATTATACTATTTATTTATTTTATATACTACAGGTACTCTCCTATTTTTAGTTCCGCACATTGAAATACGTTACCCTGAACTTTGAGGTGTGTCTGGAAGTGCAAGTCCACATGGCCCAGAAGAACCTTTTAGTTTCAGGACCTCTTGTTACCACAAACTGGGATTTTAAACGGAAGGTGTGAGGTCCAGTACTAGCACGTGGTCAATGGCTGCCACTCATCCTGGGAGGGGTACTGTACATTCATTTTGGCCAACATTTTGACACGGCTCACAAAAGAAATCTGCCATCAAGATCAGAAATGAGACTTGACTTGCGAGACGCGACGCTCAAAAAGTCCACAATCCATTTCCAAACTTGCCATTTAACCACGTACAAAACAACAAGTGATTGTTTTGAATGTCTTTCTCCACAACAGAAGACTCGCCAACCTTGACTGAACGCACATTTTTGGAAACGCTTTAATGAGCGCTCCATCCTTGTTGCCGCGTCGATTGGATTTTTGTCCTCCTCACTTTCCTCCAAAGTTCAGTGTACATTGTGAGTGCGCGCGCGCTTGCTCACTGGCTGCCGCGCTGCAGCTTGATCAGGTATAAGGAGAGGTGTTGACTTTATTCCGAGCCTCCAGTAACACCACTGACTCTGATAGTTCCCTATCCCGCTGGGAATTCATTATAAGACAGCTAGAGGCTGCTTGCGGACGCTTCCCGCGCTCGGCCGTATGTTAACGTGTCGCTGTGGCGCCGGGCAAACGTGGTGCAGCTGCTTTCTCTGGCTGTGGGCAACCTGGAGAGATTGATTGGTGAGCCTTCTGTTTCATCCAGGATCAGGGCCACATTCAGCAGACACGCCGCCTCCGGAGAAGACGCCATTTTCCGAGGAAAATATGGCTCATTACCAGCGCTGGCAAAATGAAGGTGTATTGACTTTTCTCCCCCCCCCACTTGTCTTTTTGAAAGCATCTCTTACACACAACACACCTATTGTTTGTTTGTGCTGGCTCAAAAAAAAAAATGTTCGCACATCTTATCATGTATTATATTCTGTATTTAGTCTTCAAAATCAAACATAATGCACTACTGGAAACCCACAAGTGGATCAGTGTCGACTATTTGCCTTTTTAAATAGTACTGACCACAAATGATTCGTGTTTCCCTTGAGATACAAGTTGAATTTGTCCCGTCACCGTGCGTGTAACACACAACATGCACATCTCAAATCATTGTTCTCCCTTGATCTGAATGGAAATGCCATTAATCTGTTCCAACTTCCTCAAAAGCACATTTTAATCATGTGTAACCGAATTGTCAGAATAACCTAAATCACATTTTTTGGGTCGGGTGGGCTAGCGATCAAACCATTGTTTGCTTGCATCTCAAATTTTGCTCTGATGTCAAAGCAAAAAAAAATAAATGTCCGACCAACAGGTAATATTTTGAAAAACTTGTAAGTCAGGTCACACATATCTTAAAGGTACGACTTCACTTACTTCCTCGAGGTAACCCCAAAATTTGCCAGGGAAGAAGCCCATTAAATGCCAGTTTTCTACCAGCAAAAAATATGACTTCCTATCTGTTCAGTGTTCCTATCAGTTCGTTTTCTTTTTATTACTTTTTGAAAAAAAAAAATCAAAATCATAGTAACCAAACATTTAATAGTTAGTTGTTACTTTAGTTAGTTTAGTTAATTGCAGTTAGTGCAGTTCTCACATTTAGTCATAATTTGGGAACCCACAAAAAAACAAAAAAAAAACAACTCTATCTCTCCTTATACCTTATAACCTCACAGAGCACCTTGCAAACACACACACACACACACACACACACACACACACACACACACACACACACACACACACACACACACACACACACACACACACACACACACACACACACACACACACACACACACACACACACACACACACACACACATGCGCAGAGAGACCCCTCCTCCATGTTTGGTCCATCAGACAGTTTTTAAAACTAACCATTGCTGCGCTCAGGGGCATGAAGCTGTGTCCAGGCACACAAACACACGTACGAAGCAGCAAAAGACAAACACAATTAATTATTCAACACTCTTGTTTTTTTTTTTTCCCCCAGATCATTTTGGCTATGTTGTCTCTATAGCATCCGTCCGCCTTGGCGAGCTGGAAGCTAGGAGGGCCTGGCAGATGAGCGAGCTTGAGGTCCTTGATATGATTTGCATGCGCAGACCACCGGAGGTCAGACGTGGAGGACGCGCCACTGATTCCACCCTTCATGTGAGCTTTTTTCCTTTTTTTTGTTGTGCTTTTTCTCAAACAAGGATGAAGCCAGGTGTGGGTTTTTTTTCCTTTTGTTTTTGACAGCGGGATTTACTCAAAATGGTTTTCTGCTGCCATTCGCAACCAACGGATTGATGGCAGAAGACGGTGGCAAATCACTACTTTTCAGGCAGGGTTACACAAATTAATAAAATATATAAACATGAATAATACAAATAATAAATCAGATTAAAAATTAGCTGGTCCAAATAAAGCTCCTCCTACACTTCAACTTAGTGCCAATAATAGCCAATAAGCGAAGAAGACGATTTCGAAGACTAACCAAATGCTAATGTTAGCCGCTAGCTGTTGACTGACTAGCTGATTGTCACTTGTTATAAAAGCTAGTGTGTTTTTCTAGAACGTTTTACATTTTACAAAGCTGCTGACTTCTTTTTTTTTACACTTTTGTGTACATGTTATCAGTTGTCATTTGTTTTTTTGTTTTTGTTTTGTTAAGGGGGAAAGCCCTCAATGACGACTCTTGGTCAGAGCAAACCTGTTCAACTAGCAAATGACATCTGTAGTGATCTGCATACATTAAGATGTTTAATAATGATGTATTTTATCGACGCGTTTCATTGATATTGGTCGATGAATAATACATTTGACGTAAGCCTATCAAAAGGTGGATTGGGTCGTGTCCCTGAAGACCACGGTACCAAATGCACAGCCCACCACTGCTTTTTGTTGTTGTTATTGTTGCATCAACTATGTGTGATGTGCATCTTTTGCATACAGTGCGGTAATCTGGGCACTAGATGGCAGTGTGACACTGATTATTTTCAACCGTGATTTCCCCTTTTGCAAGACGTGACGATGACACGGCGAAGGCCACCAACGACTTTTAAGTATCACACAGCACATCTGTGATTACACTCGATTCAACATTTAATTTAATGTAACTGTTTTTGTTGCACGGCGATGCCAATCTATTAAGCTTCTACCCAGGTTGTCTTTTCGTTCTTTTTTTTTTTTTTTACTACGGGTTTATTTGGACATCAAATCAAATATATTCTGAGGATGAAGAAGAAGAAAAAAAATCAATGAATCACACTGAGGAGAAATATTAGACGCTGATCCTTTGCAGAAAGCATGTCCTTGTAAAACGATCACATTGTAAATAAGATGGGTTAAATTGCACTTGTAGCTCGCCTTCCAACAGTCGGCCTATTCTCTCGGGGTGCCGGGTGTGGAAGTGAGTGCTGCACACTCTTCCTTCTAATAACGCCAGCAGACAATAAGAATCCCGGCTCATAACGTAGGCCTGCCCCCCACATCCCCCTGTCTACACTGTACAAAACACGTATTGGGGGGGTAAGGGGGGGCTTAGCAGCTAATAAAGTGGCAAGTCGTCAAATCCATGTGAGAAGAGCGCGGCGCCACAGGGACCTTTCATAACACTTGTATGCGCGGGTTCAAGCGCAGTGTAAAGGTTACACGTCGGCATTGTACGCGCACTCACCTGATGGCTCGCCGTAAGCCTCGCCTCATTTCCAAGGCCGCCTTTCTCATTTGAACCAACGCCACTGAATAATTCCGCTCCCAAAGACAGCGGAGGCCCGATGAATGTTTCACACACACGATACAAAATTGACCGTGTTCGCGGCGGCGGCGAATTAATCAGCCTTTGTTGGATTTCCCGTTAAGACGCGGAGCTTTTCACTTTCTAATGTTGAATCGGGGCCTGGCCTTTAACCAAAACAAGAGTGTCGCTAATTAGCCCGCATCGGCCGGCCCGGGGTCTGAAGCTGTCCTTCACGGGTGCGCAGACGTTCTCCCGCGGCATTTCCACCCACTTTGTTCACCGGGCTTTGATCCACACGATTCCAGTTAATGTTACACCCATTGCGCTGCAAGTTGAAACTTTGGCCATTGTCACCGGGCGGAACCTTATACCCGTGGCGCCTTCTGGCTTTTGTCCCTCCCTTTTAGCGACGGAACTCTCCTAGCGTGGCACACAAAAGGCTACTCACGACACCATTTTATCATCCCTGCCATGATCGCCACATGCTAACGTTGAAGAATCGAGATATCGAGAGCAAATGTGAGCACCTGAAGCGTTTGTCGTTGGTAGAAAGTGGTTTGCATTTAGCAGAACGGGGGTCATTATGGGATGTTGTACAAAATAGACACATTTTTCACAATTACATTAATTAGTCAGTTTGCTACGCTATTACTTTGTGTAAGCTATCATGCTAACACACAAGTTGCTCAGTTTCTACCTCTTTTAAGACGACTAAATGCTAACCTCAAATTTGTCATGGTTCTACTCATTACTTTTCAGGGACCCCAAACTTAGTCATGTATGTAGGAAAACATTTTTGTAATTAACACCCCAAAAATCACTCTTCAACAATTTACTTTTTGTAAGCTATCTTACAAATCAACCAGCAAATTAGCATGCGTTTACAATTTATTTTGGTTGACAAATCCTACTCAGGAATTAGCAAACTTATGGCTGTTCCGCTAATTATATTTGTCGGAAATTGTCAAAACAACTCTCAAATTAGTGTTTTTCTTTTTTTTTGAACAAATGACTTGTTGCTTTTTCACAAGCGAGTCTCATAAAGCCTCCAGTACTAAATGTCTCTTTTTTTATGTTAGCAATTAGCTCTTCAACACCAGAAGATGACCAACAAACAGTTCAGTGTGCGTTTCCGTCATGTTTGAGTGTGCGTGCGCGCGTGTTGTCGCCATTGTTGTTCGAGGAGCATGTCGCTGCTAAACTGAACGGAACGCTTTGCGGCGCGCTAATCTGGCACACTTAAAGGCAACAACAACATGCCGGGTCGTGCGTGTAAAGTGCCGCTTCCCCGTATAATCGGCATTGGCATCGTGCGAGTGAAACATTCATGGCGCACTCCATCGGTTCAATATTTCATTTCTCGACAAAGACGACACTGCGGAACAGATGCTCAAACTTTTCCTCAGGAGAGTCAAAGTCACTTTCACAGGCGCCGTGGAACAAAGGACCAAGTGAAACATTTGCGCGGCCTCTCGCTCAGACACACACACAGACACACACACACACACACACACACACACACACACACACACACATATACATACATACATACATACATATACATATCAAACTTAAAGTCCATCTTTAGCTTAATCAAATTTTAACACTAAGTGTAAATTGTATTTGAAGGGCAATAAAGCAGCAACACATTCAGACCGGAAATAGACCAAAGACCATGCATATATTCTTTATCCTCAGTGAGGAATGACTAATATTACAGCATCTTACTGAATCACTTAAAAAAGCTGTGAAATTAGTTTTTGTGCCTGCACTGGTAGCCAAGTCGCGCACACCATAAGGCGTCACAATGGTTTAATCATGATGCCCAAACTGTTTCATTCTGGACATTCTACTTAGTTATCACGATCCATTTTTTTAAAGTGAAATTTTATCGAGTGATGTTTATCTTATATTGAGATTTTCATTCATTTCAATGGGACAATAAGGCACTGCTGTATAGCTTTGCTGAGCATAATCGCACCCACTCAAATGGACAGGCTTCTTGTGTGTGACTGTAAATAAATCAAAAGGTGAAAAATGTCATGCTCTCTTTTAGGAAGAAAAACTTTGGACAACCCTGATGAGCGTTGTAGGTGTAAAGTGGATAGCGCAATGTTTACATCCGGGGCAACGAAAAAGTCAAGCCCTTTAACGATCCGCCAAGGTTGCCCCCTTTGCCTCCATGTCGCATGCACGATGAAAACCGGACTCGGCATGTTTACGTTAGGATTTCTTCATCTGCCTTTTAAAGCCCGACGGGCGTGCTTGAAGGTGAGGGGAGCTAAGATGATGATCCCCTCTTCCTCTGAGGAGCTTTTCCTCGCGCGCACCCTCGCAGATGTCGACATTTGGTGAGGCGCTGTACACCAAGCCCCAGATTATCAAGCCACTCCTCACCCAAAGTCTGTCGAGCCAAACTCCAGAGCCCACGCTTCACCCCCCCACCCGGTCCGGTCCCGCCCCGCCCCTTCGCGGCCCGGTGTTGTGTAACCCGAGCTGCCACCTGAAGGCCTCAACGAGCGGCGGCGCAGACCTGACGTGCTATCGATCAACAGGCAGAGCAGATGGCGTGCACCGCGCGTCCTAATGCTCCTCAAATCCAACAGGAATTGACAAGTGAAATCCCCCACCGGAGTTTGGCCGACTTTTTAGCTCGGGCGTTAAGCTTCTGTAGGATTCTCAATTGCAAAGTCAAAAAAGAATACGGGTGGGGGGGGGCCTCGGTGGTTTAGGACAGGACGAAACGTTTTGAGGTTAGGAGGTCCGTGTAGTTTCAGTTTTTAATTTGATCGGGACCTGGACTGTCATTTGGACTTCAGCACTGCGTGAACGATGGGCCTCAGCACCCTACCACTTGTGTACAAATTCATTTTACGTTGAAATGGAACCCCGTCGTAAATCAATTTACGATCTTTTCAGGTCCTTTGTCTCAATGTGTTGCGGTCTCCGCCCCCATCTAGTGGCCAGCAAATCACTCGTGAGTCACATTGCCACTGTGTTTTTACATTAGACAGGGTTACGGCCTGACTCAGTGACACCATTTTCCTTGTTTCGACGTAAATATATTCGCCACCAATATGCCACAGGGTGGCGCCAAAGCGATGCTTTTATGTTAAACAAGGGCTGTGGCCGTTGGAAGCAGAGAACCAGCAAATAACAGAGGCAAAGCAACTAGTTTTGCGTCAAAATTGCCAAAGAATATTCTGACTTTACGACTGCGTTAGGTCAGATACAGACTACGACACATTTTGGGTTACATTGCTGTCGTAGGAAGGGAAACTCTGTTGTAAAACGAAGACAGGAAGAAGCAGACGGGGCCAAACGTGCTCGGGGGAAAAAGGTTGACGATGTTGACTCGCATCGCTCTCGCTAGCTTTCCCAGAGTGCGTGAACATCCTCCGCACTCTCCTGCGGCCGCCCCTCCCCGGAACGGCGCTCCCCTTCCCACTGGAAAGTAGGCCAAGTGAGCGCCAGGGCGTTTTTTCCTTTTTTTAAAAGATGATCACTTCGTCCGTGTGTGTGTTTTGGGGTGTGTGCTCGCTCAGGACAAGCTATTCATGTGGCGTGCAGAACAAAGAGCAGCATTATACAATTTGCGGAGGGGAAAACAAGGCCTGTTGAAACAAAGACAACAACAAAAAAATGTAGCTTTCCGATTCATTGACTTCCTTCTTTTCCACCTCTTGGAGGAAAAAAAAAAGGTCCCTTGCCACTAACACAACTGCAGGTTGATTGTGTGCTGGTGGTTTATTTTAGCGTACGCTCGGTCTTCGTTTTCGCAGCTTTTTCACCTTGACTCTCGCTCTCGTGACATCACAATTAACATTTCTGTTAATAGCGATGCACCTCGGCGTTTGGCGCCGATGCCGGCGGAGTGCAAGAAGTCGCTCCGCATCGCTGGGGAAACACACACACACACACACACACACACACACACACACACACACACACACACACACACACACACACACACACACACACACAATAGAAGAGGCGTGTTCATTAGCATCACGTAGCCGATAATGATGTATCGTGATGAAATGAATTCTTACACATGAAGAGAAGATTTATTTTTTTTACTGTCGCGGGTGGAGGAGGAGGAGGAGATCAGAACCCAAGTGGTGAGATCGAAGGCCACATGAAAATTAAAAAAAGTCAGGTCAAAGTGTAAAAATGAAGTTGGGAAAAAGGACTTCAGTCAGAGGATTGGGCTCATTCCATTCCACTCAATTTTTCATGGGATTTGTCACTTGAGCTGTATTATATGAAGCATTTAACTAGCCTACACAGATTTTTTTTAAAAAACAGTTGAGTGAACTCAACATTTCAACAAACCTCAACCCAATTTTAGATTGGGAAATTGAACAAACTATTTTCACTTTTGCGAAAATTTGTCTTTCCTGCATTTCACAACAAAGAAACAAAATCGTTTACAGCGCTCACTGTCTCTTGTACTGTCTCCCAACACCTTAAATATTTAAATATAAACAACTCTGATTTATTTTGTTTGGGGGGGCAAACAACACGCTTGTTTTGTTGTGCTTGCTAACATTGTTGCCAGTTGTTGTTCCTTTCTCTCTCTGACATTGTATGATCACATGGCGCTAGCATAAACTGAACACCTTCACAGAAGGCTTCAATAAATTGATAAAAGGGCGATTGCTAAAAATTGTCTTTTTGGGGGGAGGGGTCGAGTTATTCAGGTCATCGTAATCGGAAAAGTTTGAATTGAGGCAACTGGACTCTTATTTTGACGAATTTGTTGTGTTTGTGGACACGACGTTGGCAACGATGCTATTAGGCTAACGATTTCTGATTCGCTGTTTTTGTCACGCTTTCTATTTTGGTCAACTAGAAAATACTTTTGTGGAGGCATCATTAAAAATAAATAAATAAATAAATAAATAAATAAATAAATAAATAAATAAATAAATAAAAGGGACGCAAAAGTATACTGTAGTAAATCCTTTTGACTCTTCGCTGAGTACGAGTCTCAAGATATACGAGGCGGGTCAGCAAAGTTCCTAACTTCAAGTTTTCCCCTTGGAGTGTAATGCACTTGCCAAGCTTTATTTGCTCCACACTCATGCGTCCCTGAAATGATTCTCCATCTTGACCTTGTCAGCGTCTTAAAAAAAAAAAAGCCTCCCCGTGATGACTCCTTGAGCCTATAGTTAAAAGGAGCGTTAGGGGGTATCTCAGATCAGGTGACTAAAAGGTCTGCTCCAAGCACGGCCATGTTCTTCTTGGCCAGGAAAGTCACCTTTTCTCGCGCATTGAATGAAGCAACTGTCTTTTGACACCAGTCCTGGAACCTTTCTGATACACCTCATATTCTGAACTCCATAAATGAGGCAGTGTTTTTTAACTTGTAAATTGGCTCATGCTGTATGTTTTACGATCACTTATGACGTTTGCCATACGGTTTGGGATGACATCCAAGAGACACGTGAGCACAGCCCCGCCCACCAGCTGATGGGATTTCAAATTTGACCTTTTGAAAGTCTTCATTTGGCCTTCAAGTGAATATGTTTCCACTTATGGCTGAAATAATCACATTTTATTGCCTTTCTCCTCTCTTTGACACCACTCAAGAATCACCAACTCAACTTTTATTTAAATCAGTCCCGGATAGCTCCACAAAGCGGTGATGGACACCTCCGCGATTGGATTGGAGGGGTGGGTGGGGTGTGGAAGGGGTAAGGGGTGCAGGGGGTGGTGGGGGTCGTAAGAGAGAGGCGTCTGCATGAGAGTGATGGCACCCTGGGTATTTTTTTTTTTTTTGGTCATGTGCATTTCGGTGGAAATTTCCAGGGGATATTTTAGATGTTAATAGCCCTGAAGTGGTCGCGGTTTCTTATTTAATTTCTCTCGCCTTCTTTTAAAATGTAATTCGCCCACAGACTGCGCCGCGAGGCTCGAAAGCAGGCGCGGGTTAAAAAAAAAAAAAAGAAAGTCTCTCATCATTTCCACAGCAGAATGGAAATGCAAATGGGACGCAGGCATATTGATGCCCTTGACACAACTCACGAGTGCACACAATTAAGTTGGTCACTCAATGTGACGTCAAGACGGAACACCACATTTAATATGATTATTTTTACTATATTAATAATAGTATAATAATAATTAGTATTATTGCCCGCGCGTATGTCGTACTGGCCTCACTAAACACAACTCGGCTTTTCCATTAATTGCACTCATATCGATTTATGAAATGCTCGGCGTGCAATATGAACACTACTACCAATAATAATGATGATGATTAAAACAATGAAAATAAGCAGAATTAGCCGCAGCTTTTTTTTCCTTCACTAAAAAATCCACGTCGAGATTTGGGCGCCTTGTGCAAGTGGGAGGAGGGAAAAAAAGAGTGTTGCCAAAGAGGGGCGCTGTCCGTCTTTCAGCTCGACAAAAATCGATCCCATCACTCCTCTTGCCTAGAATACATTTTTAACCCTCCCAGCCTCCCCGCCGCCCCCCCTCAAAGACAAAAATAATCCATAATTTGTCCTTTTTATGTCTCCTGCTAATGTTTTTTTTGGTGCGTGTGGAATGGGGATGCTTTCCTTTTAATTGTGAGCGAAATGTGAACGCATTTATTTTAATGAACACACACAAAAAGTGTTTTGCAATCACGCCCAAAAAATAAAATTACTATTGGTGATAAAAATGTGTTGGTGTTGAAACAAACGCGGGAACGTAATTATTAAAATGCACGTTAAAATATAAAAACGTGTTTTAGGGGGGAAAGCAATGTGGTGAATCAATCAAAAGATGGGGGTAAAATATGTTAAGAGTGAAAAATGAATTTTAACTCAATAAAAATGTAAAAATGTACATTTCCATGAAAGAAACATGGGGGGAAATAATCATCAGAAATCAACGCAAATGCAATACAAATATTTCGGGATGACAAATTACGAATACATGCACGGACTAAATTCAAATGTATCAACCATAACACATCAGTTAAAATGTGTTCTAGTTAAGGAACGCGAGAGAATAATTTAAAATGTGTTTTTTGGGCGTGGGGAACGATCAAATATTTTTGAAGAGAAAGAAACAAGGGGAAACCATTCAAAATGAATGCTTACAAAAAAATCTTTCAAAAATGACGACATAATCCGAATCAATGGATGACAATATTAGAATAGCTTTGAATGAAAGAAACAATCATTTAAAATCAATCGGAAAATACTTTCCACTCAATGCGCCACCCATCCCTAAAATCAATAACAAAAATATAGTTTCCAGTGTAAAGGGGAAAGAAAGAAAAAAAACAACACGTACGCTTGCTGCGTGGGCTGCTTCTCTAATCATTAAGAATTTGCGAGGCACTGTGGGCGTGCATGTAATTAATAATTAATCGACAAAAGATCCCTTTCACAAAGCCTGCATGGGCTGCTTGTACAAAAAAAATAAAAATAAAATAAAAACAACCACGCAAAATGCAGGTGAGCTCCCTGCAGCAAAAAAAGAGCTCCTTTTGAAATAAATGAGAATAAATAATAATAATCATACGGTGTTGCATGGGCGCGCGTGGATGTGGAAGTGGGCTGGACAGCTGGGCAGCGGCCGGCTGATTGACTTTGCCGTGACATCTGGGAGGCCCGCTGGCCCCTGGCACGCGTGGAGGCTGATGTCGGCCATTTACATGCAAATTTTGGGCGAGATCATGAAGGGCCTCGCCCCGTAAATTCAACACACACACACACACACAAAGACAGAGGGGTGCATGCGCACGCCACACACACCGGAAGCCCTCATTGGGAGTTTGATTGGATATCAGTGGAGGTCAATAGAAGAGTGGGTGGGAGACACTAGTGAGCGTGACGTGTTTTTTTTTGTTTTGTTTTTTTGCGCATCTTTCCACACCCCCCCACTAAAAAAAAAAAACATGTTAATATTTACATTTGGGATTTTTGTTGTGCGAAGACCACCACAGTCAAGGGGGCTCAGCTGACGCCCCTCTTTTCCGTCTCTGCACGTCCAGATGGCTGCAGCACACAGATTTGCATTCATTTCCACCGCTAATATGTCCACAACGAGCGGGGCCAGCTGCATTTGTTGTCAAATACGCTTTAAAAAGACGCCGTCGTTATTCCGACACATTGTGTGCGGGCGATTGTGTGTGCGCGCGCGCGCGTGTGTGTGTGTGTGTGTGTGTGTGGCGGCTCCTCTCCAGTCAACAGTATCTGATCTCTAAAGAGGATTTGCCTTTTAAAGAGAAAGAAAGAAAAAAAACCCGGCATAAAAGGGAAGGTTAACTTCTTCATAAGCGAATTGCGCGCAAATATCGTCCTCATTTTTGCATGCGGTCTTTGACGATTTTAGCGCGCAAAGTGTGTGCAAAGCTCAATTTGGCAATAGATTTGCGCGGAGGTGAAAGCAACAGCTTATAATTCACTTATCTTTGGCAGCAGCTATTAACCCTCAGCACCGGCTAGATAGATTGCTCAGGATGGAGCAGTCGGCCCTCCTCCTCCGCCTCCTTCTACTCCTCCTCATCCTCCTTTTCACCACTAATGAAGCGAACTGCTCGGACCGAGGAGCATGCAAGACAGTTCTTCAAAGAAAAAAAAAAGATGATGTGTCTGATGATTATGGATTTTTCGGCACTTGCGTAGTAAAATAAGACGTCATATTATGATAGGGAAGTGTCCTTTTGTCAGAAAAACGATGATGGCACTTCACACAAAACCGTAATTTAAATTTGTGGTATTAGTTCTCATCCCCCTCCTGCTTGCATGTGATGCCGATTAAAATAAATAAAAAACAAAACAAAATAAAACTCACCACATTGGAAGGGCCTACAATGGAAGAGGTGGTGAAAAGTGAACGAGGCAAAAAAAAAAAAATCTCTCTCCGCTCCGCTCTTTGGAAACAGGAAGCGTCACGCCTCCGTATATGGTCAAAGCCCCGCCCATTCAGCGCGTCATCCCGTGACGGCTCCTCTCCCGTGGGTTTAGAGTTTTGGCTCCCGGGAAAGAGTGCAGTCCTCGGGGGAAGAGGGCTTAGTTTTGCATGTTCCCATCCAGCGTGCGCCACGCCGCCGCCACGCCAACGGGGCCCCTCGTCTCCTCCACCAGCGACGCCACTTGCACATCTCGCGCGTAGCGTGGAACACCTTCCACTGGCGAGCAGTGTTTGGAGTGTTTTTTCCCCTCCACCGCCGAGAGTGGGGCTTTCTATTTTTTTTTTTTTTGTAATTTTTTTTTTTCCTCTCGTCAAGTCCTGAAGGTTTTGGACGCCGGTGCTTCGGGGATGTGTCCACTTTGAGAGCAGCATCACCCACGAACACAATCATTTTTTATTCCTCCACGCAAAAAAAAAAAACCCCAGAAAATAATAATATCGCTTTTTTTACGCTCGTGTGTGTGGATATCTCTCTTAACCCACTCGAGCACTTTTGAGAATTGTTCACAGCGGACGGAGAGAAGAGGGAGAGCGGACCTGTGTGGACTTTTGGACGGATAAGCCAACACGCGTGGCGTGGACCCTTATTTCCCCCCAGTCCCACCACCGCCGCCTATTTTTTTTTTTTAATCTTTCCCACCCCACGCAGGAGGCTCGATGTTTGGGATTCAGGAGACGATACCGCGGGGCGGCACGACCATGAAGGAGGAACCGCTCGGCGGGCTCAACTCGGTGCGCTCGTGGATGCACACGGCCGGGGTCGTGGACGCCAACACGGCCGCGCAAAGGTACCGCGGGTCATCCCCTTCCCGTTAAAACAAAAAAATAAAAAATATAAATCCTAGTGGAACTTGAATCTCGGCAACTGGACTCTTTTTGTTCGTGGGAGACGTCTTCCACGACCGGAAAAGAATCCAAATGCCGAGATGGCAAGTTTGAGGAACCGGAGCGACCGCCCCCCGACCCCACTGTGTCCTTGTTGTTCACCCCGCAGTGGAGTCGGCCTGGCCCGGGCGCACTACGAGAAGCAGCCCCCGTCCAACCTCAGAAAGTCCAATTTCTTCCACTTCGTGCTCGCCTTGTACGACAGGCAGGGGCAGCCTGTGGAAATCGAGAGGACGGCTTTTGTCGACTTTGTGGAGAAAGAAAAAGTAAGCGCAAACCCCATCCCAATTCATTCCACCCCTTCCAAAAAAAAAAAAAAAAAAGCCAAATATTTTTTATTTATTGCTTTACTGATTTTTCCCCACTTGCAGGAGCCCACCAGTGAAAAAACCAACAATGGGATACATTACAAACTACAGTTATTGTACAGTAACGGTGAGTCGACTCAATCTCAAAACAACCGAGGTGTCATTTCTAATGATAATAATATCTATTTTATTGATATCCAATCAATTTCCTGTGTTCTTCTAGGCGTCAGAACAGAACAGGATCTTTACATTCGGCTAATCGATTCCATGACGAAGCAGGTAAGTTGCATGGGTGAAAACGGCGCACGTGTATGCTTGGGAGACGGGGATAAAAAAACCCAAACAAAAAAAAGCCGCTCCATAATAATAATGATAACAATAATAATAAAGACTCAATATAAGATGTAACGTGAGAAGTTAAAAGGCTTGCGAGACTCACTTTGTCCCAACATTAAAAATTCAAACACGTCTGCCGATCGCGTTTCTCGCAAAGGCTGAGAGGTGAAAACTATGTCAGAAAATAAGAGGAATAAATACATGCAGCCCATCTTCTATTCAGCACGTGCTCGCTTTATTATTATTATTATTTTTTAAGCACAAATGCACGCCGCCTATTTGGAAGCAAAATTAAGACGTTGATATTTTCGTTATTGTTATTCCTTTTTTTTTTTCTTGAATTGAAGAAATAGCGCCGTGCCGGCAAAGCGCTCACACACACTCGCACACACACGCGTACACTTCACACACACGCGCGCGCACACACACTCACACACATTCCTGCGCCAATGATCCGAGTCAATGACGCAGAACAAGCAATTTATGGATTTCGGTTGCCTCGGCTGCAAAATGGCCACATCAATCAAAAGCAATAGGGTTACGGAAACATGTTCAAATAAAATTAAACAAATGGGGGGGGAGAAAAAAATCAATTCTGATATGTCACCCCACCGACCCCTCACCACATTTTTGGGGACAAAAATGAAAACAGCAGCAAGAAAATGCCGACCCTAAACGGCCGCAAATTGTTGTTCTTTTAGCCTTCTTGACTTCTTTTTTGTAATTCTAAAAAAAAAAAGGGTGCCGTCGGAGGATATAAGGAGAGCTGAGTCTCCTTAGAAACGGCAAGGATGAGGATGAGGATGAGGAGGAGGGATGGAGGGCGGCAGAAGTGATCGCTCCACGCCATCTGTTTCAGCCAATGCTCAAAAATTACTCGAGCGTACACCGCCAGACAGCCGCGCGTTTTATCCACAGAAAAGATCATTGTTAGCGGCTCCAAAAATAAACAACAGATTGCCCATTAACACTTTCCCCCAAATATCCCCAGATTATAAGCATATTGATGACACTTCTATTGGAGCGAAAATGCCCCCCCACCACCACCATCATCCACCCCCCCCTACCCCACTATCAGTCTGTCCGTCTTAAGTGGATTAAATGGGAGGGAAAACAATACACATTGGAATTATTAGAATTTGGTGTTTCATCAATTATCTGAAAAAAAACCGAGACGCCAAAAATGACATTTAAAAAAATGTATTAGCCCGATATTAATTGAAAAGGAATATTTTCATACAGCTGCCATTTGTGATTGTAAAATGGTCGACGTGATGATGCCACAATTAATGACCAAAAAAAAAAAGGACGTGTTTTATATTGACTTGTTCGCTAAATGTTGACATGCTACTTTTCATTTCCAAAGGCCATCGTTTACGAGGGCCAAGACAAGAATCCGGAAATGTGCAGAGTTCTTTTGACCCATGAAATCATGTGCAGGTAAGTCGATGCCTTTTTTTCTTTATTTTTAATTTTTGGGGTGGTGGGGTGTTGTTGATTTATATTTAATTTTTAAAATGCCTTCGTCCGTGACATGTGACTCATAAAGAGTGGGTTGCAAGTTGTAAGCGATAGCCAGACCGTGTTAAACGGAATATATATATATATATATATATATATATATATATATATATATATATATATATATATATATATATATATATATATATATATATATATATATATATATATATATATATATATATATATATATATATATATATATATATATGATAGTTCATCTTTTTTTTTTTTTTTTGAGTGGTGCGCCACATGATCTGAGCTGTCAGCGATGTCGAGCGAGGCTTTTAGCAATTTGCGCACGCATTTGCCTCTCACGTTGCGCTGCCATTCAAGCACCGTCACCGATACCGAAACGCCTTTTGTCGTTATTGTTGACCCCAGGACCCCCTCCCCAACCACCACCACCACCCTGCCCTCCCCACATCCCCGCCACCCCCAACGTGCGACTACAGCTCTGCGAGCACCGAATTAAGATACGCGTCGGTTGACCCCCCTCGCCCCACCACCACCTTCCTCGTTTTATTATTATTGTTGCATTGTCTCGATTGAAAAGGCGCATGCATCAAATGCTCTTTTTAACCCCCCCCTCCCCTCTGCCCCTCTTGCGTAAACTCATCACTCACCAACCATTTGCATGCGCATCCATCACTTTGTTTTGTCACCCTAAGAATACCCCGCGTGGACATAACATTGGGCACACCTGAGATCCGACACATGTGCTCAAATGAACAAAAAAAAAATAAATAATAATAATAATAAAAACCAACCACTGTGCACCGCATCGCACTGAGAGCTGTTCCTAATATTTGGCTTGCTATTTGAGATCACCGGGCATGACCTGGAATCCCCTTGAGAGTAGTTACATTACGATTATATACGGCATAGGGGCTCATGTTTATTATTGTAATTTGCATTGGGAATCGAAACGCCTCATGCTCGGAGCTGTTTCTAATATTTTGCTTTGTTTCTTTCATTTTTTATTTTTTATTGATCAAATCCAGATGACGACGACTGTCATATTAGTGAAAGTAGTTCTATGACTAGCAGGACACGAAGTAGAATTATGTTTATAATCAGAGTTGCAGAAATGCGTCATGCTGCGAGCTGTTCCTAATATTTGTAATATATTGTTAATATTAACAACTGCATATGGCCAGTAAAGCAGTTACATCTCCATGATATACTGATTATAGAAGTGTATTGCTATTCATATTTTTTTTTGGGGGGGCTGCCTATTGTGATTTTAACAAGTGCAGTTTTTGACCAATATTCCATTGGAGAGTATTACTTTTCTATATAGAGTATCCAGGAATATGCTTCTTATTGTAGCCTGTACTGATTGTAGAAGTGTATGGCTGTTCCTAATATTTTGGCTGTCGCTTGTGACTAATATTGCCCTTTATTATTGTAAATAAGATTGTTATGGTGCTCCGTTGAAAGGGACGTGACATTGCGATTACACACGGGCTCCAAAAAGCCTTTAGATGGTTGTCATGCTCGCTTCTGATTGTCTCCACGTTGAAGAAGTTGCCCGTCATTTGTGGCCGCGCCGCTGTGGGCGTTCGTTGCAATGAGGCTGAGAGCTGTTCCTAATATTCTGCCTTGCACTACTTCATCGTTAACGCGACGAGCAACTATATGACCTTAGAGCAGAATGTTGACTTTTGATGGTTACAATCTGTTCGGCGCTGTCATTTCAGCGGTTGCTGGGAACCAATTGCGTCACGCCGAGAGTCGTCCCTAATATTTGGGCTGCCGATTAGGATTTACATATACTTGCAATAGTATTGCTATTCATAATGACCTGAGCGCACATCTCCCCTGAAAGTCAGCGGACATAACGCTCCCTTTGATCTGTTTCATAAATTTGCGTTGGGGTGGGGGTTTGCCTGTGCTGAGAGTTGCTCCTCATACGTCGGCTATATGTTATGACTCGTATTGCTTTTGCGCTGTTGTCACAAAAATTGACTATTCCACACATCCGCTTCACCTCGACTTCATTTCACAGCACAGCGTGTCCCCTCACGGTCGCTTTCAGCGATGTAGACAAGCACCCAAGACTTGTTTCTGACATGCATCGATTCATGCTGAGAGCTGTTCCTAATGTGTAGGCCACACGTAATTCTTGCTCTTAATCACGATACGACCGGGGAACGCCGCGGATGGTGAAGTTCTGAATCGGCAGGGGTGCCTTTTGACGGACGCTGTCACCGTATGTGTATTATGGCAGTTTGTAGTGTTTGTGTTAAATGCCGCCCTGTCACAATTGTCTGCGTGCTCACTTATTGATCAGATGTGAATTAGTTTGACTGTTAAGAGCGCCTTGAATTATCCTGCAAGTTGTTCCTAATATTTCCGAGACGCTATTCCACGTTTGCATTGCTTTTCCCCATCGCCATGTTCTTGTTCATATCAAAGTTGAATTAGTATGATACAGAGTAGGTACGAGCGCAAAGATTCTAGTGGTGCGCACGGTGCACAAGTGGCGCGCTCGCGACTGAGAGGAGTTTCCGAGAAGGGGCTCTGAGGGCGAGGGGCGTCGCTATCCGCGCGGCTTCACATTATGACCGCTCGGATGACTCCTGTCGGCGACGGCGGTTAAGGCACACCTGCACAAAAGGCCCGGCAAGGAGGATCGTGCTCAATTTGTCAAGCGACCTCCGTGCGATATTTTTTGCGCGAGATGAAAGGCGAGAGGTGACGCCGCAGGCGTGGCTTTGCCAGGATCGTTATGAGGGCTACTCGAGGGCCTTTTTTCGACAGCTAACTTTTGAGTGACGCTGAATTGAATAACGTGCGCGTAACAGGGGTTGCAAGAAAATAAAACAATGTGATGAAATGAAAAAGATTGTTGGAGGCAAATCTCCTCGATGAGCATGTTTGTCTTTTCACGGCACAAGTTCGCACTTGTGGTTTGGTTGTGCAATGTAATGTCAAGAAAGTGGCCAGTGAGAGATTAAAAATATTTTTTCTGGTCATAAAGAAAAAAAAAAGTGTGAACAGATCATGAAAAGATAAGAGTGAGGTGACCTCTAACCCCCAGCCCTCAAGTCATAGATCACATTTTATTTTTAAATTTTGGGCTGCGGAAATAATAACAAGTTAAGCGTGATTATTGCTGCTGTAAATCAGAATTTTTTTTTTTTTTTGGTCCTTTTCAAAAGCTGAGTGAGCTCGACGACAGTATCTTTGCACAAATCTTTGTTTGGCTTCCTGCACCATATGGCGCAAATCAATCTGATTCTCATGAGTTTTCATTTCAAATGGAAGCCCGGATGATGAATTTGTTTATTTCAGTTTTTTTTTTTTTGCTTCTAATTCATGTTCAAATCAAAGGACGTGAAAGTCAGCTAGCTGCAAGCTCTGGATTGGCGTGGTAGAAAGAGGGCTGGGGGCCGGGGGGTTGTGGGTGGGGTGGGGTGGTGTTGGTCGGTTGCTGTTTGCGCCTGAAACATGTGGTGGAAGATAGATTAGTGCTTTTGAGCCCATAATTGATAAATGCCTCGCAGAAATATTGGTTGAGGGTGGCACCTTGCATCTCCCTCAGAAATAGCAGCTTGGCAATTAGAGGTAAACAAAAGCTGAAGCTGTGAAAAGTGACTCCCCTGCTTCCACCCCCCCCCCACTCCTCCCCCCCGTGCCTCCCCTCCCCTGCAATGCTATAAGCCAAAGAACACAACATGTTGTTTTCCACATTTAAAAAAAAAATCTCTCAGCATCAATGCAAACAGTCGAGCTAGCCTCATGCATGGTAGCCACTCGATAAAACGCACGCTGGGCGTGGGGAGCTTGTGCTGCTTCTAAGCGAGCGGGACAAAAAGTATTTTTCGCAAGTTAGTAGAGGGGAGGGCAGGGGGTTGGGGGGGATGGGTGGTGGCGAGGAACATTTTCAAACATAGATTTCTGTAAATGTTCGATTTGCTAGTCGCCCCAATGAATGTCGCTAAAAGTGCTTGCAACGCAGCAATGCAGGGGGGACCGAGATGTGACGTCACACAAAATGGATTTTCTACAAGTCAGCCGTGTACATCATCTCGAGGCAATTTAAAATGTATTTTTTTTTTATATGTACTGCATACTTTTTAGAATGCCCTTCATTTCGTGATAGCCTCTTTTCACACGGAGACCCTGCATACGTGGTACCCCCACAAGGACAATATGGGCCTGTTCTCAAAATAACTCACCGGTGAAGTGATCATTTGAAAAATGCAATTTTCCCAATTTGGTGCTCTTGCAAGCAAGCATTGTGGTTGTTCCTGGACCATTCTGACCCGTCCCCGTCTGTGTCCCGACAGCCGATGCTGCGACAAGAAAAGCTGCGGGAACAGGAACGAGACCCCGTCAGACCCGGTGATCATCGACAGGTAAGACCCCCGGGTAGCTTTCTCTCATTAGGAGGGTGGGGGCGGTGTGGGGGCTGTGGGGGGGAGTCAAACGAGCGACTAAACGGCTGCGGGGATGAACAAACGAGCTTCCTTCCCCTCCCTTGGCGCTGCCAGACGGCACCCGCTCGGGCTGACTCGTATCTTACGAGCAGGGGAGGCGGGCGGGGGGGGGCGTGGGAGTGGCTGAGGGGGGTCTTTCCCAGCTACCTGTGCGCTGAGGGGCCGGTCAACCACCTGGATGGGGGTGGGGATGGGGGGGTTTACTCAGTCGCAGGTGGTTCAATCACGAGAGGATCACGCTGGGAATACACCTAATTAGCTTGGGCAACTTGGTGTTGATTTGGCTCGCACCCCCCCTTTTGTTGATCACGCTGTCAGACGTTACCTCCAGCGAGCAGCGTTTTTGTTTGCCAGGCAGCGAGACGTCACACTTCAGACGTATGATTCGTTTGGCAAGAATCCCCGTCGCGGTGCTGATTTGTTGTCGGTACAGTTACGCTATTGTGCAAAAGTCGATGGCAGAAACAAAATTGTGCTGATTTAAAAAAAAAAACAAACAAAACAAAAACAGATTCAGTGGTCTTAAATGTGTCAAATTAAATGTGACACATAAGCCTCCCAGCATGTTCATTCCTCATGAACAACAATAATGTTATTGGGTCAACTTGACCCGGCCCAGGTTTTGTGATCCAAAAGTGAAAAAAAAAATCCCAATGCACAATGATTACATCTCATTGATAAGTCAACTTCCAAATAGGCGAAATGTACTCATTTCATTGTTACACACCCAAAACCAAAAACAGATTTTAACTCTGAATACAAGGCCAAAAATGCAAAAGTCAGATTTATATCCGAACTATTTCTCAGTCACTTAGGTTGAATTACTCTTACACTTCCAGACGACTTTTCAACTGATTGAACGGGCCAATGTGTCCAGATTTGAAACTATTTATTTGTATTGATAAATTTGTTGATGACGCTTCCACGAGAGCTACGATCACGAAAATGGGTCGATTTGACCCGAACCTAACAGGAACCTTTACGAAAGCCGTAAAGGTTCTTCTTCCGTCTCTTCGCACATTCCGTAGCTGTAACGAGCCATTTTCCTTCTTTTGTGATATTCATGCATGAAAGTGTAAAATGTGATCCAAAATTCTTATGAATTTATCCCTTCACCTTGGGGGAGGTCTGTGTGCTTGTCTATCTCCTGTTCTTGTGTTGCTCACACCTGGAGGGAAGCCGCCACAGAGCTGTGACCTTCCTTTTTCCCATCCAAAGTGGGCGAACAAACGCATCGCTCAAATCGTGCCCAAGATGTGTTGTGTACATCGAGGCAGGGAGGGAAGAGGGAGGTGTGTGTGTGTGTGTGTGTGTGTGTGTGTTGTTACAATGTAACTCTCAGCATGTTGAAGGTTTGAGACAGATGATTTTGTCCAATCATTATTTTCGGTTGCCTTCAAATTTTTCGAAGCTGCTGCTGTCGGCCACTGCTCTCGCCCACGTGACTATGCCCCGCCTCTTAAAGGCACAAGCACATACACATCGCTGCTACTCATCCGTACAGTATTTCCTTATGCTCTTTGAATGTCCAAATAGATTCACGAGTGATACTGAATATGTTTCACACAGCTTGAGGAGGTGAGGCAGGGCGAGGGGATGGAGGGAAAGGGTGTGTGTGTGGAGTGGGGGGGGCAGTGAAGGGGCGCATCTCAATGTAACTCTCACCACGTTGTAGGGAGAGACAGCAATGCTAATGTTTGACTAGGCGGAATCACTGTTTGCTTAGCGGCGAATGCCTGCTATCTGACAGAGGGGACAACTCTCTTATTAGTAATCAAATCGGGCTGAGCAGTTGTTGCTGCCACTCCACTCCAGCCGCTTCTCATGCATGGAGAAGTAGGAGCCGGCTGCCCTGGGAGCCGGGATGGATTACCGCAGCTACTGCTGTCTGCAGGGCAAACTCGCGCGCACGCACACACTCACTCACACACACGCGCACAAGGACACAGACAAGAGGGGATGCTGCTGCGTCGCCTGCTTTTTGCGCCGGCGACGGCGCTTTTCATGTTCGCCTTGGTGTCATTCAAGAGTTTCGCGCGTGCATTGTTCCCGCAAACGGCCCGGACAAAACGTGTAACTTAAGTAACAATGCGAGCGGGATGAACGCGAAGGGGAGGAGGAAGAATTAAAAGTCAAGCGACGAGAAGGGGCCGGGAAGAGAAAAGGAACAGGAGGCAATGGAAGAAAGAGGGGAGGGGCGGAGTTGTGGGGGGGGGGGGGATATTGTAAACTCAACCGGCTCGGGGAACGGCTCGGGTTTTCATTGTGACCGCTCTGAATGGGAGTGGAGTATCCCTTTCCTCGCACAATGAGCGGCTCTGTGGAAACACAAAAGCATATGTTCCTCATTAGACCCTCCCATTGTCTCCATGTCGTAACTATGAGCCTGTCAGCGCGCCCTCGCAGGTTCCCAGTGACCAGGGGGGAGGCTCACTAATTCAAAAAAAATAAAAAAATAAAAATAAAAATAATCATAAAAAAAAGCAGCCCAGGCAGGCCCTGGTTATCCCCCCCCCCCCCTTTTTTTTTACACGGGTGTGTTAAATTATTGGCCACGGCCGCTCCAACCCGGCGTGTTTTACAGCCATTTGTGTTCCACGCGTCGCCCTCGCAGGCACGTCATTACGAGGCACCTGCGCGGCCACCTGATTACTTCCAATCCACTTGACTGACGCAAGGCTCGGCCGCCGAGGGTCCGAGAACCCGAATCAGCCGCGTCTGCGTACAATTACGACGTGGAAACCCAACCTTTGGAAACATAACAGCTCCGCTGGGAATTTAAAAGGAAGGGAGGGAATGAGGAGGGGGGCGTTGGGGGTTACAGTTAAGTTAAGCACCTGAACTGAGTTCGAACTGGACGATTTTCCAGAAACGGGACCGCCATGAAATGTGAAAGCGGCGGCGGAAAACAATGGTGGCCACATACCTTGGTGGCTGTGCCAGGCTGAAATTGAAACGTTTTGACACAAACGTGCATTCCGTCCAAGAAGATGTCACATTTTCGACTAATTACTGCGCATTCCTTTTTTTCTGGTAAAAAAACAAAAAGGACTATTTTAGCCACATTTTCAAAAATGAGTCGTTGGGGACGTTCGAGTCCAGTCACACTAGTTAGATTACATTCAGTCAAAACATTTTGCAGTTGCAGGGAGTCCACACAAGGCGAGTTTCAACTTTTTTTGTACAAAAATTTGCTTTGCCATATTGTTAAACGGTTGCGGGATGTGTGTTAGTATATAGCTGGTGTTGGGCCAGAACCTCCCATCTCGCAATTTGGTTCATTAAATCTTTTTTTTCCACATTTGTATATTTAAAAAGTTCTATTTAGGAGTGAGAGTTAAGTCATGTCATGTCATAAAATCCATTTAAATCCAATTGATGCAACAGAACATTTTTTTCGACCGGCAAATTTTAATCCCACTATTTCTCATCGCTATTTAGTGAAGTTTTAAAAGGTCAAGGGTCAGGTCAAAATAGTTTTTTCACATTCAGTCGGAACATTTTGGGAGTTGCGAGGAAAAGTTGACATGATATCGTCGTAGGCCAGCGCTCATTTATCGAAGTGGGTGAGAAGTTAAAAAGAGGCCAAGGTTGTTTTGGCACTTTTTGTACAAAATCCCAACGATTGACACTATTTATAGTTTCGATGTAATGACGGAGGTGAGAGTCAGGGCACATCTGCGGCCATAACGTTACTCATAAAAAAATATTTGGGGGACCTGCAAGTCATTCAGAAAATGTCGGCATTGTAACTTTAATTAAACCGCCGGACTTGTCAGACACAAATCTCACGATTGATGGTGTCATATTTATAGTTCGAAGTAGGCGAGGGGTTAGAATCAGGACACATCTGCTCCATCACGTCACTCGGAGAAATATTTGGGAGGCGGGGGTGGGGGTGGCGTCTGCATGTGATTCAGAAAATGTCAATTGGACTAAGTAGCGACAGATCATCAATTTTCCGCATGGAGGTTGTCGTGATCAAAGCGGCGGGGATGAAAGAAGGGGAGCGCTCGTTACGTTTGGAACGCGCGTTCGGTGAAAAATGGACACTTTTCGGTGAATTACAACACCCAACTTTTTGAACTGAATCTTCTGATTTCCGCTGCTGTATTTACAGTTAGAGGTTAGGAAGACGTTTTGATTTTTAGGTGGGGGGTGCGCAAGGGCCCGGGGGGTCATGTAGCAAGTGTCAAGATGGAACTAATTGTCATTTTATGGATTTATTGATTATTATTTATTTTGTGGCTGTGTGTGCAAAATCCAACACATGTTGCCATTCATTTTGTGGTTTTAAGGTTCACGTCGGGGCACCATTTGTCCCATAACATGTTTGTAAGTAACCCAGAAAATGTCACTTTTCTCCTCACTCGGTGGATACCCCCCCGGCCCCCACCCCACGACACAAAATCCGAGTAAATTCTCGTGAGAACAGGCTCCTTGGACTGTATCATTGATGGCGTTCACGCACTGTAACATTTTCCCAGATGGTAACGCGGGGGCGGGGGGGGGTAGAGGGAGGGGAAGGGGAGGCGTGTGCTGCTTAGCTGGCATCTAGCGAGACATTAACTGGCGTTCCCATGGATCTGGCATGTCCGACAGAGTTTGGGAAACTTATCATTCCGAATGTGTCCTATTTTCCTGCGGTCAGGCCAGACATCTGTTTACCCTATTTTCCCTTGGAGTTCTGATACAATTTTTTTTTTTTTTTTTTTAAGCACAAGAGGAAGGATTCTCTCTTGAAAAGAAGGAAAAAAAAAGTTGGTTGGATATAGAGACCCAACAGCTGTCCCATAGTTTCAGCACTGCTTGCTCTTTAAATATTTCAACAGTTAAATTTGATGCCTTTGCATTATTCAGACGCATTTTCACATGAAGGCAAGTTGCGTTTTGGGTGGATTTGTGACTTTTATGTCTTCGGGGAACGCCGGTGCACTGCAAAACGAACCGTTTCGATCGTGCCCTCGTTTTCTTGTTTAAAAAAAAAAAAAAAAAAGAAATGAATAAAATAAAACTCAAAGGCTCCAATCTTGGCGCGAGTATGGAATGAAAAGTAATTTTTAGGGAATTCAAAGCGACAGTTCTGCGGGGAAAAAAAATCAGTCAGTAGATCTTTTATTTATTTATATCGCGTCGAGATAAATTCAGTGCATATTTACATGCCATTTTTCCAATTGTTTTTCACGAAACAGGAAACATTGAAGTGATTTGTTAGCAATTTTACTGCAATCCGATTACGTACTGATTTACGTCCACTCCACGCCTGTTTTTCGAACCTTGTGAAGCTGCCGTAGTTAACGCTGAAAGGACGGCAGGTGTTTTGTCAGTCAACGGAGGTCGATAAATTGACTCTTTTTCATATTCATTTTTATTTACTTGCATGTAAGCCGAAACGATAAGACCAAAACATTTCTGCTTGCCAGCTCTTCAGATCAGCAAATTAGAATCAGGGATGGCTTGAAGTGTCCCTCAATGTATTTTTGATGCTGATTTCAAAAAAATAGCGCCGTTTTTTTTTTTTCCTGGCACAGCGAGATTTTGAGATGTTTTCTTTTTTTTTCCGTATTTAACTTTGCCTTATAAAAGCTTGCGGGACACAGAATTTGACCGTGCGTTGGAACTTATCGCTAAGACGTTTCTGTTGCTACACCGAAGCCTTAATTCATAAATATGACTTCAGATATGACTATTTTACATCTATTAATGCTATGACGCTATAATTCTTATCAATATGAAAACATTGGTGTCCTGGAGAAAAAAGAAGAGGGCCGCTTCGGAATCAGCGCAAAATATTCATCTCAGAAAGTTCACAGACCAACAAAAAATGCGCAAAAAAATGCGTTGACCTTGTGTCTTGTCAAACAGAAATGTATCGCTTGTACTTGTTCACAAAAACATACTGGAAGAAGAAAATAAAATAAATAATAGCATATTAAATCTCTAGCTCGATACTTGGGTGGACAGCGCAATTAGATTCTTCTTCCAAATTGTTCGAGTCTCCGTTTTACCCCCCGAACACAGTTGGGTAATAATCGTGAGCGGATTTAGCAGATCCCCGCAGATGTCACATTTCTAAGTTAATGGTGCCTTAAAATAAGTGGGGGTGTATCTTTATTCAGTGGGTAATTTGAGTCTTTAGAATGATAGTGATGAGATAGCCAATATGTGATTAGATGCGTCGCCAGTCGGCAGTGCGCGCCGAGCATGGCGCGCATAACTCAATTTGCCGCGACTGCGCCGCGCTTGCTAGCCGTCCTCGCCCCGCTCGCATATTGACTTTGTCTCCTCGCGTGTGAAAGATTAGACACATTGTTGTGGCTCACGCATGGATTTTGTAATAAGACAACAGCGCGCGCCGCTGAGAGACCGGAGAAAATGACTCATTCCCGGCGTCCGGGGTTCAAAGATCACATTCGACTCAAAGAGGATGCGCTTAGGAGAAGGGGCGGAGCCAACGTGGTACCTTTCCACCGGGGCTTTTCACGTATATATTCGTTTTCGTTGTGAGCATAGGCATACTTATTAGTAGCAAATGTATGATAGCGTATAATTATTCCTTCAACAAATAAATTATTGTAGATATTTTTGCTTGCACAATGCAATTAAGAAAAATCAGAACAAAAATCAATAAAAATTTACATTTTACATTCAGAAAAATATCAAAAAATGTAAAATAATTAACATAAAACTACATACGCACACACATACACACACACCACACACAACACATATAAAGTATTTTTCTCACGTGTTTTCTGGGGGGAAATCCAGCTGATTTTAGCGTCCAGCTGTTCCGACCCACCCCGGATGCAAACCCACGCCGCCTCCTTTCATTCCGGCCGCGGCGGCACACCCATTCACTTCCTGTCACAAAGGTCAAAGAGCAACGACCTCTGGAGAGCAGCCCAGCCGCTGAATAATTCATGACATTGACTTGTTATTTTCTCCCCTTGTCTTCTTTTTGGTCAGCACGCGCGCGCACATGCGAGCGAGCGTGCTGCGGGGGGCTTTTATTCATTTAGTTCCTTTATAAAGGCTTCAGCACACCTGTTCTTGTGTTAATGCAATTACATTTTGGCCTAATGTACATTTTGCTTAGCCCCCCCACCATGCCAACCTTAACCCCCCCCTGCCCGCACCTCCATTATGTCCCTCATTAGCCAGCCCGTATTTTCCAAATGACTTTGCGTTATCGTCCATTTGCGCAACACCTACGAGGTCATTTCCCAGAGTGCACTTGACTTGTTGTCAAGTTGTTTACCAGAAACAAAAGGCGGCAGCCCTCGGTCGCCACGCCCGCCAACCCCTGCCCCCACCTCACCGCCTCGGCCTTTCGCAGACACAAATCTGGGGAAATATGCGCACTCCCCATCTGGTTTTTGCAAAAGCGTGATTACCTCCAAAAGCTGAACAAATGCCAGTATTTATAAGGTCAGGCCTTTATGTGGAAATGTGATGTAAATGAGAATCAGCGAAAGGGGACATTAAACAAAATTAAATTCATTGTCTCCTTTAATGTCATTTACATTTTTGGCTAAGCTGCGCTCTGTCAAAAGAGGATTTCTAAAACCATTTTAATTGCGCGATGGAGAGGAGGGCGTGTTTGCGGCGGGCGTCTTGATAACCTGCGATGGCTGCTCTGTTTATGAAGCGCCTAAATGACTTTTTTTTTTTTTTCCTGCACCGCATCTGCACGGAGGCAATTAAGATGGCACTCAGACGCCGGTGCTAATCTGCTTCCTCCCTCAAGAAAATCATAAAAGAGGAAGGGTCAGTGTTGTTGGGGATTGCTGCAGGTGCCGTGGTTCTATATTTACACACCTGCGCGCACCTCCGCTAATGAACCCACCCCGCCGGGTGCGCGTCCGGTGAGAAACGGCCGAGTGTGCAAGTTGGCGTCACGTTGGATTGAGAAGAGGGAGCGTTGAGAGCATTTTCAAACACGTTAGCATGGTTAGCCCAAATTTCACACCAGAAATGTATCGAAAAATACAGGAAATGTTGACAAAACATTTTTTTTCAGACTAATACCGGTACAAGAATTCACTCGATTGAATACTCAGATAGTGAGTGCCGATACTTTTTTCACTTAAGGCGATGACAAGCGATTGTGAACAAAACCTTTCTTTTTGATGCCGACAATGGATGACTCACTGACTGCATGAGGAGGACTGACTTGATGTCAGATTAACTTTGCCTTAAGTATCGGTGGCTGTTATCGGTAGCCGCCGCGAGCATCCGATACATAAAAAATAAGGCCGGTATCGCCCCAGCATGATACACCGGTGTTGTCTGCGTGAGTGTCTGGGTGTAAGCTGTGCCCGAGAGCAGCTACCGCATCAGTGGTTTACTGTTCTCCCAACGTGGCTCTCCTTTCCCACATGTGAGGGCATCACAGTAAATATACAGAACCGCCCCCAGAAGAAAAAAGCCTTTAAAAAAAAACGTGTGAACGCTGAACCGCAGAGGGGACGGCTGAGAAACGTCAGGCCGAGCTGTGAGACGGGCAGGGCCGCAGAGGTCGGCGTGACGTTGGAGCGAAGGCCGTCTCCTCCCGCGCCAGAAGAGCGAGCGCAGGAAGTGTTGAGAGCGAAAAGCTGTACTTGGCACGCTGCCGTTGGCTCGCCGCTCGGCGAAAAATGAAACCCAGACCCCTTTTGCTCTCTCCCTCTCTCTCTCTCTCTCGCTCTCTCTGCGAGCCAGAACCTCCCGTCCCAGCGCTCCAACACGCAGGATTGGGTAATAGTGTTTCGCTAAGCAAAACATTACCTCAAATTATCCTCGCCCTGTTTTCTATTCCCTCCTCCCTCGTGTCAGTTTTATCGCAGTTTGTAAATGTCAAGACGCGCACAAAAGACGCGCGGCGTAAAAGCATTTTTTTTTCCTCCTTCTTCTTCTTCTTCTTCCTCCAAATTACGCTCACATGTTTGGGTTCGCATGAGTGGCGGCTGCACGTAAACGCGGTGCCTGGCGCTCCCCGGGGACGCCCACCTCACTGGGGTAGGATTCCCCAGTGGCATCAGCTAATGGCAAGACTTGACAACAGCAGAGGAGCCGGGGGTGTTGTGTTTTACTAGCGCTGAGCAAGGGTGATGACTTTAACATGTGTGCGCAGAAGGAATGTTTGCGTATGCGTGTGTGTGTGTGTGTGTGTGTGTGTGTTTGTGTGTGCGCACGTGAGCTAAAGAGAAGGAAGAGAGGTGTGCATGCGGGCCAACAGAGCGACGGGTTGGGCTCCGGCTTGACGGCAGTGAAAGACGAAACATGGTTCCACATGTGTTGAGAAAGAGCAGTCCATCTGTCCATGGAGACGCCCCCCCCCTCCACAACTCCTCCGTCCCAAACACCCCCCTCCCCCCACCCCTCGCCACCCACTTTTCTTTTCCCCTCTCGTTCTTTCTCTTCCTTCCTTCCCTGGCTTTCACTGCTGACAGAAACAAGGCCAGAGCAGGGCTGATGGGACGGACGCCGGGGCCAAGAGCAACACGCATTGCATGAGGGGAATAAGAAAGGCTTAGCGCGAGTTATTACCTCCACCAAGGAGATTTTCGCTGGTTTGTTAGCGAGATGACCCCCCAAAATAAAATAAAATAAATTAAATGTATATAATATATATATATATATTATATACATTTAATTTATATATATATATATATATATATATATATATTTACATTTCTGTTCAACTCGCATTGGCAAGGGCTTGGCAAGGGCTGTGTCTAATGTGTATGGACCCCAATGAAATTAGAAATTAGATTTTTATGCATATAGCCCCCTCCTCCCGCAGCTAAATTATGTTTCACTATTCGCACCCCTAATGTTTCAAAAAGTGATTCTTGAATGGGTTTATGCGCCTTACGGGCAAGTCCGAATTTAAACTTGCGTGCCTTCAGAGGAGGGCTGCAACGATTCATCGCTAAACTCATCAATTATTAAATGAATCAATAATTATTTTTGTCGGTCGATTAATCATTTCCAACATATTGTTGAATTAAAATCAACCTTCGTTAAACAATGATCTATATCTTTCCGACATTTTTGGGGACTTTGTGCATTTTTTTTTTTTTGCATTGTCCAGTTGAAATATCATCCTATTTTTGAAAGGGGGGGGATTAAATGACTAATCTTTTTAATCTGATTCTTCAATACATCAAGAAAATAATCGAGAGATTAATCGATGACTAAAAATGATCGGTAGTTGCCACCTTACTTCCGTGTCATATCACCTTGAGCCACAACACTGAGGTCGATTGGAAGAGATGCAGCGTAATTAACAATGTGGAAAAAGGGGCAGAGAAGATCCCCAACTCAACTCTGGTAATAACTAAGAAAAAGAAACGTTCCCACAAAGCAGAGAGAATATTTTGCGGCATTGGACTGAATCCTTGCATCTCCAAAACCATCATTTTGAAGAGAAACCGGTCAATAGTTTGGAAAAATTAACACGCCCACATGGGGACTTACCAGTATATTGAGTTTGTTCAAAACAAAAAAAGGAAATTGAAAAAAATAGGACATAAGAGGTTTCTATCTGTCAGTGGTGATCTGCCAGTGGGTACTGTTGGATGCTCTCTTTGCAAACGCTTCTGCTCCGCATGCATTCATGTCGTTGTCATTTTAAGGTTTATAATGACCGTAACATCTGTGCTAATTTCTGTTAGCGCATCTATATGGTGTTTCGCATTATATGACATCATGATGCTAGTGGACTTTGTTATCACATTTGGTTGAGGAGTTTGGTGTTTCATTGCGCACTGATGTCTTTACGGCACAGCAAAACACGGCGACGAGAGATCTTTGCGCAACGACAGACGTGCGAGCGCCGATCTTGCGTCGATGCTTCACATGCGCGAACATATGTCTGTTTGCTTTCACTCTAGTCAGACATTCGGTTGACATTTTCCATCACGTCTCACGACGGCGTCTTCTTGGACCTGACTTTTTCCTAAAAATCGTCCCCCCCCCTCAAGCCCCTCGCAGCGTTCCGATGGCTTGTTAAAAGTTGCTTCCGCCGTCTCGTTGTTGTGCTTCTGTGGCTTTCACAAGCCAGCTGCCGAGCGAGGGCGAGTGATTTATCGGGATATTATGACAGAAAACAACTGATAAAAGATTCCTTCCACTCCCTGCAACGAAGAGGAGTCGGCACGGTAGAAATCGTACATTATTGAAATTAAAGCCGGAGTAAATAAAAGATGTCAGTCTCCCTCAAATATTTAGCGCTGCTGTATAATTGAAGCGGATGTCGTTTGGTGCCCTGAAGCATTAATGACGCTTTGCCAAACAGAGTCTGTAAAGAGCCACCACTGTTTTTGTTTTCACTCCGTTTTTTTTCCTCCCCCCCTCCCCACCTCCTTTTTCCTATCCTTGGCGTGTTCTCGCTCCCTATTAGGTTTCCCCCTAATTGTCAAACAAACTGTTGGGTCAACCTCATTCGTATCTGGCTGTAAAAAGAAGCACGTCGGGCCACGCTGAGGGATATATGTGGTATTTCATGGGAGGCGGAGTAATGCTGGGGTTTTATGGTTAAGTACCCGTTCACGCCCATGCCATTTGTTTCGCATTAGACTGAAGGTTTTGGAAATCAGATCAATATGTTCGCCGAGATGCGATTCCTAGCCTGGATCTCCCGACCTGTTCTTTCTGCAAGTATTTTTCTTGGAGGGGTGGCGGGGTGCTTGTCAATGAGAGCCTCTATTTCCACCCCCCCACAGCTGCACCCCCCCCCCCCCCCCTTCCTCCTCGGCATCTATTTCCACTTTCTGAATTTGTAGCGTGTTGTGGTTAGTTAACAAGATGACGCAAAATTATTTTGGGGAGGTGGAAAAGAATCCGACAAGCCTGCGTCAAGTGGTCAAGAACTCGGGTTAGGATGAAAACTTTGGAATGGCTAAAAATGTGTCATGTAGATGCGGAGTAACTGCAGTTGTAGCTTTGAAAAGCGGAACAGGGTAAACATTTTTTTTTTGTCAATTTAGTGCGATTTGTTTTTTTTTTTTGCGATTTTGCGATTAGGCGTTTGTACATACGCACCAATGTGGATCTTCGTCCCCGACCCCACCCTCCCCCCCCACACACACACACACACACACACACACACACACACACACACACACACACACACACACACACACACACACACAAAAAGAAGTAAATTTTTCTATGGCCTTAGCCCCCTTTCCCCCTCAAAAAAACGACCTAAAAAAATTTGTCAGGCAAAGGTTGCCCTCTTTCCTCATTTCAATGACATCAAAATGACATTTAAAAAAATAATAATATACAATGTTCTGTTCTATTTTTTGGTGTTCAAGAGCAGACGCCCCCTTCCCTTTTTTCCTCCCTCTTTTCACCCCCCCTTCCATCTATTTCCATTTTCTGAATGTGGCAATTTGTAGTGTGACATGAACGAGATTAAGACGGGCCGAGCAGTGGTAAGATTCCATCGGACATGGTCCCGCTGGCGTGAGGTCACAGGACATGAGATTGGAGGGGTGGGGGGGGGGGGGATTCGGCGAGAGGGTCATCAGTTACCTCGGGGAAACGAGCTGGTCCGCCGGCTGCTCCGCTCGAGGCCCCCAAGGGGCGCCCGGGATGTATCGGAGCAGAGGTCCCGGTGGAAAGAGCCCCGAACCGGTGTCATTTATTACAAGTGACAAGTTATTTCTAACTATAGCCGTGTTTTGATTGGTTTACAATGCTGTCGTTTGGAACGGTAACCGCAGCCAGCCCCCCTTTCCCCAACCACATCTGCGATCGCAAATCACAAGCAAATGATGAATGAACCTGAATTAAGACAAAAAGGCGCGGTTTAAAAAAAAAAAGCGGAAAAGGGGAAAATATTTTCACATGGGCTCGTTCTCACCACGGGACATTTTATGGCGTGCATCTCTGTAACCAGTTGGGCTCCAAAGCATGACATTGGTGCTATTAATGGCGTGTTTTCACAGCGTTTGACCATTGCTCTGCACAGAGGGTCAACGGGGTGTTCAGCACAGCACCACCTCCCTCCCCTTCTTTTTCTTCTTTTTTTTTTTTTTTTAACTGCCGACCCCAAACTGCGTTAATGATATATGACAGAAATTTCCTTGTGCTGGTTCAGTGGCAAGAAAGGTCCTGGCTAGTCTATATCAATCCATCTGACTTATGTTCCCATGTCTTGAATTACCGCTTGATGGAAACCTGCTGCGGGCTTCTCTTGCCAATTGAAATCAGATCTCCTCCACAGCCCGCCGTGATATTGATCCATATTCAACACCCAGGCTGCTAATCGATCACTATTGATTTACAATAAAAAAAAAAATAAAAAAAAACCCTCCTCTGCTTGTTCAGCATTGCGGTCGATGCATTAAAGCAACAAAAAAAAGAGGAGGGAGAAGAAATGAAAAAGAAGGAAAAAAACAGTTTTTTACTGCCGAGCCACAGTGTTGAAATAGCGAAAGGGAGAGGAAATGTGTCATTTCGTTCGACAAGGTGGAGGGGGTGTCGAGTGTGAGTGAGCAAACATTGAACCGCGAGCGATGAAGCGAGCCCGCCATGTGAGATCAAGCACTAAAAAATTTTTTTAAATTGGGTTTTACAGGATGACACTTCTATAAGGACTCAATTACGGCAGGAGAATTAGCGCGCCCATGCTAAAGCCGTCGCGCGGTATCCCCGACTGTTGACCCGCAAATGCGAATAACGCAACCTACCACCCAGCGCGTCGCCATTAGCGACGCAAAGTCGCGCTTGGAACCGACCGAGGCGACCCCATTCGCTTCCAGTCCCGAGCCCCTTTTATTCCTGTCACATCTTAGGCCTAATCTCTCGGACTTCCTCCCCTCCGCCAAGTAACTGTTCCCATCCAGCAGGTCCCGGCGTCGACATCTGAAAGTTATTATCCCCAATCTCTGACATCCAGGAGTTTACAGTTATATAATGATGGGGAAAACCACATGTCCCCAGAGGCGCAGAACATTTTTGAGATGCCTCTCCATCTGTTTTTTGGGGAAGGGGAGGGGGGTGCAGGGGTAGTAACCCCATTTCGGGCCAGAGTCAGAATGGCAAGTTGTCTGGTTTTTTTTTGGAAACAGCCAGGCTGGGAGTCATTATACGGGGCGATAAAGCAAATCCAATTGGGTCAAATTCCCGTCCATGCAGCGCTGGTGGCACCGGCTCACGCCGCCTCGCCGACCGTCCCCGACTGCGTAAGTGCTGCTTGTTTGTTTGTCCTAGAGAGGATGGGCCGGGGGACTAATGCGGGCCCGGGGGCCAGCCGGGTCGGAGGCGGCGGGTGAACCCGAGCCGCCTGGTGCGGCGGTCGGCGTTCTCCTGGCTGCCGGCTCACTCTTGTTTGGACTGCGGCTCCGGTTTGCTTTCTTAGAGGGAAGCTGAGCCTCCGTAATCATTGAGCCCTTTTGCCCGTTGGGGAGTGGGTGGAGGGGGCGGTGATGACATCGGTCGGCGGCGGCCTGGTCCGAATCCCCCGCTGCTCTTCGCGTATTTATTTTCTTTTCTCGTTGTATGCTTTAAGTCACAGCGTATTATGTTCGGAGCCGATGCGCATGCATGACGAGGTGCGTGGTGCAAAGCTGTCGGCTTTGTTTTTACTAATAACGTCAGGGATTAGTGACGTCCTGACCTCGGTGTAATCTTGAGCAGGCCCAGAGTGTGGAAGTGCCCAAGTTGGACATCCCCAAAGTCCTACAATTTGGAATGATTATTTGGAGAGGGAAAATAAAATATGCCTCTGAAGTCGAAGCACAAGAATTCATACGCAGAGCAAATCGGTCGAACGGACACGGGAGGTCACACCGGCCGTATTTCGAATATTGCCGCAAAAGGAGTGCTTGGGGGTTCGCTTATCTGGATATCAAGAGGGCAGAGAATCTTTCGGGCGAGTTCTGCAATGGTGCACGTGTGGGAAGGGGAAAAAAAAATTCTGGTGGAAATGTGGCTTTTATAATGATCAGCGAGGCGATGATCGTGACAAATGTTTGACGGGATTTCTTTGAACGCTTTGTGAGAGCATGAAAATATAACGCAGGAGGCGTCAAATGTGTTGGCTTTGTTTTTACTCAAAAAGGTCAGCGATTCCACACACGTTGATCTCAGTGTGATTTTCACCAGGCCTTAAAGCCGACAGGGGGCTCCAAAACTGAACGTCCTCTAAAGTCATTCAATTCGGAACTGGACCTACATTTTAGAATGTGAAGAGAAGTTGCATGAAGTAAGCATACGTTATCACTTGAATTGCCTTTCCAACTTCGCTTTTCGTTCCAGCAACTAAAAAAAGCGGGAAAGGTAGCACGCTAATGTTTCTTGCCTTTCCGTCTTTGTTAAAACAATCGGATATTTTCATTGGGTATTTTTCACAAATCGTGAGGTTTTGCAACGTCGGCTAACTGGACAGAGTATTACTAGTTCAGTTATTTCCTCCGGGGAAAATGTGTTGGACTTCCGGGCGCCACATGCTAGCAAAGTGTCACCTCTAGCTAGGCTGACTGTCCTTTTGCGTAATAATATCACATCACATGCCATCATTTTTGTATCATATGGAGATGTTTCCTCTTAAGTGTTGGGAGCCCCTCACTGCCTCTCTTGCACCCCCCCTACCCTCCCTCGGGCTCTCCTCCAAAATGTTTTATTCAACATCACAGCTCTGTTCTGTTTTGTTACGTTATTGAAATGGCTTGTCGATTCGAATAGAGTCAACCCTGGTGGGCCAATCTCATTGTAGCCAGTGGAGAGTGAAAGCCATCACTGCAGTATAGACTCCCCCCCCAAAATGCACACACGCACACACACGCACAGATTGGACGAGGGGGGCAGCAAGAGCGAGCCTTCTCCAGATGGAGATGGCAGATACGGCGGGGGGAAATGTCCGGGCTATTTTCCAGGGTTTCCATAATGGCAATCTAGCCCTTGCTTGCTTATTAAGTTGTGCACACAAGAGGAGTGGAGGGGCGAGATGGAGAGCAGAGGAGATAAGGGTTAGGACAACGGTGAGCGGGGAGGCGGGGGAGGGGGGGCGCTCACCTCCGCCTTGTAGGTGTCAAGCAGACCCTGTCGGAGAAAGCGCGGGTCATGCGGATAGATGATTGTCAAAGCGCCACGTTGATAGAGGGCCTCGCGTCACCCCCCCACCTCCCGACACGACACCTCCTTCCAGCCACCGAGCGCGTGATAAGATTTGTTTGTGTTTTGTGCCGGAGAAAGTAGCACACAGGGGTCAGGGAGGTTGGCTTTGGTGCGGGGGTCACCAGGTCCTTCTTGGAGAGGATGGGGGGTGGGTACCTATGGCTCCTCACATGGGGAAGCCATTTCTCAGCTTCCTTAAAATGATAGGGGAGGGGGTCACCCAGAAAGGTAATCTTTCAAGCGCGCGGACAACATGGCAGCTACCACAGCTAAACCGAGTGAGACGGATAGGCGGGGGTCCCTCATACGTAACGGCGGCAGCTTGAAGACGACAAGGGCTGAGTGTTATGGATGCTTGACATTGACCCGGTGTACGACGGCGGCGTATTCGTCACCGCTTTAGCGCACGGCGACGGCAGTCCATTTTGAACGGGGCGGGCGGGGGAAGCGCGACTTTGCCTGTCAACCGTGAATGAGAAGAACAACGCGGCGCCTGTTTGATGACCTCGTTTGCCGTGACACTGTCCGTCCAAAGCCAGTGACAAATTAACTCGGATTCTGTACTGAGTGCAAAACCGTTACAAACAGATCCCCGCACCCCCAAAAATACCCATAATGAAAGCACTCTCAAGGAGCATGGAGCAGACGCTCACGCCGAACTGTGGGAAAGGGCCAACCTGGCCGATTGCAGCTCGTGACCTCACCCGTTAGGCCACACCCTTTAAAGACAAATTTATTTATACAGCACATTTCATAAGGCGCCTCAATGCGCTTCACACGACTTCGAAAAGCAATTGAAAGCTGACAGCATTGAAAGGCATTTGCAAACAAAATATTTAAAGATATTTAAAACAAAAAGTAGCTTTTCTGAAATTACTAAAATACTGTCCAGTGAAATCGATTTAGAAAATGCTTAAAAGGTCTCATGTAATGTGAATAAGAGCATAGGATTTGAGGGTATTCATACTCGGCGATGACTTCACTTTTGTCGGCAACTTATTCCATTTGCGTGCAGCATAACAGCTAAATGCTGCGTCACCATGTTTGTTTGGAAACTTGGGCTCCGCTAATTAAGGCACAAACGACACTGCAAGCGTGCGACTTTTGGTACAATTATAATTTATAAATGCAGTTCATTTTCATCAAAACCATAACCAAAAATGTTTCAACGGCCACGTCAGGGTATGAATTAAACTCTGCAAGGTACCACTGCATCTCCGCTGGGGATAATTATCTGTCTTTGGAGGTTCCATGAAAAAAAAACCCAGAATAAAAAGTGGGGCCAGGGGTCAGCGTATATGTTTTATAGGCCATAAGTCGAAGCTGTGATGTCACACCGAGTTTCATTCCGATCCGATCCAGATTGCGCATTTGGCAGCAATTTCATTTGAAACATGGAAAATCCCATTTAACATGTTCAGGCGCTCAGGTTGTAACTTCTCATGACCTCATGCGAGATCTTTATGCACGTCGCTCCCTTGGGCGCAGAAATAATTCTGAATCCGGATGAGACCTCGCTTTCCCCTCTTGGACTATTTAACGTGGGAGCAGTTCACTCGGTGACTTTGCAGGTGACAAATGTTTCAAGTTGCTTTTATTTATGTATTTTTTTGGGGGGGCGGGGTGGGCGGCCTCTCTTTCTGCTTCTTGTCAAGCAGGTTTTCAAACGGCGGCGATTGTTATTTTGAACGGTGTCACACTTCTATCGAGCCGCATCCGCTTTGGAGAGGAGAAAAGGCTCTGAAGCGTACATTTTTCTGCGAGTGGAAATATTTGTTTACACATCGGCCTGTCACGCTGCGAAACAACAGTCATGATTCTTTTATTATTGCGCCGCCGTCATCATCCTGCCCCCCCTCCCCCTTTCCTCTACTATGTGTGAGTGTGGAGAGGGAGGTGGGGGGGGTAAAAGGGGCTAGTCTACAAAGTGGCTTTTTGTCGTTTGAGAGAAGTAAACTTCATCAGGTCGACGGCGAGGTGCGCTTCACATGTCACTCACTGGAGCTCGCGCCTAATGAAATGCTGCATACAGATTTCTGCCTGCGGGCTCGGGGGGATAAGACCGCGGTAACACAATGAAACAAACCCATTCCCATCGCCTTCACTCACTCACACACACAAACGCACACACACTTGCTGGAGAGCATCCGTGTAAAGGAGATCCAAATCGGCAATTTATTCAAATGTTGATATTTCTACATGTCACCGGAAAGGTGCCTTGAAATTTCCTCTGAGTACAGCTGTCAAAAAAAAAAAAATTGCAAGAAATGTGCCAGATAATTCATAAATGGAGTTCAGCGCCGCAAAGTCAGTTGGGAACGGCGAGAGGATGGGGAGGGGATGGGAAAAAAATATATCATCCATGCTTGTCAATGAAGAATAAGCGGCAACACCACCGAAGGCTGCCGCTCGTTCGAACATCATGCCAAGCAAACAGCCCGATGTCGCCTATTTGTGTACGTGCGTGTATGTTTGCGTACGTCTGCGTGTCCAAACATGTTGGTGTATATTTATGCATGCGAATGCGCTTTTGTGTGTGCGCGCGTGCTTTGGCCATGTTGTGGCTCCTACTTGGATGTGTTTGTTATCTTTCTCCACCAACACACCCCGGTTCCCATCCCCGAGCAGCCAATGGGAAAGCGCGTCCTTCCTCCCGCAGAGGTCCGCAAACCGGACGTCGGCCGGCATGTGGTTTGAATTAGGGCCCCTGAAAAAAACTGTGAAGGACGCCTTGGATGACGTGAGGCCGCTCGCGGAGCAAATTCCATTCTGCTGAACGGTGGAGGAAAAGAGCTCTCCGGAATCCTCCGAGATTCTTTTTGGCCCGAGTCCCGCGGCGATTAAAATAGGGCGGAAACCAATAAGTCATTGAGTCATGGACAGAGGTCCCATGAAATCTCTCAGTGCTGTGTCACACCCTTGTGCAAACACAAATCTGCTCGCCTGATTAGCCCCCCAAAACTGTGTGTGTGTGGGGGTAAAAAAAAAAAAACATTTGTCCGGAGAACACTTACAACCTAGGCTACTTACTTGACATTGTAACTCCCGATGACCAATAGTGGGTTACACATTTGGGCCCTCGTGGGGACTTCCCGACTTCATCCGCCACTTGTACAAAAGCAATTCAAATACCATCAATATGATACAAAACAAAAAAAAAAATCAGCAATACAAGAAGATGCAACGGTGCCAAGAAACGTCACCTAGAGCGGTTCCGAATCAAGATTTCTCTTACAGCACGACCAAAGCGTTTCAGAAGTAAACGAAAGACGTCATCCTCCGCACAGATGCGGACTATTAAATGCATGACAATCATGACAGTTTTGCTCATCAAATTTGGCGAAAACAAGTTTTGCTCTGACCACCCATTCAGAGGACCGGAAACTACAGATGTCAAGGCTGCTTGGTTGAAGAAACAGTCTCGTTGCTCATATAAGTGAAATGATTTTGAAGGCCCTGGGCAGATTAGTCCGACATGACAACTCAGGGGGCTGAAATCTGATTGGCCCAAAAAAAAAAAAATAAAAAAGAGTGGAAGCAGTACACTCAAGATATGCTAAAAAAATGAAGAGAGAGACACTGATGAGAATACACGCAAACAATTTCATTGGTCCCCAGGAACAATGTTGAAATGAGTTTAGGAAGTTCATTTGGTGGCAATGGGACAAGATTTCCCAAATGCGGGGGCTAGTTGGAATGGCCACCTCAACCTGAGTACAACACACAAATAGTTTAGAAAATTGGATGATGGGTTGCGGAGAAATTTATTTTTTTTGTGCATGTAGGGGGCGAAAAAGGCCTTTTGGGGGAATGTTTTGGTGTGATATCACTGAGAGAAAATCTGTCCAAAAAACACCTTCAAATTCGAGTAAAACGGGTCATTTTGCTCTCGCCGACTCTTGTGCTTTGTCGTCTACTTGAGGAAGCCTTGCCTCCGATTGGTCATGTGACATTTTCATTTTTGGTGGATTTATTTATTTTTGATATATTTCAGATGCATTTTTAATAGTCATTCCATGGTCCCCCCACCCATTTTTAAATTCCACAAAAAGGGGCACCCACTTGTCACCTTGCTTACATTTGGACAAAAGTAGCGATTTGCCACCACCTCGTGGCAACTCTAAGCGATCGTAAACCTTTTAGAGGGCTGTCGATTACGCAGGTCAGCGCTTCGGATCGTGTTTTGGCCAGCGAAGGCGGCCCTTCTTGCCCCGACCATCCGCCACTGCCAATGATGCACGGCCCGAGGGTGCGCTGCCAAGACGCGACAGAATAGCGGCGCGCATATCTGCGGCGGTCATGTGACGCCATAGTTCACAGCAGCTGATGAGATGCGGTTTGGCACAGCTTGGGACCCATCTGGGAGATGCAGATACGCAGACAGGGGAAGTATTTTACGGCCACGCATCTGCGCACTTGAAGAGCTATTTAGCATATGCTGCCGTAGCAGAGGAGTTGTTTTGCCGCCGCCAGCTGCAGCGGGCGTCGTCATTGCTCGAAAAACAGCCGACGGAGCAGCTGATCCGTAGTGGAGTCGGCGGCGAGCGACGAACGAAATATCGTCTTGCGCCGGTGCCGCGCGTCAGAGGGTGTTTGCCGACCATTGTGATGGATTGCGATGCTAGCCAGAGACGGCCGGGTAGTCGGAAGTATCCCGCGCGGAGCTTGGCGAGCTAGCCTGTTAGCATTTGGCTCAAACTAAAAACAATGATTTGACAATCCGATGAGCTTGCCGTTGCTTTCAGCGGCAAGCTACGAGCTGGGTTCCTGTGGCAATGACGTAGCCTGTTGCTAACCTATGCTAATGTTGTAATCAAATCGGTTACAGTCAAGGTGTGTCAAAAGCACTTTGCATTGTGAAAATCAGCTCATTCGTCACCTGTTGAACCTCCAAACAATCCATTTTGTGATGCTTCTCAAGATTTGTCATCATAAAAAACTATTTTTTTCCCCCCTCGTTGGAAACAATGTAAAGTGAATTAATTCATTCCAGGCTCAAACCGTCAGTGTCGTAAATCCTTTAGGAACTGCGGAGACAAAATCTTGGCGAACGGGAAAACGGTACATTGTGACAAGGAAGTATGTTGAAACGCTACAACGCGGCTAACGGCCCGATTTACGACCTCCCTTTCCCAAAAATCGACCAAGATTGCGGCGCAGTTGGCGACAGGTGTAAAGGGGCCCTATTTCATCGAGCCTTCTGCACTTTAGTGAGCTCTCGTGGTTTTCACAACGGCGCAAAAAAGGAAGCTCGAAGTGATGTCATTGCGAGTGTTTAGCGAGGACATTTTGCCACGCCGTTTGCTATGACCTCCCCCTCCCACCTCCCCCCTCCCCTTTTGAGTCACACGCAGCTCGCTCTTTCAACCACTGTGGGTGTGTTTACAATTGCGGGACACAAACTCCCCGTGGAGGGAACGAGTTGCACATGAGCGCAGTCTGTTGCCCCGATAATTTGGGGGAAGCCAGCAACCACATGAAAGCCGCGTTTTGTTTTGATTTCACTCATCCCGAGTGCGTGGGAATTCTGTCTTTGGCGATCCCGTGTAACGTTGTGTATAAAACTTCAGCAAAACCCCCGCCCGCCCGCCCCCCCTTCCAAAAAAACAAAACAAAACTTGCGGATGTAATCTTTCGGATCGCACAAGCTAGTTTTTCTTCTATTTATACCGCTTTTGGAAAGAGTCCACTAAATAGTCTTCCTCTTTTCCGTTGCCTTTTTTTTGTTTTGTTTGAAGTGAAAGCGTCCTTTTTAGCAGGGCCTTGCCGATTATGTCACTTCAAACACAGGTCGATATAATCGGTCAACCGATTATATTGACTTCAATGTACTCTAACCATTTACAGCAGTTGTACACAAGTCACACCGGTCTCATTATTTATTACGCATAAATCTGGAGCCTAACCGTGTGCCCTTCAATATCTATCACATCACATTATCCTACGAATCGATCATTCAAAACAAAGCAACTCTTCATTTTTAAAAGCAAAGCTTTAGGTGAGCAGTGCAAGTTGACCTGCATTGGCGTTCGGCGCGCAGGTCAAGCAACCAAGTCAACAACTATGAAGCGGGGACGAAATAAGTCTCGGGAACATTTCTGACTTCCTGTTTGCTGCCAGCAGCAGCAGCAGACAGACTCGGCCGGGCCGCCGCTTCGACTCGAGCGTCTGATATGTCGTGCCATGGGGGGGGATGCATGGCGGGCGCTTGACAGTCCATGCGAGCCTGCACGACATCTCCACACAGTGTGTCTACAGCTCCCCCCCCCCCCATCCCCCTTCGGGCGCTGTCATCTGGGCCCACTATGGACCAGTGCTCTGCTGACAGTGAGAGGGTAAACGTTTACCACCTCAATCCCCCATTAACTCGGTGAAGGCGCTTCGATCCGCTGTGAAAATAATGATATTGATCGCCGCTGCGGCTCTACAAACCAAACGCTTGCAACTAAAAGAGGGGATGGGCCTTTGCATTAGAATACGGGATTTTCCGGGATAAAAGAGTGTTTGGATCTTGTTAAATTTCGCCTCTCCTGCATCTCGCCCCCCCCCTTGCTTTGTACGTGCGTGCATCTGCAAAGATTAGTCTCCCCTATCCCCTTGCAATCACACAACAAATGACAACATCATTGCTCGGGCCCCCCTTTCGAAATACAACACAAGAAGTGTGTTGTAGCGACATGAACTTGCAACAAAACCCCCCTAATAGACCCTTGTGGGTGCTGGACCCCCCCCACCCCCACCCCCCCGCCATGCTCTCTCTCCTATTGCAAGGCTGCCACCCCCCACCCTCCCCATTCCCAGCGCCAGCCTCCGAGCCTCGGCGGAGATCAGGAGCTCCCTGTCGGAGGTGCTTTGTCACGTAGCCCGGGGAGCGTGGAACTCACCCAGAGCTGTTGAACAAACACAAGCGCGGGGCCTGTCAATAGCAGCTCCACAAACTAATTGCCTGTCAAATGAACCACCCTCGTTAAGCTGCCCTCGCTCTCACACACACTCTCAGAGAGAGAGAGAGAGAGAGAGCGAGCCGTCTTGATTCAAGGCGCAGTGATACCTTGTTAGAAGAAAAGACACACGGGTGGCACTTCCCCCGTTTGCCATCTTGTCGCCGCGGTCGTTACGGGCGCCGCGCGTGCTTGCGCACTCACCGTGTGATTGCCTTTTTTGTTATTATTAAGGAGGAACACAAGATGCGAGATGGCGCCGCTGATGTAACTCCCGGCACGTCAGCTGGTGCAATATTTCAGCTTTTAAAAAGCTCTCATTAGATGGTAGCAGAGCTCCACGCGCCAAATGTTATTGTTTGTTTTGCTTTTTTTTTTTTTAATCTTCACCCCCTCCCCTCCCCATTTCTTCTTCTTCTTCTTCTTCTTCTTCTTGCCGCCGTAGTCATTAGGAGCGAGCGGCGGAGAGCCCGCCGCCTTGTCTGGGTGCCTGTAACAGTGCTGTCGGATTGACACAGCTGGGGAGAGCAGCTTGAGGCTGCACGCTCAGGAATACACAGGGGTGTTCAAAGCCCCTCTCTGAATCCTGATCAGAGCGCTGCCCCGGCCAACTGATGGCCTATTAAATATACATGCGCAGAGGTCAGAGCTGGAGGTCCCGGCTTCCTCCCAGCCATGTGCACTTAAGCGGAAGGGCCGAGCAACAATAAAAAATAAAAAAAACCTCCCCTCCGCTCGAACCCGGCTCTCCGCCGGCGCCCTCACCTCCGCCATGTACGTCAAGTACGCGGCTCACCTGCCCGCCGTATTACCGTCCGCCTTTTGAGAAAAGGCCAAATGATGCATTTTTTACATGCTCGTGTTTATATTCAATAACACCCGGGACAGCTCTTTGCGTCTGTCTGTCTTTTTTTTTTTTTTTCGGGGATAAATAAACAGCCCGGCTCGACCCCGCAGGTGAAGGGGAAGGAATCCCCATCATGGCCGCTCATGATTAACATATTCAGAGTGACACGCTCCCTGTGTTCCTTCGTTAAGCCCGCTCTGTCTGACTAATGAAGTGGAGCGGCAGTTTATCAATTAACCTAGCACCCAGCCGTCGCTTGCTAGCTCTCCCTCGCTCTCCCGCCGCTCTCCCTGGATGTCACGCCGAGGCGCCCTTTGACCTTTCGCCGGTGTCCAACAAGGCGGGATGTGGTGACAATGACAGCCACAACACACACACACACACACACACACACACACACACACACGAGTCGGATACGAGCGTGCGGCAAATGCGATTTGAAGGCCACCGCGCCAAAAAAAAAAAAAAAGTGTCAGATTGATCGGGTAATGGGATCATGGAGAAAGATGTCCGACGTTGGCGCTTTTCAACATAGCCGTAGATCATAGCAAACAACTTAGCGCCGTGTCTATTAAAAGCGAGGCCTCCCTTGCCGTTATCACCCCCCCCAAACCCCATCCCCCCCTTTACCTCCATTTCACATTGTTTGTGTTCATTAAGACAGCGGCGACCCGCCTTATCCACACATCAGAGGCGGCTCTCAAGAGTAATTGCGACGCTCTCGCCGAGGATAATGTGGTTTAAACTCACTATGGCCTGTCTATTAGGAGAGACATGATGGCGACCACAAATAATAAAGAACTATTTATTCCCCTCTCCGTGACGCTAACTAGGTAACATATCAAGGCCGCGCCGCTAAGGGTCTCTTCTTCCTGTCAGACGTGGCACCCTTCTTCCGTTCCCAGCGGATGCCCCGCCCCCACCCCGCCACGGCCACCGGTTCATTTCCAACATGAGCCCGGTCATAAATGCACACGTGCTCTCATATATATTTGATAGTTCATATTTATCTTTGCCAGGGAAGTGCACTTTACATGTGGTAACATACGATTACCTGCAATTCTTATAGCAAAGAAACCAAATCGATATGGATATATAATTCATGGCGGAGGGGCTATCACTTTTTATGGCTCTCTATCCAGCCTCATTAAAGTTTTATCGTAATTGACTGGCAGCAAGAGTTTTTTAAGGCGTGTTTCTCCTTCACTTTCTACCTTTAATTATTAAATATTGTTTAATTGGTTGTATTTTGAAGCACCTAGCGGATGATAGGAGGCTCCGGGTTTTCGCCAGCATGAATTATGGAGTGATATGTTATGCATTAACCTGTCAGTTTGTTCATTTGTTAAGGCGGAAAAATGCGACTCGCATCTCCAAATCGAATGAGCGAGGCGCAGCGTGAACGTTCACCCCGATCACCCCCCACCCCCCCCCGCCTTCCTGTCCGCGTGCGTCTCTCATGGCCGTGTTAATGTGGCGACGCGACGGCTGTCACTCAGGCCGACAGCCCCGAATCGACTCAGCTGATTGGTGGTCAACTTGTTCTGCTGACGGCCGAGATTGACAGACGGAAAATTGCACTCTCAGATTTCACCCTTCATTCGCCGCAGTTGTTCTTCCACTCGTCAACTCCGCGCCGTGGGCCAGACAGACAGAGGCTTTATCCATTAGCTGCCGGCGTGGCGCTCGGATGGACGTGCGGGTGGGCGGGTTAGATTGAGGTGGGATGCGAGAGGAGATGAGGGGATGCTGGGGGGGATGTGTGGGGGGGGGGGGTCTGGGAAGACAATCCTACATTTGAGCACTCTGAGGGAAAATCAATCATGTCATCATAAGTGAGAAGTATGGATGAATTTCATCAGCTGGCTTGTGTCCTGTTCGCACCGTTGGCTCCCTGACTGGCCGGCCCCCTCCGATTGGCTTCCTCAATGACCCTTAAATCCAGAAAGGGGGTCGGGGGGGGGGGTTCGGAAAACACTTTAACAAGAGAAAGCAGGGTTGCACTTTCCCACTTTGCCTCGCGCTTGCCTGAGAGAACCCTCAAGTGGTTTCCCTTGACAGAGTGGTAATAGATTTACCATACGACGGTGCGCCAAACCACCATTTTGTAAGAAAATGTTTCTCAACTCCATTCTGTCCTCAGCCGATATGATGAAGTGTTACAAAGGGCGAGTAGCACTCCGCCAACCAAAGAGACGTTCCGTAATCCCCCTCCTACCCCCCAAAACCCCACCCCGCATCCTCCGCCCCTCCCGTCATCTCACGAGGTCAGCGGCGAGCGCGCCGACAACAGGGGTGTGAAGCAATCAGAAAGCGGATGAAAAGTGAGGACATGGAAATCACACGAACGAAAGATTGCCGGACGTTTACGGCTGAGTGACAAGAGTGAAGCGGAGACGGGCGGCCGTAGGAAGTGAGAAGGCGAGCAGGAAAAAAGAGAGCGAAAGGGCAGCGGGAAGAGGGGACGGGGGGCAGGGCGGCGGTAATAAATTTAATGTGAAAATCAAATACAAAACAAATTCATTCCTCTGCACTGGATGCCTCGCTCGGCATCGCCATGCTAAGCCTCGGAATAAACTGTCACTCCTTATCGATCGCCTCTGAATTGTTACCGAGATTTCTCAAAAGTAGTCCTGACACGACCCCCCGCCCCCACTCACCCACTTGTCTGAGCCAAACCCCGAATTGTAATCTGGGGAGAAGAGAAACATGCAGACCGAGCGGCTGATTTAAAAAAAAAAGTCTTTTTGGGGTTTTTTTTTTTTGTGCGCCTTTTGCTCCCCTCTCAAATCCCGCCTAAGACACTTTAGAGAATTCCTAAATTTCCCAATGATGAATCCCATCTCGACGCCGGGGTGTTTTACGCAGCCAGCGAGCGTGAAATGTTGCTACATGATTTGTTTGCCATTTGCGACGGAGATGACATGATGAAAAAATCAATGGGCCTCACGTTTTGATTTTCCGGCGAGCTGGCTTAAACGACTGCTGTCGGCGCCGCGTCCGCCGGAATTCATGTACGGCGGGGTAACGCTTCGTTATATTCTGATGGCGTATTAATTACGCCGGCGAGGATGGGAGCGGCTGCCGCCGTGGGGCTCGGCGGAGGCGGGGAAAAGCCGGCCGGCCTTGTAGCCACTCATCTCTCGGGCTGACAGCCCTGCTCCAGGAGAAGGGGATTTCTCCGGATTGAGTGCCATTTTCTCTTCTTTAACAAGGAAATTAGTGTGTAAAGGAGATCTGTCAGGATAAAGTGCAGCTTGACTGCCGCCGCCCTCCCCGCCCCTCCCCTCCCCCCGCGCTCCGCTTCCTGTTGCCGCCGCGTCCCGCAAACCGGCGCTTCCCCCTCCGTTTCTCACCCTCCAGCCACCTCTCTCCTTCCTTCGCCTTCCACTCGATGGCTCCCTCAGGGGATCTTCCTTGAGCATTAGCAGAACACATCCAATGTCTCAGCTACATGATTTCATGATATGATTTGTACGGGGGATTTGCAATAATCCCCAAATAAAGGTGAACGCGAATGAGTCCCAATAAGAGGCGCGTGCGCGCGCGAGCGAAACCGAGAACCTTTTGAAGATTTTCTTTATCGTCGGCGCCACGGAAGAAAAAAAAAAAAAAACAAACGTTGTTGCGCGCTTAGATGGCGGCAATTTAGCGCCGTTCGCCTGTTTTGTCTTTTGCCTTTTTATGATCATGATTAATTTGCGCGCGCGGGAAGCCGGCTGATATCCATAATGCATCGTTCCCCTCATTTAAATGCTCAATTCCTCCCGCCTGCTAGCTCGCTCGCTCGTTGCGCACGTGCGCCAGCCGTCGCTCTGGTCGGCGCGCATGTGATATTCTGCCGCTTTAGCGGGATGTCGCGCTTTGACCAGGTGATTAAAAATCACACGTAGGCCGGCGGAACTTTTCCAACGCCGGGAGACGGACGGCACGAACACGGCGCATTTCAATAAGTCGGGGGGCGGGGGGGGAAGATAAATCAAAATTTCTCGGGTTAATTTGAAATGCACTCTGCATCTTTGATGGGAGAGAGGCTCACAGGTAAGTGAGGGAGACAATTAGGGAATATATGTGAGTTGAGGAGCTGCATACTAAAAAAGGAATAGGAGAGGGGGGTGATGGAGGGGGGCGTAAATCACTATTTCCCCCATCTGGCCCCTACTGCATCGAGAACTGCAGCTGAGGTCCGATTTCAGCCGTCAATCACAGCCCGCCGCGCGGTTGGGGTGCGCGTCCTGGTGAGAGAGCCTACCCCCAAGTCATTAGCGCGCACGCTGCAAGTGTACGGAGGAGTGCCCGGCATCGCTCCGCTCCGCGCCACGGTTTAAATATCCCCAGCCTGTGACAGGATCAGTTTAGCGATCTGTAGGATTGATCTCCTCTTTAAAGTTTTGCCTGAGGCGACTCTAATTGGGAACCAGGCTGCCTCCGACTCCCCTCACTCCCTTAACTGTCAGTCTTGGCTTTGTTTACTGAGGACATGCCCAAACCTATTTACTCAATAATGAGGAGACGTGGTGGGGATGCTGCTGATCACATTCACGCTCCCAGCGGGACTCCGGCATGCCGGGGGAGGGCGGAAACATCATTTTCGACTTTTTGGGTTGAGCTGCTGAAAGTTCGCTTAGAACGCAGATGAAAATTTCATCTTTCGATTTGTGTGTGAGAGACAGAGAGAGAGAGAGAGAGAGAGAGAGAGAGAGAGAGAGAGTGAGAGAGAGCGCACTTGTCAACCTCCAGTGCTTTTAACATTGTTTTTATCTGTCATGGTGTTCAGTTAGCGTAAATAAATCATTCTACTCTAATGCCCTACATATGTTCTGTGATATTCAAGGCGCGTTATTTATAGAGCGTCAAATCGCATGAAAGGGTATGAAGGTTCCACTCTAACTGAACCGGCGGATGGCGGCCATCTGCCTCGACCGGCCGGGTGAAAAGAGAAAGATGGCGCGGAGAATGCCCATCCTCATCATTGGGCAAAATATTTGAAACTCCACACTCGGTTCTACAAAATTCCATTGCACGTTCCTGGACTGTTTAGTCTTGACATGATGAGCATCTTGGGGCCGATCGCAAATCGGCCACTTTATAAAAACAACCCCCCACCCCCAAAAAAACAAGAAGAAGATTGTACAATTGATCCCCCCCCCCCCCATTTCACAGAGGATTGGGACCAGAACGGTCAATGATTAGCCAACATTTATATACAGTTGATTCCCATTGAAATGCAGTGGAAAAAAATAATCTCCCAAAACATTGCGAAACATGGAAGATGAAAAAAAAAATTACAAATATTGGGAAAAAAATGCTGAGAAACCTCGGTTTATTAACAATGGCACGTAATTGTGTTTGGTGTGACATCATTGATGGATCGGTATATGATGACATCACAACTGATCACCAATTTTTCATAAAATATCAAATATCGACCGATTCTGATCTATCGGTTGGAGTGATACCTAATGTTCCATCATCCATCATAATATACGATTTTTTTCTTTTTCTTTCAAATTTACTTTCAAAATATCAATGGAACCTGCCAATGCGCCAGCTATTCCCCCCCCCCCAGGTTATGGTTCTCCACAAAGGTTGAATCGACGACTCTTGTTGAGCATTTTGCAGCTTTCCTCCCCAAGAGTAAATAAATAACTTTGCGATTTAACACTATTACGGTTATTCGTATGAGAGATTTGCACAAGAAGCGCGGAACCATGAAGACATTTGTTAACGGCTCAGTAAAATGGAGCGCGGACTTGATTTAGTCATAACTGCTTTTTCTGTCGAAAGAAGCAACAACATGACATGGGCCGTGGCAAATTGAGGTAGAATGAATTCAACCGGTCAAACCGTTTTGAGTATGAATAACCATAACAATGCCAATTGTAGCAGCACCTATAGAAAATCAAAAGGCCTCGATGTACACGATCGCTCGAGGGGCCCCCACTGGACCGTTTCCTGTCACTTTGCATGAATTCCTCAGATTGTCCCTCGCCTTTAGCTTGTTTTCATTTGCGCCCGGCGACAAAGCCTTTGGTGTGGATGGCGTCGCTAAAGAGTCCATTGATGCCTACTGGGATTATGGATGATGAAGTGGAGAAGCTGGTGCTATCACGAGGACACAACATTGCTCTTAATAGAAAAGCATTTAGGAAAAGGCGGCTGGGAGGGGGCGGAGAGGGAAGAGGAGGAGGGGGCTTTCTGACACTCCACTGATAAGAGGCAGCTCTTCAGAGGTGGTTGTGTGTACAATGAAACACGCTGATGGGGATACAATGACACACATGTTGCATGTGACAGGTGGTGATTTAGATGTGGGCTAAAAGGGCGGAGGAATAATCATAATAACCCCCCAACCCCCGCCCCCGAAAAAAAAAAAAAAAAAAGGACGGCGGGAAGTGAGAGTTTCACAACGCCTCCGTGTTGTACTTCCTTCACTCCGGTTATTTCCCTCTACTTATGTGTTTGATTTCAGGCAAAACGCATTGTCATTACTCATATCCGGGCCCTGACAGGCTGCGGAGGGACGAGGGAGAGGCGGGCAAGAGGAGTTAGCGCAGAAGTGGCACGGCGGCGCAGGCGAGATATGCAGAGTGGGAGAGCTGTCAGTTTGAGGAATGAGGCTGATAAGAGGAAGGGACTCGGCAGATGGGCACAAGAAACGGCAGCACACTTCTCAATTAAACATGTAAATACCACAAGCAGGCGGCGGCGGCGATGAGAAAACGTTAAACAAACACGGCGCCGTGCTGTGATTAGCGGCTCAAAAACGCAACCACCTTTTTTGGGGCGGGGGGGGGCGCTTTTCAACTCCAATGAACCGCTTTAATCCCGCTCAACTCCTGTTTTACTTGCTCGACTGTGGGTTTGCTTTTCCCCTCGTCATGCCCTGCGGCCAAATGTAGTCACGCTGGGCATGATTCTTGGAGACTTTTTCAGCTTGTGACCCACATTTCACATTTGGCTGCTCCCCGAGACCCCAAAAGGTATTGAAATAGATGACATTGATTAATTACGTTGTATCCCAGCACTATATACAAATATGAACACGTCTACTAGAACTACTAGAGCTAACGAAACTGATCATCTTATAATATGCATCAATAATCCTGCCCAAAGATGTACATGATAGAGCGCACCCGCAGCCGTCGCTTTCTGTCGGCATAAAACGCAGGATGAAAGAGAATGTGACACTCAACAGGTTTCAACAAAAATGAGGCGGTGCTGAAATACGTTTCAAATAAAGTGCACTGCTTTCTAGTGGTCGACAGCAGAATTACACCCAAATATCAACAGGAGGCAGAACAAAATGCGGGTTAACTGCACAACGGTCAAAGCCAATCCATTTTCATTCATGCTTGTTTGTCATTCGGGTTTCTGGTCAGACGGAATGTTAAACGTTAAAAAAAAAAAAAACAACCACTTGTGGTGACAGGTATGAATTTCTGATCAGAAAACTGCACAACTGTGCCAAATGGCAACCTAATAAAACGGGTCTGATCCAAAGTTTCGTAAAGGCTACGCAAGACGGACTTTTCAATCAGCCAATCGCGATTTAATTTCCCCTTTTTTTAATCACGTTCCTTTATTAATATTTCATTCCAATAATTGTCACTTTTGCACAGGCGCCCTCCTCGAGCGCTCCCCCGACGCGAACGACGGGCGGTATCTTAAACACCTCTGTAGGCAGCGTGGCTGACATTAATAACAATGAGATTGGCATAAGCACCGGCGCATTCTCGGGCAACATTCACAGTTTGACATTCAGGCCAGATGCTATCTCAGCGCCTCGGCGTACAGTGAAGGCGGCGCGGAGACAGACATCTGTCACTTGTTACCTTTGAAGTGAATGAGAGGAGCCACGGCGAAAGTACACGGCGGACAAAAGGCCATTCTGAGCGCGGACCCTCGGTGTTTACAAACGGAAGGGGGAGAGTGACAGGAGAAACTCAAGATGAATGGATCACCGTTGTTGATCTCGCCTCCTCATTCTGTGTGCTAAGTTATTCCGTGGCTGCTAACTCAGTAGGGGGGGGGGGGTTGGCTGGATGGGTGTGCGGGTATGGAGAGGGGAGTGGGGGTGAGGGGGGTACAGGAAGTTGAGAGAGGCAGACAAAATGCCTGAAGGACTCTGGAGGAGCAGAGCGCTGCAGCCTGCATGGGAAAATCAAACTCTCCGACAACTGACTGAACACTCCTCTAACCGGAAGGTAGCAAACAGCGCGCACATAGAACGCACCTTATTAACGAGCGGATGATGCTATATTAAGGCAATATTTGCAATAGCAGGGGAAACATCGACATCAACCGCGGGTAGTTATGGAGGAGAAAAAGATCAGAGCGCATGCTAGCAGTACTTGGACACGATGCAAATCAGCTTCGGCGCTTGGTGTGTGCTGTGATAATCTCGTGGTCGGAACATTTTTTGGGGAATGTTGGCTAACTATTTCGAGTGCTAGCTTGACTTACGAAGCGCAAAAACAAACAAAAAAGACGCACTTAAGGTATTGGGGGGCCAGTCATGCATACACGGGATAATCAGTCAAACACACGAAACACACACACAAAAAAAGATACCAGTCGACTGCAACCTCTGATGACACTCACTAGGCCCCGCCCCTAAAAGCACATCGCCAACGTACAAACTCGAGAGTGCATAGAGTAATTCAACTTTGTTCTACCAGTTGATTCTTTACATTCGCTTTTATTATTTCGATACAATACAGCATAATTCTATTTACAAAAAAAAACGTTTTGTGGCGTGCTGAATGTTATTTCACATTCATTCCAATGAGGAAAATGTATTTGATTTGATTATTGTTGAACTTCGGAGTCAAGGGATCACTGCCATTCAATATTTCCCCACTATAAAATCTTTGCACAGTGTCCAGTCCAATTTCTGTGATGTCATGTTCTTTTGCTGCCCGTGGCCATTACGCGACATATTTACAATGCTTTGTATGAATGCGCTCGCCGCAGTCAGCCCAGCCTTTGCTTTTGGCAGCCTTCGCTACTGTACCGCCGCTACTCTCAGATGAAGACATAAAATGTACTGACGCTACCAATGTGATTATTTTATATTTATCGGAGTGATTTCAACTATTTACGGTGATAATGACGACACCGCTAGCTAGCATCGACGTTGGCGCGCGGCGACTTTTTCGTACACATTTGTGATTTCACGACTCGACCGCTTCCGCCACGAATGGAACAATGGCGGCGTATTAATTCATCTCTTGTCAAGCCTCCTCAGACCTGCTTCTATTTCAGTTGCACGTCAAGTGAGAGCAGCTATATCTGGCTGGCAATTAAGCCGGTCCTGCCTCCCCTTGATGCTTGATTAGTCCGATTGATGGAGGAGGCCATATGTGGCGGTGTCAAAACTTGGCAGACGGGCGCCATCCTCTCAAATGAGAGGCAGGCAATAAAGAGGCAGGCTGCCCAGAGTGGGTGCACGTATGCGGCGCCCTCCCCCCTGGTGTTTCCTCCAGAGGGTCTTCAGGAGGAGGAGGAGGAGGGCGGGAGGTAAGAGGGGAGGGGGATTCGGGGTGGTGGTGGTGGGGGTTGGGGGGTGGAGGGTCTCTGACCGCTCCAGCCAAGTTGCGGTCAGAGCACACAGAGGTGGTGTCACAAGCTCCGGGCACTGTGTCTGCTCGGAGGAAGAGGGAGCGGTCGATGGGTGGCGCACAAGGCGGGCGGGATGGGTGGGTGGTTTGGAAGGCAAGAAAGATATGGCCCCCTTCCCAAATCTCGCTCGGAGACAACAAAAAGGGAATGCTTGAGAAGGGGAAGCAGCGGGAGGAGAGCACAAAGACAAAGGCGCGGGCAAGGTCAGTGTAGCTAATGGGCCTGAGCCGTGGGCTGCCTGGGGCTAGGCACACTTCTGTTCTCGCTCGCTCACCGGGCCTTCAAAGCGCCTTCAGTCCAGCCCCGCTTCTCCTCCTCCTCGTGCTCTCTTCCTCCCCGCTCCTCCACTCCTCTGCCGCTCTTTCTTCTTCGCCCCGCTTCCATTTGTGACACTTCCCCTCTTCAAAAAGGCGCCGCGCAGGTGCCTTTAAAGACACGTCCCCCCACCCCCCAGCCCCCTCTACCAAACACCTCACACGCGTACTGTATCAACAATTAATGGCTCCCCGACGTGGATAAATCCTCATACAACAACTAAAAAAAAAAAAAAAAAATGGCGCGAGAGGGATCTTGATGGCGGGCGCCCGCCTAGAAGCGCGGCTTTGGTGGAGCGCTGTCGTCAGGTTGGCTGGCCGGCGTGGCTTGGCTCCACTCGAGAGCTCCTTTAATGTGCAGCGGACTAGAATAAGTGAGTGTGGCTGCGGGCACCAGCTGAGCTCGCCGTCGTCTTCGCCGCTGCCACCTGACACCGGGCACCGGGCTCCGGGCTCCTCTTGGCAAACGTGGCACGGCACACATGTCCCCTCATTTGGATGGAGATTTCAGACGCAGGACACAAAAGCGTCGGCTGCCCCGCAGCTTGCCCCTCCAACATTCCCCCGCTACTTTTTGACTCCGTCATAATAATCTGGGTATCTTCTTGATCATGCCCCGTGTATGCTTTTTTTTTTCTTTCTTTCTTCCTCATCTTCTCCAAGACGAGTTTGAAATTGCCTGCGTCAGGACTTTGCTAATTAAAGTCATACTTTCAAAAATGCCATAATAACTGTTAATTAGCTTGATGCTATTTTCAGCATAATTTGCTAATTAGTGGAAAACCTGTACAGCGTTTCTCTCTAATTACAGTATGGCTCCGCACGGCGCATCTGTGCCTTGACTCCAAATGATACCATTACAAAGTCCCGTATTACGCCTTCCCTCAAAACAGTTAATTGCCCGCGCGGATAGTGAGATACTTCAGTCAGCTGATTTTTTATGGTAATAAATGGACAGACGCGAGCTTCCTCATCCTCCGCCGCCGCTTCATGTTTATGAAACGTGAGAAAAGGAAAACAAGCTCCTTATGAGATGCTCGCCGAATATCATCTCGTCTTTCTGTGATGATTTCAGCAAGACCGGGGCTCTCTTTTTTTTTTTTTTTCCTTCTTCTTCTTTAATGAACTTTGATTTATTTAACGTCGCAACCTGGCCAGGAAGGAAGCCGTAAGATTGCAATTAAAGCGAATGAGGCGAGCGAGGCCCGTGTAAATACAAGCGGCAACATAATGCGGGCCGTGCGGCAGCTTATTACCGCAAATGTAAATATGTTGTTGTCCCGGCGAATTACGGACATGACCACAGGTTGACCCCCCCCCATACCCCATTCCCCACCGAGCTGGTGTGTGTAGCATCGCGCGCACATTATGACTCATTACGTGTGGCGGGGAGCGTGATTGGCACGACCCCGGCGACCTCCGGCACGTCGGCCGTGCCCATCCTCCTACCCTCCCTCCCTCGCCCCGGCTCCTGACAGCGACTAGCGCGGGCGCCGGCTAATTAATGCGCCACTTCAGAGGCCCTTTCATTTATAGCTTCTGAAAGGCATTATTAAATTAATTAAACCACCAAGAGTTAGTCATTATGAAATCAGGAGGTTTACATGGATGACAGCGTTTATGAATTAAACATCCCCAAAGTTCCTCGCAGGAGATACCCCGAGCTGCGAGCGGGTACCTAGCACGACAGATGTTGCCCCCCCCCCTGCCTTCACCCCCCCTCAACCCACCCCACACACAGTCCCCCCCTCCCTCCTCAAGCTAACCTGTATCGCAAGCGATTTAGGTCTCATTTGGGGCTTTGAAAAGTGAAAGCAGCGGAGAAAGAGGTTGAGGATAGCTAATGAGCAGAGAAAGAGAGGGGAAAAGGAGGTCAGCGGCTCCGTTCATGTGTAGACGCCGCAGATGGTTATGTTTTATACCCGACAACAATGGCGCGCATCAATTTCTTGTTCGCTCCATCGTTAATAGATGGCTACTCTCAGATGAATTTGCCCGGCTGGGATGGGCCGTCTGTGTTGCGAGAGGGCGGCCGCGGGGTGGGGGTGTGGGGGGGGATTCCCGTGGAAGGAGTCTACATTTATAGCCCGCAAACATTTATGAAGCTGTTTTTAAACTCGTGTGATGTGAACACTAAAAATGGCACGTGATAGGGGGAGCCCGTGAAGTCGGGCTTAAGAGGGGAGGGGTGGGGAGGTTGGGTACGGTTGTTTGGGCTCCACCGTGGACGAGACGATCTCCATCTCCAGCCCTCCCTCCCTCCGTTCAGGAAGTTTGCCAGCTCGCCGTCTTTGTTTACAATGCTGAGGGAAAATGTCAAAAGCGCTGAGAAAAATATCCTTCGAATATCTCTTTCTTTTTTTTTTCTCCCCTTTCTTTCCCCTTTCTCTTCGCCGTCCTCATCTAACAGTTTACAGAACTTGATAAGTGTCCTATCAACATGCTAATCAAATTACTTCGGAACCAAAATTGACAGTTTTCATTAATTATACAAGATTATTCTAATTGCAATTCAAATTTATTCACTCCGAACAGAAGGTATTCAGTAATATTTTACAAAATTTGCATATTAAATGGAGGGAGTTGTGCATTATGCATGGTAATGTATGCACACTTTCTTATTTTTAACTTCACGGCCATATGTGGCGTCGTCGCCGGAGCAGGTGAAGAGTCTAAGTGTGTTTAATTTGCTTGACAAACATGCGGCTGGAGCTTGTCAGCGGGAGTATTGTGAATGCCAATCTTTATTCCCTCTTTATTGATTACCCCCAAACTGGAAACATCTGGAGGTAAATGGCACGGCGCGAGACGAACCGAATCGCGGGATTAGTACCTTCAATGGCGGAATCACTATCAATTACTTCAATGGCATAATTCAAGTGCGCCGCATACAAAGCTACAGTACCGCGCCTTGAGCCGGGATTAATATTGCAATTTAACGTAACAATGGAAGCATGGGAACGACGTGGATGCCGTCCAACTCTGCCACCAACCCCCCCGCTGCACCCCTTGCCTCATTGACGTCGCCGGGCTAATGCCGTTATCTCAATTCGAGTGTTTTTAATTCCTAATTTGGGCTTTTGTTTGTCAAATGAAAAGGCTGGGCGCATTAGCGGGCGCACGCTTTTAAAAGGTAATGCATTCTGTGAGTAAAACAACCTTATTTATTCACTCAGACGCGAAACCCCCAATTTGCTCTTTGTTTTTATTTCCTAGAGCGGGCAGTCAAGTGCAAACAGCTTACTGGGAAGCTGTTTACTACTGTATATGACAACGAGTGTGCGTGCGTGCGTGTGTGTGTGTGTGTGTGTGTGTGTGTGTGTGTGTGTGTGTGTGTGTGTGTGTGTGTGTGTGTGTGTGTGTGTGTGCGCCTGGGCTGGGGAGGTGGGGTGGTGGTGGTGATGGGGGGGTTGGGGGCGGAGTCTCCTCCAGCTCCACAGGCAAGGTCTTGTGTTGTAATGTGAGCGTAATAATTATCAAACAGCATCGGGGGCTCCGGGTGTGTGTGTGTGGGGGGCTTTAACAGGGGGAGAGCATGTTTGATATGTAGAATGAGCCCACAGTGCATCCAGAGAGGGTGACTAAATCGCACGGTTCACGGATCGCATTAGTATGGCTCTGCATCCTGCCCCACACGCTATAGGTGATTTCCATTTAGACACACATTTCCACACCAAGATAAATATGACTTGAATCCTAATTTCCCTGAAGTAAATATAATACAAATACAACATAATACAGTGTCAGGCCGGGCAGGCTAATAGATTACGAGCGTGTTTTCCATTTGTATGGTAAGTGGTGAACCTGGGCGACGGGCCGGCCGGCTAACAAATTGAATGTTTAATCCATCGCCGTGTAGATTGAGGGTATCGTAAGGTTTGAGGTAAGATCGCAATCGGCCACGTTCTCCCGTGACCACCGCCGTATTAGATGGGATTATTATTGTTTTTTTGAAGGGGCCGGGAGAATGTTGCGGGATTAGCGAGAGGCGCAAAGTGGACGCTAAACGTCATATTGTTGCGTGTTACTCGTCAAAATGGCATTCGGCGTCAGGGGCCGCCTCATCTCTGAGGCGGATTTGCGCTAACGTACTTGGGGCTCCTCGGTTGAAGACGAATAATTCAACCAAAGAGATCTGTACTTTATTGAAGTCTGGCCTGGGCCATTATTTTCAGACAAATATTTACGGCGATGATGACTTGTTTGTGGTAGACCACAGCGTTTTCCGATTTACATACAAATGTGGGTCACATGACATACTTTGACTCGCGACAGTCCCGGAACAGGTTTTTACTGTTTTGGACCCCCCCCCAAAAAAAATCTACATACATGTTTTATTTTTTTAAATCGGCCACTGACAATCTATATTTCCATTATAAAACCAAATATTTATGCCTTGAAAGTGGTCCCCCCCCTCCCCAAAAAAAGCAAGGCAAAGCCCACAGAATGATGGCGTGTAATCTGTTCCGTATTTTAGTAGCGTTAGCTTCATTTTGGAAGTGAAATCCAAACTGGTGGGTGTTGGGTCTAAAAGGCCCGGCTGACCCGGGCAAAGAACAGGCATCGCACACAGAAATAAAGTTTTAGACTGGAAGAAGAAGGAAGGAGCTTGGTGACGATTCGGGGATGTTGCGGTTTTCAACTTGTGTTGAATGTGCTTGGTTCTTCGCCCTTATGATGACAAGCGGCAAGCAGTGAACTAGTTTGTGGAAGAAACATATATTTACATAATACAACAAAATATTTAGAAGTGGGCTAAAGTCCACAAACGCAACTACCTACCCTTGAAAGCCTCATTTGTTTCATATTTTAGGAGCATAAAAACATTTGTTTGTTTGTATTACGAAATGCTGTCAAAAGGACTTCCCTGGTCCCAATCAGGTTTGGGATTGTTGAGCCTTGAAGGAGGTCCGCGGTCCACGAGAGCCCTTCCAGTTGCTAATGTTCCCATTGCGGAAGCACTCCATAATATTCTGCGGGCACATATTTCTCTCTCTTAAAGCAACATACTTATTGGGCCTTTTGGAGAGGCGACATTAGCGCCAGCTGCACGGCACCTCGTAGAAAGTGTGACAAATTGCTAGCTCCATATAGCTTAATCTGTTTACCGCCGCGCTTTGTGTGTGCGCGCAGAGTTATTACAAACTAATTAAAGAAATCACTTTGATATAATTAGTCAGATTTCAGGATGCTCATTAGTAGTAATTTGCATGAAAAATAGGCCCTGTAGTGACGTTTTCGACCAAGCTAACCAATCTGTTTTGTGTTTTTTCCCCCCCTTATCTGGTTACACATCAACCCCCATTGTTTGTTGTTGGAGGCGCTCAGAAGTGGCCCCCGATATTTGCAGTCATCGCCCTGAGAAGCGGCAGGGTGTCTTTCAACAATTTCCTCCCCTAAAGCCACCCAACCTGGATGTGGCAGAGGCAGACGCGTGCCTCGTGCGCACACGAGGCGGGGAGGAGTGAGTGGCAAAACACTGTCTATTTATGTGTCAGTTTCCTGACAAAGAAGCGGGCTGACAAGCGAGGCTTTCCCTCGGCGGAGCAAGGGAGGGGGCTGGGGGGGGCGCTTTTATTCACCGCACTTACATGCCCGGTCTATGCCCACAGACTCATGTGATTTGCAAATCACACTCTTTGAGAAGTCACAAACGGGGCGAGACACGCCACGCTAGGGCTTTGTCAGGCGTCTTCACACAGCAGCTAGCTGTATCGCTAACCGCGCGCTTCGCCGCGGAAGCAGCCTTCGCTTAGCATTTGCCTGCCTGTCACTTTTGGGCAACGCACGCGGTCGGGCGCCTTCATGCTTGGGGTGTCTCCCCCTCTGAGGCTTTGCCATCCTCCCTTTGGACTGACAAATACATTCCCACTCGGAAGAGAGAGAGCACATAAAAAATGCTGCTATTACGTCATCCCTCCGCAACGTGATGCCCATTGACAAATGCTATGCTAGCAGGAATGAGCAACATTCGCTACACCCTCAGCGTGCTCCCGATGTCTGATTTCTCATAGCAAGATTATTTTTTTTACTGATGGAGAAATTAAGACTATTTTTTTAAGCATGTGATTCTATCCAATCCAACCCTGTTTAAGGATCTGCAGACATGTGATTCTATCCAATCCAACCCTGTTTAAGGATCTGCAGACACCCTGCGCAAAATGCCGGTAACCTTTGACACTGCGCTCCTCACCCGAACGCCACAAAAAAACTCCTGTCGATGATCTGTCCCCCCCCCCCCTTTTTTCCCACCGTAGACAAAATCCTTCCCCCCCACCAAACATGGGCACAGAGAGGCACTTGTGTGACGCTGATGTCACACAGCCTTACCTGGCCTCCCGCGCACAAAAGCTAAGGTATCATTACGAGGCGCACACAATGGCCATTCAAGCAAGTCACAGCGCTCCTCCGGACCGGAGAACAATGTTATTTTTTGTCCCCGCATTATAAAGACAGCTTTTTTTTTTTTTTTTCAAGGAAACCTGACAGACAAAACCCTTTGGAGGTAAATGCTCTAGGCGGCTAGCGGGTTTAATCTTTTCCCATTAGCATTTAGCTGCCCCCCCCACCCCTGCCTCACAACAAAACACAACACCCCCACCCACACACACAAAGAGCATATTTACAGGGTCAAAAGTAAAGCCGAAGCGTCTCAGGAGACTTTCTTTCTGCTGATCTTTAAGATTTATTGACAGGACTTTGCGCTTTCATTTGTTGCTAATTAATTTTTGCAAGGAAGGGGCTAAGGACAAACAACAACAACAACAAAAAATAACTGGCAAGAATTTGCAAACAGATTTGTGACGGCAGAAGCAGAAATACAAATTTCCTCCCACCAAGCAAGCATATTAAATATCATTAAGGCCTAACGCAGGGTTTAGATCATACAATAGTTGTAATGTCAACAATACAACATCTGTGTTAGAGGGGCAAGAGAGGTGGACGGCGGGGGGGGCTGTGCCTATATGTGTGCACATTCACTTATATGTTGTGTGCACACAAATGGGTGACGTGCTGGTGTGTATGTGTGTGACTCCATGTGTGTGATTCATTCCAGGGCAGTTTTAGTCCTTATAAAATATTCATTTTGGTTGTGCAGGGCCCTGTAATTGCCATCTCTCACCCTGAATTATTTATACCTCGCACAGACTGACAAAGCTTTGCCATACGGCCCCAGATGAATCAGAAAGCAGCCATCTCTGCTGCCAACAGCACTGGGCTTTCACACAAATATGGCAGCCACGTCTCTCTGCCTGGCCTCTCTTAATTTTACATTTTCTACCCCCCCCCCGCCCCTCCCCCGCCTTTGTCCTAGGTGCACCGAAAGGTTACCTGTTAGCTTTAAGCGCCGCCGAGCCGTTCGCTGTCTTTCTGTCTCTATTGCCAACCACCCAGCCACTGCCCCCCACCCTCTCCTTTGCCTACATGACAGTCCAAACGCTGTCCCCCCTTTTCTTCTGAGAACGCGCTAATGTGGCGGCAATGTCAAGAGTGGCTGCCTCATGTTTTATGATGGCTGACCAGTCCTGACAGCCACTTTGGATGTATGTATTATACATTAGTAATAATATGATGTTGAAATACACGTTTGGGCATGCATGGACGGACAGCAGGGGTAGAGGGAGCACTGACCCACGGGATCAGTGCGCATATAAGCACATGCAAATATGAGCCGCGTCCAAAATAGCTGCTGAGTAAATGTCCAAAGCCCCCCTGCTGGGGCTCACTGTACAGCTGCGTTCCTCTGCTCATGCCCGGCCGGGACTGATCACTCTGGTCGCCCACAGGAGACCAACGCTGTATAGCTCTCATTGTATAGCCTTCCAGAACCCCCCACGTCCGACACCCTAAATACAACTATTCACCCGGGCAGCTCACTCTAACACGTGCTTATCTTCCGTCCGTCGGACGAGCGCAGGGAGGTGCTGACTGGTATTTCCTCAGGGCCCCGAGCTCCGGAGCTGACCACTAATCAAAGGCATCGTATTTTTTATTTATTTTTTGCTCCGGAGCCCAAAAAATAACCAGAAGATGCCTTTTTTTTGCTTTCCAGCTAAAAACACATACTCTAGCTACATCCTCTCCTGACGGTTTTCGCAATATTCTGGTGCAACCGATACAGAAATTACGCGGTCATTGCTGTTGGTCATGATGAAGCACATCTTGAAGTAACTGGGCCAAAATGGAGTGCCCCGTAGTACACGCTACTACTTTATGTCTTTAACATAATGTAACACGTTTCGAACGGTTACGGCGGGATCTCGACTCTCAACGGCGGTGGTTACAAACGGCGCAAAATGAAACGACAAGATCACTTCTTGCTGTACTTACTGGCTTTCATTTGATTGTTCATGGTTTGGATGTGTTTTTTCGGGCAACTATTTGCCGTAATTATGACTTGACAGCTGCATTAGCGCGGCTAGTGATAAACTACAGCATCTTCGGACAATAGATTTGGCTTACGCTGTCGGAATGCGACTGGAACATCTTCTCATTGGTGGTTTAGAAAAGTAGATACCGGTACTTTGTTTATTGTTTTCTTCAGGGTTGTACAGAAAAAAAACAAAATGGAGATGGCTTCAGGATTGGCGAAGGAAGAATCCGGTTCATTCTGGTGCTCATCCAGATATAGGTGTTTGTGAATAATGCATGGGTGTTAATGACAAAAATCCGGGCATCTATTCAGAAGGCGGGTATTCAATTTGGTGCTGCTCCAAATGAGAGTTGCTCAGCCTTGGCAGAGGTCTGCACTCCACTGACTGACAGCTGATCATTTTAATTGGCGTCATCATCGGGTGCGATTTATGGATGAAGACGAAACGCATTTCAGGTGTCGTATCCGGTGTGCTCGGCGCGCGAGAGGAATTTTCTGCTACGGCGCAAGACCAAATTGTGCAAAAAGCATCGATGTTCTTACAGAGAAACGGCATACAGCCTCCGAGTCCGGTCTTAAGGCTGGTGATGGATACTTAGCGGTGAGCTACGCGTCTTTTGTTTCATCCGTGACACTAAGCCTCGCAATCAAAGCCTGCGACGGAGCTAGCGAAGAACGGGCCCCGACGCCGAGCCATTTGTGAAGACAAGCGATTGTCCTAAGTAAGAAACTAACAGTGTCTGGAGAGAGAGAGAGAGAGAGAGAGAGAGAGAGAGAGAGCAGGAGGTGAGAAGGATGACTGAAAGTAGGAGAGAGAGAGTTTCCATAATGAGTCCTGCAGCCATGGAGTAAATGAAGAGGGATTGACAGAATGAGGGATCCTCAAGTGAAATAATGTCAATGCCACTCTGCCCATTAGAGAGGAAAAAAGGGGATGGGTGGAGGAGAGGGTAAAGAGGGATGAATGGAGGGACACAGCTACATCTACAGGGCGCGCAGGAAGCGCATCAATTATTTGTGACACCCCCCCACGCCATCTACACGCAGCACTGAAAAAAATATGAAACAACAAAATGAACTGACAACAGCGGCAGTGGCGGCTTGGAGAGAGAGAGAGAGAGAGAGGGGCGGGGGATGTGGGGGTGGGGGGTAAAAAAAAAGTGCTCGAGAAGATCCAATAAATTGCAGCAGATACGCAGTTGAGATATTTGATGTCGAACAATAATAATGGCGGTGACATCTGCCGGCCCCGTCCCGGAAGAGCTGCGAGCGGAAGGGGTTAATCTCCCAAACCCAATAAGGTTGGATAGTGAGGCACTTGTTCGCTGATAAAGAAGCGATCGGATCTGCTCGGGTCGCTCCCTGGGCGCTTGTACAAGGGGTAGAGCAAATATTGTTCATGCGCTGCGGTGGTTGACTTGGGCTAAGGCGAGCAAAAACAGACCCGAAGAACACCGGCGAGGCCGCGAGACCCGACACGGAAACGGCGGCCTGAGCCGAGCCGAGCCAGGCCGGCCTCCCGGGGTACCTCGAGTTGCATACGCAAGTGTCGGAAGGGGGGAGATTAAGATCTTTAAGTGTCTCTATTTCTTCTTTTGCCTTGTCACAACAGGGATCTGAATGCAGTTCAGTGGAGTGCCTAATAACCCGAGCGGTAGGTAGGGAAGGCGGGGAGGCTTGACATTAAGACCCCGGCGTTTTGGAAATCCGATACGCTATTGACCCGCGCGCAACTATCTCAGCGCCGAGATCTGGTGTCAGCAGATTGTAGCGTGGTGTCGGGAGCGGTTCCTTCTTACGTGTGGGGGGGGGGGGGGGGGGCTCCTATAACAGGGGCCCATTGAGTTTGGGGAAGGCAGCTGGGGTCCTGATGGGCCGGTGGGGCCCGGGCCGGCGATCGATACTCGCTACCCTGCAACGGATGACCTCACTGTCATGGCTGCCGGCTGCGGACACTGCAAGCTAGTCATTAGTAGCGGGGCAGCAGTCCGGGAGCTTAGCCTTGTCAATACCTGACTCGTATGGATACGGATGGCCATCTGTCAGCGTATAGAGTGACAGGGTAAGCTCTTGTGTGTGTGTGTGTGTGTTTTTAAATGAAATAAATTGACAGTATTGCGCCACTCGCTCAATAATGCAACACTATCCTTATTTGCCCTCGTCATTGCAATCACAGAGACGGACATTTATGCATGAGTGACATCAACCCGGCAATTAAGCTGGCTGTATAAATGAGAGATGGCCCTCATCAACTCGTCTGTTTGTTTTTTTTCTTACGCACTTTCTCTCTCTTCACCCCCCCCAGATCCACCCCCCCCCCCATCCCTCTGTTTGATGATAGGAGAGGGCGAGCTAGAATTAGGGCGATGGGTCTTCCTTTGAGTGTCAGCCTAAAATGATCAGAGTAAAGATAAGAGGGTCTAGCAGCCCTCAAATCAGTCAAAGTGCCAAAGTCGGCCTTTTTCTCCTCAATTACCGGCTGTGTGAAGCCGGGGAGTGGAAGGCGCCGAGCCTGCTGCATTACTAAAGAGACAATCTATTTCCCCTTTGACCAGAGGGAGAGAAATCATTATGGCATGATTAGTAGCTTCGGCAGTGGGTGAGCGTGGAGGTACAACGGGAGAAGCGTATTAATTGCCGCAGACTCGGAGGCGCGAGCGAGGGATTGTTCTAATGTTGATTTGCGGAGCGACCGTGACTGGCGGGCCGACATAAAAAGCTGATGTCAGCTCTTCGTTACACTGGCGCGCGCACAGAAGCTTGATGTCAAAATGAGCCGCGGCCCCCGGAAAAGTCTTCCTCTGGATTCTCGTCAATGTCTTTCTTCCTCTTTGTCGATCACCGCGCTCGCCCCCACCGCGGCGCCGCCCGCCCTCCCACTTTTTCTCAGGTGGACGCCGCCCCCGCCCCTTCTGTTCTCTCTCTCTCACCTCCAACTGATAGCTGCCTCGGCCGATTATTTCATCCGGCCTAGGTCCGCCGAGAGCCTCCTCTGCCGGCTTTGGAAGAGCTTTAATTAGCCATGTTAATATCCCCTTCATTGGCCTTAATATCACTCAACACCTTCCTCCATCTCGGCGGCCACCAGGGCCCCCCTGTCCTGTCAGAACAGCTGATTATTGAGAAGGATAGCTTTAATCAAACCTAATTGCAGTTCATTCTTTCTCGCTATCCCCCTTTGCCCTCCATTGCCAACATCTAATGGCGGCGACGACTTGATATCCCATTAAAAAACAATTAAACAAGCTCCTTTTGTCTCGGCGCGTGCCAAAACAAGAGCACAAACTTCTGTAGATATTTAAGAAGTAAAAGAGCGGGAGAGGGAGGAAAAGGGAGAGGGGCCTGGTCTTAATTGCTCTCCTTTCCGCGGAGGACCAATTTGCGCCGCGCTCACGGAGAATCTTAACCAACTCAAACGTAATGGATGCTATAGGAGCGCCGCCGCGGACGATGAAAATTAAGCTGATCTTTTTAGTGGCGAAATTGAGCTTAATTGCCTTCATAACAGTAAACATAAAGGAGCTTCTTTATGAACACGCGCGTCCAATTTCTCGCGTTTATTGTTTTGTTACTTTTTTTGCTCTCTGGTAGCAGGAACAGCGTGTTGAGGGAGGGGAAGAAAAAAAAAAGTATCCAAGAAACGTCCAGCTCGGAAAGTAATGTGTTTGTTTTATGAAGTCAGTGCATTGTTTGGCAAATGTATTCCATCTCTTGTTCAGACATAAATTGCGTGCGCGCGTGTGTGTGTGTGAGAAGCAGGCGGGCGCACAAACACACACACGGCGCCCGGCCGTAGCCAATCTGTACGAGAGGCGACAGACAAATAAAAGTCGTATTTCAGGTCTGCTTTCCACAGATGTCTGCTGCTCTACATTATGACTCTTTGGGGAAATAAAAACAGGGTCAGGGAATTAGAGTACATAATGGTCATTTTGATGATCAGCCAACAGATGCAACCCGAAAACACAGCGAACACAATCAAGTGAAACGCTCTAATGACAAGTCAGCTTTTTTTTACGGCCCTCGCCGCCCGCACACCGACGGGCAATCAGCACCCTGGCACGGGTTAAAACGTCTTTTATCGATGTCCGAGCCAAAGCTCCTTGTGATGTGGAGGGGGGGGAAATATTTTCTCACCTCACCTCTCCCTCCTGGGCCCTGCGGGGCCAAGTACAAGGTATAGGAGTCTATCGAAGAACGCTTCGAAATGACCGCCGCGCGCGTTAATGTGGCCCCGGGGTTAGGAGGGTCATTCCGGCCGCTTGATTTACGCCGCCGGGCGAAACGGCCAAGTCTTAAGTGTTGAGAAAGCATCCTGGCAGGCCGCACCAGCCACCGTATTTAGCGCAATGAAATGGCAACGGCGGCGATCGAGGCGCAAGCTACGGTCATCCGATGAGCGGACGCGATGGTGCGGTCCCCGCTTGGCGAGGTACAATAGAAACCGCAGTGACGACGCCGAGCGAACACAATGCGAGGGAGGGGAGGGGGACAGGGGAGTAAATATCGCAGCATTTTCTGACAGCAACAAAGCAAAGCAACATCAGTCACCACTCTGCGGCGGGACGTTGCGAAAAAAAACCCAAGTCAATCTCATTGTTTGTTCCACGCGGGTTGCGCAACGCCGCACAATAGGCTGTCACCGAGAAGCGCCTCTCTCGTCGGCTCGTTGTTAATCTTCGACCCCCCCGCCCCATTTTTTTTTAACTGTTGCCACGTCTCACGTCGCATGTGTGAGGGGCCGCTCTAGGGCGGAGAGAGTGGCGGGGGGGGGGGACGGTCAGGGGTGGGCTTGCTTCATCGATAAATTCTGCCCGAGCCGTGCGGAAAGCGCGCGCGAGGCGGGCTAACAAACCGGCCCGGGCCCAGATCTCAGTCAGACGTGACATTTGTTCAGAGACGATTAGCCAGGTTGTAATTTGTGGCATAATTGCCTCACCCACCCACAAGTGCACGGGGCTGTGTGTGCATGCGTTAAGCGTGCGTCTGTGTGTGTGTGTGTGTGTGTGTGTGTGTGTGGCATACGGCGGTCCCAGGAGTGTCCGCCTAATTGCCTGACAGGACTATAAGTTTTGTGGCGCGCTCTCACCTTGTTAGGTCCTTTATCCCTGATGCTCTTCAAACAAGACCTGGTCACAGGTGGGCCTCATTTGCTTCCCTATTGAACAGGAGAACTTTAATTGCACAGGGGTGTCCTGGGATTAAAGAGGTGGGCGGAATATCAAGTGACTTTCCCGCATGTTAGCGGCAGATGGGTGTTGGGAAAGACCCGTGAACTCAGGTGAAGGCGACGACAAAGAGACCGATGGTGTTGATTTTGAGGGGGGGGAGAAATGTATCGATTGCGCAACGGCGGTTCGAGATTGCAACGATCGCCGCGCGACGATGTTTATTTCACCTCATGAGATGCAAACTTAGACAATGCTACCGTTCGACTGAGGTGTTTATGAGCAAAACAAAAACCAAAATGTTTTGGGGGAATATTTGTGTTACCTTATGCAGCCGCGCGAACACATCATTTTAGCGCGACGCGGTGCGCTTCTCCACCACCGCCAACAAACCCTGAGATCTCGACCCCATCGAGATGAAATAAACGTCTCGCCTTCTGAACCGCTCGGGTGGCCGGCGGGTGTGTTCGAGAGAATCGTCACCGCTCAATTTATTTCCTCCTTTTTTCTTCCAGATTCTTCCTCAAGTTCTTCCTCAAGTGCAACCAGAACTGTCTGAAGAATGCAGGGAACCCGCGAGACATGCGCAGATTCCAGGTGAGTGAAACCCACTTCACACGTCCGTGTCCCGTCTGCTGCCGCCTTCCCCCGTACAAATAAATCAACACACGCCTGCGCATGAATCTAAATCTATTATTGGCACTGGGGGAGGTAAAGAAAAAAAAACAGGGCGGGGAATTGGTGTCTTATGCGCTCTGGACGGAATATTTATAAGGGAATCGCATCTGACACAAATAAAGATATAGGATTTAGCGGTGCCATCAATTGTGTTCCTGACAGCTTTCTGAGCCTCAGCACAGGGGGGGTGGGGGGGCAGGGGTTGGGGGCGGGGTGGGGACCATCCCAGCACATGTAACAACAGTGTTAACTCACGATCTGTCTGACAGCGGAAATTCATACCTGCATGTATGCGCGAGCATGCACTCGCCGTCACACTCGCGCACTCGCGTTTCCCTCCCGCCAGCAGCCTTGCTCACACATGTGCGCACTTAAGCACGCACACATGTAGCACTTGCGGCCATCTGAAAACCATCATTGTTGCGGGCGGGCAAAATGTGGCGATTTACACCGAGAGGACATGACCACGGAGCGCTTTTACGACTTCGTTCAGCCTGCCCGCGTCGAACGTGTCAAGTTGTTCGGCCTTGAAATGATCCACCCCCCCCCCCCCTCCCAAATTGATAATTGGTCTATCCCAACAACACTGCGTTTGTCTGCCTGGCCCACCGTCGCATTGGGTCGAGATGGGGAGAGTTGAGAGCGATTCGCGCCAGAGGAGTTTCGGCACTCGGGATGGATCCGAGACAAGGGTGTCCCGTCCGGATGTCACTGCCATCAGCCCCCATCCGTGCCTCCTGGCATATTCCCCCGAGGGCGAATGTGGACTGATGCATGACAGACAGCGCATCTCGCTTCTGTGTCAAAGGTTCTTGCGAGAAGACGCCGCGCAGCACTTTTCGGAGAAGCAAAACTGTACATCATGTCTTCCTTGTCTTGGGGTGCCGGCAGTTAATATCGCGTTCTTCCTCCCAAATAGATTTGCCAGATGCTCCTCCATAGGTGTTTCCTTGGCCAAACTTGTGTACTCTTGAGTGCCTTGGACTCCACTTATTACCCCCCAAAAAACCAGCTGGAGGCCAGAGAGGGCCCAATCCATCATCCTCAGCTTGGCCCAGCTCTGAACCTGCTCCAAAGAATGGAGCTCTTTCACTTCCCGTTTTCCCTTTTACCCCCACCTCCAGCAGCCCCCCCCCCAAAAAAGCACCCCCTAAATTCCACGAGGTCACTTACCGGCGAGGCAAACCTGAGAGGGGCTCTCTGTTTCCGGCTCAGACACACTTTAGCCATTCACATGTGGCCTCGCTGTTTGGAGATGTGGTGGGCGAAAAAAAAACAACAACAAAAATAAGCATTATGAAATATGGAGTGTGGTTTGGAATCCGATCCTAGCCAAATGTTTGCTGAGTGATGGGAGAGAGCACGGCTCAGCTGCTAATGACTCCGGTAATATTTTAAAAGGGGGGGAGCGGGGGGGCCCCCCCTCCATCTCCAAACAGATGCACGCGCTGATCAATAATTCCGAGCGTTGAGCCGCGATGACAGTTGGCCGAGTGGCTGAACGGAAATGTATTTTGCTAGGCTCAAAAGTCAATTAGCCGAAGAGCAAAAAAAAAAAAAAAATGGCAGCGAAAGGGTAACGTGATACATCCAGACAAAACGAGCGCCTCTGCGGCTAGAAAACACGCAACCGGCGACATTTTCTTCATCTCACAAATCTCTCTTCTCTCTCTCTCTCCCACGCAGGTTGTCGTATCGACGACCGTCAACGTGGACGGCCACGTATTGGCCGTCTCCGACAACATGTTCGTACACAACAATTCCAAGCACGGGCGAAGGGCTCGCAGACTCGACCCTTCAGAAGGTACGCCTCCTTATCTGGAGAATGGTAGGCACATTTTTTGGCATCTTTTGTTTGTTCACTCTCTCGCCGTTTCTTTCCCATCTTCTCCCATCCTGCCAGCGCACCGCTCGTAGCTGCTAGTGACATGAGCGTCTTTTAGTTTTCTCCTCCGTCACTTCCATTTTTTTTAGATTCTTTAGATATCTTTTTGTCAACCGGTTGCCATGTTTGGAAACGTTACGCCTTACTCGGTGTATTCACGATGTCAGACACAGTTGGATAACCCAACTCCTGGTTTGCAAAACGCACCTAACGTTTGTCCTCAAAGCTCATGTGAAACATGATCAAATTGCTGAGGAATTTGGCTGTGAGGTCAATTTCCTGTCATTGGGTTCTGCAGATTTAGCTGTGAGAGAGCAGAAACAGGGGGAGGAAGGAGAAAGGGTTGGGAGGGGGGGGTGGAGGGTGATGGGGTGTTGGTGGGGGTGACCTATGAGAAAAACAGAACTTACTGTTTTTCTTCCAACTGATTCCATATGATAGACTGATTGCCTGCACAGCCAGAAGAGCGAGCGAGCGAGCGAGCGAAGGACCACCAAACCCTGGGAAATTCAAAAAGCAAAATGCACACAACATAACCCCGTGACCTCTACGCTTTCCACTCGCATATGGTTGAAGGGTTGTTGAGGAGAAAAAAAAAAAACAAAAAAAAAAAAAAAAAAAGAGGAGCGAACGGACAAGAGGCAATTGTGCAAATTGCTTATCTTCACATTTCAAGGGCCAATTATGGCCGGGCAAACAGTTTATATACACCACCGAGTGAACTGAGCTTCTCGACACATTAATGGCCATTAATGGTTCTACCAGCAAAACGATGTTTAATACAACAACGACGCCTAATAAACTTAAAAAAAAAAATCATCAGACAATTAATATATCTTGGTGCACTCCGCAGTCCTGGTGGGGCAAAAAGCTAATCTATTTGTTTTTGTCTTTATTAATGACTCCTCTACTGGAGAGCAAAATCAAATAATTAAAGTCCTGCCCGGAGCACCAAAGTCATTATGTTCGCTGACGTTCTGTTTGTGTGTTTCGCGTTTATGACACGATAGGTGTGGATTGCCTAGCAACCAGTTTCTTAATGAGGAGAGCAATTAAAGAGGTTGAGCCCTTGCCTCCATGTTCCCCCACTCCCATGGGACCCCCATCCCACCCCTACATTGTGTGTGTGTGTGTGTGTGTGTTCTTTACAGGTTAACCCAACCCATGCTTTATTCCTCTCCTCACCACACTCTTCAAAGCACCAGAGTGACACCCTGTAAAAGCGAGAAAAGAAGCGACTGTCAACCGCGCAGTTGAACATGTCTTTTGTCTAATAACTTTAACACACCCTCCCGATGCTTGGCTCTGTGTGTGTGTGTGTGTGTGTGTGTCTCTCCTTCACAACACCATCCCCGCCCCCTTCTTTCTTCCCCTCTCTCTGCTAATATAAAATGCGCTGGAAAACGATGGCTCGCTTTGTTTTCTCGGAGACTCCCGCCACGTCCAAAAGGTGCCGTGACACTCGTGGGCGGGCATTTGGCTATAAAGTTGTTGTTTAAAAAAAAAAAAATAAAATAGCAACACATTCTTCCTCTGGAGTTCACTATAGGCGAGAGAAGCCTCAGATATGTGGCTGGCACAGTGACTGAGGCAGAGAAGCATCAGTGCCTCCCCTCCCTCCACCCCCCCTGCATCGTCTGTGCCGCTTGCATTGATCAAGAGGTGCCGCCCCCTATTGGCCCAAATGCGGCATAGCGTGCATCATCCCCACCATGTGACATTGTTTTCAGCCCTGTTTAATTAGCACACTCGTTTCAAATAAATCAAGTCGAGCCCCCCCCCTCGCCCACCCAAAAATATATATTATGTGATAAATTACCCCTTTTTTCTTTTAAATTCCTGACACAACCGGAAATGCTTTCCATCAGGCAAATGTATTTTATGAGACTGTATACGTGCACAAACCAATCAGGTTGTGATGACATATAGTTTGCCTTGATTCGATTTTTGCACATATCCACATGACGGCACACCTGCACAACTTAAGTAAACCCAACACCACTGCAGTCTGATATTTTTCCCAGAAAACTGAGACATAAATTGATTGCGTCGCACTGAGAGCGGCTTCTAATATTTTCAGTCTCCCATGTCGCTAAATGGGCAAATCACCGCCAACAGCGTCTCAAATTCAACTTGTCTCACGAAGGGCACTCAATGAATTGGAAAAGATGAGCAAAATGAAAAGAAAAAAAATGAAGCGAGCGTTACCAATTTTTGGACCACGTATTGTTACAGTGACAAAAACTGAATCTGATCCATCCCCCCCAAAAAAATTATTGTATTCTGCCCAAAATAATTCATAGCATCCCCCAGTGGGAGTACAATAATGCCAAAAATGAATCTTGCTGACAAAACCCAGGCGTCGCGACAGAGGAGGTGGATATCTATGAACAATTTGGTGCCGATCCAAACTAGGGGTCCTGCCGGGCCTTGGCGGAGGTCCTGTGCGCTGCCGAGTGCCATTCTAGGTATTTTTTTGCCCCCCTCCCCAATTTTGCGTGCACGCTGTCACACAGCAAGCATATTATGCACGCAGACACAAATGCGCTTTGCGGTTGCCTGCCACTCAAACATGTATACACTCAAGACTTAAAGATGCATAAACATGCTCACAAATAGTATTTCACACACACACACACACACATCATCATCATCATCATGATGCGCACACACACACACACACACACACACACACACACACACACGCACACACACGTTCCGTAGCTCACCATTATGGAGCCCCAGACAATATAGGAGACTCAGCACAGAGCCCGCAGCGCCTGCCTCATTTGCATGCCAAGTGGCTGTAATGCTGTTAGGGTTTATGCAATAAAGACAAGTGAATCCAGACTGCTGGGCCTAAGAGGAAGAAAGAGAGGGAGGAAAGATGGAGAGAAGCGAGAGGAGGAGAGGCAGAGAGAGGGCTGAGCGGCAGAGGGATGTCGAGAGAGGGAAAAGAGAGGGAGAGAGTCAAAGGGAACAGATGGCCCAGGGAGAGGTAAAAGGTATAATCCCATCAGCTGCACTATCAACCGACCATCTGGACATCCCACAGCACAATTACAACACATTTCAGCAGGCAGAACAAAGGACGGCTTCACGGGGCTACATCAGACCTGTTTGAGTGTCACAATACCGGAGGCGCGACCTCCCGGGCTCAGATCTCGGATCACTTTTTTTGACGTCGTCATACGGCGAAGTGAGAGGTTTGGGCGGGACGGTTTTGAAGTTAAGACTTTAATTGATGGCAGAATGGGGGTGGGGGGGGGCGGGGTGGCAGACAGGTGCGTTTCCTGTGCGGTAACCCAAAGTTTTCACTCAGGCCACTCCTCGCGATGCCTATCATCTGTGTGGGTGACGGTGACGGGGGGGTTTATTGTGCGTGTCTGTCATCAGATCGCCGGCGCTGACTGTGTAATCCACTTTGCCACGGTCCCCATTCAGCACATGCTCCCCGCTCCGTCTGCGCATTGAGACATATGCAAATGCGTCGGCAGAAGGGCGGACGGCTTAGGGCCCCAGTCGCCGCCGTCTCTCCTCGGGCCGCGCCGATGCGTGCGCGTGGGTGGCAGCGTAGGTGCGTTTGCGGCCGCCGTCGCTCGGCTTTCGGCTGCAGCTGCCCCCCGAAACGGTCACAGTCACCATCAGGTCCTGCCTCCACTCCTCCTTTTCCTACACAGCCCCCCCCCCCCCCTTGCCTCCGCCCCTCCCCCTCCCTGCTCACGCTTGCTCTCATCCCCAAAGTCAATTTGTTTACAGTAATTTTGAAGGGTGAATTATTTGCTGTAATCGTCCGCGCTGATGAAGGTCAGGCCCTCCGAGGGGGGCCCGGCGCGCCCGCCGAGGGTTGGTCCTCTTTCAGACGCCGCGCTTCGCAATTAAGGAAAGCAAATGTCACTCCTCCAGGCCTCACAAATGAAAATCTGTACGAGGTGATTAGCATGAAGTCAACAGCGCCTGTTAAAGTCAGATTCCCTGTAGTATCCGTGTGTGTGCGTGCACTTTATGGGCCAGGAGAGACGGCAAACATGACCCGAACAGGCCCAACAGCAAGGCAAACAAAGGGAGATGTCTTGTCGGAGGTGATCCATACAACAAGGGGCCGACTGTGATTTACTCACCGGATGGAAAGGATAATAGGGGTTTAGAAGGCCGGCGAGGAAAAAGAACCCGGCCGCCGCCGCCGCCGCGGCGAGGCAAAAAACAGGCGCAATTCATTCTATATTCAAAGATATTGATGGAAATAGATTAAATTTGATGTGGCTGCTTTATGGATAGCCGTCACGCCGTTTCTGCGGTAAACACGGTGTTGCGCGAGCGCCATATTAAGGTAATGCATCAAATGACAGCGGATGCGAGGCGCCAGATCACTCAAATTAGATTATAATAACAACTCCGACGGCTGATGTATGGCGGAGCCACGTCGCGCCAGTCACGCCAGATGAAAAGCATTGTAATCATAAACAATATGAAATGGATTGAATCGATCACCAAAACAAAGGGCGGGGAGGGGAGGGGAGGGGAGGGGCGCGGAGCCTCGGCGTGAATCATTCATGAGGCGCGTTCGGCGTTGCGAAACCCGAAACGGCTCCGACGGCGCCCCGCCACCGTACCGCGCAGGCGCGAACAAAAGGTAATGAAACCACGTGAGGCAGCAAAGCTTGAGCTTGTCATTTCCACTTTCGCGGCCCTCTCTTCGTGACTAATTCACCACGCGCCTGCGACTTTGAAATCTTACTGTAACGCGCGGGCGCGCGCCTAATCAATTGCGATGGCTACATTGGCCCTGACACGTCATTTGCAACATCAAATCATTTTCCTGCCGAGCTCGGGCGTTTAGCCTTTGTGAAGTGAACCATTTGAAGGGTCTGCTTAACTACACCACTCCGGCGCGCTGATAAATGATTTGGATTCTCGTGCCTTAAAGGACAAATCCATCATTCTTCTCGCTGCCCTCACCAGGGTTGGGTTGTGGACGGGGGGGCAATCTCCATGATATGTCTTTTTGAGGGCGAGCACGCGGAGGTGATGCGCCAACGTGTCTGTGTGGAACGGGGGGCGAGACAGGCCAAAGCCCGGGTGCTGAATTGGCTCTTCTCTTTTGTCTTGGATAAGCAGCCACCCCGTGCATCAAGGCTATCAGCCCCAGCGAGGGATGGACCACTGGAGGGGCCACTGTCATCATCATAGGGGACAACTTCTTTGACGGCCTACAAGTGGTCTTCGGCACCATGCTCGTATGGAGTGAGGTAAGGAGGCGGGGGGGTTGGTTGACTCTCCGTGTTAACGCAGCGGGCAAAACATTTTTTCTCCCCCTGCTCTCTAAACCAGCTGATAACTCCCCACGCGATCCGCGTCCAGACTCCGCCTCGGCACATCCCCGGCGTGGTGGAAGTCACGCTGTCCTACAAGTCCAAGCAGTTCTGCAAAGGTGCACCTGGGAGATTTGTGTACACTGGTGAGTCAAAACCTCTTCGAGTCGGTCGTCTCGTCCCCCGCCGTCGTACGGAAAACCCTTCGGCCCAGCGCTAAGGAAGGAACCAAGGTCTTGCGCCGGCTGAATGTAAAATGTGCCAGATCTGCACTGTTTTTCAAGTCAAAGGCTGTTTGACGGAGGGGCTTCGAGCGGCGCAACCCGATCCCCGCTCTGACCTTCTGGCGTGCAAGGTCGCTGCCGAGCGCCGTTAAAGTCAAGCTGTCAGGATGACTCATTCGGCCGATTGTCTTTATCTGGATTGATACGAGACAGATCGAGCTTTGCGCTTGCTAATTGTGCCGATTTTGCAAAAGGGGTGGGCGGAGGGGAGGGGATGTTTTTGCTGTTACTTAGTTAGGAGGATTACGCGAAAGCTAGCATAAAACCTTGCGGACGGCTGGGGAACGGGCCGAATAAGCTGCCATTAAATTGTTGGTGCAGATGAGGATAAAGGTGCGGATCCGAGGATTCGTCGCAGTTTATCGAGCGCCGATCGAGTTACCTCGGCCGAGGAGGTTCATGTTTTCATTGCCGCTTGTTTGTTGCAAGCAGGATTTGGGCAGGAAGTGCTTCATGCAACTACAAGACGTCATTTTTACCCCCCCCCCCACACCTTTGTTCACTTTTGGGAAATATTAATGATAACATTCGAGCATCTGCAGCAAATGGGTTGAAAAGAATGTTTTTTTGGGGGGGGGGCTGATCGAAATTATGATAATTGCTCCCTTGGCAGAAGTCTTCATAAGAAATGAGACTGGTAATGCGATTCGGTTCGTCGAGAGCGGTGCGAAAAGGGCACGTGACAAGACATACGTGCCATAAAGGTGCGGGCCTATGGTGAGCGTGTCACACACACCAAAAAAACAAGAAAAAGTCAGGGGATGTGATTATCTTGGCTAACAGAAGGAAGTGGTGGTCTTATCTGTCATCATTGCTGAGGAGACAGAGGTCGCAGGGGTCACAGCCCGTCTGACCTGGAAGCCTCTGTCTGTTACGGCTCTGATGGACAGAATGAAACAGGAGTGCGTCAAGGCACTCTCACTTGAACCCCCCACCAAAATACTTCCCCACCCCGATCACTGCCAGCACCCCCAGGCCTCAGGCGCAGCCCTGGCCTTGAGCGCAGCAGAATTGCAAAGTGGGGGCTGCCACCCCCTCACCCAGATCCCTCCATCCTGGGGCAGCTGTTTCTCATCAAGACCTTTCCCTCCCTCCTCTTGCTCCCCGGGACCCCCCCCTCCCCTGCAACCTCCTTCAACCATGCGTCCCCTTCTCCTCCAACCGTGCAGTCTGGCCCAGCTCTCCTGCATTTAACCTCCCTAGCAGGAGCGGAGCAAAGGCCAACAAGTCGGCGGCATAATGAAACAGAAGTGTAGTGTGCCCGCCATAGTGCCTTGTGTGCCTTGTGTGCCTGGGAGTGCATGAGAGCAGTGTGTGTGTGCGCGTGAGTGTGTGTGTACACGTGTTAGCGCACAGCCTTGAGAAGGTGTATAAGTTAAGACATTAATGGCTTCTATAGCGCCCCGGTGAAAGTGGCAGGTCCCTAAAGAACAGACCCCATTAGTCACAGAGGCTAAGCGGATTGGGATGATTACCATCAGGTTTTACCGCCGAAACGTGTCCCCCTTTCTCTATCTTTGTTGATTTTCTTCTCTCCTGCCCGCTTTTTCTGACTCCATCTTCCTTCAGTACTTACTCACTTCCAGTTAGTGTAAGGATACAATTGCCCCTGGAGGCAATGGTGGTACAATTGATTAGTGAATTAAAAAGAGAAAGTCGCCAATGAACAGGGTCGGTCGGGGCTTCTCTCTGCTTCTCCGCTCGCTCGTGTGGCTCACGAGGATTGACACTTGTGAACGACTGCTTGAGGTTTTTTTTTTTTTTACAGACTCCGCTAATTGTCGAGCTGGCGCTTTCAAAGTGCAGATGGGCCCTTTTCACGAAGGGGCGGAGGCCATGTGTCTTCGGTGATGTACAGACTCGCTATAAAGTCGAAAATGAGACGTCGTGCAGGGGGGAGATTGCGCACACTCAAGGTGTCGATCGCAACGACTTCAATGCCGACGGCCCCGGCCGGCTGTGGCTTTAGCGCCGCCGCCTCTTTCATACTTTGGATTTCCAAGTTGGCTCTTTCTGCGCCGCCTCCCTAATTGTGGAAATGTAAGTCACCCGATTGAAAGAAATGACCGCAAATTACCCGGAGTCAACTGCAATAGCGGAGGGGCACGTCCTCGCTCGGGTTATTACCCCGAAACCGCTTCCAAAACTCACAATCCATTCTGCGAAAGAGCGCACCCCGCAGTGTCGAATGTTCCTGCTGGCATTTCCTCTTGGACGTTTTTTAACGGTAACGAGACAAAACAGACAAAAAGGCATAAAAGTTCACCGGGTCGCAGTTTGTGACATCTCGGAGGAGCTCGCATCTCCTCGTTTGTTTTGAGAGGAAAAGTCCCGCGGGCTAATTTACAGTCGATCCCCCTTTCCCCGTCCGTCCCTTTGGACATTGCCAACTTGTCCTCGTGTCTAATCCATGTATTGGTTATCCATTGGTCAGGACAGGACCGGTAGAAGTGACTGTCAGCAAGGTTGCAGAAAATCAAAAGGAGAAAGTCCGAGCGCTACCTCCAGTCGATACTTTATTAAGCTCTATCAAGGCCCCGCAAAAGAGAGCAGCCCACTGTGATCAAGAGCCCCCCCCCCCGCCACTTCCCCCCCTCCTCGCTTTCCTCTTTTGTTTTTAAAACATTTTCGAGCTCATTTGCAGCGTCGTAACCTTTTTTACGGAGCACTTACTGCACTGCATCAACCAGGAAATCATAAATAAAAACCCGACTGTACAATGTTTCCAATTTCATCTCCTAATTGCATCACAGCTTTTGGTTTTCTATCACGGCCAAGTTTTCACAAAAGCCCCCCCCCCCCAGGGGCAACAATGCAGGCCCGGCGGTAATAGGGTTCCGCAGGCAGTCCTAACACACTCGGCCTCTATTTATCCTAATCAGTGACATCCACATAAGCAGGACTGCTTAAAACGAACCCCTTCCGCGCCCTCGAAAACGCACATTTACCAGGACCCCATTTGTCACCGGCAAATTGAGGGTCAGTAAACTTCGCTTGTATCCTCCAGTGAGGGGATCCACAGGACATGCATCACGACGTTAGCGGAGGATGATTGGCGAAGGCGAGCTGTCACGCATTTGTCAGCGGGAAGGGAACATTATTTGCTAATTTCCCAAGCTGGGCACTGACAGGGTGCTTCGTCTTCAGACCTTTGGTGACCAGCGTGGCTTCTCGGCTATTAGTACAAGTCAAGTGTTTTTTTTGGGGGGGGGGAGGGGGGTTTCCTTTCTCCTCCCCTTCTCACTGTAAAGCGGCAATAATAGGAGGCGCGGTTCGTTCGACCTCACAGGCTGGCGGCGCACTTGGTTGAAGGATTTTGGCTGGAGCCGATGCCCCCCATGCAGCGAGCTGCTCTTGCCAGGGCCTGAGTTGACTTGAGCCCAGACAGCCTTGAGGGCCTGATGGATCACAAACTTTACTCGTCAAGGTGACGCCATCGACTCCACTGCACCAAAATCTGACAAAATGGGTATGAGGCAGTCATTCATCAACATAAGGACAAAGGGGTCACGCGGGCTTCATTCGATAGAGGTGGCGGATCGGGAAATGTCGGCCCGGTGAAGGATGGAAAAGCAAGACCGGGGGGGGGCGTAGACGTCGAGGACGGACGGGGTCTTTATTTTTATTTTTTACAGTTCCAAGTCATTGTCGGTGTGGTATTAAGAATGCTGGAGCGGGGGGGGGCGTCTTAGTGGTAGGGTTTCACTTGAAGGAAGTCAGAGCTTGTTCCAATATAGCGCTAAATACTCCGGACAACTCAAATTAAGCCCGCCCCACACTTAAAACTTTATGCGCTCTTGGACGCCGCTCCAGTTTTTTTTTTTTTTTTTATCTGATGGAGCCTGCGCTCGTCTGTAAATCAGGCCTATCCTTCGGACTCCTCTCCACCCTCGCCCGACCCTTTGAAGTCCCAGATCCAGCAGCTGATCAGATGCGGCGTTTCCGTTTCATTTCCTGTCCTGCTAGGGTTGGGTTCGGAACCGCCATCGGAGGCCGCCCAGCGATGGGGTGGGGCCTACTGCAAAGATATGCCTCAATCAAAGGCGTTCAAGGAAGGCATGTAAACAGATGCACCGGTATGGGATGGGGTGGGGGGGCATAATTACATTTCCAATATCATTACTATAGAAGTGGAGGCGATGAACTGCTGCCACGAGAGCGGACTGAACAGGCATTTATTTAAAAAAAAAAGTCATCGCCACAGCCAAGTGGGTTGTAACCAGTTGGCAGCGGCCTAGTAGCATGTGTCAAGCCGTGTTATCCAATCGCCATACCTGCCTGTCTCATTACAAGCGGGATATTTAGCAGCGGCTCGGCGGGAGCGGAGCGGACTCCGACTGCCAAGCTAGACGGGGCGTCGTTTGAAGGCCTTGTGAGCTTGCGTGGGCGCGACAAGGTCCCACAGAGGAAGGTCCTTGTGTCCAATTAGGGGGCTGACGTGACACGTGGCCGCACTCCCCCACTGTCAGCCAGCTTGTCAGGTAGGCTTTGAGAAGCACACTGTGGGGCATTATTCCACCGCATGTTATCAGCAAGTGACCTGTGAAATCCGACTCCAGGAAATTGATTGAAATAAGTACTTGGCCATGTATGCCCCCCCCTCTCCTCCCACCCCCACCACCTTTCTAATACATCTCTGTGCAAAATGCATTGTGGGAGGAAAATGAAAGCGCGGTTGTATGTTTTCTCCCACACTAAAGGATGCTTTTCATTGATTTCATTTTAATTGGACACACTTTTTGCCCCCCAGTGTCGTTGGAGGTGTGTTTTCTAATGGCTCTGAGAATGGATTGTCCTTAGTGAGTCACGGCATCAGTTGCCTGCCACTGGAAAGACAGACAGAGGAGGCAGGGTGGGGCGCGGGGGTCTGGTCTTGATAGACGAGGATCTTTCCCCTTCTCTTCCTCCGCCTCTTGCCCCATTTTCGGAGCCATCCACACCCAGCGGGCTTGAAAAGAGCTCCGCCTCCCTCCCCGCGCAGCCCCCCCCCTCGCCTCTCCTCCATTGCCGCATTTTGATTGAAATTCATCGGCGAGTTTATTGAGAAATGAATGAGGGTGGCAGCGCCGTATTGACTTTGGGAGGAAAACACAACTCATCTTGAATGAGGGGGAAAACGCAGTCGTAATTTAGCCGCCATCGATCGGCGCCCCGTCCATGTATTGATCTTCATTTTACAATATTAATTTGCGCTCGCAATCAGCTGTGAAGGGAACCCATTTGATTTCTGTCGGCCGGTAATGCGTGAAGGTCCGCCGTCGTCCTTAGAGAGGCGGCACACATACTTGAGATGTCATTCAAGAGGGTTGAACAGGTGTCTTTGGCCCTCGGTCATAATACCGGCGAAATGAAGGCGGTTCGGAATTACGGACGCGAGATCCGTACCGTCGCTCCCTTTTAACCGCGTTAATTACATTTTCTCTGTTGCAGGAGCAAAATCCGCAGCAGAGTGTAACTGTCTCGCTATTTCCATCCGCGTCGGCTCAAAGTTCATGAAATTTCAATGAACATTGATCTCTCTCCATTGATTTATCTTAACTGCAGATCTTTGAAATTTTAATTTCCTGTTCATCTCGAGGCTGCCGGAGGTGGAATCGCTCGCTCAATGCTAACTGGCAACAGTGGATGGAGATGATATGGTCAGTGTCAAAGCAGACGAGGTTTGCTTTGCGTGGGTGTGCAGTGAAGAATTCCAATTTGCCTTGGTTTGGTTTGAAACGCTTTTTTTCATCTGCATGCGTGTTTTCCCGCTCTCCCGGCGCCGTTTCCGACCGCGGAGTGCAAAAGCGTGGCATCTGGATGTTTTTGATGTCCAACATCCGACCGCCGGCCCTCGCCGGGGTAACGCGGAGCGAACGGCCCATCGGCCGGCTTTGCGGAGGTCTCCCGGATAAGACGAGCTCTTCGCTTGATGTTTGCTGACGCCGTTTCCCCGAGCCGCGTCCTCCGAACAGATGTGCAGGTGCCTCCGAGGCTTCGCTCGCACCGTTTGACAAGTCACAAATGCAATAACACTTGAATGAACTTCTGCCTGTGCTGTTTATCTGCCCCCCCCCTCTTTCCAACTCCCACTCCACCTCTAATTTGTGTTAAGGGGAAAGGGGGGGGGGAATAACTGCTCAATGGTGTAGGAGGAGTGGAGATAAGCTCGAAGCAGTTAAGTATAATTAGCGAAAGTAATAGCTGGCAAATGGCAACAAGGCTAGGTTTTTATCTCCTGGAAAGATAGAGTTATCGTAATAAGCTGTAATGGCTGGCAGGAATGCTAGGACGCGGCGCAAGCTTCCATTCAGGCTCGTAGACTTAACAAGGAACAATTTCCCTTAAATTTACTGCTTTGCTCAAACATTTCCCTATGTTTAGGTCCCGATACTGTCAGTCGAAGCATGTGCTCGACTCGCCTCCATACGGAGTCGAGGGCGCACGGCGGCGTCTCGCCATGTCAGCGCTTTTGGGCTGCCAATGTCGGGGGTGGCATGTTGCGCCGATTTTGGTACGGAGGAGCCAAATGGGCTTTCTGAAGGAAATGGTCAGCGGGCCGACGATTAGGGCGTCCGATCAAAACAAGATCGGGAAGTGCGCATTCCTGTCTGAGGCATTCCGCTGGAGGCGGGCCACCGGGCGGCTCTCGTACGCGTGCGCAACGCTGAACGTTGGAACCCAGACGGTCGCAGCTGCACACCGAGTCATGCATTCCATTTCTTCATATTCTGAAACTTGATCATGTGCTCGCGAGAAGAGCGGGAAGGTCACCAAAGCTTTCGCAAAACAGCATTCCTCAAAGGCGGAATCATCGGGAATGACACTCGGGTCCTCTTTGTAATAATCGGCGGAATTTGACAGACGCCTCCTAATCTAATAATCACGGATATTAAACTGTGGAAAAAAGCTCGGTTTAAACAATTAAATCTTTTATCTGTATGACTACGGGGAGGGAGGGGGGGGGGGGGAAACACACCAGCAACGTAATTGAACAGACCGTGTAACCTGTCTAAATTTGAACAGAAGATGAGCAAGAAAATGAAAATTCTATTAGCCCAAAATGCGCCCCCCCCGCTTAGCTTTCCTGTGGTCTTCATCTGCTCTACAAAGTATTCAAATGCAAGTCCTGCCTTACCTCCCCGTGTCTCTTTTTCTCTAATTATCCGTGAGGTCAGTAAGCAAAATGGGGAAGAAGCCAGGAGATCAATACAAATTATCCCTGAGCAAACCAGTGCTGACAGTTTGAATTGCAGCATATGTTTACCCAAAATCAGGCAATTTATCTTAATATCAGCCGAGTAATGCAGCAGGGGTGAGAGGTCACACAATCTCTCCACCTCATAATTACCCACCTCTAAAACAGGAAAGTGGTATTGATTGGCCGCGGGCCGGGAAGCGGGCGTGACTGGAACGTGCCAGCAACCCCCAACTGAACAATCCACCACCGCCACCACCCGTATCATAGCTCCCCTCTATCCCCTGCCCTCTTCAGCCTCCCCCTCCCCTTGGCTAGACTCCCCACCCAGAGAAGGATTTATGGGATGTCTGGGGAGGGTGTCATGTTTCCATGCAGCGATTGAAAGCCCTCACGGAAAGGGGGTAGGATGGGCTTCGGCATCCGCAACCCCCCCACCACCCTCCTGTGCCCCTTGATCATATTATGAAAACATATTTTGGTCATCCTATGGTGAAATAATGACAATACGTCTAGTTTTCTTTTCGAGAAGTTCAATGGCGCTGGCTGAGTGGCGTGCCGACCTCCTCCGAGGCCAAACAAAACATTCAGAGTCATAGATACCCACTTTGAGCTTTTGCCAGATTTTTGTATTTTTGCTGTTGAGGTTCATGCGCGGCTCAGTGGCAACATTTGGAAGAAAGGGTTCAAGGATGTCCAACTTGAAGACTTTTTGTTCGTAAAGACATTTTCAAGGCCGCCAGGACCAAATTGAAGACCTCACATTCTCGTCTCACTGCGGCCAACTGGAGCGGGCGATACGGGCTCAGTCGCAATATCTTAAGAAAGGCTGCAGTTATGTTTTAGCGGTTACACCAAAGAAGTAGAAAAGACTGAAACAGCAACGATGCAAACTAAACATTTCAAGGATTCAAACCGGTCAAAAGTTGGGTGATGCGGGCGAACTCTTTCAAGTTTTGCCGTTGTGAAAAAAATGGCTTTCCCGCATTTCACAACCAAGAAAGAAAAGACTCGTATTGTCCTCCCAAATTAAAGCTCGACGGAAAAACAACCGAAGAAAATGGTTTAGGAGCAAACAATTTGCTTGCTTTGTTGTGCTAATGAACACTATTGCCATAAATGGCGATCAATCATATTGGACAGTTGTTCCAACTCCAAAACACAAGTGGCGTTTGATCACAGAGTGCAATGTGGCATTTTTAGGGACTTTAAATTGCGCATCGAAGGATTAAGTGCAATTGCCAAAGGACAATTAAGGCCGTGACTTTAGAAAATCGAATGTCAGCCTTTTTCAGGATCTGTTGACACCTCGCTTTCGCCGCTATTTGCATATGTCTTTTGGACACGCCTCCAAATTTCATCCTGGGCCCAAACCGGACCCTCCCCCAAAATCGGTTGCCGAATTTCTGCGCAGCATCTAAAAACTCGGGTGGAAAAGACGGAAGAGAGAGTGCTACTTGTCACTGTGTGTGGCATTCAAAAGCAAAGCCCGCAATCATTCCGGGAAGTCAAGATGAAAGAAAATCTTTGTACAGAGGACAAAAAAATAAAATAATAATAATCTGTGGCGCCACGCTGCCAACGTGCAGGTACGGCATTTCTTTTCCGCGTCTGCCTATAAGTGCTCGGTATATATCATCAGCGGCTCGTACAGGATTATCGACATGGCCCGCGTCCGTCCGCGCCGGCGTACATGCCGCGACTACAAAACTGTCAACTCATCAACTGACAGCGGCGTTTAGCGCTAATGCAAGTCTCCATCAACTGTCACAAGCATTTGCATGAAATCAATAGCAGATGGCAGTCCGTGTCACCAATTTCATTACGCCGGGGTTGTTACAAAGATCATCTCCATGATAGATGAGAGAGAGCGCCGCGTCGTCACACGCCGGCACGACGCCCGGCTCCGGCTCGGCCGTGCGCGCGACCCGGGCGGCCGCGTGATTTCATTCGTGAGCACTTAAGCCTCGAGGTGTTCTTTCAGGATATCCTATTCCCCCAAATCACAACCATTCCGCAAGCCTCTCTCTCCGCTGCGATCCGGGCATCGTTATCATTGGCAACGGCGCGTCACGCCGAGCAACCTCTCCCGGCCGAGGTCTCGTCCCGTAGCGCGCGCGCCATTCCGGCTGCGTTCCCAGCATGCCTGGCGGCTGGAGCGGGCCCCAGCTGAGGCGGAGGACAGGAGAGCGCGTGATGCATCACCCCGAGAGCGCCCACTGACAGCCTCTGATGATGGATGGCCTGATTATGGAGTGCTTTTTACACATACACAATTTACATCACACTGAGCGGCGGGGTCTGGCGGGGCCGCGTATGCGCATTCGCCTTGCGCACGGCCGGGCAGGTGCAGCGCGTGTGTGTGTGCATGCACTCGCAGATAAGAATGAGGCTGGAAATAACAAAGGAAAGGGGGCAAATTCCTCGCCACTGCCTTGTCATGTACGATCGATACGGCAGATCAATCCTTTATTAGGGGGGGATGGCGTTTGTCCACTCGGCAAGCGGGCACTTTTGTCGCCTTCGCTACGCATGATGAGCTGCCAAATTAGATTTCCAGCCGTGTACGTTACTCAGGTGAGCCGGGGGGGAAATGAAGCTGCATATGACTGTACTTGCGGGGGGGGGGGCTACGCTAGATCCTTGCTATCGATTAGCGCCCTGCGTCGGCCACGCTTGAACGCGTAATTGCCGCGTTTGATCACGCTCGAGCTGGCAATTGCTGTAGCCGGGCAGTCCGCGCAGAAGTGGAGCGCAAAGGTGCAGTGTTTGCGTTGCGTATTTAGATTGTGGCGGCGGCGGTCGGGCGGGACGGTGGGGGCATTGTGGGGACTAAAGGAAGCGAGAGCACTAAATGTGACGGCAGGCCTCGCGCGGGCGTACGTTTGCCGCGCTTCCTGTGCCGTCGAGCGGGTTCGGCGAGCTGTGCGGTGCTAATGCCGAAATTACACGCTGAGTAATGAGTGATGGGCCAAATTACAGGCTGAACAATGAATAGAGGCAGACACTTCTTATTAGTCTCCATAGAAAGCCATTGATTTATGAAGCGCCTCGCTCGGCGGAGTTACTCTCCTGAAAATGATATCTACATTGAGAAGTGATGTTCTCTATTAAGTCGTTCCACCCCCCCCCACCTCCTTTTGCACTGCTCTCCTCCTTCCTCGACTCGCCTTCCCCTCCTCGCCCGCTCCTTTCTCCACGACGCGTGCACGTGATTGTTTAGAACCGGGCGGGCGCTGCGAGGAAGCCTTCAATTACCCGTTAGGACTGTCAAGACATAAAGCGGGCCCCGCTCTCACCAAAGTCTTGGTTATGATTCATTTACTTTGTGCCCCCTGATTCATCGGCCAATATGCCTCATGCTCCAGATTACTATTTGAGGGGTGGGAAAGATTGATGGCTCCGCAGGATCCGCCGCCGTATTTCACGGGCGCTCTGCCGCGGGTACGGTACGGTCGGTGGCCAAGTGTGAGATGACAGCGGCTTACACTAGATCAATGTGTGGACAGCCTTTCACAGATTATTAAAACTCGGTTAGATAAAAAAAAAAAAAAAGAGGCCGGCTTTGTAATTTCGCTGAAGTCAATATTCTACAGTAGATCAGAAAGGGGGGAGGGTCCCTCGCAAAGGATCCCCGGCGCTGATGTAGGTCATCACGGCTGCTAATGGAATAACACTCTGTGACACGAGTGTCACAAGTAACTGTGTCATTTTTCCATCGCCACCCACGAAGCCGCTGCTTGCCCCCTCCCTTTTCATGAAGCGATTTGACACCCCCGGAGGTTTTGTTGAAATTAGCCATTCTGAAATGACTTTTGTACTGTAAACGCTAACAGATTGCTCAATTACTGTCTTCCTGTCTGCGTAACCCCCCATCTTGAAAACGTGACCGCTTATAACGCTCCTCTCGCCTCTCGCGCAGCCCTCAACGAGCCCACCATCGACTACGGTTTCCAGAGGCTGCAGAAGGTCATCCCCAGACACCCCGGCGACCCCGAAAGGTTACCAAAGGTCAGTGCACTGTCTCGGAAAAACCCGCGGCTTGATGCGGGAATTTCACAGAGCTACGTTAGCACCGACACGCTGCGCTTTAAAAGGAACGGCTTTGCCTCACATATGTGGCTTAGCCACTAGCCGGCGCGGTAATTGCGTTGGTTTAGTGTGAGGAGAGAGGCGTAAACTCTCTGTGCGGTAAAATAGCTCAATCAGGCGTTTTCCTCTCCAGTAGTCTGTGGAGATGGTAATCTGGTCAGAAACGACGTCTGCGCCCTCATTACCCCGCTCATGTTTTCCTTTCATTTTCTGCGGCTCGATTTGGTTTAATCTTTTGTTTACAGAACCCTGTGCCGTAAACCCCCTCGTCTTACTGCCGCTAATAGACAAAGACCGCGTGTTATTATGCGGTGGCTTTCTGATTGTTTTCCCGTTTGAACCCGGGCGAAGCAGTTGAAAGCCAACGTCGCGTCTGAGATGCTCTTGCGTGGCACATCAACGGGCGGCGAGATTGCCGCCGCTGCGCCGGAACAGGGAGATCATTCTCCCGCTGAGACGAAACTCTTTGATTCCGTTACACTTTTTGTTCGCCCCCCCCCACCCGTTTTTGAGTCTCTGGCTCCTTCCACTTCCCATTGATAAAATCTCTCTCTGCGCTGTCACTAATTGCTACCATGCCGGTTGACATTTCGGTGACTGACGTTCCAGATGTGTCAAGCGCCATCATATGACTGATTAGCCCATTCAAAGTCGCGCAGTCAAAGCGGTGGCCACCTTAAGAGTTTTAATAACACCGTAAAACATTTCAAGACCTTATCTATTAAATCCCAGCATGCCACACGGCAATATCATTAATGTCCAACGGCCAATTTAATAAAGACCAGACTGAGCGGTCGCTTCAAGATGTTTGACCGAGGCCATGTGGAGAAAAGAGGAGCGTCGCAGCTAGCCCTCGCGTCGCAGCTCGCCCTCGCGTCGCAGCTAGCCCTCACGTCGCAGCTAGCCCTCACGTCGCAGCTAGCCCTCGCGTCGCAGCTAGCCCTCGCGTCGCAGCTAGCCTTCGCGTCGCAGCTAGCCCTCGCGTCGCAGCTAGCCCTCGCGTCGCAGCTCGCCCTCGCGTCGCAGCTAGCCCTCGCGTCGCAGCTAGCCCTCGCGTCGCAGCTCGCCCTCGCGTCGCTATATGAAGTGTTTCAATTAGAAGCCGGTCCCCGCAGAGATGGGACGCAACACCTTGGCGTGAAATGTGACTCTAATTTTAGCGGGTAAACCCTGACCGTCAGGCTAAAGCGCCGTTCAGATCCACTTTTGTGAAGACAGCGGGCATTCCCGGTCAATGCGGGCTGTGCTATTTCTGTTCTATAAAGTCACCGTGCCTTTGCAAAAAAAAAAAAAAAAAAAAGAAAAAAAAGACAGGCGCATTGTTAAACACGACTTTATTACGGAGAAAGCAGACTTCTTTCCATGAATACAAAGCGTTGCCGGCAGTGAGACAGCTCTTGACACCGGACCCGAGATTAGTTTCCCGGGCGCGCGTATACTTAATATAGCGCGCTCTCCCAGCCTTTGCATGAAACAATCACAGAGTGAGATGAAACCCTGCACTTCCAATAAACAACATAAATATTTGATTTGCTCTCTAATGGACCCAAATATGGGGTTCAGGGGGCATGTAAATGATCCCACCAAGTGATTCGTCATTGTTAAGCTTGCCATCCGAGGGTCAGCGCTGGGGGTCAAAAGCACATTCCCAATAAAAAGAGCCGGCGGCGGCGGCGGCTGCCGGGGCTCGCATGTACATCTGGAATGAGAACAGAAACGGCATGTCGAGAGCGGCCATTACTGGCTGCAGGTGAGGCGGGGTGTGGGGGGGGGGGTAAAGGGGTAGGGTTGGGGGGGGGTCTATAAAAAGGAGATAAAGCTGGAGCTGGAGGACGCAGGGTGTGCATTAGCAGAAAGGCAAATCGACACCCAACCCACTCACCCCGCCCGCCCATGACTTCACCCTCCAGTTGATAATATTACTGCGCTATTGATTTCCACCAGCCTTCTCCCTGGGACCAGTAAGACACGTGGTAATTGTAAGGAGACAGAAAGCCAATATGGGAGTGCTCATGGATAGCGAGGGATGCACGCTAATATTGTTGCTACACAGAGAGGAGAGGAAAAAAAAAACATGGCGGGAGAGTGGTGGTGGTGGCGATGGGCGGGGTGGGGGTGGAGGGGGGGAAGCTGTCTCTGATTGAAGTTTACCTCGTAATTCTAAGACAACATCGTAGATGACAGTCTGACCCTGTGGGAGGAGTGCAGACATAAAAATTCAATGCAAAGTCCAGGGTGAATATGAAAAGTAATAAGTGTGAGCAGTCAAGTGATGAGAAAGGAGATTGGTTTGCGGGCATTGCGTTAAGTGAAGAGAGACTTTGGAATTCCACCCCCCCAACAGCCTTTTTAAGATCTTGTTATAAAACAATTTTCTGTTCATAATATAAAAAAGACAATTTATAATACCATTTTGTGCCCTCTGGCAGTAATGGACAAATAGACTGGATATCACATTATATCACACTCAATTTCTCTCTCTCTGTAACAAATTAGATTCATTATGAAATTAAAAGTGGAAAACTCAATATTGTTTTATTATTAAGCTGATTGCCTTGGATTCTTTACTTTCCCCCCTCCGCCACCCCAAAATGAGCATAAGCCCATTCTTTTCCAATTCCTGGCGTAATCCGCCAGGAGAAAATATTACAAATGTGCTCATGTCAAGCAATTACCCATGTATTTAAATGAATCTCTCTTCCTGTGCTCTTTGAAGTACCTTCGTCTAATGGCCCCGCGCTTCTAAATGCATTCATTACCTCGGGCTAGAGCTAACAGAGTAATTGCCTTACAGTTTTATAATGGCATTAGCACTCCAAGCTACATAACCTAGGCCCTCTTTTATTAACTGCGATAATATAAATACAACATCCGCGTTAATCTACCGCCGCTCCACGAATCACATTTGGGCTCTTTGCGACCCCCCGGTTTTTTTTTTTCTTCCCGCTTGTTTTACGACAACGCGTCATTTGTTATGACCCCCCAAACCCCGCTTTGCGCGCGACGCGCCCGAAAGCAGCGTCTAAATCTTGGGTGATCTGTCATGTGAGCGGCTCCATTTAAACAGTTGTTGAACACGAGACCTTTTATGCAAAGCGAGGCGAAGACCGGCGGAAATCGGTCACGCGTTTGTCAGCGAACAAAAGGAATCATTTGAGGCCTTTAATTGTTTCAATTTAGCATGGCGTGTTCTGATATGTCTCCATGACATGAAAGCCAATTACACTTATTCTGGAGTAGCATTCGGATTTACATGGAAATGCCCCCGGAACGCTATTCCGCGCTAATCGTATTCACAGCGTGAGCCGATCCGCATGAAGGCGTCTCGTCGGCAGACAACAAACTTGGGTCCTTGATTGGGTGCGGCACTTCTCATCATCCTCGGATATGACCGGGCTGCCACTTAAGCGTAGACCCGCCAGTCGGCTCGGTTAGTTAAGACACCGCGCGGTAAACGACAGATTAAGGATGAGAGGCAATATCGTTTCCTCTCCTCCTCTTTTTTTCTTTTTTCCTCCCCCTCCCAAGCTGTCCTTATGTCACTGCTGCAAAGTGCCATATGGACAAGGAGCGGGGAGGACGTTTTACAGGGAATGAAACATGGCTGGCGTACGAGCCGCTCTTAATTGCTTTAATTGTTGCTTAAAATTGAGAGCCGTGTAGGAGAAGCTGGAAATATGATAGAATAGATTATTGGTAATTATTAACCGCAGACAAAAGGAGAAAGAAAGCCACTTTATCTCACTCAGCGAGCGCGGGAGAAATCTGTTCTGCCTGATGAGAACACATCAAGACAGCTGGTCCTCTCATTTAGCCTACCTGCCTCACGACAAGCGTAATTCTTTATTTGTATGCAAACGAGATGCATGCGACGTCGAGCATACACGCCAATTTCAGAGGTAAATGCCCATTCTAAGAACCACCCATCCGGTTACTTGGGCCGGATTAAGCGATATGTTTCTATAAGAAAGCATGGCCGCATTGCTGGAAGTGGCTTCTACAGTGATTCATCTTGATAAATCAAGCGCTGTGCTAGATATGCTCCTCAGGATGAAAGGACCCGTAAACACGCCCGCGCGTAGCGTGCGCGCGGGCGCTCCATACGCCGCGCCGGGCGGATGCGGGCCAAGCGTTGGAGGGCGCCGTTTGAAGGCAACCGAGGCTGTGTTTACATTCATTTACGGCAGCTGCCGTCTTAATCCCGCTCGCCGATTGCCAAGTGATGGAACACTTCAGACAAATTACCGAGGCCCGCGAAAGAAAACACAGTGAATGTGGGAAGAAAACAAGCGCCATCTGAGATGTTTCTGCTGACAGATTTGCATTGCTTTTAAGCGGGGTTCTAAGAGCCCCGGTCAACAAATCTCCCCGCCTTCTACAGCAGGTGACAACCAACCGGCGCCTTCCGACGTGCCTTTGTCACACTGAAAGCACTCGAAAACAAACGACGAGAGGGTGTCCGCTTCCAGCATATTGCCTCCCGTGTTCTAAAAGCAAAGAGAGCAGTCTGGTTTTGCTTGAGAGGGGTTTGGTTGCGAGTGGCGAATTCAAAGACGAGATAAAGACGCGACAAGCGGGCCAAAGCCCGCCGCCACCTAGCCCGCAGCTCGGAAAGGGAGCGCGACCGAGCGGGATCCCTTTGGAGGGTATGGGGGGACTCGTTTTCGGTGTTCAGAGCCAAAGCAACACAGCTAATCCGCATTGTTGAGCGGGGGCAAGCGTGCAGACATGGATAAGACCACATCCTGAGCATCCGTGTCCCCGAGGCACGGGCACCCAGCTCCCGCTGGATGGGAAGTCATTTGTGAAGTCCTTTGCAGCAGCCAGTCAAAGAGGTTAATTGAAAAATTCCTTAATGTCATTACAACAGAACTAGATTAACCCACAGCTAATTCACTTTATTGTTCTGAGGAAAAAGGGGGGGGGGGGGCGCTCGACGCTGAACTCTGCGAGCCCGGAATCGGGCGCGAGGTGTTGTTTTTAAAGGACTGCGCCGGTTTAATTAAGATAGGGAACATTATTCACCGCTCTGCATGCATGGGAGGAGTAAAGTAGTGTGTAAATGAAGGCGGCGGCGCCTCTTAAAATGGGCACTGCGCCTCGGTTTTGGCGGAAGAAAGCCAACGTGGCCCCCGCGCGTTTGCCGTACTCTTCGTTACTGTTACAGGCTCTGAGCATTTTCTCTCCCTTCAATCAGGAGGTGTTACTGAAGAGGGCGGCTGACCTCGTCGAGGCCCTGTACGGGATGCCCCACAACAATCAGGTCGGTATCGGCGCGGCGTTGGACTTAAATAAACGAGAAATTTACCCAGAGCGTCACCATGGGGATTTTCGCTCCCACTATATCTGGAGCGAGATGCGCGCTCCACCATATAGCCGTGAACCAGGCATCAAAGCGGCCGCGCATGCTTTTAAAAAAGGAAACTCAAAGCACCATTGCCTTCCCTCTTTCTGCGCTTCTCAGGAGATCATTCTGAAGAGGGCAGCTGACATCGCCGAGGCCCTGTACAGCGTTCCCCGCAACCACAACCAGATCCCCTCTCTCGCCAACACAGCCTCCCACGGCATGATGGGAGTCAACTCCTTCAGCAGCCAGCTAGCAGTCAACGTGTCTGAGTCACAAGGGAACGACCAAGGTAGGTCATGTGCTGCTCGCCCCCCAAACGTTGGTGGTCACGGGAGCGGCCGAAAGGGGTTGTGTCCCCGGCAATGCGGACTACTTTTTATTTGATTTTTTTTTTTCCCCCCACTCTCACTCCACTCATTAAAAAAATAAAATGGATAGAAATCCACATTTTTTTGAGTAACTGCTCCGACTCCAGAACAATATAGGCTGTTAAAAGCCCCAATTAAGTTCAAACCTCTGTTCTTATTAAAGTGCCATCTGCAGTGTGAGCTGATATAAAAAAAAATATATATATATATATATATTTGATCGCAGCTGTAAATTTCACCGGTAAAAGCACAATGAACAAACCGTCCTTTTCCTACCCCTCTCCCCTCTGCCCACCATCCATCCCGTGTCTTGGTTGTGCAGTGGGCTACAGCCGGAACACCAGCAGCGTGTCCCCCCGGGGCTACATCTCCAGCAGCACCCCACAACAGTCGAGCTACAACACCGTCAGCAACAGCATGAACGGCTACGGCAATGCCGGCATGAACCTGGGAGTGCCAAGCTCCCCGGGGTTCCTCAACGGATCCTCTGCCAACTCCCCATATGGAAGTGAGTCGCACTCAACCGTCGCTGCTGATTGAATTCCAGTTCCCACGTTGGTTTTCGCCTCAATGAATGATTGGCAACCACCGTTAGAACATTGCTGCTCCTATGCTAACGTGTGACTTTCGCTCCTCCGAGTGTTTCTCGGTAACACGCGTAGTTTGGATCGAGGCGCTGTTTATGGATTTCTATGTGATGTGTGACGCCCGAAACTGGACGGTTGGTATCGTGACGGTTCGATCGTTCATTGGCGAGACTCGACGGGAGCATCGGAAGTCAAATCTGAGGACCTTCAGCTATGAGCCGCGAGCGCTAATCCACAGTCGCCGCTTGGTTAAATCGAATGAGGAAGCTGAAGTTGGTTGTCGGGGATTTCACAAAAACGACTTTCCGTGAAAGTGCGTTGAGGAAGAAGCTTGTGGATTTCTCCTGTTCACCGAGATTAGCTTTGCGAGTTGCTCCGTTAGCAACCGACGCGCTCGTTTCAACGAGAGTCACGAGGTGAGTATTATTTACGCCCAATCCAGTGACCGCATATTTTGCACGAGTATTTCAAATGTGTTCTGCCAGACAATCCTCAGATAGTGGGAGCCCGCAAGCACTGATCTCGTGCCCCCCCCCCCGCCCTCCACCTTCCCGACCCCGAAGTAACACTAGCCCAGCCTTACCTCGACTGCCCTCTCCCTCTCTAAGCACTACTCACAGCACGTTCTCACTCTCACCCGCCCTCTCCTGCCCTCTCCCCCTCCCTGTCGTCTCCGCAGTTAAACAAAAGAGCGCCTTCGCCCCTGTGGTCCGACCCCAGGCCTCCCCACCCCCCTCCTGCACCAGCGCCAACGGCAACGGACTGCAAGGTGAGCCCCCCTCACCCCCTCATCCTTTCCCTACGGACTACTGGTCAGATACTGCTGCTCAGGCCTCTGTCCGGTTTGGTGAGGGATTAATCATTACACATATATGCATTTTTGACAGGCCAATTTACACATTACACACACACACACATACACATACACACACACACACACACACACACACACACACACACACACACACACACACACACACACACACACACCCATACACACGCATCCGCCTCATCTTGCGTTCCGAACGCGCGCGGCGACACGCGCCCTCGCTGCCCTTTGGTAAGGACGATCCCCGCCGCCGAAGAAGCTCGCCAGAATTGTTTTCGGTAATTATGTTTATTAGGTTTGGAGTGTGCGCGCGGCGCCACCGACGTGATTGGTTTGAAAACAAGCAAAGCCGTCGCGGGCGCGCACGCGCGACCCAAGATTAATAACATTGGGCTTAATGAAGTGGGAAATTAAAGTTCATCTTGCAACACGTTCATACTTATTAATACGTGTTGTGCAGAAATTAATGAGCAATGCCTCGCCATCATCATCTGCGCTGGCAAACTTAAAAGCATTCCAACCATGACTCTACAAATACACTCCCAGCAATATCGTCCATATATCATTCCCGGCAGTTCAGTCGTCGCCTAATTGTTCAAATGTGTGAAAAGTGCCGCGTATATAAACTCTCCGGGTGAGGTGCAGTCGCTAATGACGCCCCGAGCAGATGGTTCCGGCTACGATCGTCGAAGCTACCGTGGATCGCGGCTAATCTTTCTCGGGGAAGAGCGCGGCGCGTCGTCCGACGTCAAAAGGGGAACGTTTGGGTAGGGAAGGGGCTGAGAAACGACGGACCGTGGGAAGTGACCGCGCCAGTGGGTTTTGCACCTCCCCGGAGCGTCGGGCCAACTGTTTGCCGTTGCCCCGACGCCCGAGTGGAAATATCACACGAAAGCAAGGCCGGCGTGCTGGGGGGCTGAAATGTCAGAGCAGGAGGGAGCTTAACAAAGTCTCACCCACGAGGAGGGCGCGCAGCTGCGGGCAAACACTCGCAGGAACGGCGGGCTGACATACTTGCAACACGCACCCAAACACGCACGCATCCACACACGTAGACGCACTATTTCATTGCATTTTTTTTCCCAGAACTCTCCGAAACTTGATCGACTAATCACCTCTTTCCTCTTTTTCTCAGCCATGTCCGGCCTCGTCGTCCCACCGATGTAAATGCACTTTCATCATCTCAAGCACCAGTCTACCACTTTCACAGGACACGCCCCCCCGCAAACTCCGCCCTCTCCTACTTTTGGCACACAACAGCAAAAAAAGCAACAACAAAAAAAGCACTTGTGCCATGTATAGTTCGACTGCTCGTTCCGAACCTTTTCAAAATGACTTTAACAACCCCGCGGAAGAAAAAGGATCTCACGAGGAAGCGCATTTTTTTCTCCTTTTTCTGTGGGACTTCGGTTTTGTTTTGTTTTGTTTCCCCCGCCCCCTCATTCCATCACCCTTGACGAGGACACAGGATGATGAAGGGTTTATTTTGTATACCTGTCGGCTTGCGCTTCGGCCTTGGATCCGTCCGATCGACCACACGTTCAATACTGGAAGGGACTCTGTGGACTCGCCATTGTACAGTAAAAAAAACAAACAAACAAAACAAACAAAAAAAAACCCCCACACTGATGTACAGTACATTTGCCAATGAACTTGTTTGCCTCAGAAAATTGTTGTTTATTTTTCTTTTTTTCTTCCTGTTCCGACTCTCTTTTAATAGATCCACACACAGAAGTTGTGCGTCTTTATAATGTGACTTCTTTTGTATTTTTAAATGTGATTGGGGGTGGGGTGGGGGTTGAGGAGGGGGGGGGACACATGGGCCAAGACAGTTTCAACTGGAAATTATAAGAGATATATAATGTCGTTCATTGATCATCAAATTACAAGGGAGGGTGGGGGAAATGAGGAGGGGGGGGGGCTGGGCTGGTGAAGTTGTACCATGTTTCATTCCTGCATTTTAACTTAAATTTTGTAATTTATTGTAGCTCGGGAAAAAAAAAATCATCTTCAAATGGTTAAAAAAAAAATCTCTTTGACTCAACAAGCACACTGATGTGTACAAAACACTGCTCTGTTGATGAATATGATGTACTTCCATGTCTAGAGCTTCCTTTTAAGCAAGTGTGTTTTGCCATGTTTTTCAACTTTTTTGCTAGCACTGTATATTAATGCATTCCTAGGCTACTGTGAAGTCTGTTTCTTGTTGATGAGGAGCAGTCTCTCCCTTCTATAGCTCCAACTCCCTTATGTGTTTTATATGTGGTTACAAAAAAAAATGGTAGACTATTGTGATATTGCCAAACTTGTGCTAAATATTTATACATCTGTCTTTTTCATGTTCTTTTAGATCAACACACAAAAAAATGTGTAAAAAAAAAAGAAAAAAAAAGTCCAAAAGCAAATCCATCGAGAATGTAGGCGTGAAGTAGTTCATTGTCATATTTCTGTTCCAACACACACTTGCGCTCACTGAGGGAAATTTTGTAACATATCAACTATAAATAATGTATTTATCTCGGAAATTTTGTATATTGCTTTTCATTATGTATGTATTAATCGTCATTGCCCTTAATATAGTGATGCAGCACAGATAATTCAGCCAAGAAATGTTGCCTTCATTTGTTTTCTTTTTTGTTTTGTTGTATTTGATGAAATGCAATGTGCATATATTTCATGTGTATTCTCAAAAATTTGTGTTACTCCGTCAAGACTCTCTTGTCCAGTTTTTCTTCTTTCTTTCTTTTTTTTTTTAAAGGGGAAGTCAAACTTCATTGTTTATTTTTATATTGATTTTAAATTATCTATACAGACCATTTTGGAGAAAACTTTGTTGGTTGTATTGTCAAATAAATTGTTTGTGACCCATATGATAGTTGTTAAGATCCAATAGAGACTAATGTGCATGAGGGACGACTTGGAGATAAAAATCTGAAAAACAAAAAACAACAACAAGAAGAAAAAAAAAAACAGGCTCCATTTGTGGTTGTATTATTTTCTGTTTTGTAGAATGTAAAGAAGTCATTTTTACTCACCACTTATGACTCTGCCACATAGCTTACGCGTGTTTATGGGGGAGAAACATTAAAAATGTCAACATTTGGAATGGAAAATTGATGTTTTATGAAAATTTTTGCAGTAAAAACAAAAAGCAAACCAAAAAAAAAAAAAAACACGCTTTGCCCCAACACCGTGGACTTCTTGAGCGCGAGCAACCACTCAAACGGACCACCGGGAGGACGAGGCGCGCAGCTGAGATGACGTCGTTATGTGGAAAAGTCTAACCTCTGCAAAATATGGAGCAAAAAAAAAAAAAACCCTGCTCTTAACTCCCACTCTTGTCGACGCAGCGCTCTGACATTGTGAAATCCTCCTGCCGCTTCAAAGCCTCATTGTAGCCATTCATAAACAGCAGCCGCTTCTTATTCAAGGCACCCCAAACGGGGCTCATTCAAATCCCTCATTTCATTGCATTAAGCCACCTAGTTAATAAAGAATCAATACATTGAAAGCGCAAGGTTATCCTTTGTCTATACGAGCCGCAATCGTTTTGAACTCCTTATAGTTTGCGAGCTGAAAGAAGGGGGTGGTTGGGGGGGGGGAGGACCACTGTGAAATCTATACTCATCAAGTGGGTCAAACAAGAGGGGAGGGGAGTGTTTAGGGGTGTGTGTGTGTGTAGGGGGTGGGGGGCTAAGTTCTCCCTAAAAACAAGAGAGCATCTTATCTGGCGTCCTACGCGCGCACCGGGAAGCAGGTCACAAAATGTCAATTTCCCATCAAGGCAACATTGTCCGCGGCCACCTCTCCTTTTAATGCACAATTAAGCGGTGGCAACCTGAGTGCCAATCAGCATATCGCAGCTTATTATATGTCAAGCGGCACGCGCGGACGCTGCCACCGCGCAGATAGTCGTGGGGAGGGGAGGTGGGGGGTAGGGCGGCTGCTGATAGCGCAAAAAAAAAAAAAAAAGGACAGACGCCCTCAAAAGAGCAATTTAATTTTCAGCTGCAATCGCCTCCCAGCCTCAAATCATTCCCCCGATAATCCAAAGTGTCTGATAACAATAGCGTCCTGACATTGCATTATCTGTTTCGGATACAGCGTCGGATCTATCGCCTTGCTTACCGCTGTCTCTATTATTCATGACAAAAATCTTGCTCGGGCAGGAAAATGCGCAAACTGTACATTTAGCGGGAGCGCGGCTGTAAATTAAACCCGGGCACCAACTGCCGTGGCGGGAACAATAGCCAGCTGAGCAGAAAAAGGAGGAGGGTGGAGGCAAGTGGGGGGGGGAGGGGGGCAGACAAGTTGTGAGGGTGAAAGTACAATCAAAAATGACATGTTTGCTCAGTTGTTGCCAATTTTAAGCGCTCGCAGGCAGGCTGGAGGTGCACTCGATCGTCTCAGCAGGTTTCCTCTCTGTGTCCAGCGAGCTGGGGCCACGCCACTCAATCATTCTGAGAGCCTCTTTATTGGAGAACTCTAATGGCCACCCTCCGCCATGATCTTAATGTGTGCATTAAATATTTATAAATCCTGGGTCAATAATGCCCCATAACCGGAGCCTGAGAGACCCCCTCCCCGCCGTAGCGTGCGGCCACCTCCCTCCCGACGCCGGCGAAAGGTGAAGGGGTCACGCAATCAAAAGGGAGCGCGCGGACTCGACGCGTCCATACGTTTGCCGCTCTTATCGAGACCGGCCTCGCTCGTGCTTATCTGTCAAAGGAGAGAAATATTGAAAAGCTATATCGATCTGAAACGAGACTTGCCGAGGGCCACGCTTCAAACATCTGCTCGCGGATTGTTGCATTTAAAAAGAAAAAGGGGAGGTAAAAGGAAAAAACTTTGCTATTAAAACCGAGTGCGGTCATATTGAACACCTCTGACGGGTATAACTAACAGCCACGCTATTAGCCGGCACGGGGGTGGATTTATTGAAGCTGAAGCGCGGCAATAAATATTTCTTCATTAGCAGCCCGAGTTAATCGCGGCGTCCGCACGGGCGACTCGGCCGCTTGAGGTGACCGTCGGCGGGGCTGTTCAGGTGAAAGATTGCGCTCGGGTGATAGCGCGCGCACAAAAGCGCGGCCGGACAATGAGCCGGTCAATGGAGAGCGCCCGGCTGAAAGAGCCACAATGGCCGGCCGTCCGTGCATGCTGGGAATTGGGCTGCGTTGATCGAAAGGAATGAAATCTTCACCGAGGCCGTGGAGGACACGCATTCAGAAAAAGCGCTTTTTGTTTGCGCTTTTATCAATCTGCACTTTCCCAGGAGAAAAAACAATTCCAGCCGACCTTAAAAACGGGAATATTAGCTTACGCACCCGCCCCCCGTGTCGCCGTTATCGAGGAGGGTTATAGGTTGACGTTTTGACGGGTGTCGCTGTGGTCGCACCTTTTGTGCCGGTGCGTGTCCGGACAAGGGGGCATCAAACTCAAATAGCATGACAATAGTTTATCTTGGCCGCTGGGTGGGCGGGCAGTGCTGAGGAGGTCTTTTTTTAGGGATTGGCTGTTAACTGCTGAGTGAGGGCAACAAGAGGTGGGGGGGTGGGGCGAGGTTTAAACACCGTAGCGGGGATGCAACTGCTTTGACTGCGCAACCTGGGAACACAACTTTGCGATGACATCGGCTCGACATCAAAAGAGGGCTGACCTTTTTTTGAACAATCCCACATCAAAACAAGGGCTTCTTTTTTCTTCTTCCTTTTTTTTTTTTTTAAACAGTCTGTGTGTGAATGGGAACATCTGATAATACAGCGGGCTCCCCTGCTACAACGCCACGCCGGGATGCGGCTTTTACGGCGAAAAACTAGATCCGTACAAAGATTTCCACTTCACTCGGCGCAGTCAAGAAAGGATGAGCAAAGTATCCCGGCGCGTTGGAAGAGCCATTAAACTTGAATTTGGGTGTCATTTGATACTTCATTAATGTTTCAATGAATTTCAAATCGGCAAATGCAAGATTTAGCCTCGGCGGGAGCGCCGTGTTCAACCTATTTTCCCTTTACGAACTTCACCTCGTCGCCCAAAGGACTCCCTAAATGTTGCCCGGGTCCGGGAGCGCCGGGGTGCGGCGATAAAATAACTGCCACCGTCTCGCCATATAGAGCTCCTTTCATAGTGCCCCCCCCCTCTGTAGTGCTTTGTCCACTAGTTCTGGATATGATATCATCTATTAATAATGTATTGGCAATGGATTACATAAAAAGGGAGCAGAAATAACATCCAATATTCATGCCCCCTGAGCTCGACTGTGTCCAATCCGTTTGGCCCATAAAACCTTCGCCCCATTTCCATATCCGCTGTGGGTCACGACAGGTCCGCCGCACAAAGGCTCACAGAACAGCTCCACTCAGGAAAAGGGCAGTTAAAAAAAAAAAAAAAAAAGGTGGATTTCGGAACCCATATGTAGAGGCGCCCCCTCGTTGGAGGGAAGAAAAGTTTAAAAAAACACAACACACACAAAAAAAAAAAGGAGGAAAAAGCTCTTTTCCGATTTCAGCGCCTGTGAGAAACCTGGTGCTGCATTTCCCTCTTTAATTGTGCCACTTGAGAAATTGACGTGCCTCCGAAACATGGCATGAATCTCGCAGTTATTGCAGTCCCCTTGGCAGGGAATGTTGATACAACATCTGCATGCTATAGAAAGTAATGGAAGTCGCAGAGGCGGCAGCTGCAACTCTACAGGAAGTGTGCCATTTTCAGGCAGCGCCGCTGTGAGAAGCGCTAACTGCCAGCCTGGTCTTGCAGGCGGCTCTGATTGCCAGGACACTATGACAAACAGGCTGGGGATGGGAGTGTTGCATCCTGGGGGATGACAGCTTCTGTTTGATTGTCAATAAGGCTCATTAGCAGGAAAAATGGGGAACGCGAGTGGAGATTAAATGGCTCCCCTCCCCTTGTGTTTTATTTCTCCGACTGACTTTTCGGTTGTTGTTGTTAAATGAGTAGGGCGAAGGAAAAAAAAATGTATAGAAATTTGTGTACGGGGGCTTTTCGATTCCACGTTCCGTCTTGAAAACATCACGTGCACCTTGCGCTCTCATTTTAGGAACAGCGGCGAATGTTTTGCCCCCCCCCACCCCCACGTCTCAGGAAAAGGAGCGGCCAACAAAGCGGCGTGTAAGGGCCTTTCCCTGAAGAGTCCTTGTCACGGCGCGCCAAACCTCTGTGATTATCGTTGTTTTTGCAGAGAGTGTCCGCGCCTGCCAATACCGCTGTTCCATAAATGAATTTGGCCCCTCGTCAACGAATTACCTAACACGCAGAACTGTGTATGTGTCACATCCAATTCCAACTCACCGGCTTTGCTGGTGTGTGTCAGCTGGAGGACTTAATCATCAATCGTCAATCATAATAAGTGAAAGGCATGGATAGGGCGTCATCCCCCCAGCCGCCTCGCCCCCCCCCACCCCCACCCCCTCTCTTGCACAGTTAAATAAAGTGTAAAGTGAGAAGTTAAAACTGACCTTGTTAGATCGGGACCACAATTTATATTCCTAATTTAGTGTATGGATTAATTAGTCTTGGCAAGCGCGCGTATCGGCTTCCATCTCCGCCTTCACATCACAGAGCGCTTTCAAAACACATCTCTGGAATGATTTCTGTCAATGTAATCTGCATACGCCGTGATGTGTTATTTATTTTATTTTGAATATTTCCAGCTTTCCACACTTTTAATTAATACTTAATTGGACAATTTATAGAGAGGACTTATTCCGGCGTTAGCCTCTAATCAATAGCCTCCATCTCCCATCATGCAAAATTAATCACTCTGACCTGCTATCGGTGCGGCAGCCGCGCACGCGTGCACTGGCACGCGCGCACACGCTACCTATGATGCTAACTGGCATGCATTTTGCACATGGGGCTGAGGAATCTGGCTTATATCCCCCCACCCCAACTACTCTCTGATCCAATTCTCCCCGTCATATAGATCGCAGTCTGCGGGGGCCATAGGCGCTGACAGAGCCCAGATGCTCCCAGTCTGTCTGTGGGGGGGGGGTGAGACCGGAGAGACTGGTGCCACGGGGTCCTGGAGCCTCTGAAGTGCCGCCCCCCTCCGTCAACAGGACCAAGGCTAGACCTGCACTTTCTCCAGGCCCAGACACTCTCCTCACCGCAACGCACGCTCAAGATTGATACGTGCCGGGAGAGGCTCCCATGTAATGCGGCCCCTTCATCAGCCGCTCCTAATTAGAGAACCGCCGTTCTGTTCCCGGGTTCGTAAGGTTACAATGACATACCGATACAAGGTTACTGGCACACACTCACACACTTCAAGCTGTCAGAGTTTCCTTTACTTTCTCATTTATTCCTGCTCCGTCTCATCATGACCATCCGAAGCAGAGCGGAGGGGCTCTTTGTTCTAAAAGAAAGCCGACAAGTCTCCGAGCATCCCACTTTCCCCTCTCAAAACACAAAGATCATTACAAGGGCATCAAAGGATGCCGTGTTTTGCGATGATATTGCTCTTTGTGGTGGCAGCGTAGCATGGCGGCGCGCCTCGGTATTAGAGGCTGCCGTGGCAGCTGTCGTGGCTGGCTGCACGGTGCCTCGGTGTCAGGGCCTCCGAGGCCAGGCGGTCCCGGCAGACAGACAAGAGGGGGAGGAAACCCGATAGCGCGGCCAAGTCTCAGTCTGTCTATGCGAGCTATCTATTCCCGTGTCTGACTGACTGGCTGACTGACTGACTGGACTATCTGCATAGCAAACACTCCTCCGGCTTCCCAGCAGCGCTCTGCTGATCTCAGCTTGCCTAACGCGCTCCCAAAAAGTTTCAAATTATTTTTATTATCATTATATATATATATATATATATATATATATATATATATATATATATTTTTTTTAAAAAGCTTGCAAACTTTTTGGAAATAATAAAAGCTGCCACGAATGAATCACTGACGTGGCTGCAGGACCCCGCTCGGGTTTGTACGTTTCTACCGAGGGGGAGCAGGTTGCAGAGTTATGAGCCGACATGTAGAAGGAGCAAAGACACGGAAGCATGGAGTGTGTTTGTATTTGATGTGGGGGAGAAAATTGTTCTATAATGAGGAGGGGGTGCCAGGATATGAAATGTAAGTGGGGAGTTGGAGACAGGATGTAAGTTATGAGAAGGAAACCAATGTTGGGAAATGTCGAGGCTGCTGTTGTAGCAGCGCTATAAGCTCAAATATTTCTCGCTGCGCCCGTCGGTGATTAATGCAACCTGGCCGGGTCAAAAATATGAACTCGCACTCGCAACGACACCAAAACATATTCTTTGTGGGGGCTCAAATGAGTGTATGTCATGGTTGTGAGTGCGTGTGTGTGCGTGAGTGCATTTGAGGGGGTTAATAAATGTTGAATCAAACGCCGCACGAGACACTCACACTCCTTAAGGGTTGCCCATTAGCGCTGTGTGGGTGCATGGGGAGTTTATCAGTGTCTGGGTGATTTATGAAGTCAGACTCAATATCATCCACTTCACCCACACACATATGGACGCTCACATGTGCGCCCAAGAGCACGCGTGGCCACGCGCTCATGCACACGCACGCACGCACGCGTGCGGCGCCCACTGAAACGGACGGCCGATATTAGGGCAAAATTAAAGCTTTCGCTTGATGAGATGGACTCAGCCTCCCTTAATGGAATTCTCACTGTTGGAGATCCAAAACCATAAAACACTAATAATACTGCTCGTACTAATATATCATAGGGTGTGTTTAAAAAAAAAAAATCCCTCCCCTCCACAAAAAAGGTGTGAAATATTTAATCTAAAGCATTGCCTTGGGTACCTGAGCAATTACACGGCCAATTACTGGCAGCACGGCTGACACTTTGATGCTGGACTTGTTTTCGGCGGCTCCAGACAGCAGCAACTCTGCTCGCTAAATTTGTAGCATTCCACGGAATTTAGTTAGCCACGAGCAAAAAAAAAAGAGAGAAAAAGAAAAGGAGGGTGCTTACAGTGCACTTCAGAGTGTGCCTGGCTTAAATGGGACCCCTTGTGGCTGTGTCACAACTCCCTTCGTTAGGGGGCTGACTGTAGCCTGTAGTCACCACAGGCATCATTAGCCCTCTGTGAAAGCACAGACTGGCTCTCATTCTTCATCTGCCTGTCTGCCGCCTCGACGTCCGCGCTTACCGGCGGCGCGAGCCGGTCTGGCGACGTGGCGAGAGCTCGCTCGGATGAGGAATTCAAAAATGCAGCAGGGAAGAAGGGGGAAAAAAAAAAAGTTGAAATGTATTCAAGCGGAGGGCCACTGGAATTGGATCAGTAAAGGTTAGAGCCGAGGTTATTTTGGGAGGGTGAATTATTAGGCTACCTGTGCTGCACAGAGGAGGAATAACTATGGGCACGTCAGGGTCACTCTGGAATTGCATTAGACAGTGAGGAGAATCAAGAATTTTATAGGGCAAAGGAAGGAATGAAAGCATCAACGCAACAAAAGATCCTTAAGAGCAGGGGGCACTGGAAATGTTCAGTCGAACCACACGCGCGGCGCGAGCACACGCAAAATTTACACCCACACACTTCCCGCTGCCCCCTCCATATGGTCCTTCCAAGATAAAATAGCGCCTCTCAAAAGGGATTAAACGCGGTTGCGCGGGGAAATAAAATAACATACAAACGTGTAAGTTGCGGATCAAATGTGCAAGAACGAAATTCCAGGTTGAAATGTTGGGTGTCAGTTTTGCCGTTCTGTACTGCCCTCTAATGGAAAAGGCGCCACTCGGAGAGAGCAGCAAAGAGAGCGGCTCTGCACACACGCGCCAACACACAAGAAGGACGCGCAGCCTAATCGGTAATGAGCCCAAGGCAGTCAACTTTTTATTGTAAATAAACGCAATTAAAAATGATGAAAAGCACTAATTTGACACGTGGAGACGCGTCGATTTGAAAAGGCGTCTGTATGGAATGCATAAGACATCCGCGATTGGAGGTGGATTTTCAGACGAGGGGGGGCAAACAATGCGATCTAAATGGAGACAAAACAAATACTCCACTACAAAGCTTTGTAGCGGCAAAATTCGGAGCCTTTATCACTGGATGTCGAACAAAGCACTTGCTTGGCAGGAAATTAAAAAACCAACGAGAGGTACAAAGACTAATTCTGCTCTCAGGAAGAAAAAAAAAAAAGAAAGAAAGAAATAATAACAACAACAACAACAATACGCGAGACATATTTTTAAGGGAATAATAACTCTTTAGAAAAACCATTCCAAGCACTATCTGGCAAACGCAGCGGAGGCCCACGGGAGCATATGTTTGTAATTCAGACTGTTCTCGGTTAAAGTTATTTTTGTACATTCTAATTCTGCAGCAACTCGCGAGCACATTAACTATGCAGGCATCTCTATTCTTAGATTTGTTTTTTTTTTAAATGAAATGAAATTGAATATTTACGTACACACTCAACTTTGCGCCTTTTGTTTTGTGTGTGTTTGTGTGCGGAGGGTCCCCCCCCCCCCCCTTGTTCCTCCTCCCCCTTAAATACTTGATACAGTTGGCGTCCGTCGTGCGTCAGCCTTCCTCGCGCCGCCTCTCGTGGGCCAGCAGCCATTGTTTGAGGTGGTCGCCCCTGCCGCTCATGTACGGGCCGCTCTGGCCACTGCTCAAAATGACGCGGTGGCAGGGGATGATGAGCGGAATCTGGCGCGGGCAAACAAAAGAAGAATTCATCCCCGAGGAAGCGGACGTGCAACTTTTGCAAATGTTGTGCAAGCACATCTCGACACGCAAGCGAAGCCTGCTTTGATGTCTTATCTTTTTCTGGAAAGGTACAATTATCTTGGCTGCCTTTTTTTTGTGTGTGTTTGTTTTGTTGTATTATTATTATTATTTTAACCGCCCCGATATTGCAATTCACTGCAGAGAATTGAATTTTAAGAAGACGCCTATGAAGTGTAAATACAGGGAAAACACAGAAAGTAGACACGGGCGGTGAGGAGTCGCTCTCTTTTGACAAGCACTTCCTGGTCGAAATGTATTATGTATGAAAGCGGCTGTGATTTACCGCATAAACGGCGCAACTTGAAAGTCAGCGGCGCGCGGAACAATGCCAATCTGCACTTTTGCGGCTGCGCGAAGGCTAAAAAACACAAAAGCGGCTGCCGCGACGAGAGCGGTCTGGTTTGGATGGCGCGACATCGCACATTGGCGGCGATGGCGCCGTCTGTGGCGATGAAGGTTTTCTCCGCACTCTTTCAAAGTGTAAAGCAAAGAAGCAATCAAAAATTAATGGGCAAAAACACCAGCAGGATGAATATTCAATCGAGAGGGTGTCAACATTAAGATCTGATAACCCTGTGATCATTAAAAAGAGGAAGTCGGCGGAGCGTTTACTCTTATTGCCGACGACTGCCAGGGGGGTCCCGGGTTTCTTTGTAAACTAAATGGCTGGAGAAAGATTAAACGAGCCAGCCTAAAACACTTCGATCATTGTAAACTCGGAACAAGAGCGGCGGCAACGCTTGCCGTGAATCACGGCGATGATTTCAAACGCTCCGCCATTGATTGGCGTCAACGTTCCCCAAAAAAAAATAAAATAAAATGTCACTGCCAAACAGGTTGCGCCGTGGCTGTAATTTCTGGTTGATCATAACCTGATGGCTGCCGCGGCATATAAAAGTTGGATGCGCTGCGCGCCTCGCTTCAGATCCATCATTAAACCCGCTCCCATATCAACAGCAATAAAACTTTCCGAGCCCCAGATTAACCTTGCAGACAGAGAAATACTGCTCCAGTATTCAGATCAATATTGTTCCCCGGGTTTGGAAGGAGCGCAGGGTACCCTCAAGGCCTTCGGATCTGCCTCCTGAATGCGCGGGGAGGGGGAGCGAAGGGGGTGGGGTGGGCTGCGCCGGCGAGGGGGGGAGTGGTGATGGAGGTATAGCGGTGGATGTGTGAAGATGCTCCACACCGGGCTTATCAATACTCAAATCCTGGTGAGGAACGAGTGCCATGGAGAAGGCGAGGATCGATTGAGCACACTGAGCTTTTCGCAGCTGAAGCCCGAGCGCAGCGGCGCTTGCTGACAAGTAATTGACACTGACAATCGGACTCTGGATCAGTATCAGCGGCTCAGGGCTCAGGCTCCCCATCCTCCCTCAGCAAAAGGGGAAGAAGTGTGTGTAAAAAAAAAAAAAAATAATCTGCAGCGAGAATATTATTCAGCCAACCAGAAGCAATGCCACTGGCTAGTGTACCTAATAAAGTATGTACAAAAAAAAAAAAAAAAAGTTACATAATGTGAAAACGTCAGACGGGAAGAAGATGTGGCTGGACTCCATTTGTCTACGAGAGGTGTTCTCCGTCTTACACCGGCGGTGCCCACAGCGCTACATGGGCACCGCTAAACGGCCTTTTGATCAAAGGGTTTGATCAAAAGGAGACATGCCACTTGCCCCCTGGCTTTCCGTTTGGCACACGCGGGCCAAAGACGAGAGCTTCCTCGCTGAGAATTACGGCGAAAAAGGTGGAAGAGTGCGGTGAAGGCTCAAAATACTGCTTGTTGTCCTTTCCCCCCCTCATCTGCTTCGCCCTTGGATATACATTTTATCTTTGTATTGCATCACCATTTCTAATACTATTCTAATTTATGTCGACGCTTTGTTTTGTCTGTAGATGCATAGTAAGGCCCAAAAAGTTGAAAGGTCACAATATTAGGTACACTAATGAAATTGTAAGTTAAAAATAATAATATTAATAATTTCAATCCCTTTATTCAAACATATTATTTGGTGTGCAACATGCCAGAAAAGAGGAAACAATCTTGATATCAACGCCTTCCGAAGTCGAAACAGATTAGCCAATGTCTCGTTTCAACACCAACGGAATCAATCAATCTGCTTTCAAAAAGGACCATAGAAATTCGGGGAATGTTTACCGTTGACAGGCCGACGGCGCAACGATCGGATCAATTTGAAACAAAATTGTCGTTTGATTTGATCATGGATTTCTTGTCAATTCGTTGCACCATTAATACGAGCTAATTTGAGCAAATTCGTGTCGATCAAACAGGTGGCCCCTTCCATGAATCAGTTGCCAAGAAGTACTGCAGCTCTCAATTTGCTGACCCCGCTTCATCTGGACAACATTTTTTATTTATATGGTCGGATGTAGCTGCTACATCAAATAAAGTATTTGAAACATCTCCAAATATGAGGCAGTGGAGTTCTACAATCGCGCAAACTACAAACACAACAGCAGAGCCCATTACAAAAGGAACACCTTTCATGATTGATCGCTGTCATTTTTATGAAGGCAGATTCAACCGCCATATTGGATCTAATTCAAATATGGCGTCGTGTCTACTGGCCTGGTGTTTAGACTGCAAGTACATATCTTAAGTAGCGACTAACATGACGTTAAGTCGACAATTTTATGCTAAGAAATGCGTCCGTATTCATCGCAACAACCGCAATGTCTCGCTTGTGCTCATCAATCAACTTACCGTTTCTGGTTGCTTAACAGCGCAGGTCAAAATGTCTGACTATCATTTATTTTTTGCTGAAAGCCTAACGGTGTCCGCACACAGCGGGGCAATTCCAGATCATCCCCATCATCACACCAACGCAAAATAAATAAATAAATAAATAAAAAGTGTGGGAATGGGAAACTCGTCAATCACACGTACCGGGTTCTTCCTCATGGCCCCGCCCACTGCCCGCACCGCTCTTGGGTTTCCCGCCATCTCAGCTAAGCGTTTGTAGGAGACCGTCTCCCCGATTTTCACGTCCCTGAACAGGACGTTCAGCACGCGACTGGTGAACGTGTCTGCGGGAAAGAGGAGGGGGCGGGGGCACAAAAAAAAATAACAAGAGCAGATGAACAGCTGATTTCCTCATTTCATCCAACAAAGTGACAGTTGACAAGAGATGAGCACCGAAATAACCACTCGGAGCAACACGGATGGCCGCACCTCAGTACACAAATCAAAAGTTTGACACATTCATCAAGGTTTAATTTGCCATCGAGTACCCGTTTCCCAGCTAAATATGCGCAAGTCCCTCCATTTGACCTTAGCACTTTTAATAATACGGTACAGTAGCTGATGTGAGAAAATTATTTTCCATGGCAGGAGGGGGGGGGGGGGGAATCTAGGTTATGCACTGAAAGGTCACAGCTAAAATTAAAAAAGTTGGCTCCTTCATTTAAAAGGATTAAGAGAGGCCAAAAAGACGGCAAATCTGCTCCAGATTTTTAATAATAATAATTTGAATGTTGCATACCATTTGTGGCAGCGGGATGACTTTGAGGTTAATCAGACCAATTTGTCCTTTTAATTGCTTTCTATTCAGAGTAGATTCATTATATCATCTCCGCTTAAATGGCAGAATTCTTCAAATCATCCGCAGCTTAACCGGCCACATTAACAGCTCTGATTTCATTAGCACTTTAGCAGTAGCTTTATCTTCTTTTTTTTTTTTCTCCTTCTTCGTAGATTACCAGGCAGTGGCGGTGAGGTTTGTCTAGGCTGCCATTGATAAAAAAATAAAAAAATTAAAAATTAAAAAGATGCGAGGCATTTGAAGCATACGCGGAAGAAAAAAAAAACTTGAGACGCTCCGACGGCGTCGAGCTTTTGTAGCGGGCGAACAACACTTTGCGCGCAAGAGAACACGACGCGGGAACAATGGTCTCGTTATCAAGAGGGGCTGAACTTTGTCTCGTGTACACACGCCCGCGCGTGTACTCAGTCATGAAAATTCAATTAGTGATCTCCCATTCTCTCTCATTTATATGGTCGAAGGGAGCACATGACAAGTGATGGCGGAGAAATCCTCCCCTAAATTGGCATTGTGTGAAAACATGTCACACCCCTGTCTCACTTCTACAGAGTGAACATCCTTTGCTCCCCAGGCTCCCTTCGCTACCTCAGAGTCACTCTCCGCTCCACAAAGCCACGGCAACGAGGCAATTTGCCTAAACTGGGGGGAATAAGTGGAAAACCTAAAGGGGATACATTTGATTGATGCACACCCATGTGAGTTCTTTGTCTTGAACAAGGCCCGTAGGTACTGTTTAATAATTTTTCAGGTAATAATCACGCTGTCAACGAGATGACGGGCTCTTACACAGACGGAGCCAGCGCTATGACGAGGGAGGATACGCCCCCCCCCACATGAAACTAAGTCACTTTTGGCCCCGCATGATGTGCATATTGATCTCGCTCTGTCACTGATGTGCAGACGACAGTTTGCCCAGACGTTATCGGTGACAAATCCCGCGTCGACGCTTCCCTGCAAACAACCCAAAGTCGACGTTTCAACCCCAAACGCAGCAACAAGCACTTGCTGTTGTTTACCTTTTTTTTTTGGGGGGGGGGGGGCATCCCTTTCACGACTAATTCCGGGCAGCCGCTTTTCCCGCAAGGGTTTCCCCGGCGACTGCAAAGGTTAAAGAATTGTGCCCTCATCAGCGTCGGTGACAGAAGCTTCGCACGGGTCGCTCCAAGAGAGCCCATCGCGGCGGTCCCCCCCAGCCCCGTACTTCATAGAGAGACTAATATGCTGTTGTCTGAGGTCAGGACCCTCTTTAGATGGGGTGCAGCGATGTCAATTGTTTAAATAAAAGTTGAGAGGAACCACTTACATGTTTACAGACGTGCCCATAATTACGTCACAGGTCATTACCCGGCAGGAGGCCAGGCGCGAAGGCAGCCCGAACCGGATCGAAGGGATCTCGTCATTCTGAAGCGATCGACTCCGAGGATTGATTTGCTCATTATTTTGGATATGAGAGCAATTTGGACGCGGGAGGGACGGACTCACAATAAAAGTGAATTCACATCAAGCGCGCTAACGATGGATTGAGTGAGATGACTTCGAGCTGACAGTCACCTCGTCAGGCACGCTCGAGAGAATGAAATAAGAAAAAAAAAAAAAAACGACAATGGTGGAAATGCAGCTCCCTCATTATCCTTTGTGTCTAATGGGAGGGAAGACTTTGACTCCCAGTCAAAGTGTCTCTCGAGTCTTGAGGGATCGGCGCGTTTGAAGGCTGACGGGGTGCTGATGATTCTCTGATTATTCGATATTCTGAAAACGTTCATTTCCCTAATTCCTCTCCACATCACAGGGGCGAGGCCTGGTGAGTGTCTCATCTCGCCCTGCGCTGCTGCGCACAGGGGGAGGTTCAGGCTCCTGGAGGAACGCAGTCATTTGGGCTTTGAAGAGCGGCCCCTGTAAGCCCCCCGCCCCCAACCCCCACCTCCAACCACCAACCTCCCGTAGCCCCTTCCCGCACGTTCCCTGCGCCGCTTACCGAGACTAAGATCCTCTCGTCTGTTACATATGGATGTATAATTAATGAGATAAGAATATGCATCGTTTTAAGAACCCACGATGGTGTCTGTATTTTCCTGGAGGTGGTGTGCGGGGGGCGGGGGGGTACACACACACACACACACACACACACACACACACACAGGCAGGCGCACGCACACCCGAACGCGAATGACACGTGCACGCACTCGCCATTCTCAGTACCTCAGAGGACCCAAGTTGCGTGTGATGTTGCGTCTGACAATCAGTCAAGACGCGGTGGAAAACCGGCACCTCGGCTCTCCTTTCATGTCACCTCTGCGGCTCAGGTATATGGTGACAGCTAATATGAAAAGTGGCTTGTTTTGTCAGAAACGTGTAAATAAACATGGCAACACTTCAAGCGAAGGTCACAACTCAATATTACATGACAAGAGGAGCGAGATCGCTGTCGCATCGAGGCTCTCCCGATAGATAACCGAGCAAACTAAAGTTGGCTGTCACACATTATAATGACCTGATTAAACTTGTTTTTTTTTTTTTTATCAGCTTGCTCGCTTCCCAAGCATGAGTCGTGCGACGATGAGCCAAAGCCTCATATTTATGAATTAACAAGAAAAAAAAAAACCCCAACAACACATCCCTCCATTGTCTTTCCTCAAAAGACAAATACTCTTGATGCAAACATTTAACATTTTAAACCACGCGTGGACCGCGGTTGCGACTACTGAGAGCAATCGGCCCCTAAAAACTGTATTTACCGAGCCCCAAAACAACAGGCGAGGGAGGCGAGCTGCAACACAGCACAATCACCTATTCAGATCAGGTACTAATGAAGAATTCCATCTATCCTGAAATTTAATTAAAACCCCAAAGACTTGAGATGAGATGCGATTTGAAAGAGCCTGGGGCTGGTACACAAGCACTTGGTGGCAAAGGGAATCGCACTGAAAGGTGATATCGTAATTGGTCCTGATGTATTTCTGCATTGCCTTTGCGGGAGCGTGGGACTCCGTAGCTGTATACGGGAGGGGGGTAGGGTTGGGGGGGAGAGGGTCTCGACGGAGTACCTGCTCATTGAAAATGCCATCACTCAAGCACTGCGGGTCTGCATGAAATTAGAAGGAAAGTGAGGCCTGATTGCGAGGGAAGGCAGACAATTGTTAAATGCATATATTAGAGGGATTTTTTTTTTCTCCACCTCCGCATGTACGTGTGATTCTGCGTCAAAATGAGCGCTTTGGAGAATCTTTCATGCGACGCCGTGTCCGAAAATGGCTTGTCATGCGCCAGCACTGTTTTTCGACCTCGACACCAGCACGCATCCAGGACTTTGGTCTTGATCCGCCGCCATGCATCATTCACACGATCGGCGTGAAACGACGCGCATTTTTTGTTGTGTGCCGCACTTATTCCGAGGACCGAGGTGGCTGCCCGCCGCTGACAATCAGCTCATTCAAACTTTACCACCATTCACATGTTCTCATTAAAACAGAGCACGGGGGGAACGAGGAGGGAGGGGGAAAAAACAGCGCTTCCTGTCTGAAAATGTCAAGAGTGGAATTCGATCAGTTTCAAAGAATGTGCCAAGAATCATGGGAAAGCTTGCCAAGACTAACACGCGTGCTAAGAGCCGCCACAGATTACTGAACCAAGTTACAGCTCCATGTTCTCTCTCTCTCTCTCTCTCTCAGCTATAAAATACTTCATTATAAACACAGAGCGCCAGTGAGTGTAAGTGATGTAACTGACAATTAAGAGTGAAAGGCTGATCCCGGCCCATGGCTCTGCAAATATTTATCCATGACAGACCTGCTCCGAGGGCGGGGTGGTGAATGGCGGGCGGCGGGAGACTCCCAGCGCTGCGCGGATCGGCGAAGTACGCCTGGAGCCATTCGACGCAGCGCCGCAACTCGGGGCTCGTTTCCGCCGAGCCGCCGTTGACCGGGCGGAGGCTCGGAGGGGGCTCGCCGTTCCTGCGGGGAGACCAGGGAGGGGAGGGGTCAGAGGAGCGATCGCAAGACGACATTCCAGCTTGAGCCTGTGCTAAAATGCGCCACGAGGGTGTAACTGGATGCCCGCAGGGGTCACGCGGGCGCGGGATGACATAATTTACGGAGTGAAATGGAAGTTGTTATGAGGGACATGGGCGAGTACAACGTTACACCCTTCCGCTGTCACTCTGCTTTACGTGAAGGATAAAAAAAACAAGCTGAAAGAAATGTAAAGACGTTCAAGCGGTCACTTGGAACACGGATATTTTGACCGACATAACATTTTCCACACGTCTGTGTCGTTTTGGCCTTTCATCCGGAGGGAATCTACGGTTCAAGTCACACGCCGGTCACTGAAAACTCAAGACTGTTTGTGTTCTTACTCGACTTTTTCAAGGAGTGGTTTTCTTTAAGATTCTGACAGGCAAAAAAAAAAAAAAAAAAAACCAAGTAAAAACTTTACCCAGGAACTCTTTATGGCTTTTAATCATCGATTAATCTCTTGATTATTTTGTTGATTAATCAATGAAATGAATTTGAAAACATTTTCAAATTAATTAAATTTCAGTTGCTGGTTTGGTCCATAAATGTGAGAACATTTTGAGATTTTTTTTTTTTAAACAACGTATTATTTTGATAAGGCACAAAAGTAAGTCTGCTTTCATGGAGGACGATACAAATATGTTGACAGTCTGAAATTCTGAGGATTAGGACATTTTTAAAGGAAGCAAGGTATCAAAATACATTTCAATTAATTTGACAATCGATGACTTTGCAATTGGTTGATGACTCGTCGCACATACAGGTGAGGTTAGTAAAAACACCATTTTTGTAGTCATTTTTGTACTGCGACATGAGATTTTGTTTCATATTTCCACTCAATCATATTCCAGAATCAGAGAAACATACTGAAAAAATATTTTGTTTTTCTATAAAATAGGTCCACCCATACATCCTGGATACGTGACATATATTTGCATTCCTGGCCCTTCACCTCAACACAAACTTGAAGTCACTGAAAACTGCCCCCACGCCCCCCTCCGAACCTCATGTTATTACTGTGCCTTTTCCAGGACTGAATTTCTTGAAGGTTCTCCAATGACCTCACATTTGACGTACTTTACTGAACTCAGATGGGGAAAGGAATTTGTTTTTGAAGATACACAGAGGTCCTTTTAAAACAATCGATATTTTTCTTTCGGTGTGTTTTGGCCACATACGAACTACAGTTAGGTCACTCAAAAGACTTTTGGCACACTCCACAGCAGCAAAGGTGAGGAACACTCGGAGTGTTGGTTTTTTTTTTGTGCATAGGTGAGGAAACTACTATCATTCGACAATTTTTCATGTGGGTATAGAATTTGGAGAGTATTTACTGTTGAGAGGCTGAAATTCCAAGGATTTGGACCATTTGGAATTAAACTCTGTCTTGAAATGATTCATGAATGAATGATGGTCAAAAATAACGATTGATTCTTTCACAATCGATTCGTCGTCACGTAAACTTTTGTTGATTTATTTTTCAAGTTGTTATGAAATTAAAATGAAAAGTACTCCACTTCACTTTCGGAATCATAATGAACTCTTTCACGGACAGAGGTTACTTACAGTGGAGAGCTTATCATGTGATCAGGTTACAAAGGTGCATGAAAGGGTTGAAGTATTCCAGCCCAACTTGTTGCTTTGGCATACAACAGCCCGGAAATGTGTTTGCATGTGGCCAAATTGTTTTTTTGTTTTTTTTAACATTTTAACCATGAACAAAGACTTTTTTTTTTTTTAACTGACACAAGTGGGTAGAAAAAAAAAACACAATTAAAATCTGCTTAAACCAGTGCGGCCCAACCCTCAAGTGCAGTCTGATGGAAATATAAACGAAAACATTGCGAGGCCAAGACGATCCGCCGTAATCGTAATCGGAGTCATTTCTGGGGGGAGGTAAAAAGTCTTGCAGCTGTTTCAGGGAAAAAGTGAAAGAGCTCGGCGTTAACGAGAGTTTCAACTCTGCTTGGGTCTGGTTGAGAGTTCATGACAAGAATAAATGGATTTTTTTTTTTTTTTGGGCCAGAGCCGCGCTGGCGAGCATCGCGCTGCACTTGGACGTGCATCTTAGCATGAGTCGAGGCTTGGAGGAATTTGCAGACGGTTGAGTTGGCATCACTTAACAGCTGAATTTCTCTCCGCCGCTGACCACCCCCTAGGTCAACGTGAGCAGACTGACCCATATTTGACACTTAAAGACCCTACTGGGAAGGTCCTCGCTCTCTCTCTCTCCGCCTGTGCATTACGGCAAAGTGGACCTCAAGCTGTGATGCGGATCTTAGAGCGGGGGCCGCCAATTCCATTAACTGGTGTACGGCGCTTATAAATAAATAATGTCACCATTTAAGTGCCTCTCTTTCAAAATTGGCTTATCCTGTACAGTATTAATAATGGACATTTACTTTGTTAAACACACAACGCCCCCCCCAGCCCCCTTGGCCAAAGTGTCTTTACATTAATGTGCGAAGCATCTTCTCACCTCTGCAAAAGGGAGGAGGCCTTTGATGCCATTTGTGGTTAGTTAGCAAGCAGAATTATGCAAAAGCTATCAAAATGTTTTCAAAGAAACTTTGATGGAGGGTGAGCACATGGGCCAAAGAACATCCCATTAAATTTTGGTGTGGATCCAGATTAAGAACTAAAAAAAAATGTAGCGATTGGGAATTGTTCCTTTCAAACTTGCGTGAACATTCAAAGGGCAATTCTGAACACAAAAATGATCGCTGATTAAATCATGAATTGTCAGAATCCGACGCTCTTGCCGAAGCTTGGCACCGACGCTCTCAAAATTGTCAGAGGTCAAAAACAATCCATTTCGGGTCTCTTTGAAACAGGTCCCCGTGCCCCCCGACCCCTCTTTGGGAAGCTTCGAACCGTTGCCATAATATCATTACCTGTACAGGTAACGATATAGTCAATTTCATCGTTTTGCAGATATCGATACTGTTTTGTGTGTCCACACGTCGTCTGGTAATTTGGAGGCATGAATAACCAACTGAATGTGTTGAAAATAGCTCGAGAGCCAAACAATCAACTCTCTTGAACGTTCAAACTGTCTGAGAGGTGTGAGAGACAAAAAGAAGTGAAACGCCGTCATATAAAGACTACCAACAAATAAAACCCAAGGACTCAAAAAAAGGATTTTGTGTGACAGATGCCTGTCATTTGTTTTTATGCATTTTGTTACATTCTTACATTCCACTCTAGAAAAAAAAAAAAAAATAAACATAAAAGCTAATTCTGACGTTAGCAAAGATGATTCTGAATTATCAAGTTTGCGATAACTCTGAAAATACTGGGACGCCGCTAGCATCTTACTGCTTTGAACGCGAGTCTTGAGTACTTCCATACTTCTTTTGAGGTAAATGTCACAAAACTAAGCCAAATAATAGCAAAACGTTATTGCATGTCTTTCCCGATGACAACTTTGATGTTTTATACGATTTCACAGGCATATTTGCTCCCCCCGCCACTCTCTCCCCCTTAATTTGGGTCAAACAAAGAATATGACTTCAGGGCAGATTCAACTGTGTTTGGTGTTGATCCAAACGGGGGACTGATTGGCAGAGAGGTCCGTGGCTCCACTAGTGGCATTCTCCTAATTGACGTGCGATGCCAGCCTTTCGCTGTGGTCTGTGACTGAGCATTTCCGCCTGGTATCGTTTGTGGCCGTGCGCTGAAAAGCCTCCCGGGTGCCGTAGAGCAGCGGCGGCGGGCGGCTGTAAATACAGTCCGAGGTGCGAATACGCTCATTTCGACAGAAACCACGCGGCAGTTTATAGGTGGAAACTCGCCAGCCCGCCGGCGGGAGTCCTGCGCCGAGACCCTCTCGAACAATGGCCCTGGCTCATGGCAATCTCTAGTCGGCATGGGTGAGTGCCCAGCCAGCTCCTACTTGTCATTGTCTCACTTTTCTAACCCCCCCCCCAACCCCACCCTCGCCACCGCCAACACCACTCCCTCTTCTCCCTCACCATTTCTCTATCCTCCCACTCCAGCTCTTTCGCTTCTCCACCCTGACACCCACCCACCATTCCCGCCCCCCCCACCTCCTCTTTCTCCCTGCAAGGATCTTCAGGCCACCTCTCTGTAACCCCCCCCCACCTCCCCCCACTCCATCAACACCACATCCTCTACCCACCCTCCACACACACACACACACACACACACACACACACACACACACACACACACACTTACTGTGAGAGGATGTTCCAGCCGCTGCACACTGACAGCTCGGGGATATTGTGTGTGGAAATGTTCCTGCTGGACCCGCAGGCCCTTACAATCTACCGGACAAAGGCGAGCGCACCTTTGCTTAAGGCGCGTCACCTTTGACCCCCTCCCCCCCGCCGGCTCACACTTCACACTTGTCACCGTGGTTAATCCCCCCACCACCACCACAAAAAGACCCAGCATCTCTCGCCTCTTCCCTCCCGTCACGGATGCGCCCCGCTTTCAAAGGTGCGGGCGTGAGTGATACAACATTGACAGTGGTAAAAGTTAATGCAATGCAGCACATGTTATGGCTGGTAAACAAGAGCCAGATAAATAAATAAGAGGGGTGGGGGAACAACATGAGTGGAGTTGAAGTCTGTCACCTCCAGGTGCGATGGGGGATTGTTTCTAAAGAGCACGAGGGCAGTGGAGATGTATGTTCTGCGCAGGCAACATTTCCACTGTCCTCTGTGACTCCTAAATTACGCTGCAACACAACAACAATGCGGATTGTGAAACTACACGTAAGGGATGTCATCATTGGGTTGTCTTAATTGCTCGTAAAACGGCCCAAAGAAAAAAAATACAGTGGCACCAGACACTGGTTTAATTCATTATTGCTGTGCTGCACTGTGTCTTGACTTAAAAGTGCCGCAGCTTTTATTTTTCGGTGTTGCGAGTGATCTTCAGATCCATGTACTTGGCTGACAAACAGTAACCCGTTTCATAATGAACACTATTTTTTATTTTCGCAAAACAACGCATTGTTGGGCCTCTTGACATGAGCACGGACGTTGTGTCTGTGTGACGTTCATTTTCTTATTTAGCTATTCGAAACCTTGCGTACTTAGCAGTTGAAAGCGATTAAGACAATCGAGGACAGACTAGACCTTCTTCCTCATCTCCACGGCCGTATCTTGACCTTTCTTGTCATACATTAAATTGATCAACAGAGAATATACAGTCTACTGGTAGTTACTGTTAGCACGGTTCGTATAATATTACAAGCATTAAAAGATAAAAGGACCGGTAAAAGTTCATTCAGAACTTTTCAATTGGTGCCGTGACCTGGATTTTACATACATGTCACTGGGCCACAGGTAACATTTCTTTGTACCGTTTGTCACGAAACAGAGAAGATTTAGAATGCTACGTTGCCGCCTCCTGGTTGCGAGCAAGCTGTCAGTCACTTGCAATCAAAAGGTTTGACACGAGTGGCAAATACTGCGTGCGTTCATAAACATCAAACATTTTGTGGAGTGTGAATTGATTTTTAAAAATGCACAGACATTGGTACATAGGTATTTATTTTCCGTTTTGGCCTTTTGTCCACATCTAACCTGTGGTTGAGGTCAAGGAAAATACCCCCCCCCCACCTAACTCCAGCCACAAAAATACAGTAATTGCTTCCAAAGAGCTACTCCCACGTGTTTTTATTCAGACAAAGAAAAATATCTCCATCTATACAAGTCTTGCGGCTAGTTATCATATTTTGACTCCATCACAGATAATAACAAATAATTCAGGGCTAGCCAGGATGCGCTGCACTAAAAAGAATATTTCCCTTGATAGCAGATTGTGATTCCAGAAAATTTCTAATATTGTGCTCCTGTCACAATCAATTTCCAATTACCATAAATCATTGCCGCGCAAAGTGGGAGTCATTTGGAGCGCTGCCTATTTTCTAATATAAAGAATGAATTGCACATTTGTATAATATCACGGGTTATTTTATTCATCCAGGAGGAAGCAATCAAAGGAGACAAAAGAAGAAGAAGGAACTTGTTGACTTGAAATGTGCCAATTTTCTCAGCTGTACTTTGAGACCTCCACTCGCGCGAGTCTTCAGTGAGACTTTTTCTATCAAGGGCAAGAATGAAACAGGTTAGCCACAACATCTAATTGAAAGGAATCTGGCGAAGGGTGTAATGGTGTATTGCACACAAAAAAAGGGGGGGAGACATAGAGAGAGAGAGAGAGAGAGAGAGAGAGAGAGAGAGAGAGAGAGAGAGAGAGAGAGAGAGAGAGAGAACTCTGAACTCATGCCTCCATCCTGTGAAGCGTGATGGCGCTCATCCTGACTCGATCGGCTGTCACTTTTGACACAGCCTGCCAGGGTTCTCCTTCACCGATCATGGGTAACATGGCGGGTCAGTGGATGAAATAGAAAAGGCCAAGCCCAGTCCAATATTTTCCCCGGCCTTATAACGGCACATACTTAACTCTGAGACGTCAAGGACTCAAGAGAGCATGAAAAAAGCCTAAAATGACTGTCTAAAAAGGCAGGGGGTGGTGGGCTGGGGGTTTGAGGCAAACACAGCATGTCTCTATGAATGTCAAGATCCTGACGGTCTCCGAAGCAGAGGCTGTGATACAATCGTAAGCCACTTGCTCAATGCGGCTCGTTCAACCATTTGAGGATCATTCAGATGCCGATCTGGCGACTGCAGCATTAAAGTCAAGAGCTTTCCGAGTGGCTGGCGGGAAGGGATGCTTCCTCGTTGTCCTCTGCGGGCGCCAGGTCCTATTTTGGTGAAATCGGGGATGGGGTGGGGGGTTGGCGGGTGGATTGGACAGACACCGGGCAGGATAAATGGCTCTCTAGATATCCAACTCCTCCTATTAGCGAACGACCAACACGGACTCAACGCGATGCATAAAAGGTGACGGCGGCAGGTGCGCAGAGGAGGCAACAAAGCACACAACAATTAGGCCTTCTCCCAGCTGGCCAGCCACAGGAGTCGGTGAAGGCATGTAATACCGCAGCCTTAACTCTTACTCCATTATGTTAGCGTAGCCGCAGCCCAAAGTCGCAATGTTTATCTACAAGAGACTACTGAGCAGTTTCAAATCGCATTTTTAGCCCCCTATTCTCAAGTGCCACGGTAAAAGATTCCAATTACCCGAATGGTAAGGAGCCAGCGAGGGAGGCATAAAGTACATTAGGGATCCCCTGCAACTGTTGGGACCTTTTAGAGGCTCCACTGAAGAGGGCTGAGAGACCGGGGAAGGGAGGCGTGCGCTGCGGAGGGAGAGGAGGGGGGGGGTGTACGGGACTGTGACCCTGCATGGATAGCCTCTGTCAAAACTTGACCACGTCAAGCACAAAGGCATTATGGGAATCCGGTGTCACCAAGTCCTAATTACTGTCTGTGTTCAGAGCAAATTACTGCCTTGTTCCTCTGATTAGCGAGGAGGCTAATCTTCACCTGTGTACGCCAGCACTGCTGAGGGCCCTCGAGTGTTAGCGCTTCGTCTTCTGTAATTTATTTTTAAATCAGTGCCCGCTCCCAGGAGTTTTGAGTGTTTTGTTGTGAACCGCTTACCATGATCCCCACCGCCGCCCCCTCACCCCTAAATCCTTGACTAAATCCTTGTTTGGTGCCGCAGGAAGATAAGCAAGAACAACACTTGGGCATAATTGACTCGTACTCCTCTCCAAGATGTCAGAGCGAAATCATCTCTCTGCATATTGCCTTAGTACGTCGCGCGCGTCACACTTCTGCATGTTGCAGATACAGAATCCAATCAAGTTGGAAAACAAACTAGCTCAACCCTTTCGCGCCGGGGAAAAAAAAACTTTCCCTGTCGACAGCAGGGGAAAAGGGAGGGATTTTTTTTTTTAAAAGTGCAGGCGAGCTGCTTTTAGCTACGCCGGGCGGGAACTCTCGCCGCGCCTCCCGACTTTACCCGGAGGTTGCGTTTGGGAAAAACGCAACATTTGCAGGATTCTGTCAGTGTCTCGTCCGTCTGTGCGTGGCGCGTCACAGGTAGTGTTACACAGGTGCTGCTCTGCACAGGAAGTGGCACACGGAGCTTGATTGGGATGGTCCCGGGAGAGGGAGGCATAAACATAGTGCACAGATGGGGTCCAGGGGCCAGTGGGAACAGCACCTTAATGAATACACAGCTGAGTACTACACTTCACAACATGCAAAACAATATTCACAGGCCGCCGCGGTGGAAAAATGGAAACTAAAAAAAAAAAAGATCTGAATATCATTACGCGATGAATTATTCATGGCCATTTCTAGAGAGACCGCGTCAAAAAGTCCCTCGGCCTCCCGTCTGATGGTTTCATTCAAGATCTCAGCAGATATTCGTTTGTATGACAAAGCAGTTTAAGTTACAAATGTAAGCAGTTTATTTAGGACACAGTTGGGTCTCGGGCACCGTCGACATCATAATTACGAGTGATTAAGAGGATGCACTGGGCTAAGTATAAACAGAGCCAAACAAAAAAACATACGTTGTTGATATGTTTCCTCTCGGTGTGTGAGCACATCACGTAAACAGGCCCCAAACAGGGAAGCCATTTAGCATAGTGCTATTCAGCGTGAACCGGGACATTGATTCACAACACCACGCGAGTGTGAGAAGGGAAAAAAAAAAAACGATAAATGCATCACCTCAGATATTTCACACCAGCGTCAGCACTGTGCAAAAAGCTGTTGTGACAGCTTGGCTATTGGGGGGCCGCGTTGGATTGAGGATGCCCGGCTGCGTACGAATGCCAAATGCGCGCGGGGGTGACGGCTTTGACAGGAAAAAAAAAAAAAACCTCCGCCTTGGAACAATTAGGTGCTTCTCGGGGCCCCCGTCCCGTGTTGCCAGCGATAATGGAAAGCTGTGAGGATAACTGGTGATAAATAGACTTTAACACCCTCCTCCTTAAAAGCAATGCGGGCCTGCCGTCCTCTCATATGCTTAGCTAATCATGACCATGGCCGGCAAATTCGTACAAAAGACTAATTACTGTTGTACTTCACTTGAGTCTCAAAAGGCCTCTTATATAAGGACTCGGGAGTTCTCCTGCTTCTTTTCTCCTCTTGATGGGTATTTTTTGAACAAGGAGGGCCTGGCGCGAGACAAAAGCGTTTAAAAATCGCTGATTGCTTTCATCCTCTTTAATTACGTTCAGAAATGGCATTTCTGCCACATAATACACCCCTATTGTTTCAGAATTATCTGGCCGGGGGAGGAAAATCTACAACATTTGACGACGCCGCCGCCGAGCTAAATCGCCTCTTGAAATTGAAAGATGCTCTCGAAAAGCCAAAATAAAAAGCCAGCCCGCGCCGCTGATATACCGGAGGCTGCTTGGCATTCTGCGGAACGCCATTATTATGCATATCCAGGTAGAAAGTTAATTAACCCAAAGCTTAAGCTAATTATGGTAGCAGAATGCTATCAACCGAGCGCTTTCAGTCAGACAGCTGTCCGGAATTTCATTTGCTAATCATTTGTCTTTTGCCAGAGCATATGGTACATTTCCCCGCTATCACAGCAACAACAAACAGATGAAAATCATTAACTAAAAACAATGAGCGATGTGAAAAATCAGACGCAGATTTATGTGGCTTTGTTGTGCAGGAGGAGGAGGGGGCGGGGGGTGGGGATAGGGGCGGTGTGAAAAGGAGGATTTGCGGCCCGGGAAAGCACAAAGATCATTTTTTGGTTGGAGCCACTCAGGATTTTAGGCAGATCATGTGACCCCGAGCGTGCTGGGAATTCAGATGCGCAAATACATTGTTGATATCTATATGCAAATGAGGCCCAATGTTTATCCGTGTTAAATTAATTACAGTTTTATATAGGCGCTTGTTCCGAACACTTTTTAGCTCCTAGCACCACTTTTTTTGTTGTTGTTTTTTTTTGTTAACACTGTTAAAAGAAATCCCCGAGCTCGGAATTAAATCAATTATTTTGCGAGAAATGTTTCATGCATTCTTTTTTTTTTTCCCCCTCCCCTCACTCCTGCTCACGAAAACACATCACAGAGGCTGTTTAAGGGTGATTGATATCGGCATTGCCTTGCGACATTATCAGGCAATAAAGGCTACTCAGGTTCTAATGCAACATGTCATACACGGACGGGCTCCTGTAGTACGTTTCTATTGAGGACCTCACAGGCTAAATTGCTTTCGCCCCCACCACCGCCACTGCCGCCCCCCTTCCCCCTTTTTCCTCACATCTCAGCCCGCTTGACAGACAAATTGATCAAAGCATTGTAAAATAATATGCTCACAAAATGTCTCGGGGCAGGAGTCCGGACTTTTTTCCTCTCCATTTTTCATCTTAATAAAAAAAATAAAAAATTATGGAAAAAAAAAAAAAAAGAGCAGTACGATTTCCTCAGTGTTACGCCCGCATGAAAGACTCAAGCAGCATTATATTTCATACAATACGCTGTAAACAAAATATGAAGCATTATTTTCCGTCGGGGTGGCCATGCTAAAAAAAAAAAAAAACAAGAAAAAAAGGAGGGGGGGGGGTGGCGGGTGGCGGGGGGTTGAGTCTGGTTAGCAGGAGGCTGGTACGTCGGGGCCCCAACTGGGGTTGTTGGAGATGTAATGAATTTGTTCATGTGATGGTGCCTTCAGGGCTGTCGTTAAGACTGGCAGAGAGGAAGGTTGATTTCGGCAAACGTTGCGAAGATCAGTTAGGGAGCAAAAGGGGCTTGAGACGTTTCTATTAGAAAGAGCTGACGGTCATGGTGCGTAAGCAATACTTCAAGGGCGTTTATGTGGCTATAATGGCGGTTATCAATAACTATCTATCAATGCCACCAGCGCTTTTTGCTGCTGCTGCTGCTGCAGCTGCTCGGGCAAATTTGGCAGCGAGGAGAAACAACGGCACACTCGTGCGGCGCTCGCACGTCTTCTCGCGATGCATAGACGTATTTCCCTTATCCAAAATATGGCCTGGGAGATCATTTATCAGCCTGACTCGCTAAGCCCGCTGCGCAGCGCACCCAAAGCTGACAAGAGCCTTGTTTAGTATGTCATAAATAAATCAATGGAAATGGCTGATCCCCACTAATAAAGCTACAGGAAGGCTTTTGTGAGATCTACATAGGGAAGCGGATATTTTGTCACTTGATCGGGCCGGCCTTAAAGGGGAAGTCACGTCAAAAAACATTCTTGACAATACTATATTCGATTCGGCCCCACTAGTCTAAGCATGGCACGCAGATTACTATTGCATTTGTGGAATATGAATTAGGTGGCAAATCCACCCGTTTTGGGGTTTTTTTTCCATCTCAGGGGGCAGCCATTTTGCCACTTGCTGTGAACTGAAAATGACATCACAGCGCCGAAGGGCAAACGTCACGTGACCAAACCTAAGAAAACAGGTGAACCGTGATTGGTCATTACCCGGGTCTTTGGGCACTGTGATGCCATTTTCAGCAAGTGTCAGAATGAGACAAAATGGCCACCGCGCGAGATGGCGAAAAACGGGAGGATTTCGCTGTTTTTTTAATTCAAATTTCACAAACGTAATATTAATCACAATGCCGCGTTTAGACTAGTGGAGGGCGCACAGATCATCCACCGCCTTTAGAATTATTGGCAGCCCTGGTTAATTAAGATGTGGACTTAACTTTCTAATAAATTCCGTTTTCTCAACAATAGATGACTTTTTTTAAAAGGAGAAAATCCAACCTTTAATTCAGGTGGATTTTATTCAGAGGAAGAGCGGGGGGGGATCCCACATGAAGAAATAATCCTTTTGCATCAAATCATGTGTACCATAATTATTAGCACCCGTGATGTTAATAGCACATGCCCCTTTTGCCGACAAAACAGCACCTAATCTCCTCCGATAAAAGATGGGAGAGCACCGAGCGAGGGATCGTCAAACCTTCCTCTTTGCGCAATCTCTCAAAATCATTCAGCGACCTGGCTCCTCTCCTCCGCACTCTCCTCGTGGGCTGAAGCCACAAGTTTTCAACGTGGTTGAGGTCTGGGAACTGAGGCGCCCACGGCAGGAGGTGGATTCTGTGTCCGGTGAACCATGTGTCCAATTTTCAGCTCGAGTGTATGCTTCCGCAATAAAAACTGAATTCATTTTAAGGCCTTTTAACACATCACAAGCAGGGGTGCCAATAATTATGGAAGGCACCGTATTATTGTTAGAACATTTTTGATGACCAGAGCTCCCCCCGCTCCCCTTTGCTACCGCAGACTCCTTTTCGCCACACGGCCAAAGCCAAACATTTTCTTTCACAATTTCTGCCCGGCACCTTGGAGAATGTGAGCCGGGCTTCACTTATGACCGACACCACAAACGATATTAAACCGAGAGATGATCTAGTGGTGCGAATCATTAAATTCATTTGCATATTCCTACTGAACCCGAACGCACAAATTAAAGCCCGCTCGCAAAGAGATGGGAGAAAGGTGCCCGGGCATGGTTATAGGACATCTTCCATCATCAAAATTCCATATTATTAATCTCTTCACTTCAACTCATTAACAACAAGTGGAATGTTTTTTTACTGCTTGATGAATTTGAGGCCGTCGCACACAGCCAGGAAACACGTGTTGAGGTAGAATATACAAGGTCATTAATGGGTTTCCATAAATTAGAATTTAAACATAGAACTTCCTATCCGGGTGCATTTGGAAATGGTTTAATTTCCCAAACCATTCAAGGTTATCAAATGCGAAGCTGTGATACATGGATATTTAATTCCAATCTAATCACAACTAATCTGCGACGTCGGGATGTGGACCTGCAGAAATAAGGAGGAACTACGTATTAGCGCCGGGTTTAATCAGTCTCAATCGCTCCAGTAAGACTGTCGACATTCTGACAATTTTGAAGGATGGCCGGGGCGTGAAATGCAATTACATTTGCCGCCGCCGTGGCTGCGTACTCCAAAAGTGCCCGCGCTCAACTTGCTGGGAAACATAAATAAACAGGACTGGCGGCTCGCCCCCCCGATGCGCGCTCCCCAACGTGGCCTTTTGCGACCCCGCAGACACGGCGCTCTAATCGACTCCCGCGTGAGTAATAAACCGGTTACTTGGGTGAAATTTCAAATACGGAGCGGAAAAAAAAAGGAGAAAAAGAAAAAAAAATCACAAGCGCACGCGCGCGCAGAAATCCAATTTCCAGGCCGACCGTATTCAAGTGGCCCTCATATTTCTAGCGCCTCCTCATATTTGCCCAACTTTCGTGCGGGATATTTCTTGTGGGATCTACAAAAAGCCCCCCCCGCTCGCGATGAGCGATGGCGGCACTCCATCACAGGAGTGGATACTGTCTGCCTGTAAATTTCACACCTTTGTTTATGGCGTCAGCGGGCCGGCTGTGGTACGGTACCTTTCAGCAGGTGCGACATCCATTAGGATCCGGACGGCGTGCACGCCGCTGTCACACGCGTCGACTCGGACGGTCCCCAGGGGACTGAGCAACGTGGCCGTCTCGGGGGTGCACGGGCTCTCCCTCCGCTTCCTCATCTGGGCGCCCTGCTAAAGGAAGCGCAATTTACACCTCGCGTCATTGACATCGGCACGTGGCCACTTGCCGCAATTTCCCCACGCGCATTTGCATTTGAGTGATGTATCGCGAAAGGCGCGGGCGGGCCGCCCAACAGATGATGGCTTACATGTTTGAGCACCTCGCCTCCAAACAATGTCATGATGTGGCTTGATCCCGACATTGCAATCCAATATTTCTTTGGTGCATGGGAAGGAATGCGCCTATCTCACCAATAAATCGCCCATTTTTCCCCCTCTTTCTGTTCTATATATCACATAAATGAGAAAAACAATGCAGTCTGTTCCCTTGTCTGGTGGGGGATTCCCAAGATAGCTCGACATTATTTTCAATCCGTCATTTTTGGTTGATGGCCGGGATGTTTTTCTAGCATTAAATTTGTTCCTTGGGGTGCAACTCCAATGGGATTCTGCTTTCCAGCCCTTAACAACAGCAAAAACGTGCAGCTTTTCTGACGACTGAGATGGATACTGGCAATAACCAGACAGCAGTTGCTTTTTTATTTTTACTTTGAGGGGGAAGCGGGAGATGATTGACTACGTTATATGTGAATTTTTTTTTGAAGGATGGGGGTAATGACAAATAAAGGTCACATTGATTTGAAGGAGTTTTAACCAAGGAGACCTTTTCCGTCCAATAACCTTTACTTGGGAAGTTTCTAAAACCTGGAATCAGATGTGTCTATTGCTATGCCAGAAACGTAATATTATTATTTCAGTCTTGCATAAATGTTCACCTGAGAGGTTCTGTAATTTTACGAAATTGGATAATATGGGGGGGGATGTGTTTCTATCTGTTTTATTATAGTTTCCTTGTGAATGTAGTCGAATTAAAGTAAGGGAATAGGAACCTAAGGCATGGGGGCCAGCATTTGATCTAGTCTACCATGTCACTCTAAAAAAAAAAATTGCCTCAGAGGAACTGCTCTGAGTAAAAAAAAAAAATAAATTAAAAAACATTTAACCCACAAATGCCCCAAAAGTAGACATCAATTTCATAGTCAAATCACTGCACCGACTCTTACTTCAACAAGATATGACCGCAAAAAAAAAAGATTCATGGAGTTGGAGTTACGTTGAATGTTAGTTTAGTGCTTAACTTTTTCTTTTGCTGTGAAGAATGACTTCACGAGCACTGAAAAGGTGTTTGTGCGTTATGACATGCTCAAACACACAGTCAAGTGCGTAGTGTGCATTTTGTTGAAAATTAGAGAGAAACACACCAAACCGGAAAGCAGATTTGGACATGGCACAAACAATTCAGAGGAAGGTAATATTACATTAATTTGTCGAAAAGGTAGCAAGTCAGATATGCACAATTCACATCATGTCAAATTTTGGGGAACATCTTGTATGTACACACCATCATAATTTTTAACTCATGCACTATGGCCCTTGGAGGACTGATTGTGAGAAAAAGAACTGCACCAGTGCTGATTCCAGGCTTAAATTGTACATGTGAACACTTTCGAATTAAATGTGGGGGAAAAAAAGAACCTTCTTTAGCCATACATTAATTAATGGTCACGCAGGGGAGAATCTGGCATCCAGTCTAATTTACATACATTTATTGGTGATTCTACTAGAAGAGGCAGTGTCTTTACATAGAGACTTGCAGAGCCTCCCTTCCTGACACAAGCACACATCTGTCATGGTATGTGATCACAACTCTGTGTGCGTAGTGTGTGTGTGTGTGTGTGTGTGTTTCAACTTTCTTGTTTCTTCTCTTCTTCTTGCAGCTCTCACAGGGGGTTTGCCTGCACTGACAATAAAGGCGAGCACATTTCTGAGCCAAACAATAGTTGTACAGCGTGCACTTTGGATACGCACCGAGCAGACTGCCTGCCATTTAGCAAACCGCTAATAGACCCCGCAGAAAAAAAAGAATAATGGACTTTGGCAATTATGTCCCGGCTAATAGTCTGCTCTGATTAAAAATAAAGCCATCACGTCGGCACGCCGAGCGCAGCAGACGACGGCGGAGGAGGAGGAGGAGACACATGTTTGGTGCATAAACTGTCAACATGCTCTCGTACTCCAAACGAAGTAGCGTAACTCTACTTGACGAAAGCTACTATATACTTCTACCTCTATTCACTGAATTAATGCCCCTTGTTTGTTAAAAAGTAACATTCACAGTAGTAAATGGAGCCCTTACAATGACAGGAGAGTCCAAACAGCGTCAACGAGGGGCGCTTGCTTTCCTTCTCATCACTTCCTGCTTCCACGTGCGCGTGACGGAGTCGACCAATTACAGGACGTGAAAGTTGGCTCCCTTTACTGATTGGACAACATCACATCGACTTCTCCCGCGATAGACAAACAGTACTAGGATACGCTTGAGACAAAGTATAGCTTCCATTCCATTACATAATTACAAATTTCTCTGTTAAAAAAACTTTAAGAAAAAGACTAATATTACTTCCCTTGCTTCTCATTGCTACCTTTTTTGAAGCGCGCGTCGTAGCCGACCGATCTCCCACTCGGTGATTCGTCAGAGGCACTCCTTTTTGACGCAAATTGTCATGTCTGTTCCATTAAAGGTTTTGATGAGTTTGAATACTTCAAAAAGACCAACACGGTAAATATAACTCTCACAAATACGTTTCGAACCTCAGTACAGCGTCCGTTCATTACTGCCTTCCTTCGCATCCTTCCTCTCTTCCTGTTGCGCAGGTGAACCGACCAATCACATTAACATTAGGTAGACTGTAATGTAAAACGTCACATCGAAGCCCCTCCCCCTTCAGCGACTAACAGTTGACTCGTCAAAAGTTTACTTACAGTACAGTACTGTCTTTGTCATAACCCATTTCGTATATTTCATTAAATGTCCTGACGTTTGTTTAAAATGATTGATTGGACAGCATTACATAGAAGACCCTCCCCCATTAAAGAACGCCCCAAATAATACAGAATAGCTTTTTTTTCAACCCTTTCTTGGCATTACATGTTGCACACTTTAAAATTGGTGAATGAAACATTAGGCGAGCACAGCGTCCATTCCATCAAATACCTAGCTATATTATGTGTATTTGTTTAAAATAAAAGGAAAACGTGTGTGCTATTTTTCTTATAAAGTCTTATAAAGTGTCAAACAAACCCTTATGATATTAAGCCTTCTTCTGAATCACTTTAAAATCTCCTTTGTCATAACTTCCTGCTTCTCCCTGCGCACAAACCAGACCACCAATCAAAAGAGGCAGAAATCGGTTTTCTCTTTCTCAGCGATTGGCCAACATCCACATCTCGGCCCCTCCCCTGTCAGAGACAAACACGAGGCTTATCGAATATATGGCAAATGGGCCTCAAATTGGGATTTGGCGTCTTACCGTGGGGTCCCAACACACCACAGACAAGTAATAGTAATGATTTAGATACTTGATTTGTTTGATGGTTTCACAAAAGAAATACGATTATACATGTATCCGTATTCATTTTAGACATGTTATAGTCCCACTTATAGCAAAGACATTTATCCAGTTCTCCTGTCTCCTGTGGCTCCTCACTGAGGTCTATAGGGGTCCAGAGCATAATGCCTGTGAATAAAAAATATACGCGTGAATGCATGTATGCATGACAAACTAATAAATCTGGCATGTCACTATAAACAACACACATGGCAGTGCACACTCATTTTATTGCAGTTTTTATGCAGTCGAAAGTGGAGCGGACTTTTCTTATGTCCCCTGGAGCAGTCGTACATTTAACTCCAGCACAATATTTCAGTCATTTTTGTATTGTTTAAAAAAAATGCCCTTTGTCCTCGCCAGCCTTATTTTAATTTCGGCTCCCCGCACGCCTCCGTTTGGAATGTGCAGGCCGGCGTGGGCCGGTGGCCCACACCCCATCTCAGTGGTGAGGTTGGTGGGGGGTGTGGGGCTCGAAAACGCCACCCCTGCAGAGACCATTTTGAAATCTGTGAGGATTTCTGTGCCATCTGGACCCGCTGCCAGTCTGCCCCAGATAGTAAGGGTTGGCAACGGTACCCGACGGTGCAATATGGCTCTCTCTTTAATGAACTACTAACTGTCCCCCGTTTTAATTGATGTGACATTTGAGCCATTTATCTCTGACATTTCAATGAAGGACGATTCTCAGCCTTGCCATTTACTTTTTTGGTGCTATTTTCTAAGAGCCATTTGCATTTTTCTTGCTCGGAAAAAAACTGCTTTTTTGTCTCTCATTAGCTAATTAGAGAGCAACATGCACAATTAATAAAAATGAACATAGCCTAGTTTGATATAGGCTTGATGAGGGATCATCAGGAAACGGCTCTTTTCTTTATGTCCATCGGACGCGATGTGAAGGGCCGCCTCTGCTGAAAGGTGACTGGAAGACGCCCTGTGACCTTTTCGCCGCATACCAACATGGAGCCTCCAGTGTGGCACAACTTATGTTCCCAGCATGGGGAGAATCAGGCCCAATTAATCAGCATATGATTGCAGTGAGCAGCCCCCTCTGCTGGAGCCGGGGAGCCACACGCTTTGAAATCATGAGGAATGCTCTTCTTGGTGGCCAGGAAGCATAACTACCATATGTGGCAGGGACAATTCATGTCCTATTTCAGCTTTAATGATGAATAAATGTTTTTTTTTCCTAACAGTTGTGATTTTTTTTTCAAAGATAAAATAGAGGGTAGTGTGTACATAGCCAAGCATGAAGCTCAAATGCATAACAAATAGCACACACTGTAAAGACAATTATAGGAGGTCCTCTAAAGTCAACACAAAAACATACATGTTAGAAGACTCTCATCAAGACTCGAAATTATTTTTTTTTTGGCTTTGTTTAGGCAGAAAAGGCAATTTAAAAAACAATTTAGGGTTCAGCATCTTGCCCAAGGACACTTCGACAGCAGGCAGTCAGAGTTTGGACTCAAACCGTGGACCCTGTGGTCACTTTGGTGGCTGTCCCAACTGAGCCACACCCGCCCAAGGTAAACGTGAGCATTTGTCGATCGGGCCCTGCAACTCGGACCGGCTCCAGGTCAACCGTGACCCTGATGAGGACAAGCGCGACAGAAAATAGATGACTTGTTGGAATAAGATCGTTATTTGACTTTTGAAAGTCAAATTAATTAACGTAAGTACAGCAGATGGGTCCCATCTGTCCACACATTAAACATTTTGTTTGTGCAGTCGCCGTCATTGGTCTTTGACTACAGGAACTAGTGTTTGACGGAACGTGCCGTCACAAACGGCCACGTAAGTACGTGTGAATGGCGACGAGCCATATATCAAAGAGTCCAATTGTTTTCCGTCGAAGCGAGCACATTTAAAGGTTTTTTAAGATATCCTTTCAAAACAGGACTCCAGTGATGACGACGGTTCCTTTGATTGTGAGCCGCATCATTGCCAAGGTGTGGTGCCTGTCTGGACTGATCTCTTTTGTTTGAGACTCGCAGAGCTGCTTTTCCTGCGCAGTTTCCCTCACTATTTTTGTTTGTGTCAGGCGCTGACGGACTTATAGCTCGACCGGCTTCCTTTTGGCATATGCCGCCAGATGTTTGCGACAATAACAACCCCCGGCCTTTTTTTGGTCATATATTGATTTTTAAAAAAACGTTTTTATGGTCACCTTTGTCCAACCTGCAGTGTGTGATTGTCAGAGGTCCATCACATGTCCGCTTCCCTTCCCCTGTGCTTCTTAAGCTAGTTAGACACGTAGCCAATTTTTAAGCGATTTTAAAAACGTGAGCAACCACACAAGACTGGAAAAAAATGGCCCTTAAGGATGTGTGATCGTAAAAAATATATATATTGAACAGGTTCAACATTCATGATGTTTGGCTGCAAACGTTTTCCAAGCAGACTGGGACGGTGGTCGCAGAAGTTTCAAGTGTGTATCCTGATGAACTTGTTATATCGATCACGGAGTCCGAACTCGGGTGTTGACCACACCCACGAGGATTTGCCTGTGAATATCTTTAACGGGTTGAACATTTCAGATTTTGGGCCCCCCCCTGTTTTCGAACAGATCAGGAAGGCTAATCAGTCCGAATCATCATTTAGAAACATCCGCCAATCAGGCCTTGGCTTATTTTAATCGCAAGAGGGGGGGGGGAGATAAACCACCTTAAACTTGGCCTGATTATCGATCCGTGTGTATCCTGCTACTATGGCGGCTACCATTCTGTTTTACGTTGCAACCGCAAGAATTGGTGATGGTGAACATTAAACAGATTTAACATTTACGACTGTCAGCTTCTATGGTTTTACTGAATCGGTCTGGGTGAAGGAAAGAACTGCTCAGGAGAACCTTTGGAAAAACTTACGCTGACACCGACCGGAAGATTATATTAGTGCGCGTACCCTCCTAAATATGGCTGTCATGTTGCCTCGGTTGGCAGAGCAGAAGCCATTTGATTAAGTCCAGACAGCTTGAGCTAGCCGTGCCGTGTTAGCTAATATGGCTCTCTGGGCCTCACACTGCACATCTGGGGCTTTTTTTTTTTTTTTGGGCATCGACCAAGTGTACAAAAGCTGTGAATCCAACCTATAAAACCACAACATGTTAGTTTCTTCCTTTTACTTGGACACTTTCCCCCTCCTGGTTCCTCTCTCAAGAATTAGCCCGATGGCCACAAAGAGGCGGCACATTTCCCCGCGTCCGCCCCCAGTGTCCACTTACTTAGCGCGCCTGTGTCCCTCCATGTCTGATGCGATTTTTGCCTCCACTATTTTGTTGGATTTTTTTTTACTGTTGACACATGCCGCCATGAATGCGTGAGCACTTTTGCAAATGAAGAGGCTTGAACTCCTGACAGGCGGTGTCGCCGACGCCATGACACACTGGCCCGCACATGCTGCGCGGCATAATGATGACATTAGGATCCAGTGATAATATCAGGACGCACTTCAGATAAATGACTGATAAACCAGGGGTTGTGCCTCTCGTATTACACGCTTGACAGAGCAGCTAATCAGTGTCCAAGTGACTGCTATTACATAAATCATGAGCTCGACTTTGATGCATATTCCATCCGTGTTCCCTATTCATCACGTCATCTGAGGCGGATGGGGTGCAGAAGGGGGGGGTGGCGATAGGGGAGGGGGCGGGGGTTGACTGGATGACTGGCTGCCGGGCCAGCACACATTTTAAAAGCACATTATGTTTTCATTAGAATTTGATATGATCCATTCCAGTGTTGATTTGATTTTATGCACTCGGGTCATCTGATAGGAAGCTGCCATGGAGAAGGGGGAGAGTAAGGTATGTGGCTGGGGGTGGCGCGGGGGGGCTGGGAGGGGGTGGGGTGGGAGGGCTTCTTATTGTTACACTGCGTAAGCACAATTCACATTTACAGTAAAGGTGCGTTTTAATTGCATCACGTTATGGATTTATTGGGATATAGCTTCTTAGCGCTGGACATAAAACAGCTGAGGCGAGGGCTTTCTTTTGTTTGGTTTTTGCAATAAAAAAATTAAAAAAGAGTCATCGAGAGACAGAGGCTGAAGTTAGCCACCGTGTACATGTTTTATCCCGGACTATTGGGGTCAGAAGATGTGAAGGTGGGGGTGTTAATTTAATCCCCATTCTTACCCAGAGCATGGCCACGCTCTCTAAGGAGCTTTATCTCTGACAACTGTGTCAAATTAGAGCCACCACGAGCCCCTCATAAAGAATATGTCTGTCAGGCTACATTGTTCCTGCCCCGTGAAATCTACGGCCGGGCGAGACAAAAATAGAAGATAACGTCGTCGTCGTCGTCCCACCGTTGGACGCCGACATGATGAAATAATTGTCCGGCCATGCCATGCCGACAGCGAGGCAAACGGCTAATAAAAGCGACGTCGCCACTCCGCGCGTGACGCCCGTAGCCTTCCATAAATACGGCTGTATTATGTTGCCAATTATATCATCTCGTATGCTAATCAAATGCTTGAACAGAATGATTTAGAGAGCTTTATCAGCTGCTAATTCATTGTAATTCTGCCGGGCCGAATGTAATTGATGGGAGTGTAACATTCCATTAGGCACGGTACATAACTCCAGGTCGGTCTACTATGATAAGTGCCCGTCATTTATCTCACCGCTATCATCGCTGTCCCGCCGTCAAACATGTAAAACAACTCTTAATGTTCTCTCCCCGGTCCCCCTTTGGGTGTTCCACCCTGTTATCTCCGTCTCTTGAATCCTACGGGGACTTCCTTGGGAGACAACATTTTCGCAGACCTTTTGACCTAAACCATATTTTCCATTTGAATGGTCCGACGAGTGAATATTTACAAGCGTGTTTAATATATAATAGAGCTCATCTGTGAGGATCAGGAGCCATTTTCTGCTCAGTCAGCTCGGCGTTGGCCTTGCCCCCGTTCGCTCGAGGTAATATTGACCCCTTTTAAAAACCAAATGACCTACGCCTCATTTAGGCCAAGTAGTATGCATGCGCCTTTTTGTACAAGTCCTGGGGGCATACATGTTTATAACAAGGAAGCACTGGCTGTCTCCAATGTAAACATCTTAGCACTGTAATATTGTATCAGGCCAGTCCCAGAAGGTGCCAGATTTAATAATGTGGGTGGATTATATAAGAGAGAGAAATAAAGTAGTAATTTGAAATTGTTTGGGGACCTTTTGTGTCAGTGGTTATAGAGGCTAGGGGACAATTCCCCTCCCTCAGGCCACTGTTAAAAAGGCAATGACTTTTTCTTGTATGCGCGCAAGCATTTTGGAATCTACATGCATTAGGGGGCACCGCGGGCTTTTATCACGCGATTAGTAATGCATCGTACATTTGATTCTATTATCTCGCAATGAATGAAGACGAGTGAAAGGAAGACCAGGATGAATAGGACGCCGCCCCAGAATATATATTTAATTTTGAAACCGAGCTTGTTTCGTTCGGGGTTTTCTTTTTTTTTTTTTTTTTTTGCTTGCTTGTACAACAACGAGCTTTTTAATCTCTTTCTTGCCCATGAAAGTCCCAGTAATTGCTATATTTCCTTTTTTGTTTCAAGGACCTTTGATGATCCCTTGGCTTGCATCAGAGGGCAAAGTCATTAGTGGAGAAATGAGCTCAAGTGAGGAGGAAGAGATTGCAGGGCTCCCAGCGTGATTGGGAACTTTGCTTCTTTGCCTTGCATCCTCATTTGGAAGGCACCCACGCAAAGTCATCGGGACAATGAAATAATATGCACTTCTTTAGTTTGGAGCCTTCCCGTGTAAACCAAGCTTGGAAAAAAATAGACTCAGCCCACCTTTGATCAATGTGCAACGAGGGCTGAATAAGTTTGGAGGGGGGAAAAAAATAGTAATTGTAAATTTTTTTTTCACCCCCCTCTATATTACCATCACGATTTAACCCTTTCAGGGATAACGGTCACTACAGTGGACAGTTTATCATGTTATCAGATTACAGGGTGCATGAAAGGGTTAATATGTCATTATTTTTTGCAAGGTCCTATTTCCACTGATTATTTATTAATTTTTTTAAACAAACATAAGAAAAAAATAAATATCTGTATCACTGTACAATAAACAATAGCAGATTTATGTTTGGGTCTCTAACCATCAGTGAAAATGAAAGATAAGGTTGTTGACGGTAGCGAGTATCCGGCGAAACAATTTGTCGTGCTGTCTTTTAAGCCTTGACAAACCTCACAAAAGGCGACCAAACGTGTAGCAAACAAAACAAGTAACGCAAACAAATCTGTGGCTGTACTTGTGTATCATATGGTTCCCCAATTTGCTGGCATCCTTGATTAAAGAGAATAATATGAATGAAGACAGATTGAAAACATACCACATAAAGGGCAAAAAACCCCAACAACGCTCTTTTCCCATATTTGCGGCTGCGGTCTTTCAAATTATTTTTTAAATCATGTTTTTGGCTTTTTCAGCCATTTTAGTCAGCTATTTTTTTTTATATTACTTTGCTTTGCTTTTAAATGTCTTGAACTCTGTTTATAACTGTTTTTAAATGTTGCACAAAATGAGTGCTATTCACAGGATTATGCAGCATATATTAAAACAATAAAATAAAATAAAGCCCATTGACCATTCAAAGCTAAGTAGTTTTTTTCCTCTTTTTTCCTCTCCCAAATTGCATTTTTATTACATTGTGATGTCAATTTCGGAAAAAAAATTAATTGCTCAGCTCCACCTGTAACGCGAGAGGAGCTGCATTGCACATAAGTGGGAATGTGACAGCACTGCCGCAGTCGAGTTGTTCTATGAGGCTCGGGGAGGGGATGGGGGGTGGGGGGGGGTGAGGGGAGGAGGGCGGTGGGGGTGAGCAGGTTGGCTGCATGCAGAAAACGTGCGAAATATGAAATGCTGTCACTCAAGCGGCGGTGCGCACTCTGTTGCGGTCGGGTGACAGTGTTGCTTTCATGTAAATCACAGGCATTAGAAATAAAAGACGGGCCTCTTGACTCGTTTCATGCTGGGAATCGGCGGCCCAGCATGTGTTGCTCTGTCTGCGCTCCACTCTCCTGTGGAACCGCTGTCCCCTGGGCCCCCCTACCCCCACCCAGCCCGACACTGCTCCCTGGGGTGCACTGCCTATAATTACCCACAATCCACCCTGAAACAGCTCTCATTTACAGTAATCAACAGTCTGCACTTCAAAAGATTCATGGAGGCATCAAATGGAAGGATCCGGCAAATTATGACGACTGCCTCGCAGTTACCTACACACGCGCGCGCTGGGGTGACGGCAATGTTAACCCTTTCAGGGACAGCGAATCATGTTATCAGGTTACGGGGTGCATGAAAGGGTTAACGAAGGAGACCGGGCGAGATCTCAGCATGTGCTTTTTTGGCCAATTCATGTTTTCCAACCGAAGATGAGCAAGGGCACACATTCGATCAATCTCACAGCACAGCGCCAGTCAAAAATGTCACGAAAAGTAAAACTGATCTACCTAAACGGTGATGTCGTCTGGATTTACTTTCAAACTGACTTACTCTGTTTGAGAATTTTGACCAGTTTGACTGGAATGGAACACAAACCTGATATAAAACTAATTTGCTAAAGGGAGTGTCAGAAAAGTTCAAGGAACGGTGTCACCGCCCCCAAATTTTTTAAAATCCAAACAACAAATACGTTTAGGGATGTAATCCCCCTGGAGTCTGACACACTTTTTCCCCAGCCTTCTCTGCCGCACCTTCATACACTCCTGGAAGGATTCATCAGGGATCCCCTCTATGCCCCCTTGAGTTTTCGCCAGCACGGTGATCTTCTTCCTGGCCAGGAACTTTCAGACACACATTGCAAGAAGGCGCGTCGTCATGGTGAACGAATTACGCGCCTGCAGGATCTCGTCGATGTGCTGGTGGATCATCTGGCCCTCAATGAAGGGATAAATGTGCACTTTGGGTGCGAGCAACATCTCAATCCAGAACTTTTCCGACACAACTTGAGAAGAGTAAACACAACTTTGTAAATGTAGGTAACAGTGTCCTAAACAAAATATATATATTTTTTTCAATAAGGGGAACTAGATGATTTTCCACAGCGCAATAAATGTGTAGCAACATAGCGGTTGGGACTCTCTGTATTAAGGGCTGATGAGGACAGCACTGATGTGCTATACGCTGATAACAACTTCAAAAGCAATAAGAGGTCTGAACAAGAGCAGCAGACAGAGTGGGAGGGGGGATGAGGGAGGGTGTGCTGGGGGGGGGGGGCTCATCAAGGGCTTTAATTTACATGACTAACAAATTCTCTATCACTCACACACACACACACACACACACACACACACACACACACACACACACACACACACACACAAAAGCAAGTGAAGAAATGCAAGCTCATTTTGATCATTTGGCAAAGGCTGATGGTGGTCCGTGTGATAATGGTCATTATCATAAACTGGAGCCATCATTAGGCTTGATTTCAGATAATGGTCAGCGTGCAAATACAAAGAGAGGCCCTGGCGCCATTAAAGCCATATTAAGTGAATTAACTCCCATGCAGTGTACTGCGCTCTTGCTCGGGACAATAATAACACGCTACTCATGTGAAGTCATTTCTCTTCAAAGACCCCCCACCGCCCACCCCACCACGCCCGCCCCTAAACTCCCATTTACATTCATAACAATTTGCATGGCGAGCCCCATGCAAAAGTATTCTCATTATCTTGGTTTAAAAAAAAACAAACAAACAAAAAAAGACACCTGACCTGCTCCTCCAAGGCAAACATTTACCGTATATTTACACACAATCGACGTTTTGGGTGATTATTTCCAGATGGCGCTTTGTGTATGTTAATTTAGTCATTACGTTCGAACATGACGTAAACATCATATAAAACATATGTGGCGCTAAACGAGCATAATTGTACAGCTAGTAAATAACGCCGCTCTAATGTTGTGTCAAAGCTGCTGTAATTACGCAGAACAAAACACGAGCGTCGACGTGTAAATCGCTTTACGCGTTGCGTTACAGATTGTCTTCAAGTTTTTTTGTTCTTGTTTTTTATGGTGACACTATAAAGTGGCCATTTTGTTTAGATGAGCGGATAAAAGTAACCATATAATGCGACAGCACTGCAGTAAATCCCTGCTTCATATGATTGATCTAGTTCGCTGACTACAGAAGAAAAAGGAGATGAGAGAATACATTTTTTTCCCATAGAAATGAATAGGAAATTAAATTTCGAACATTCAGAGTCAAACTATGAGTTCACCTTTTAACATTAAATTAACGACTTGCACCTTGGTGATGCATGTTTTGATTTTTACATTGGTAATTGGTATTATTTTAAATTCTGAACTGGGGGAAAGCTGCAGCGGGAAGGTGACCGTGTGTGCCTGGGAGGTGAGTCTCTACATAAAGACCAAATTCTGCACCACAGTATATGTTTGAATGTCACATCTAAATGCAAAAAAGGTCAGCAAATGGAGCAAATAAGGGACTGTACTTTAAAAAAAAAAAAATCCATATCGGTTGAGCCCTAAATATAATACCCTGGCATGTGGGCAAGGAGAGCCACAGTGGCTGTTGCACTTTCAGCCGAATATCGAACGAGACAAGCAACATGAGAACACTTGCAAGGCGCGCCATGACTCACAGCCAAAAACACACATGCCGACCAACCTGTCGACTCAACTTCAGCACCTTATGTGACTCACGAGGCCACACCTCTTCAAGGCACTCATCTAACACATGGTTACAACAGTACAAACAGAAATGACACTTGCTTAAACCAATTTAATCCTTCACGTTATTCCATGTGCGCATCCATTTTATATATTCTCATTATGTGTGCTGGAGCAAATTCTGGTTATATTTTGGTGGGGCTGGGACATATTCAAGGCATTTCAATTCAGCGTAATTGATGAATTTTTGTGGTACCCTTCTGCGAGCGGTGGCATCAAAAATACAATTCAAAGGAAAAAGCCGGTTCAAGAGAATTTGCTTTGTGATCACGGTTCGACCTTGCAACTCCCCATACGACTTGATGGCATTCGACTTTAGAACACCGCCCACCACCACCCCTCGCCGTCCCTTTTGTAATTATTTCAATTTGTCATGCATTTTAGCTATTTGTACGCTCGGCTATATGAACACATCCCAGACTCCTCAGTATGTTCTAAATGGACATGGGAGAGTATGTCCAAATATACATTACATACCTCAGTGATTCTGTAATTCAAAGATTCATTTCCCATTTACCTCTTGGCAAAAAAAAAAAAGAAAACGCCTGCTTGTGTGTGCCCCCACAGAGACCAGCGTCAGACATGACATGCTCTGCTCTCCAGTGGGAAGAGAGCAGCCTCGTCTCCTCCACAGGAGCTGCCTCTGACCCTCTGGCACTGCTGGGCCTCATCATTGCCGCTCCATTAGGGATGCGGGAGCAGGTCTCCGAACGGGCACGGCCGCCCTCGCATTACTCCTGCTGGCAGCTCCCCTAGTGGCCGGGTCATGTCATGGCGTGGGTGCCCTGTGAGCGAGCTTGTAGCAGCTCTGCCCTTGACACGCCCCCTTCCCCAGCCCCCTTTTTACCATCTCCTCCGCCTCCTCCTCCTCCGCCGACCGTCCGGATGGGGCACTGGGGGTGCCAGCTGGTGCCAGCTGCGAGGGGAGATATCCAAGGTGGCGGACACCTGTCCTCACGCCCAACCCCCACAGCTCCCACAATGCATCTGGTGCGGCCCCGCAGACCCATCGTGGGGAAATGAGGCGCTAACCTTGAGAAGAAATGCTCCCAGCGTCGCATTAAGAGAGGCCCTAATTGCCGAGCGCTTGCACTGCCAAATGGCATTAGGAAGTGCTGTCGTTTACTTTAACATAATGGCTCAGCGGGTTTTTTGGGCCAAACTTGCGAGGGTTCTCCGAAGTGAAGCGCCGCGCGGCCACCGCGGCCACTGCGGCCACCACTGCCCCAGTCACGCGCGAACCGCGAAGGACTCAGGGACCATAACGATTTCGGAGGACGACCTTTCCAAAGACATTTGAGACGTTTTGAGACCATTCAAAGGTGGAATGGGCAATAAGAATACGGCGCGGCAGTGGCGGGTGGAGCATTTGAGACCTGGCCTCTCACTGGGGACTTTCCTGACTTAATCCCACCACTATCACATCGCAATCATAAAAGTAAAAAAACACACACAATTGTGCCATCATCTGGAACATTTGTTGAATTTTGATGATAGTTATTTAACATTTATTTTGAGTTCTTTTTTTTTAATGTAGCTGGTTTTGATTAGTTTTCAAGAGCGGGTTTGCTATATTTTTTCTAATTAGGTTTAGTTTTTTCAAAAATTCTTCATTTTAGTTGTTATTAGTTTTAGTATTAGTTTTAATTTTCTTGGGAGGGTGTATTTCTTGTCTGCAAGATTATCAATCAATCAAGTTTGATTTATAAAGAAATGTTCATACTTAAAAATGCAACTCAAATTTATGTTTCATTTTAAGTTTTTTTAAATGTAGCTAGTTTTGATTAGTTTTCAAGAGTGGGTTTGTTATTTAGGTATTAGGTTTGTTTTTGTTTTTTCATTTTCATTAGCTTTAGTATTAGTTAAAAAAATTGGGGCGTGTATTTTTTGACTGCGAGATTATCAATCAAATATTATTTCTGTTGAACATTTCAGACATAAAAATGTGCTGTGTAATTAAAACAGATTTGCTCTGACCAACCAGAGGACACATGCAGGCTAACCAGTTCCTGATTTCTTTATATTCTCTGTTCTATATTCCTGTATTCAAAACATATAACAAAAAAAAATATATAGTGTTTTGAAATGGTGAACATTGATTGATATCCCAGTAAATAGCATTCAGATCTTGGATGCACAAATCAAAATCATTAAGTCAAGGTACCATGAAAGATTTGAAGCCGCATGGGTCAACAAGGCTGATTCTGAAGGTCCTGGTCAGATATTAGCTTGCCAATACACCGAGACTGAAATCTGAGTGGACAAAAAATAAATAAAGAAATCTATCGGAAGCAGTGCAACCAGTAGAAATGACGCGAATAGACTGTCGGGAATGAATTCATAAAGTTTCACGAAACAAGTATCAGAATTGAGGTTATAAATTTAAGTCAGCGCCGGCCCCCGACCGCTCACCTCTGGCATGTCAATCACGGCCATTTGCGAAGGAGCGAGTGCATTAACTCCGCAAGCCGGTTGAGTGATTGTATTATTCATTCGCTTTTGTATCGGACTCTCGGCTTTGTCGTTCCAAAGAAATACTAGCGCGGTCCACTCAGTGTGATTAAATTAAACAAGCGCGCTCATTACATTATGCATACCGTATTAAGAATAGCCCTGACCGGTCGGTCTGCAGCCGTGCGGCGGGCCCCGCCGAGAATGATCACATGTTTTGCCGCTCTACTCGATTTTGGGGCAGCCATTAGCAGAACAAAAATCACCTTTGATTTAATGAAAGGTCCTCATTTGCTTATCGGCGCCCGCTCACTTACGGGCACATGGTTAAATTAGGCCCCCCCCCCCCCCTCCCCGCTTCTTCCCCACCTACTAACCTAAACCACTCTTGTCTTTGCCTCCGTCGGAAGGAGACGCCGTCCTCTCTGGTGCGGCGTAATGCCCGTGATGAGCCTATGATGTGGCGTTTCAAGTCTGCGGGACTGTCAGGACTCCACTGCAAGGTGCTTCTAATTGCAGATACACCTCAGCACTTGAAAGTAATGAATGTGAGCACGGGCAAACCTCTGAGGATCAAACGCTAGTAATACATCATCAGTTCTGAAAAGGGTAATTCGTTTCCCTTCGCCAAGCAAAATATTAGAAGTTCAGATAGGGCTTTTATTATTAATTTATTCTGCACCCCCCCACCGCTTCACCCCCTTCCCTCAATACATGTTTTTGTAATTGAAGAGCTATGAATAAAGTAAGCCATATATCTTAGCCAGCCACAACGCGTCCGTTGACCAGACATGGGATTTGACTGTGTAAATATTGTTTGCAGCGAGTCGCAACAAAGATGATTCTTCCTCAAACACACGCACTTTGGTGATGTGTTTGATTGGATTTTGAGACCGTGTATTTCCCAAGACCGCGGCTAATCATATTTTATTATGTCTCATCCCCAGATTTATGGAGTCATTTGGCGTTACGTCGGCAAGTCCTCCTTTTTTGTTCGGATAAAGGCTGGCGCCGTCGGCGGGTGTTAAAATGAAGTGTTTTGTGTTAAACGGACTGACCTTTTTCTGATTCCCCAAACCGAGAAGGTATTTGCGGCATTTGTTCGGGGTTCCCACGCGCCGCATACAAACAGCAAAATGTTACGGCTCAATTTTGCCGCTTCACCGGATCCCTCCGAACAGCAGAGGTGGCAAAAGTATTCGCACTTTGCAGTCGAGTACAAGAACAGATACTGTGGAGGGAGAAGAAGAGAAAAAAAAAACTCTTGTCAGAGTTGGAGTAGCGTCACAATTTGACATTTCGGTACGGACTTTAGCAAGGATCATGTAAGTGGACACACGTGATTTGCTTTTGCGGACCACATAAAGTGATGAGGGAGGCCGGCTATGGCCCCGGCCTTGACTTTGACACCTATGTAGTTGATGGTAAACATTTGATGAGAATAAAGTCGGGAGGAGAAAGAAAATGTATGCGAAAAAGCCAAAATATTAGAAAAGGTATAAGTTTGGTTTGCAAATATGACAAGAATAACGTTTAACATCAGCCGCAGGGGTTGCAAAAAGTTAACGACGGAAGAATTTTTTTAAAGCAAGGTGTAGAAAGTACCGATCTGTGTGACAACAGGTTTGCACTTTTCATCACAGTTTGTTTTTTTATTTCATTTGGACTTTTGCTTTTCAACCCAGTTGGCTTTGATGAGTTATGAGAGCAGGTTGGTTTGTTTTTCATTTTTTCAAAAACGGTCCTGCATGACCTTCCTTCTTCTGTCCATGCAGCAATCCAGAAATCAATTCATTCAAAAAGGAACCCCCAAAGCTCATTGAACAAATACTAAAAGGAAGAACATTTTCGCTAAAATCATACTGGTAGTTAGTTTTAATCATTTTTCTCAATGTCAGCTGTAATTTCAGTTAATTTTTCTTAAAAGCATTTTTATTTTTGAATTCATGTGGTGAACAAAAAGGTTTTGTTTTTCAATTTGAGTTGTGGTTATTTCATTTTTGTTCACCTTGACCCCTGATAGTACAGACACCCGAGAAGCCTACTTCAGTACGGTAACGCGGTGCTGTGCCGCAAAGTATCGCCTCGCAACGGTGCCGCGGGGACTCAGTCAAAACAGCTTCGGCAGTTCACCAGAAGTCGGGCCTCTTATTGCCGCGTGACCTTTTTGCGGCCACCGAGCTGCTGACCCCGGCCGGGAGCGGCGGGGTAAGGAGTTCAAAGCCCAGCTGTCCGCGTGTGATCTGCCCGTCCGGGCCGCGGTGGCACACCGCGGGGCCGCTTCCCCACTACCCCGCCGCCTCAAAAACGCGACCCCGCTCTCAAAGCGAGATTGGGATATGCCTCTGCACCTTCAATGGTGCTCTAAACTGCACACACACTCAGTGGAGCGCGGCGGTGTTTGTGTGTTGGCGGGATGTAATTTACGGCCCCGCGTTGAAGGCGTTGCGCGGGGACCGGCGTGGCGGCTGCTCTCGGCATCTGCTCGCGCGGCCGCCGAGGAGCCGGCAAAACAATGTGCCATTCACGGGGCCAGATGACGTCCAACTGTGATGCGGCGCTTGGACAGGAAGGGCAGGAGAAGGGCAAAAGAGACAGGTGAGCCTGACGGACTTTGGCAACTTCCAAGTATGCGACCCGTCTCTTTTGTCGGAAACATAAAATGTCAACGATAGAAGACGTAGCAGAAAAACGATACTCTTTTGCCGGGTCCGACATTAAACAGACAAAGGCTGCATAGACGTTTGAGGTTTGAATTACAAAATGTTGCGGGTCTCTGCGAGTGGCCGGCGACCAGTCCAGGGTGCAGTTTGTCACTGGCCCAAAATCAGCAAGGGACAGGCTCCGGCTTCCTACAGCGGGATAAGAGAATAGATGGAAGCAGAGGAATGGAATTATGAACAGTGACAATAAAAATAGCAGTCAGCATTAGCACAAAATATTCCGGCTTCTGCTAGAAATCAAAACAAACATCAGGAAAGTCCGACTAGAACATCTGAACCTTATCGGAGGTTAATCAGATATCACTCCAAATGGCAGCAGTTGCGTGCTGAGTCTACTGACCAGTCGACTGCCTCTCATTTCACTGAATTGTCCATGAGTGTAAATGTGAGTGTGAACGATTGTCACAGATTTACTTTGAACATCACATTTGTGCAAAAATTCAAGTCGTCAGATTCCAGGATAAATTCTGTTTTTTTGAGAATTGATTAACCCTTTCACGCACCCTGTAACCCGATAACTGCTGTCTCTGAAAGGGTTTCAAAAACACACACACACACACATTCTAAGTGAAAGGATGAAATCATGAAAACTATTCTTTTAGCAGGATTACTTGACAGTATCTCAGCGTCGAGTTCAGTTGGATTCACCTGGCGCTTTAAGAGGGGCGGGGCTGACACCGACAGGTGACCGTTCACGCGACGTATAAAAAGCGGCATCTCGGTTTGTTTCGTTGGTGAAAACTTTCACTTCGTTGTCGGCATGGTACGCTACGTGTGTGTCCGCTTTTCTTTACCAGGATTTTAAACAGCGTGGGCTAAAGTGCTGCTAGAACAGTGGCGTCTTTATTTAGCTCGTTTTTGCATAGTTGTTTAAACGAAGTAAATTGCGTTACAGCTGGGGTTAATTATGCCGGCGCTCCACTTCCGGGTTTGACATTGGGACGTGTAGTTTTTTTTTCGGTTCCACTTGATATGTCTGTTATATGGTTTCTTACGTTTAGAATAATGAATAATGATGACGATAATGATACATAGTGAAATCATGGTTGATTAAATTATTTATTAAACATATTGTTAAAATAAAGGTATTAATTCATGTCAATTATATACGTTTACATTGTGATGCAGAAAGATGGATGTATTCATTTTTATTGCATTTATGTGTGCTTTAGGTTATTACCTGCTTCTGTTACAACTGCTACTGCTTTTGAATACTGATTCTGCTGCTGCTACTACTTCTGCTGCAAAGCGCGCCAATAAATGATCAAAAAAAGTACAGAACGAGTAATCCTTCCATGCTGACCGACGATCCCTTTTCAGAGGGCCGTGAAAAACGGAATTAACTGAACATTCGCTGCCGCAGTCACGTCCTCGTTATTGCAGGGACGAGGCACAAATCGGAGCGACGTGCTGTGCACTTTAGGCCAGGTCTCAGCGCCCTGTCATGTGCACTGTTCAGCGAGGAGGTGACTAACCCCCCCGGGGGAAGAGACAGAGTGCTGGGGGGTCCGAGGTGTAAAAACCTAGCAAAATGCGAGCTGATAAATGAGGCTCTTCCGAGCTGCATATGGTATATGTTTTAAAAGCGCCTCCCCTTCGGCCCTCCTCGTGGCCCGGCCATCCTTCATGAGCAGTTCAGGGGCCCTGGCCCCCGTGCGCAGGGGGGGCCCGGGCTTTGTTGCCAAGACAGAGGCCCCCTGCATGGGCCGCATATGGGACTATGTGATGCTGAGGCTCGGCCGACTCGGAGAGGCTGTTAGGGGGAGGCCCTCACGTCGGGTCATTGTTAATTCACACGGACTTTGTAAGCTATTAGTTTGACAAAGAAAGTGGTTTGTCACTCCGGATATGTACACCTGCTACCTGAGAATAACAGAAGTCAAATTGCTTGGCGGAGGAAGTCCAAAAGGCGTGCGATTAAGTGACAGCCCGTTTGACGGTTTGCTAATGTAAAGGAGAGGCAATATGATGATCAAATAAACCTGGGCTGTATCGAAAGGTTATGAGAAAAGTCAAATTGTTGATTGAGACAACGTCACACTTTTTGAAATGAAAAATAACATAACAGAAGTTCAATGATTTCTGATGATTAAAAAAATAAATCTAATTATTGATAGTTGAAGGCGACAAGATGTCACACTTTTGCTAGCTTAAAGAGTCAGATAGCAATGCTAACTCGTTTGTGAACAATAGCACTCTACAATTTTAGGCCTCATAAAAACAGTCAAAACATAACTCAAGACAATGTGAAGAAGTTATTAGTTTAGACGTCACAATTTAGGGTTCAATGCCCATTCAAGTTGTGATCTTCAATCTCATGTATGCGCGGTGGCCGTAGTAAATACACAAAGACGACCGTCCAAAATCAGTGCGGGGCAATGATATTCGTCAGTTTTCACTGACGATAAATATTTGCCCATAGTGTTGTTATATGATCTGTCGACATGTGCTGCTGCATTGTTTGTGTTTAAATAACCAGTGCTTAGTGTTATAACTATCACAATATCGATGCTAGCATTGTTAGTCCTATCGTGTTTTAAATTTGTTTTTATTGTGTGTTAGCGTTAAGCTCGTGGACTTTCACAGGGCCAATCTATGTGGTTTGGTTTAGTACACGATGTGTAATTCTCTTAGCTTTATGGTTATTTTTAGCATACACTTCAACTGGGAGTGGAAAGAAATAGCTCCAAGCCTCTTTTTGAAACTCCCAAGTCAGCGCATTTGTCAGGCGTGGTTCAACTGTAGCTTTTTGCAACATATGTCGCTGTTAAAACCAAGCTGAGATTTAGACTTTTTTTTTCCTTTCACGTTAAAATGCTTAGCAGATGTTGACCTGCAGCACACAAAATCAGGTTCTCGCATGTTTCATAAATTCAAATTTAAGTGCCCCCCCCATGCCCCTAAGTGGAAAACATTGAGACCATGGGTGTCAAACTAATTTTAGTCGTGGGCCAATTTGGAGTTACGTCTTCCCTTGGAGGGCCGTTTTGACAGTGAAACCATAAAATTATTACTTGAACACAACAAATTAATAGATTACTAGTTTTGAAATCAGTCAACTGTAATAGTTCAATTATTGGGTGTAAACAGGATAAAAAAATGATGACATGACAATTAAACATTTCGGTACAGATTTTAGCATGTTGGCACACATGATTTGCTTTCGCGGGCCACAAAAAATGACCTGGTGGGGCCGGATTTGGCCTCCGGGCCTTGAGTTTAACACCTGTCGTTTAGATGTCTGTGATGCACAATAGTTCATTTTAAAGACCACATGAAGTGAATCCATAGGTTTGTTCTAAAAACATTTTACTGCACACGTTTGAAGATAATTGCTGCCAACATGGAGAAGCCACTCAGTTATTTTAACAAGGCCGACGCCTGATAGCTTGTGAGCTAGGTGGCTAGCGCCACTTGTCGTGGCGCTAGCGTGATGCATAGGTTGGGATATATTCCAGCCACTGGAGGATTTAGTCGGATATATTTCCGATGCTCAATGAAGTAGTGGCAATTTTCACGTCGCGGTCGTGGTATTTGATTGACAGTTGACAGTTCACTAGGGCATGGTTGTTTGTCCGCACCATTTTCATTCAGACTTTGAAGCCCCATCTGAAATACTTGCTGCTGTTTTTAATCAGTCAAATTCGGCAGCGTCGTTATGAACACTCTTCCCTGCGGTGTGTCCAATTCACAAGACATTTATTTTCACTTTACACCGACTTTAACAGTCGTTCCACAGCAGCCAGAGGGCTGCCCGTAAACAGTGCCGCTTGCGTTTCTAGTAAATTTCAACATGTGACAACGCCTCTTATAGATTTAAGTATCGCTCATTTCCACACTGGCCTTTATTGGGCCCGCCGTCCTGTTGGCTCGTCTTTCAACCGGCACGCCGGACACGCGTGCCCCCAGGTTATTCCACCGGACCTTTTCGCCACCTCCCCTTATAATAGCAAGTGGCTCGCGCGGCCTTCCCAACGTATACTACTCATTGTTTACTGTACATGCAGGTCCAGAGTAATAATAAATAAGGAGCGTGTGTGCCGTGCCAACATGATTGATGACGACAGGGAGGCAAGGTCAGGATGGAGGAACAGGCTCGGGCTGTCCGACTCATTGAGTTAACACTGTATCCGTATTGTATGAATGTCACCAGCGATCCTGTGATTTATTACTACAGCCACTGCTCAATTCTGCTTTTCTGCCTCCCCGCCCCCGCTTCGCTTTTGCTTCCTGACCGAGATACGGCGAGTAAGGCAAAGTCTTGACAAAAATTCTGCATGTCAGCACGCAGGTTACGTCTTCACGTGGAATATTTATGCTTATTTCTATCAAATTAGGGGGTTGTTTTTTTTCCTCCCCTTCCTCTCACCCGCCGCAAACGTAATGCAATCCGGTGCAAGAATTGCATCAGAAATTCTCCAACATTAAAAGGAGGAATAATATGTATGATGCTCGGCTCTGATTGGCAACAATGTGTTGATTATTGGGATTTGCGGTCGGTGACGAGATGTTTTTCATCTTTTTGCTTCTCGATCTGAAGGGAGCAAAATGTTCGCCGTATGATAGGAAGCATTCCTTGGCAACTACAACCGCAATCATACATTAGGCAGTTATGCCATAAATGAGTCTGACCCTGACAAAATATTCAGTACAAGTAATTGGATTTTTTTTTTCAAAGGGAAGTTTTTGTTTTTTTGGTTAAATGACATTTGGGGGGAAAAAAATACAGTTTATATCTGAGCGCAGATTTTGCTTGACACACAAACTACCCCATGCATTTGAACTTTATGACAAATATGAAATGAGAAGTGATTATGGCAAGCATTTCTTTCAGCATACGACGTTTGTTCAAGAAATCGGTGAAAAAAAATGCATCTATTGCCTGTTAACAGAGGTGATACAGCCATTTCAGGCAAATTTTCTGCCGAAATGAAAAGAAGAAATGTATCGAGCAAGAAAGCTGAAATAGAGACCCTTAATTTGCTTTGTGGAACTCACAGAAAATGACGTGGTGCCCCAGATCTGGCCCCTTGGCCTTGGGTTGGACACCAGTCCTCAATAGCATAAAATAGAGAATTATAATCTGCTATATATTGAAAACAATAAAACTGCAATACTTGGAAAGAGTACAATAATACCGATATTTTCTTTGCTACTTTTTTAAACGGCATTTCCAACAAAAGAAACACTTTTGCAATGACTATGACTGACCGGTAAAATATGTCCAGTCCACGGTTACCGGTACTCTTGGTTATTTAAAAAAAAAAAAAAAAAAAAAAGATTCAAACGAAATGATCATTTCACTCATCAACACTTTCTGTGACATTTTTGTTGGGCCACAAAATGTTTCAAATGTCAAATGTGCGCCGCGGCTCAACAGAGGTGATGCGCAGTAAACAAAAATGTTAACGGAATTGTTTATTTGCTTGAATAACACCCGCCCACCCGCACACACAGACACATACACTGAAAAAAAAAAAGTCATTGTCACTTCCAACAATATATACTGAAGTAGATTTTTTTTTTTTTCCCTTGCAGAGGATCTAACCTTTCGTCTCGGACTGAATACACAATGCCCCTCCGGACCTGTGGACTGCTCACTCTTTAGTGCATGTCAAAAAGACACCAGTCTGGACTATTTCCTCTGGGAGGCGGGTAAGCAAGCGCCACGCTCTGTCAGTTAGCGTAAAATGTTTCAGACTGAAGATGGATGGAGACGATGTGTCACTACGGCTCAAGCGGGCTTTCACCGCTGCCATGGCCGTGTCCTGGTCACATCAAGCCAAGCGACCGCATCGCTATGACCTGTCCTTCCTTTTGAGTTAGCATACACAAGGCGTCGCAGAGCTTGTGGCCTTCACTCACTCCGGAGGGGGGAGGAAAAGCATCATACGGCTATCATGAATGAAACTGAGGGTGGGTGTTTTTTTGTTGTCTTTTTTTTTTTCAATTGTTGGTTTTTGGTAGCTCGCAGGATGACACAAAACGATAATGTTCATTTAACCCCAAATGATTCATAAGCTTGATTTACACAGTTCAGAATGAATCTCTGATATTAACGCCATGAGACATGCGATAGTAACGCAGTTAACAAGAACCTAAATGAAATAATTTTTCCTTTTTTTTTTTTTTTGCTTTAAACTCAACCCCCCCTCCAATGCTGGGTTCACCGCCCTGCAATGTTGTGGACTCTTTTTTTGTGTCTAGTTATGACTCCATTGTCATTATTTTGTGATGTAATTCCACTTTCGGACATTAGGTGGTGGCGAGTTATTGTGTTAAACACTATGAATTTGAATACATTTTTTGCTTGCACTCAACAAATACTCCATAAAATAAGGTAAAGTTAAAACTAATAGAAACTAAAGGCATATATATATATATATATATTAGAGCTGTCAAACGATTAAAATATTTAATCTAATTAAAAACTCAACTGTCATAATGAACTCAAATTAACTAAAAATTAATCATGATTACTCACGTATTTTTTATCGTTTCTGAATTTCCTTTTATATTTTTTGTCCTATTTTCCCCCATTTTAATGCTCTCATCAACATGGAATCATGAATCAGTTTTCTATGTGCAAAATGCAAATATTTACTGAAATAATTTCGATTTTCAATTTTACATGAACATTTTTCACTTGGAGCAGTTATTCACACATTATCTCTCACACAATATTACTGTCCATCAACAACAGTGAAAAAAATATTTTGTCACACAACAGCTGCTTGAACAGCTCTTTTTATGGAATCAAAACAGCGCAATATAAAGTGCACATCTAAGGTAAACTAGTACTTAGCCTATAATTTTTCACGGCCCCCTGAATAGGGATTGTCGGTCAGCATGGAAGGATCTCTCGTTCTGTACTTTTTTGATCATTTATTGGAGCACTTTGCAGCAGAAGTAGTAGTATTAGTAGTTGTAACAGAAGTATCAGAAGCAGGTAATAACCTAAACTACACATAAATGCAGTAAAAAATTAATATATCTATCTTTCTGCATCACAATGTAAATATGTATATAATTGACATTAATGAATACCTTTATCCAACAATACGTTTAATAAATAATGTAATCAACCCTGATTTCACTATGTATCATTATCGACATCATTATTCATTGTTTTAAACGTAAGAAACCATACAACACAAACATAAAGTCGAATTGAACAAAAGAACTACAAGTCCCAATACTCAATCCCGGAAGTGGAGCGCTGGTTTGATGATTCCAAGCTGAAGCGCAATTTACTTCGTTTAAACGTCAGATTGCAGACGGACAAACATGACAACTATGCAAAAATGAGCTAAATAAAGACACCCCTGTTCTAGCAACATTTTAGCCCACGCTGTTTGCTTTGAAATGATCCATAGCTGTCGGTCTGAGACGAGGGGGCGGAGTTACGCACGTCAGCTGTGTGCTTGGCCATTAAGTGGTATTTCAGACTCGACGTGCTATGATGATAGCTCGGTTTACAACTGCAAAACATACAGGTAACTTTGGTCTTGTCATTGGAACAATCTGGCAACTTTTTAAAAGTAAACTTTCCATTCATAAACTATTTAAGTATCCGTTGTGTCTCGCGCTGCCGTGGCTGGCAAAACAAACGTCGTGGACCTGTGCAGAGCGATTGATGTTTTGTTTCTGGTTTATTTATAGAGCAACGTAACATCCGCTGTGACGTCTGCGCGTTAATCTCGCGAGAAAATTTTTGATCCCGATAAAATTCATTTAAATTAATGCCAATAAAAGCACTAAACTGACAGCTCTAATATATATATATATATATATATATATATATATATATATATATATATATATATATATATATATACTTGCTCTAAAAACAGATTAAAACCGAATGTAAAAACCAAAGTCAAAACAAAAACAAAACTATGATGAAACCCCAAACTATTATGACGCTTATCCCCAATTGTGCCTTTGAGGGGGAATGTAACAGTGTCCGTTGAGCCTTGAGTATCTTTTATTGTTTGCTTTCTATTCTTATTGTTTCACATTTTCAAGAGCCCCCCCCCCCCACTGGGTTTTCAGGTGAGCTGGAGCCTATCCCGGCTGACCTTGAAGGCGAGGCAGGATTCGTCTGCAGTTAATATCGCGGGGGCCATTCATACTCCATTTCACACCCATGAACAATTTGTTTTGGGAACGGAGGACGAAACCCACAAGAGCGCGTGCGAAATTCTACCCGCGGAAATAAAAGCCAAAATAAAACGACTCACCCCCTCGGATGACTGCGCAGGATCATTGAAGGCAAGTCGACTTCATGTGTTGGGCTGGGTAAAAATTCTGCAAGTGTAAAAAGAAGTGAACGGCATGACGTAAAAAGGAGAAAAACAATCAATACATTTCCAAAAAGCAGAGACGCTCATACCCCGCTTCCGACGTAAAAAGGAGAAAAACAATCAATACATTTCCAAAAAGCAGAGACGTTCATACCCCGCTTCCGTTTCTTGGTGAAACTTCAGCAGCAAAGACATTGACAGGTTCCGCAGCACCAAATATGATTGCTTCGGCTTGTCGCCTTTAAAAAAATCAAATCGTCACGGGCTGGAACGGCAATTCAACTAAACTAAATATTAGTCCAGTGATTCACAGGCAAGCTAAATCGTTTCCGTTTATAAAGTAAATGTTTAAGTTTGACACTTGTATTTATTTTTTTTAAACAGCCGTGATTCCCTTTTCTTTACTTTCTGCAGAGGAATAACAAATCTAATGCATTTTACATCATGTTTTGATTTGAGAGTGGAATGTGCAGTGCTCCCAATGCATTTCCGAGGATAGAAAAAGAGCTTGGATCAGGATTTGGAGATTTGCTCACTTTTCAAACACCAAGCTATTATTCTTGACACTAAAAGCAGGCTCGGTTAATGCTCGGCTTACTTTTGATCATTGGATAGTGTCGTATTAGTAACCTAGAAGTGTTTTTCATGGAAATATACATTCAAAAAAAACAAGGTTGACCAATGTGTTGTCAGATTAAAAAAAACAATGATACTGTAAAATCCATAAAACACTAAATACAATAATAAGAAATGAATACATTAAACAAAGCTGAAAACTCTTTATGGATGGACATTCGTGATCGTGTTTATTTTCATACACGCAAATGCAGTCAACATTCTACAAATCAGAAAATGACGCAAAAATATTTTTGGTTTGTTTTGAAGGCAATTTTTTTCAAACAGATTATTATTCTAACTGTAGGGTCTATTTTACGAAATATGTTTGTGCCCAATCAAGTCATTTTCATTATTGACGGTAAACCGAAGACAAATCAGCCTTGGTGGAGCTCAAATGTACATTTGAGTGCAGTTTGACTTCTTCTGTGAATGAAAACAAAGCATCTTTCGGTGTCAGTATCTCCCCAAAATGTGACTGCAATCTCAACAGGCAGCAGATTATAAATAAAACAAACCGCGCTTACAAAAAAAAAAAAGAAAAGAAAAAAAGACACGGCCGGTCTACGGAGACAAGACCTTGACATGGAAAGTCTCAGAGTCGTGACCTCTTCATTTGACCTCGGCCGATATGTTTCCACAGGCAATTCCATAATTCTCCGGCCAACATTTAAAATGCTTCCTGTTTGCCAGGAAGTTCCACATCACTCTGTGGGAGCAGCCTCGGCAGCAGCAGCTCAAGCGTGCGAAAACGGCCCGCCGCGCACTATGCGCCGAGTTAATTTATATCATGTCTCATCGCCTCTTTTTTTTTTTTTTGGACTACACGCACACGTGTGCACAATCAGGTGGAGACGAGCGGCTTGGCTTACTGCTGCCGCTACGTGCACATGTGCTACGCTACATGCGTGGCCGTAAACACAAGCACATGTCTGTGTGCGTGATGAGTTATTTTTCTCACACATACACACACGCTCTCTCTCTGTCTCTTACTCTCTATTTTACAGTGTTGTTATTCGAATGCGTGTGTGTGCGTGCGTGCGCGTGCTAGCGTGTGTGTGTGTGTGTGTGTGCTGGTGCGGACTGTGAAACTGATGAATGACCAAGCATGGCAGATTCATAGTCCGGATCCTGGTGCAGCTGGAGAGGAAACTAATGGCAAGCTGGGACTGAGGAGGTCTCAGAGCTAATACCTGTCTCTTCCATCAGGAGACCTAGGGGCATTTTTTTACACCCAGCCAAATAAGAGCCCCCTGCCCCCACACACACACACACACACACACATCACCAGCACTCCTACTTTTAACACCTTCCAACTCTTACGCACTCAAAGCCACCCCTCCCCTCCAAGATAAATGCACAAATATACACATGTACGCATGCATGCACACACAAGCACTCAAGCCGGCAAACATGCAGCAACATAAAAATGGACAAACACCCCGCCCCCGCTGAGCCCCCGCAAAAAACTTGCTTTAATAGTAAAGCGGCGGGCATCAGCTGTCACAGAGTAAATGTGCGTCCAAAAGACAAGGATGGGCACTTTACTGGACATTGCCTTTTACTCCCCTGCTGATCAGACGGCAAAGTCCCCCGCATTTGTACAGGGTGAGGTGAGTCACTCATGCAGATTTAATTTGGACCGTGGAAAATGTTGCGCTTTGTACCCATTTGCCCCCAGCAAGCAGGTTTAATATGGAAACCCCAATTTCAGAGGAAAGGCTTTAAGTGAGATTTGGAACTTTCTTCGCCGGCATACAGTGCCAGCCATTTGCAGACCCGACCACGTGTAAAAAATAAAAATAATCCCCCCGCCCAATCTTGTTATCGCTCAAGTACAACACTGTTGAGACTTTGGAGTACAGCTATTCATTTTCTTCACCTTTTCTGCTTTAAAATTTCAAATGCTGGCTACTGGACCTGTGGCTTGAAAGCAAAGCATGGAGAGTCTCTGTCACCCACATGCACACGCACTCACTGAGTTTGGCAATCGGTCATTGCCATCAGCCCCCTCAAAATAGCCATCCTCTCGCCTTTATGGCTGGCCGCTTCTTCATTGACAATGTTTTTGTGGCTCAATCATAAGCGCATTATATTTTATGTGTGGGATCGAAGCTTGATACGTTTTTTTTTCCATTGCAACGTGTCGGTAGATGTGCACCGCTCAATTGCTTGGTGTGCATGTAGAGCATGTAGCATATGAACAAATAACAAGTTGTCATAGTGCACCTCAGGTCATCTTTCCCTATTGAAATAAATGGAAATTCCGTTAATTGGTTCTAGCCGACTGCCAAATATGAAACATTTCTAAAGCGTTTCTGTAATTAGAAAATCAGTCATCTAAATTGAATGTAAATCATTTCAATGCACATGGTGCCGTCTTTCTACAAGTATACATGGAGATGTCTCAGCTCCTCAGTTAGCCGCCGTAATACTATTCACTCTTTTCAGAGGATAAAGAATATCTTAATATACAACAATACGCTGTGCATAAAGCACCACTGTACACTTACTTCCCTAAATAGACGAGAATAGGCCCTTTACCGGACATTGCCTTTTGCTCCCTGCTAATCAAATTCCAAAGCCCGCCCCTCCATTTAGACAGAGTGAGGTGGGAGTGGTAAAAGGGTTGTGGGGAGGGTGGGGCTCACTCATGCAGCTTTAATTGCGCCTGTGGAAAATGTTGCGGTTTGTACCCATTTCCCCCAGCAACCAGGTTTAATATTGAACCCCGGTCCCGATACATATATTAATGTTTGCAGTCATGCGCCTCCTGATGTTCTCCTCATTAGCGCTCTATCGCATTGCCATCCACAGAGCTGGGCTGCAAATAAGAATCAGAGCGCAGAGTGGAAGTCATTAGTCAGTTTTGAGTGTGCATATGTTCAATTGACCCACAGTATGTAAATTCTTGCGATGCTGGCCTTGCATATGGGCCAAGTGCCTCACTGGAGGCCCGTCCAGCATGGTGCCTCATTACAGAGCGCCTTCCTAGAGTCCTCGCTGTTAATTAGGGAGCCTTTTGTCCGTCACGTGACTCCTACGCTCTGACACTCGGAGGTCACGCTAAGGACTTATGGATCCTCCCCGGCCCGCCTGCCGCGTCCGTCGGTCCGGGCTGCAAGTATGTTTGCGTTCACATTTTTCATTTTCTTCACTTTCTTCGATCGAGCGTCCGACTCATTCATCAACGCTTGGCGGACAAAGCCGTGAGGGCAGTGGAAATTCCAGAAGTGGAACACATTCCATTTTGGGACGCAGGTCGACTTACGATTAGGTTTTAATCCAAGCTCTTTTACTTTTCTCATTTTCAATTGTGATTACTCATAATTGGCAGAATTAAATTTAAAAGATCGCTTAATCAGATGACAAATGTAATCGATACATAATGTATATTTTCTCTTTTCCTATCCATTAAAGGCAGAATATTTGACTGTTTTGTCCCTTAGAATTTGTGTAACTTTACAAGAGAGAGAAAAATGTACACAATTCTTCGCAGATTTTAAAAGCACTAATATTGGACGATTACCAGTAAATGAGACAGACGATTAATTGTCCAGGCCCTGATTGTTAGCCCAATAGCATAAGTCTGGTGTTGGATTTTACATATTCATGGACGAAAAAGGGAATGCGATGACTGGTGATGAAGGGACGTGATAAGTAGCAAACAGGAGGATAGGATAGAATAGGACAGTGAGCCAGCATAGAACTTTAGTGATATGTGTACTTTCAAAAAAATACTTTACCCTATAAGGAAGGTAACGTGGCAAGTATTAGACGGTAAAGGACAGGACAGGACAGTGAAAAGTAATGCTACATCCAATGAGGAAGGGACATGATGGTTAGGAAATAGTACAGGACAGTAAAGGATAGGACATAATTACTGTCTTGGATTGTATCAATATGTGAACTGGGAAGGCAGTGGTGCACTCTCAGGAAGAGACGCTGTAAGTAGAAAGTATGACAGGATGGCACAGGACAAGACAGGACATGGGGAATTATGTGATCTACTGTCCATGCGCACTAAAAAGGCAGTTCTTCACCCTGCGAAGAAAGGCACAGGCCAGGACAGGACATGGGTGTTCAAATTTGAAGGTATTGCGCTGAAGTCAATATTGTGGTTCATTCCATCTCTATTTCTGCACACTGCTATTGTTTTCCCACCCCCCCTTCCCACCATCAAGTATTTTTCTTTTTTACCTTTTCACCTGCTTGTCAGACTTGTGAAGCCCTCGGTGAAATGATCTCCAGGGCAACAACAACAAAGCACTGTCAAGATCCCAGCGCAGCATCCTGCGGCTTAATTGTTATTAATTTACTGCAATTAAAAATGTGTCTCTCTCTCTCCCTCCCTGTCTTTTTTCTTCATGCCTTGACAAGCATGGATATTGTTTACACGCCAAGAGAAAGTGTTGAGGAACATTTCCAAGGAATGTCATCGTCTATGCATCGCTCTGAGCAATTCCGGCACGAATCGCGATAAAGCCCATATTTGAATAGGAGCGGATATCAAACACATTCATTAGCTTACATGCTTCACTTGATTAATTATATCTGAAGAAAATTGCGGCCACTTCGGATCTTAGTCTGCTAGTATCGCCATGTGCCACGGATCCCTAATTTCCAAAAGAAAGAGGAGGCGGGTGGGGTGCTGGAGGGGGTGAGGGGATTTTTTTTCTCTTCCCTTCCCAGTCTATCCCGGACAGCCTGCCTCTCTCTCTCCCTAAGGAAATGAACGTATTCAAATGTATCTCCATCAATGAGCACAGTAATTATGAATTCAGCACTAATTAGTAGATACACTACTTTCCTTGCATATTTGATTTCCACTGTGAGATGTTAATAAGGGAAGTGCCCATTTTTGTCCTATCTCATAAAAATTCCAGAGTGTTGGCGAGGGGGGAGGGAGGGTGGCTTGTGGTGGTGGGGTGCTGGATGGGGGGTTTGAGGTGGGGGGGCAGATGGTGCGAGGGAAGCAGGGGATGCATTAACTATGCATGGAAGTCGAAAAAAATAAGTTGGCAGATAATTGGCGTGGTTACTGAGGGGCTAAAACAACACTGCTTACCTTAGTTAACATTCTGCTGGCTAAAGATGCCTTTAAAAAAGAAAAAAAAGAAAAGAAAAGACACCCTGGCATTGTCGCGCTTTGCTAGGCAAATAAAGGCGCCCGAGACCCTGAACACAACGGTAACGTGTTGAAACCCGAACATGGCGCGCCGTTTTCAGCACTGAGCACATATTAGCATTTGAAGAATAGACAAGCACTCGTTTTTTTTCTCCGCCTCCCCTCCAATCTTTTTTCTCAAATGTCATGAAAAAGTAAAAAGCCCCAAACTGTTTTTGCTCTCTCACAACGCCAAGGGGTAATTACACTATTTTCCCTGAGAGACAAAAATAAGAGAAACCCTCCCCTTCTTTGATAATGTTGCTGAAACATATTTACAGTGAACCACGAGGCTTGTGATTTATTAATATTAGGAGACGGCTTTTGTTGCCTTCCTCCGCCGCCCCGTGATTAGCGCGTGGCTGCTACGCCGACAACACGGCTAAGTGGATTAGATTATCAAAGCGGCGTAATATGAAATAAAATCAACGCTCATTGGAAGCGAAGGACTTCGCGTTTTGGATTAGCCAGCAGATGGTCAGCCCTTATGCCAGCGCCTCTGCGCGAGCGCGGCGTGTCAAAGGCCGTACCTTTACCAAACAGCGTTGACATATTTCTGGACAAGGCACACTCGCGTTGGATACAGTGGATTTATCTAATTAATCCAATCATCTCTTCTGAGTGGGGGATTTCGGTGCCCATTTGTCGGTCCCCTCATTTTCTTTTCTTGCGAACTGGCGTCCTTGTAGCCGCCTGCCAGGCTGCCCCTCCCTTCCTCACTCGAGGAGACTGTTATGACCAGGCGATGCCCGTGCCAGCCTCTGGCTGCCGCAGTGAGATAGTGGGTGCAAAAAGAGGCAAAGATAAAAAATAAAAAAAAGCTAACAAATACAGAGGATGGGGGATAGGGGGAGGAGGTGACACATTCACACACAGACATAACTGAACAGACCTGGCCCAAAGAAACTAAGACGATTTCTGCACAATCAAATGTACTTTTTAAAAAATGTAATAACATGGTAAAAACATGGTAATGACACTGTAAAAATATGTAAGTCATCCAAAATCATCTTCAGCACATTTGTTAACAATATAACATTTAAAATCATCATATTGCATCTTTTGAAAATGTCTGGCTTTTCTCATTTATATATATTTTTTCATTTAATGATGAGGTAAAGACAATGTAAACCTAGCAACAATGTCGCAAGAAACAAGGGATGCTCTATATAGTGGCCATACTTGCAGCTATATTCAGCGACATACAGTAGTTAACAATATTAAATTTTGTACAACACTTTATGATGGCTGTGATGTCAATTAGAGCCTAGACCTGCACCAAGGCCGAACAATCTTGTAAGCCTTCAGACCCATTCGCCTCCTACACATACCTGCACCAAGGCCGAACAATCTTGTAAGCCTTCAGACCCATTCGCCTCCTGCACATGCCTGAATTTTCTCATTTAAGATTCATGTTTCTAATCAACACTTAAGGAAAATGTAAATGTAATAATAATGTAATAATACGATAATAACAGTGTAATGACGATGCAAAAGAAATTTGTGAGCAATATCCAACAGAAGCAGTACTTAATGATGGCAGTGGTGTCAATTAGTGCGCAGACCTCCACCTAGACCCAAAGATCCTAATTTGGATTGCCACCAAATTGGACGCCTTCCTACCCGCCCACCTCCGGCATATGCCTGAATTTTCTCATTAAAATTCATGCGTCTAATATTTAAGTAAGGCAAAGGTAATGATAATAGTCATAATAATAATAATACATTTTACCAAAATGATCGGTAAACAGAACCTCACTATACTGAAGATACATTTTTAAACATGTTACTAATAAGGGGTCATGTCATCATAAACTGTTAACAAATAAATGTGTAATGTCATGGTTTTGGCTCACTATTTAGCATCTCTGTAATTTTTTTTAACCAGTTGTCACAATGAGCTGCTATAAACTAAAACAATAAGAATCCCATTGTGACAAATGTAAGGAGCTATGTTTAGGAGCTATTACAATTTGACATAATGTTGCATGCCGGATCAGTATTTGGCAAGTACTCAGATATTCGCCCCACATAAAATCTTTCTGTTAACAAGTGAATTCCTAATCAGAGTAGATTATTTGTTCCTTAATGTTTTGGCTCTTATTCAGTATTTTTTTTGTTATCGAACTTTTTATTGAATTTTTTTAAACAGTTAGAAAAAGGCAAAACATGGTCACGTGTTTAGGTACATAGAACATCAGTTCTGGGCATCAAAATAGAACATACATCGCATAGACATCCCGGTGAAACGGGTTATTACTCCTGCCCTCCCATATATACACTGTCCTGAACACCGTGTCACATGAATAGTAAAATACTGTAATAAAATAAAATAATAATAATAAACAAAAATATTTAGTATTTTTGCACAATCTTTGCTCGGTCGCCAACGAGGGTAACAGCAATCTGCCTTGGTGCAGGTATACTGTCAATAACATGGGAAGACAATTTAACAATATATATCGGTTTATCGTTACGGGATGGTGTCAAATGCGCTACTGAGTAGTAGCAGCGTTGTGTGAAATAGATGATAAAAGATTCCGCTGTCCCTAATCTTGTGGCCAGTGTGTGTCTCCACACAGATATTGATGGCTTCCGGCACACGCACGCTCGCAGCCACAAATACACACTGGGGAGGTCAGCCACTCTTGAGATCTCCTTAATCTGTGATCAGATAAACTACACTAAAGCCAAGCCGGGCAATGGGGGGCTATTATGAATGACGTGGATGTCGCTCAAGCGCGCGCGCCCGCCCGTGCAACAAACACACACACGTGCGCACAAAGGAGGCCCCCTCACACTCTTATTTGACTTTGCGTGTGCTTCGCTGGGTTTATTATGACAGGCTGAGCGGCGGGGAGGGAATTAAACTGTTAAGCAGACATCAGAGGCAGTCTAATGTTTAATGCAGGAGCCGGGCCATGTGCTGACTGATAATGAATACAAACAGGCCAACGTCTTATTTGTTGTGCTTTTCATTGGGAGCGATTGGGGTGCTTGACATCCACAGCTAATGTACTGTACGGAGGCCATTGTTCAATCCCGACACCCCTCCTCCTTTTTCCTCCGCCGCCATATCTCTTTCTGTTTTTTTTTTCTCGCCATCGCACTTGTCTCCTTTTATTGGGCTGATTCTTCAAAGCTGCCACTTGTCACCGGCGTCAGCCGCCGCCGTCCGGGCCCGACGTTGTCGTCGTCGTGGTAATTCCCCGCTTCTATCTCCATCGCGGTAATGTGTTGATGGGACGCGGTAATAGTTGTTAAAAGGTCACCCAGTGTGCCGTAATTGGCTCTTTCATACTCCACTACGTTTACTACGACAGAAGGCACGACCTCGCTGGCAGAGATGGTAAATATGCCATTTTGAGGCTGTAATTATAAGCCGGCGCAGCCTTCCCGGATCTCCTCCTTTGACCCCTTCGCCTCCGCGCGCGCTCACTTTGGAGACGGACCGCCAGTTGGCAACCCTTCTGCACCAATGAGCTCCAATTTAAAAATAAAAACACCAGCTAATTAAATAAAAGAGGGCCCAATGTTTATTACGGCGTGTTTTGATAATCTTACAAACTTAACGCGTATACTTGCGCAAACAATTTAATCACTGACGTTACGTTGTGACAGCCCAGGGAATAAATAGTAAATACATATATATATTTTTTCTTTTTCCCAACCACAGCAGCTTCCACTTCTGTCCTTAATTAGATAGAAACACAATAATTAAGTGGAAAATATGATTTATGTTACTTGGGCATTGGTTGTTAAGTTGAATCAATGGAGTCATGAATACAGTCATACAAAAGGGAGCCTATGTGCAAAAGAGACGTAATTGCACTAATCACGCAAACAGTAAACACGTGCATGAGAACATTGCTGAGATTAATTCTCGACTCCCCTGCCCCCCCCCAAAAAAAAACTGCCACAGTGCCGCGATAATTTCATCACGCTGGTGTTGCCGATTCACTTCACAAATTTGGACTCATTAAAGCGCGCGGCAATGTAACAGCGCAGATCAAAATTGGACAGAAAAAGATTCCACCAGTGATGCTGTTTTGTTTGAAGCCAAAGAAAATGTCAATCTTCAAATTAAATAATGAAACTATTGTTCATTTTTTTGATTGGCTTCTATGTGTATCTAAAAAATTTGGTTTTGATGATTTTTATTGTGATGCCTGTATATTAATGGCTGCACATTATTACAATCCAAAATGCAAAAACAGATCATACACGTGTGACACCATTCAATTACATTTGCAGATTTATATTTAAAATAGTTTTTTTATGACGACATGCATTTCGATAATTTTGATTTATTTATTTATTTTTTATTTTTAGCTAGTAACAATTTTGGAAACATGATTTTCACTGGACACTATTGGATGAAGTCCATCTTGTTTTGATAAAATATTTGCATATCTATGTGTAACATTATTTTATTTTCACACGATTTATACACGACGGTACATTTTACCATTCGTACGGATTGCAGATTAAAGAAAAATAATAATAAAAATGCAGCTACGTTACTTTTTGACCATATAAAATTCACAAAATGGATGTCGGTTATTATCTTCAAATTTTGCAAGATGCAGCTTCCAGGATGCCGTCATCGTGGAAACACAGGTTGCCATGATGATCGGACCGCCGCCTTTGCTCCGTAATGCCAGATTTTTTTTTGGGGGGGGGGGGGGATCCAATATACCCGACAAGTTGTCCGTGATCAAACCTGATATTGCTGCTGTTGAACGACGTGTCACAAACATTTCATGTACTAAAGTCAATATTCAGCATGTGATGCGATGGGGGGAAGCGAGGGGCGGGGTGGCTATGAGGGGCTACAGATGCATAGCACCTCCCCGTGGCACTGACCATCTTATTATGAGGCGTGACTCGCCTCATGCCTCCATATCTCATCCACTTTTAACCACCTTGGAGATTTTTTTTTTTTTTTTTGTGAAGTCAAGAAAGCCTTTTGAATTACAAAAGCATCCTGACAGCAGGGAAGAAAAAAAAACAATCCAACAACAACAACACAGTGAGTGCTTATTTGAGGAAACTTATCATCCAGTCAGACAATATCTGCTCCCCTATTGAAAAGTGCTGCCATCACCGTAACGCGGTTATGGTAACTGCTCGGGCTGAAGTCGCCAAATCTTATTGTCAAATCTCCTACGATATCATAATAACGCTCCGGAGCGGGGGCAGCAGAGTTTGACAATAATATATCTGTGGAAATCTACCCCTTCCCCGCCCCGCATAACCCCCCTCACCCCAACTCCTTCCCCACACCCCCCGTCCCCCCTACCACCTCCTCTGTGCAGATCCTCAGCGAGAGGCACATCAGAGGAGACATTTGCGCTTTATGAAGTGCATTCATTTGGCCATTTGCCATGTTTCCTCACCAGAGGACGGCGATGATGAATGAGAGAAGAGAAGAAGCAGATTTTCTCTCCCACCTCTCGGTGCTCCCCTGTGATTACTAATACAGAGCCCCTGCAAACCTCCCACACTATATGAAAACTGTAGGCTCGCGCTCATATCCCGGGTAATCCGCAATTTCCCCAGAATCATTAAACTGAGACTAGCATCTCTGATGGCTGGCGATACTTGACATATTATGATTATTATCAGAGCGACACCTTGTTGTTCCCCGGCAAAGTGGCGCCGGGTCGGGTGAAAATCGATGTGGAAGACTGGCATAATAGCCTTTCTACAGTGATGCCTTTGACAATAAAAGAACCCCCCGCACCCCCCATTGCGATGTGCAAGACAAATCACTTCAACGTCAGTCCTCCTGTGATTTTTACTTTTTGGGGGTGGGGAGAAATATCTCCGGAGCAAGACGCTGTGACGAATGGAAAGTTTGGAGTCGGGATGCAAACTTGTAAGCGCTACCCCTGTTTTCATCCCATGACATGAAATCGCATCGCGGCGTCGTGCTCGGATGCAAAAAGGAAGCCTTTGGCGCCTTCCTCGGCTCCGATCTAAACGTATTTGCATTAATGTGAAAAACTGACATGAATATGTATCGTTAGTTAGTTTGGGGGGGTGCCTCCAACGCTCTAAAAGTTAGTCCCGCTTTACAAAAACATTTCATAGTTATGATGTGACAACAGCGTGTTTTTGCGACAGTGGAAAATTCAAGCCGGGACTCATTGAACGGATGTGAGCAAATACCCTCGATGACACAAACTCTTCTAATAATGTTTTTTTAAAGGCTATTTTAAAGGAGAAATATGAAAGTATTACATTTCTCATTTGTGAATAGAGAAATATATTATTTTTGTCATTCTGATACTCATTTTTGTAAGTTTTTGTGCAAAATCCTTAAAATCAGGCTCATTTAGGTTTTCTTTTTTTTTTTTTTGCATTTTTTTTGGACAAAATCCTGCTACATTTTCGTGGGATGGAGCAAATGAGGATTACAGTCAAATTGTATTTTTTTTTCTCATTAGGTATCTACATTATGTTTAGTAATAGAGTGACAAAATTTTGGTCAGTTTTCCCCTCTTTATTTTCGCGACATTTTTGTACAAAATCCCACAAAATTCTTTGCCGATTCCGCCAATGTTTTGTGTGGTCAAGTTCAGTTCATTCTCATTTAATAAAAGGTTAAAGTAGTTGGGGTTTTTTTTGCTGAATTTTTGCAGAAAATCCAACATTTTTTTGTGGTGAGACTAGCCTAAAGACTATGACTGTTTTTTAAAACTCCTTCGATAAAGGTTTCACCCTTTCATACACCCTCTAACCTGATAAACTGTCCACTGTAGTGACCGCTGTCTCTGAAAGGGTTAAAGTCAGTTAAAAAAAAAAAAGTATCAGTTTTCTCTTCTTTTTTTTGAATACATTTTTGTCCAAAACCCAACTACATTTTCATCAGATTTGTCTAATGTAGAGTGCGGTCAAATTGAGTTCATTCTAATTGACTAGCAAAATTCAAGTTAATAATTAAGTCTTTGTTTCAGAATTTTGTTTTTAAACAGTTTTCTTCTTTATCAAATTTTTGATGAAACAAAGTTCTCCTGAAATCAGACCCGAGTGTGCGTGAACTTGGCTAACGAGAACATCAGAGAAGTGAAAGTGAAATCTTGTCAAAGCTATATTGGTATGGAGCATTTAGCTTTCAACGATCGCCGGGTTGCGTGTTGGTGTGCTGTGAGAAAACAAAACAAAACGAAGCGCTCCACATGGGCGTCATTCAATTGGATTCTTTTCCATCCTCCTACTGGAACGAACGCTCCCTCTGACCATAAATGCCTGGAAGTGGAGGCGAGCTCAACCACTGCGGGCCGTCGCCGCCGCCGCCGCTACGGAACACTGAAACACTCAAACTTCCAAATGCATCATTGACTCCACACTCCCTTTACTGATTATTAATAATGCTCCCGAGGTGAAAAGGATGGAATTCACCAAGTTTGAAATGCTGAATCCAGAGTATTCAAGTCTGCCGCGACGGTGACGGTGAGAAGCCGGGGAAATTTATGTTGGAAGGAGAGGAAAAAAAATGTATGTTCAGCGGATCAAGTCCAAAGCTAACATATTATCTTTCGCTATGCCCTCCCTTCATGGCCTCAGTCGCTTCTAGCGTGTAATTCGCTGACATGAGGAGAGAAGAGCGAAGCTTCTCTCTCCTCCGCACCGCAGGTAATATCATCTCAGCACCGCTATAAATAACTCTGGCGACTGTAGTCATTAGAACCTTTCTGCTAGCGTAGCGCCACCTTGACGTAAAAGCTTGGTCGATTATTTTTATTTATGTATTTTTTTGCTTGGCTTTGCGACGCAAAATATGAGCGACCACGGGAGTTTCGATAACATTTAGAGAAGGATTGTCAAACACAGAAATGGAAAATGAACACACTCACAGGGAACACAGCACATAAGCTAACGCTAACACTGAATGGGAATATGCTGAGAAAATGGAGGAACGTATGGATGAATATTTTCAAACCGCAAGCATGGCACTCTTGAGGGCAAAATATGTATTTTTTTATGTCCAAAAGGGCCAATGCTAATTTTCCGAGTCCCAGAAAGCACGGCAACAGCTGGCGTCGTCGTCCCGGCGGTACGGTCGCTCATTAGTGCCCGTGTAACTCGTTGGAATCAATTTGAAGTGGTCATTTCTTGACACATTAAGAGGTGATGTGGAATTTTGTATTTTATATAGCGTTTGCAAGTATGGAATAAATGACATATGGCAAATTACTAGAATATATACTGGTTGGTAAATGACCAGTAACAGAACATAGTCTTATTACAGTGCTCATCTGCTATATCGCTTTTCTTCCATCGCTCCCCTGCTTTACTGCATATTTTTAATACTACCTCCGATCAAATTAAGTTTATGGTTTCTTTTTAATCAGACAATTGATTATTTTTTTAATTTATTTTTTTGGGAGGGTGAAAATATATATTTTTTTTACCTTGGTGACAGTTTCAGCGATCACATCAGCCTTCGTCGAAGCTGTCACTGCTTCCTTGTGTCTTAAAAACAGCTGACTGGGTTGGAAAACCTTCAAAATAAGGCTCTGGTCAACCAAAACTATTAAGTTAGTAGTTTTTCTCTTCACCATAAAAAGACCATTGTCTGGAAAAAAAGAAACCTTCAACCTCATGATCATTTTCCGAAAACAAAAATTTCTGATGTACGTCAAGGTTGTTATGGTAAATGAAAACTAACAAAATAACAAAAACTAAAATTGAGAAGAAAAAAAACCCCATTTTCATTACCGAACTAAAAATAACAAATGCTTTGGAAAGAAACAAAAACGAACTCAAACTACATGTTATGTTTATGAAGCTAGCCAAAACTAACCAGCATTGTGGCGAAAATGTCCTTTGTTTTCTTTTGTTTTTGTCAATTAATATCATGCGTGAGCTTTTGGGGTTGACTGAAAAGGTAGCGACAGAAGAAAGGTCACTTGCTGCGAGAATTGTGTTTGACTTTATTTCACACTATTTTATGACCTTGTCTTTTTGTCAGAATTATTATTTTTTTATGGCTCTTATTTCGATTGAAAATATGTTGAATAACTGAAAATATATTGCGGTATAACGTGATACAAAATGGCCGACATTGTGTTAGAAGATGGTTTCCAAATTGCCTAGCATAAATATGTTAGCATTCAGCTAAGAGACGTTTAGTTGGAAGAAATATGGTTGGTTGATCATTTTGGCGTTTAGTTGCATTGGAAAGTAAGGTTAACATTCTCGCTGGGCGTTTTAACCCCCGCTCAAGTTTTGATCGTACAACAGAATCGACACGGTCTTATATTGGAGCTCGGGGCATCACGGCTAGTTGGACCGCCATGCACACAGGGCATCGCGTCCTTTTGGAACTTAATGACGAAAAATATCCAGAGTGTGCGAGGGCATTTCGGCGAGCGGCAATCCCCCCCGTACCCTCTGACTACCCCCCCTCCTCCCACCCTGAGGGTGAGCCGCACTCCCGTCTTTTTTCCGGCGCGCGTGTGCGCGCTGGTGACAATTTGGGAGGATGGGTCAGATGAAAGACAACAGAAGGAAAGCGGGATCAAAAGGCACGCGCTTTCCTGTCTGGCTGCTTGTTGCGAGAGGGCCATGCATAGTGCATTGGATTGATATCAAGGTCTCTGTACACAGCCTAACATGCAGTGGCCTTATTATTCTTTACTTCAATAACAAAGCCGCCGTCTTCCCCTCTTCCCCTCGCCATCAAAGGCGCCGCTCTCCACAACCGAAGCAACGTATGGCATGCGAGGCATTCATCTGCCCTGAAATTTAAATAACCCCCTTTGAAAGTCGTCTTCGGGATACAGCCGCGGCCGACCGCCAGGCGTTGGTCATCCCGAACGCGGCGCTTTGCTTTGCTTTCCTCACGCCACATAACTTTTCATGGGCGCTCAATCCAAAGCTGTTTTCACGCCGGGCGTAGCGGCATCGACTCCCTCGCCCCGCGTGACAATAACTAAGTTGTCCGCATCCATTCCGCGGAGTTATCCACCCGTAGCCCATAAAACCGAAATAACACCGAGGTTTACTCACAGTGAGGGGTGAGTCTCGCGCCGGACCCGGGCAGCCATTTGAAGTGACAGGGCCGCCCATCATGCACCTCTAACGGGGTCAGGGGGGCGTGGGGGAGGGCTTGTGGGGGGACTTGATCCAGAGCGAGGCCAAAGGGACCGCCAGGCCTTTAGAGAGGATGGATGGAGCGCTGGTAGGAAGGAAGGACGGCTTGATTACATCATTTTTCAACACGAGGAGAGAGAGAGAAAAAAGAGAGAGAGAGACCTGTAAGGACCTTTGGGCAGCTGGATTGACAGTCGACCGCTCTGCTAATACATTTTGGAGTGATCTGTCAAAAGGAAGAAATTGTTCTTGTCCAACGAGTTAAGGGACGGCGAATAGGAGAAGGGAAAATCACAACATTTATCAATGCTGGTCGTGCAAAGGGGCCGCATTATGGAAAATTGAGTTTTTAATATCTTGTGTACAAATAGTTTGGTCTCTGGAGTGCGGTGGAGTATGACATTGAGCAACCAAAGAAACTTTTTGTAAACTGCCCGTTTTCAAAATGTGTCTGTGATGATGCACTGTTATGTAAAAGTGAGGCTAATTTACATAATAACCACTCCCAAAAATGGTCTACCCCCCGTGACATGATGAGCTAGGCTAAGTGAAGATCCGGAGCCACTTTAAGCCTCCATTAGATAAAATGATTTTTTTTCTTCTTGTAGCGATGAAAATAATCACTTCAGCCATGATGAACCTTCAGAGCAGAGCTCATTTCAGCGGGAGTTCCAGCCACGACTGCTTCAAACCGAAATTGCTCCTTGAGACTTTCTTTCAACACCCCGTGTCTGCTTCCGTGAGTAGAAAGCTGCCAGAGATGACCGAAAGCTGGGCGGATTTGCACACATTCACCGGCGAGATCCAGATGGTGAGAGCCAGCCTCTTAAACGACGCGAAAGAGAAGTTTGCCAAACACCGGCTGGAACGTACACACTCGCTGGCGAGATCTAGCCCTATTGCACACACCCTCTCAAACAAGATCCAGCCTGCTCTTCTGCATTACACTTACAGGTGAGATGACAAGAACCAGCCTGCCGGGCCCCATCGAATAGAAGACGGCCAAAGGATGCATGCATACAGCCGGAATGCATACATTCTCCAGCAAGACCAGCCCATTATTACACACAGTTGCTGCCGAGATCCAGTCTGCTGTTACGCATACACTTGCAGGTAAGATGGTGAGATTGCCGGGTGCACACACACACACTCACCAGCGAGATCTAGTTCACTCCTACAGCCCAGTGTTACACTGACCGGCGAGCTACGGCCCTCTGCTACACATTTTCATGTAGTGTATACACTTACCAGTAAGATAAGGAGAGCCAGCCTGCCGAGCGCCTCGGAAGAAGAGAGTGCCGAAACGTCCGCCGGCATGCACACCCTTGCTGGCGAGATCAAGCTCATTGTTACACTCTACAGGAGAGATCTTGCCCAGCGCTTTGCATACACTTGCTGGCGAGTGCAAGCGGTACTGGTGGGATCCAGGCCACTGTTCCACATGCATTCAATTGCGTCACAGTGACATTTTTGCGGGGAACGTCACGCAAGTTCACGGCAGGCTCCGTGTCAGCGCCGTAACTTGAGTTTGTCGTTTGTCATCTGTGTCGCGTGGCGGATGCCTTTTGTTTTTGGTGCATTTCCTGAACGTCTTCAAATATTCCCCGAAGGCACGCTGCGGTGTGATGTTGCACCACCTGTTTTCAAGGCGCGCCGGCTGGCTCCCCCGGGCCCCTCGACAAATCATCTCGCTTGTTCCTCCTGCGGGGAAAGAGACACAGTCACTCCTGGGTTTTGGGTGTCACATCGTTGCCGAAAGACGCCGGAGCAAAGTCGACATTTGCGTCCATCCGTCCCAGCAGTTCGTGAGAGGAAATTGGCAGTCGTTTGGAAATGATGGAAAATTGTCTCAGCTTTTCTTTTTTTTGTTTTTTGGGTCATGCTTGATAATACAATGTGTTTGTTTGATAATTTGTGAATGAAAGACAAACATTCACACGCCAAACTTCAATTGTATGACCTGTTCGCAACATTTCAGACACGAGGTAACTCAATGTGCTTCACACAAGTCAAGCCAGCACATATAAAGACATTGAAAAGTAAAGCAGAGAAAACAAAAGTAGCTTCCTCAAATGGATTTAAAACTGACCTTTATCAATGTTATTGACGCATTTGGACTTGGAGCAAATTCAACCGGCACCACCATATTTCCATTTGGTTTATTTCCGGAAGAATGTTTGCAATGCCGACAAGTCGGAGGTCGCCCAACGTTTTGGAACCGATTATTTTCGACCACTGTATGTGGATGAAGTGCCGTGATGTATTAGCATCGGTTTAAGTCCAGGTTTCCGCTCTCCCTTGCTTTCTTTGGCATCGCTCGGCATTCATTCCGTTGAGAGGATCGTCATTTCTCCTCGCGTTCCTTTGAAACCTGTCGTCCTTTTCGACATTTAATTTTTTTTAAAGGTGCGGTTTTGCCGTTGGACGCGACGCTATCCAAAACAGATGAGCAACAGCACCACACCCTCGCATCGGTCACGCATCCCGCGCTCAGCGGTGCGTGCACGACAACTGACCTGGATTCAGCGGTCCTGTTCTCAATCAGCATCTCCCTCCAAGGTGATTGGCCAAAATCCAAAGGTTGTTCTGGGATTCCAGTTCATCAGCGGCGCAGGCATGTGGAGTTAATAATTTCCAGCGTGTTTTACAGCTGTTACACAATGGACACTGTGTCAAAACTCCTGCAACAAGGTGCCCCCCCACCACCACCACCACCCACCCCCGAGCTCGCCGTTTTTACAACTCGACTGCGAATGACAGAAAGGCGTAAAAAGAAAGTTATTCGTGCAAAGTCAACACGCGTTATGTCGCCTTCGGTTTGGGTCGGGCTGTGATGAGGGAACGTTACCCCGAGACCAATTTGGATGGAGTTTTAACTGGTTTCCATTCACGGGCGTGCGAGAAAGCGGCGGTCGGTTTGGAGACGTCAGCCGTGGGCCAACATCTGCTTCGGCCATCGCCGAATTACGGCGGTTAAAAGGCGCAAAGGCCGCGCTCGCACGCGGCACCAAAAGTGACGTATGGCCAAGACGTACAGCAAGGGGACAGGTCAGGAGGTACACCTGCAGAATGAAACAAGTTTCAGGGGGGCGGGGGGAGATTGCCACACTTCCCCTCGAGGGTCAGTGGCTTTGGCATTTATTTGAGGTGAGGCGTTATTTTTTTAATCTTTTCTTTTAGAAAGGAGCCGATGTATCCCCACCCAAAAATTATGAGTAGAGCATTAATTTTTTTTTTTTTGGGGGGGGGCATAAATATTTACACATATCCAAAAGAAAAAATAATATGAACGCTACACAATACACATGGCAGCAAATTGTAAAACAACAACACTCCTAGATTTATCTGCTGGGAGGCATTTATTTATTCGGGCATTTATGAAAGAGGAGTCCTTTCTTTTGTACAAATATCGTAATAGGACATTTTTGGGGGTGAATTATACATTCCAAAATAATAAATAATTCCTCAAAATAGTACATCTTACAATCCTGCAGTGTTCAACTAGTGAAAAAAAAAGCAATTCAATCCCTGTGTATTGCACAGAAAGCTAAAAAATAATGACAGGTATATAGTATTATTTGGATATGCAATATTTTCCATTATTTATCAGATTCATGACAGAATGGAAATTGAATTGAGATGAGGTGGGGTTTTTTTTCTTATGTCATTCAAAACTGAGCATATTTGTAAACCACATTTTTTTTTGTTTTATCCAACTTGTTCTGGATGAAGTGAGCGGGTGTACCTAATGTTGTGACCAGCGAGCGTATCCCACCTCAAGGCCCGCGCAGGCGGTAAACATGGTTAAAAATTAAAAATCTCAAGTTTGGCAATGTTTTTTTTTTTTTCTGTTTTGAGCAGAAAATAAAAGCTGTTGACTTATTTACCGCCTGACGTCTATCAGCAATGCCTCACTCTCTCCTCTTTTTGGTGTGCGCGTGTGCGCGGAATAATGAATATATTTACAATGTCATTCAGAAGTGCGCTCGCCTCCAGATAGTTGAGCTTCCTCTTCATGCACCTCTGTATTTTATTCAAAGCAGAAGCCTTCTATTACCCAGCCTATCGCTACAGCCCGAGGAGAAACACGGGGTAAAATAGTGACTTAATATTTCATATTGGTTGGATTATTCATCCGCACAAAGACATTTCCACCACTTCCTCACCGCACGTTGCGACGTCCCATTTTTAATGAGGACGCCGCAACGTGGAAACTTTTTAAAAATTCAAATATTTTCCTTCAATCTTTAAAGAGCTTATATCTAATGAACTAAGATTTAATTTGGTGTGGCTTAGCATCCATTTGCAGTGCTCCTAATTAGCCGTGCAGACCTCGGCGCGGATGAAAATGAAGGGGGCCAAAGCCCAAGTGAAACAAGAATTGGTTCCACTTTAAGTATTAATTGATTGGCTCGGCAGTATCCCTTACACACACGCGCACAATGCAGAGCAGTCATTTCTCATCAATCTGGCTCTGCTTCATTTGCCTGTCTACACCCCCCTGCCCCCTCCCACCCCCAGAGAGTCACGAGCTATCTGCTAGCGGAGCTTAGCATTTGATCACGCGGTGTCAATATCAAACCTCGGGATTACACGCGGCTGTCGTCAATAGCTGTAATGGTTTTTACATGTGTTAAGGTTAACTCAGTCATTTAATGTGCGCCGTACCTCTGAGATAATCGCTCAAAACGGGGAGGGATGGGGGGGGAAAAAAATAATAAAACGAGGACTTAAAAATGTCACGCAAACCTCTGCAGACCTGGGCTTCCGCGATGATCATACGCTCCACTCGGAGGCTCTTGTTGCATTTTTGACAGCTTATGATTATGGAGGAGACAATTTCCGCTCTTCTTCAAGGTCTAGCGTTCATACACGTGTGATCAAGATTGTCTGCGCGTCACCAGAGATGCCATTATTGATCATAGCCCATCATGTGAATTCTCTTAAGTGTTGATTAGGGGAGCGCTTAAGAGTATTCGCTGTTGATCCTTTCATTTCAAGTCAGGAGACACTTTTTATGTGCTCTGCGTCGCTCCACATTTCAACAAAATGACATTTATGAACTCACTTTGATGGTTATTTGGACCCGAGCGGCTGTTGGAGCGTCCGTTGTCGGGCACGCTAAAGCTAGGTGGCACCTCTAAAAATACCGCTAGCTTGTTTTCATGAAGTTCTGGAGCAAATTTAGCAACATAAACGGTTCAGAAATCAGGATATGCAATAAGACACATTATAATGGTAAGCACGTGTAAGATAATTAGTAACCGCTGAAATGAGTCAAAGACCTTAGTCCACGCAAGCTAGCATGCTAGTCAGTATAAGCGGAACTCAACTAAATACATGAACTCGTCAATTAAGTTCAAGTTTTGAGCCAAATAGAAGCTGAAACAAAGAAAACAATGAACAACCACCCTCACATACTGGAAGCAGTGAAGCCGACACAAACAGAATCAGGAATAGATTGTGGGAGTAAATTCATACAATTTACAATTTAGCTTGTGAACGTACTGTTGTTCAGCGCTTCTGAGTATACTTAAGACCGTGCCGACCCGAACACGACTTTTACTTGATTACTACTGTACTGTACTGCGGGCTAGTGCGTGCTTGACATTGTAATCGGTAAACTCCAGATCCGATGCTCGTCCCTGCGTGTCTCCGTGGGTAAAGCATGCGCAGGAGTCTTGTATTTACTTTTCCTGACATATAATACTCTCCCAACTGTAACAGGCGCAAGTGACAGCTACGAAATCCCCTCCCCGGCCCCCAATGCTGGCGAATGAGGAGCCGCTCTATTAGACACATGATCACATGATGTGGGATTAGTGGACTGGAGTCTTCAAAGCTGCTATTACAACTCCCGAGATGTGATACAGGCCTCCCCGCCGCTCCCCGCAGGGGCGCGTGGCTCTTCCTCAGAGAATTACCTGACACCGGCGTGTCTGCGCGCTGGGAGACGAGCGCCGCCGTTGCGAGTGGAACGGGCGACATCAGTCGGATATGCTCGCGCCGTGCTGCGCTGAGCCAACAAGCCTCGCATTTAATCCCCACGTGTGTGAGCTGCCACGGTGGCTTTGGCGGGCCCGCATCACAGAAAAGGAGTTTAGGGTGCTCAGGCTGGAATGATGGGCGATAAAGTGGATTACAGATGGAGAAATGCCATCACCGTTGAATAGGCGGCGACGGCTTCCAAATGGTAATCGTGATTCACTTTTAGCTAATCGCGCTTGTATAAGCTCCGCTTGGCGGAATTAGGGTGGAGAAGCTTTTCCACGTTCGTTAGGTGAAGTGCGAGTTTAATATGGTCGGGCGACAACCACTTAAGTCGGCTTATATACCGAGACAACTACAGTTCGTGTACCTTGACTTAGTTGGGGTTTCATTTGTTCTGTAAACAAGCCTCGGAAATCAATTGACTGCCGCAGTCTATTTCATCCATTTTCCCATTGAAATGAATGGAAATGCCACAAATCCGCTGCGGTAAGCCGAAGCGATAGCAAGGCAAAATAAATTGCCGTATGTTCAGTGCTAGCATGTGTGTTGGAGGTCTGCCTTCAAGCGACGTGGCCTCGTGAGTGACATCAAGAGCTGTCTTGTTCGTCTGAGTGTGAGAGTCTCAGCGTGAGTTGTGTCCTGCTTCCTGAGTGTTCTCATTTTGCATTTGCGCTTGACTTTCTCGGGCAATAGAGGGCTAAAAGCGTATCAGTGACTGTGGCTCGCCTTGGCCACGAGCAAGGACATTACAGTACCTTCATTGCTTTAGTTTTTGGGGGTTTTTTCTTCTTTTTCCCGCTTCACTCCAGCGGCAGCATATACAAATTTGGGCTTGCCACACAAAACAAATCAACGAATTTACGGATTGTAATTCGGAAATCTTATGAGTTGTGTCAAGGTATCGTTACTTCCCAACTAAGCTTGCAAACAAATTAACCATGCTAACAATCCTAGCCATTACGAACTTTACTTACGTAGCAAATAAACTACTTATTGTACTCACTTGCTTAACTTTGTTGAATGGTAACTGGAGCCCATCCCAACTAAATGTGGGCTGATTTATTTAAAAAAATGTATTTTAATCAATAAATATGTTTCATTTGCGACACCAACGCTCTGCATGAGTGAAATGGCAGACGTGTTCATCCGTTTTTTTAATGTGAGTAGTATGGGAATGCAAAACAGCAATGGAAAATACGGATTGGCTTGTGCAGGGTCGAGGAAAAAACTCTGGACGACTGATACGGTGAAAATTAAAATACATATACATACGCGCATTAAAAAGATGCAGTCATAATTGAAAGCGCAATGATTCTGTTTTAGGAGCCACCTGAGCCGTTCCGAGAGATTTTATGGTGGCCATCCGAGCAAACATTTCACCGGAGTTTTATCACTCTGCTCACCTGTATCGCAACAAAGAAGAAAAATGGAAAGTATAAAAGTGGAGGGATAGTGACAAAACCAAACAACAACAACAAAAAAGAAAATCAAAAAAACAAAACAATTTTCTGAAGGTAAGGGGAGAGAAAAAAAAAAAGTGTCTGCATTCTGAACTTGAAGTTACCTTTTCTAAAGCTGAACGCTGGGAATTCGGACCTCCCAGCGCAAACATTAACGGACTGAAATGCAGCTCTGGATGTAACAAAGGAAACAATACCAGGGAAGAGAGCCAAGACGGCAGAGCTGGCACGCCTGTTCCTGGGACCATGGGAATTTGGCTCCCAGAAATAATGGGGTTGAACAAGGCCCAGCACCACTGCTACTGTAGCTGGGAAAATGGTGCACCGCAAGCCAGGCTCCATCCAGGGAGACTTAAAACAGTGGAGAGAGGAGAAGGAGGGTGGTGCGTGGGGGGCGAGGCAAGTGGTGGGGCGGTGGACCAAAGAAATGAAATATACCGTGCGGGTTGCACCTCGCAGTGTGCGGTAAAGATGAGTCAAATAATACAGGATGGGAGAGCCTGTCTCGTGCTTGTCCCCCTTGGAAGTGACTGTAAATCAAAAACGCTACCTAGCTAAGTGTGAACGCAACGCGGCGCGGAGCGGGCGAGACGCGAAAATAAAACCGTAATAAATGAGCGCACGTAAAAGCGGAAGCGGTTTCCGCTGTGGTCAAGGCGGAGGTAAACTATCGCGCCATATATGTAAAAGTACGACACCGGCAGCCCCCGCAGCCTAATTAGGACAATAAAGGGTTATGGGCTAATGTATGAGTGCCATGCCAAAGCTAATGAATGCCTGGTATACCTTGTTTCCTCCCAAGCGTCCTTGGACTGTCATCTCCAACCTTTTGATGTTGTATCTGATTATCCAGGCGGCGATTAATCATGATTAAGTACGCACTGAAAGTCTCCAAGAGCGAAAGAGTGAGGGGGAGTTGGGGTGGGGGGGAGCAGAGGGGGTTGGCGAAGAGAGTGGGCGGACGGCAGGAAAGTTGCCCAGGTTCAGGCCTCCGTTCTGGGCAACGGCGTCTCCGGCGGGTGCCAAGTGGACACCGATAATGAGACGGCAAAGTAAAAAAAAAAAAATCATGGCGCCTTTCAAAGTGTCGTTAAAGGAAGCCGGTCGTTATCCAAGCCACAGTTGAGGCGTCCAAGCGCTTAACGCCTCGCGCCTTCTGTGGTCGCCGTCGACTTGGACGCCGCCCGCCCCCGCCGCCTCGCTTGAAGCGTGCCCGTCGCTCTCCGACGGCCATTTTCGGCATGTTTTGTTGACACGGACGCGGCCGCCGCTCTCCAAAAACATTCCGCCGCTTTGATAGCGGTTGACGGGAAATATAAATGGCTTGGAGCGGAGTAAAGGTAGCCACCTATTGGCCTTCGAGCGTTTTCGAATGTAACCTGCTCTCATACGCCACACGGACGCGAGGCGCTGGCTTCATTACGCCGAGATGCGTGATGAGTCTTTTGCCAGGAGCTTGCCTTCTTAGCGAATAGATCAGCCCTCGTGACCGCCCGGGCTCTCTGATACCGTCTGCGCCACCTGAAAAGCGCCTGGCGTTTGCCCATGTGCCAAAATAATCAAGCGGAGGCTCGCAAATGGCAGCTCGTCAAAGCGTATTAACTACGGGAATAACCCGGCGTGACACGCGGCGCCCGCGCGCATGATCAAATGAGGGCCCGGGAAAAGAGTTTTTCCAGGTACAGTGCTTGGCGGTGACACCAGCTCAATCATGACTGCAATGCAAGTGGGAGGGGGTGAGGCGGGGGGACACGCTGTAGCACGATTGGACCAAGCTACAATGAGTCTTTTTTTTTTCTTTAATGCTTTTTGACCTTTTTCTGTTAATGCATTTAGCATTCGGGCCTCTCTAATGGCTTTCCCAGCGCGGTGGAGGCCGTTGCATTGAAAGGAGGGGGGGGGGACCAGAAGTCGAAAATTATTGCCACTATCAATAATATTACCGCTTAAGTGGTCCACTTGGAGTTTAGGCAAATAATACTTCCCTTTCTTACCACCCTGCTCCTCACAGTGAAAAGTACTTTAGGCAATGAGGTCCGAAGTGAGCGGTGGCTCTGGAAACCGCACCGCAGCGTGATGGTTTTCCTGTCAGAGCACGTTTCTGTTCAGCAGACCTCCGATTGGATTTTACGCGGACGATTTATAGTTTCCACCTTGGTGTTTTTCTTTGCTGCTTTTCCATCAAATCTTTCTCCGAGAACCCCCCCCCCCTCCCAAGCACCCCCCCCCCCCACCGCCCGAGCCGCCCACGCCGGTATTTCAAGCCTAAATGATGGTAAATGATGTGTTCCGCATGTTGTGCAGGAAAACAAAACAACCCGCGATGACAAAGAATGCGCCGCAACTTCACATCTGCCGCTGGAGTGGAAAACGTCCTGACCGCAAACGCATAAATCAGCCCGCGCCTTGCACAATAGAGATGTACAGTGTGTGGAAAAAAAAAAATCAAGCACACGGGGGCAGAGCCAGGAGAGCAATGTAGGAAATCAGCATATAATTGTTCGGACATTTTGTCCGCCTGTCTTGCTCCGTGCTGCACTTGCACACACACATGCGCACACACACACACACGCATACTGTACACACCGGCTTTGAAATGCGGATCCAAGGCCCGCGCACTTTCCTGAATCGCTGAACACCCTCAGGACACACGCTGGCCTTTGCGGAGGTGGAAGCCAAATATGAGTGTGAGAAGATGAAGAAGCGTCCTGGCCTATCGTCTGTTCCTGCTAGGTGTTCGCTGCCAATAAATATTTCATTTTGGAACAAAACAAATAACTTGATATCATTCCTCACCTTCTTGTCTAAGGAGCGGCGCGACCGAGCGGCTGATTTACGCACGGTGGGAGTCGCGGGGACGTGCGCGCATTAGACCCCTTGTTGTGCTCGAGCACTTGCCCTTTGACGCCGGATGAGAAAAGTAGCCTTCCCGAAAACTGAAATTGATATGAAATGTATTTTCAACTATTTAACGATTTGTTGAGCATGTCGGGCTCCCAGTGCAGAGGCCTTGGGTTCGATTCCGGGCCCTGGCCTTCCTGTGTGGAGTTTGCGTGTTCTCCCCGTGCCTGCATGGGTTTTCTCCGGGTACTCTTTTTTTCCTCCCACATTGCAAAAACACGCACGGTAGGTTAATTGATCCCTCGAAATTGTCCGTAGGTGTGATTGTGAGTGCGAATGGTTGTTTGACTCTGTGTGCCTTGCAATTGATTGGCAAGCAGTCCAAAGTGCACCCCGCCTACTGCCCAAGTCAGCAGGGACGGGCTCCAGCACGCCCGTGACCCTTATGAGGAGAAAGCGGTTCACATAATGGACGGATGGATGAATTATTTGTTGATTTTTTTTTTTAACTCTTCATGATGCAGGTGGGCCGCTGCCCCCCCCCCCCCCTGTGTCCCTTGACCGCATGTCCCTGTCCTCTACTTAGCTCTCATGCAGCGCTGAACGCTAGCCGGCAGGCCAGCCCCGCTGCAAGTCAAGTTTATTTATATAGCCCTTAATCACAAACGAGTCTCAAAGGGCTTCACAAGCCCACAGTTCACAAAGATCAACGACATGCCCTTGTCTAAGCCCCCCCCCATGATCCCCCCCTTAGGAAAAACTGAGAAACCTGCAGGTCTCGTCTGACCCGCCGCTTCACACGGATCGGCAATAACAGCGTTTGTGCAATCCCTGACAGCATTGGGTGCAAAATTAACCACGATACTTAATATACGGTAGGTGAAAACAACGTGAAATTACAAGGCACTGAATGCTCCTTCTTTCACCTCCTTTGTAAAGTTGTATGTTATGGAATGCATCGGTTTTGGAATGCACTGCTTGTTGTATTTTCCCGCTTATTTATCTATTCAACTTGAACAGATTAGACTGCGTTCAAAATGTGAACAAATATTTAATTGGAAATATATCGGGGGAGGGGAACGATGGTCTCCCGCAACGGGTTTAGCCAACGGACATTTAATATGAAGGGACTAACAATGCCGCTTACTCAGAAAAGCGAGAGGCTTCGCCACCGGCGGCCATCTTACGATGCCACTCGCTATGCCCGGCTAACTTGAGCGCATTGATTTCTCTGAAGCGTTTTCATGTTAGTTTCTGTCAGGGGATGGTGGTGTCCACGCTATGAATTTTCTCCCTTAGCAGCAAAATCTTAAATGGGATCTGGTTTTTTTGTTGGGTTTGTTTTTTAGCGTGGGATGGCTCACTGCTTTGCACCTGAATTGTTTTACATGCGGAAGTCACGGTTGTTCATTTGAATACCTTCAGGCACCCAAAAGGGCCCTACAATCTGATTCCCCCCCACCCGCTTACTGCAGCCCACAACTTCACTCAGCCATCTCCTTGCTGACGTCGCAGCCTTGTTGCGAGATGGCGGCCAGCCACCAGCCATCTGGATCATTCAAAGCAGCGCGGCACTCATCAGTGAATGAAACTATTTGAAAATCAGCTCAACTGCAAATGTTTCCGCTTGTTGCTCATCAGAGGCTTTTCAACAGCTGCTCTCTTAATACGATGCGTTTGCCCGACAGAAACTTTCTTTAAAACGGCATTTTCAGAACAAAACCCATTTGCTTTCTGACTCACGCGCAAATTTAACAGTGCGATGATTACCTGCGACTGGCTGGCGCTTTTATTTCTTTTCACGAGGCTTCGGACTGGTCATCGCTTGATGCATCTTTTTCTTTCCATTACGTATGAAACCGTCACTTGATTTTAATCATGTGGAACAAGATTTTTTTTTTAAAGGCACAAAACATTCTGAAATTTATCAGAGAAAAATTGAGCAAAAACAAATAAGACAAAAAAAAAACTCAAAAATGTTGTTATAGTAAACGAAAACCTACATGGGTTGAATGAACTCAACTGTGCTACAGTATCTTGTTGACGTTGCACATCATTAGCTAGCACACATGCTAATGCTAAAACGAGCGATGTCCCTGTCCCATTTATTTATTTTTGCATCCAAATCCAAGTCGAGCCACTTGGTCGTCGCGTTTAATCCATTACCTCGGGCAATGCCCTTCGATGGATTGATATTTGAGCGCATTTTACTTCTTCCACATCAAAAACCAAAACGAGAAGTGGTTGGAATGTGTCGTTGGAATGTGTTTGGCCATATGCTTCTCGTCTCTTAAGTCCTGCTGCGCGAGCTGCGGACTGGCACAAAAGTTTTCGGTCATTTTGTGACACACCAGATCTTTTCAGACAATAACAATCAATGAAAAATTGCGCCTTCAGCTCTGATTTCCGATCACGTGTCGACAACGTGGGAGGAGCCCAGACCGGTCCGCTGATGTCATCAATCCCTAAAATCCGTGATCCAGGATCACCACGACAAATGACGGAGATCAACGTCGTGATGACAAGCCACCGCAGCATCAACACGGCTCGGCTGTGTGTAATTATGACGTCCTCTTGCTTTAACTACACTGACTTCAAAAACGCGACACAAGTGTTAATTACTGATGCGGAGGCTTTTTTTTTGTTTTTGTGCTCCTTCAAGAGGATAGAGAGGCTAAATAGTTTGACCCTCGCCAAAGTTGTACGCGAGACATGAAAGGACACGCCGAAATCCTCGTTGAAAGCGGACACAATACAATAAGCTCTTATTTTCCTGCGCTCTCTCCCGCGCGGATGCTGCAGGCTGTCTCGCCTTTTGTTGCGTTTGTCAATCACCGTAATTTGGGCTCCATTTCCAAAAATAATTACCAGGTGAGTGGCAGCCCTTTGCCTGGAGTGCCAACTTGGTAGCGGCGTGCCCAAGAGTATTAATTATGCCGCTCAAAATATGAAGTCTTTTAATAGAGAGGCTGACGTGACATCATTGTTTTGGAGTCTTTCTTCCTCCCCCACCCCCACCCCGCCCCCTACAAACATGACAATCACGAGCGTCCCTCTGGTCATCAGCAGAAGATGAGGGTGGGGTGGGGTGGGGGGGGGAGAATTGTCAGAGGAAGTTATTAACAGGCTGTGTACCTCGTGATAAAGTCAGTCAGACTGGTACGCGCGTGGCGTGTCGATTGACTGGAAAAAATAAAATTAAAATTAAATAGCAGCCAAGAGCGAGCGCGTCGACAACTGAGGAAAAGACGCTAATGCGCTAAAAGTCACGCCGAATGTAGCCGCCGATGCGCGAGCGTCCGCTTTCATTCTCTGCCGCTGCCAATCAGCGGCTCGCTCGCCGAGTTGCTTCTTTGCTACCGCCGCAGCAGCACTGGAGTTGCGCTTTACATGTGAAGCCCCCTCCCACCCCCCGAAGAGGCGCAGACAGCTTCCAGGTCTCATTAGCATCCAGTAGCGGCTAATGCTGCCTCCCTATTACTGTCGGAGGAGCTGGAATTCAGTTGGAGACGAGCGCAGCCCAGGGGGGCTTCGGGTTGCCAGTTTAATTAGTGCCTGATAATTTCAATAATGAGTGACAATTCATTGGGGCTTTTTAGGTTGGCCCGCTGTTTGAGTGCAAATCGATAATCCTCTGTTTCTTCACCCCACCCCTCTCAGCAGCAGATAAAGGGCAAGCGTGCCGCTGCTGCTGCTGTTGTTGGGGTGGGGGGGGGGGGAGTCGATCCCTTTGCTGGAATTAAATGAAAAGAATCAACTTAGAGCATGTCCCTTTGAAACCGAGAAAGGGAAGCCTATGCGATTTGATTTGCTGTTATTGGATGAGCAGGTGGGTCTTTAGTTGCGGTTGTGGGGTCCAACGTGAAAACAATTTGCCTTGGAGTGATACGCGGCGAGTGAGCGGCGGGGTGAAGAGGTGTTGCCGTGTTTTCTGCTACTGAGCTACTCAATGGAGGGATCGTGAGGGACGCCTGCGCAGTGGAACGAGCCAATCGAATTGAGGAAAAAAGAAAAAAAAATATGTATCATAAATCAACCTCTTTGAACAGATGTTTTAATAAACCAGAAGGCAGATTCCAGATAATAAAATGTATGAATGCTAATGGATGGATGCTCCCAAGTCAAACTGTTGCCATCGTAAAACCAGGATTAACTTTGTCGGCAATGTTTAACAAGCATTATTTACTGTCTTGCAGGTGTAAAAAGAAGTGCTGCTTGGAGCATTTGTTTAGCAGAGGCCTCATGATGTCAGCCCCAATTTTTTCCTTCTCGCACAAGTGTAAAAAGAAGTTAACCACTGTCAAGCGAGTCTTGCAAGCAAAACCCGCTTTCTTTCGAAAAAGCCTGCGCTCCACCGCGACTCCGCCCCACCGGTTCAAAACGAGCCTTGTAATCAAAATGGCGTGCGGGGAGAGACAGTAGCTCGATTGGAACATGTGTCACCAAAAAAGGCAAAGAAAAAAGCAAAACGTGCTAATTTACTTCTTTAACGCTCGCTGAACTGACTTTTTGCTAAATCTTCAGTTTTTTCTTAAAAATGTTGGCCAAACTCCAACACCCGACGGGCGTTGGCCTCCGGTGGCTTCCAGTGTATTAGCAGCATGCAAATGTGATTTAACACGCAATGAAAGCGCCAAATGCAAAAAAAAAAAAAAAGATGAATAATAATTGATCTCACCTCCCAGGCATTAAAAGAAAAAAAAATGTTTACCTGCTCACTCGACGAAGGTGTCGGGAAGCAGCGGCGTGTTTTTTTTTCCCAGCGTCTTGCGTGACTTTGCAGCTCAGCGCACGCCGTGAGGTGAGAGCCGGCTGAAGTTTAAAGCACTCGTCGCATCCCCCTCCTGCGATAATCACACCCGAAACGGCGTGCGGCGCTGTTGAAAAAACAAAAGAATCAATTTTAGGTGTCGCCGCATTTAAAAACACCAATTAAGCACATCACACTCCCGGCCTGGAACGCGGCGTCATTGCGGCTTAGGAAACACCGAGTAGCTTGTGTTTACACGTGTGTGGTTACACGTGTTTTGGGGGAAAGAAGCGAATAGACGACTGGCAGAATAATATAATTTGGCAACTTTTTACTGGGCGGCCCGGTAGTCCAGTGGTTAGCACGTCGACTTCACAGTGCAGAGGTACCGGGTTCGATTCCAGTTCCGGCCTCCCTGTGTGGAGTTTGCATGTTCTCCCCGGACTTGTGTGGGATTTCTCCGGGTGCTCCGGTTTCCTCCCACATTCCAAAGACATGCATGGTAGGCTGATTGAGCACTCTAAATTGTCCCTAGGCATGAGTATGGGCGTGGATGGTTGTTCGTCTCTGTGTGCCCTGCGATTGGCTGGCAACCGATTCAGGGTGTCCCCCGCCTACTGCCCGGAGACAGCTGGGATAGGCTCCAGCACCCTGCGAGGGACACGAGGCTAATTATACAGGTTGGCGCGGCAAAGACGTGACCGCCGTTCGAGCCTTCGCGATTTCACCTGGCCCGACAAAAGTGACATTCCGTGCATTGTCTAGAGCGCTTTTCCCGCGTGAGCCGACATCGTGTATTTTCAACGAGCAAAGTCCATTTAGCTTAATGCTAACAATGGCGGGCTAACGCAGGAGTGGGCAAACTTTTTAAACTTTTTAACTTTCTAAATTTGACAGGTGGGCCGTGTCAGGACAAGATACGGTACACATAAAAAAAATGTATATGTTGACAGTCCATACCAAACATCAACAGAACAAAAGCATGAAAGTATTCCCATACCTTTTTTTTTTTTTTTTTTAAATGAGATCAGTGAAACAACTATGGTATATGTCCTGTATGAAGGTTCAAGTATGTGAGCAACATACATGTGACAACACAAGCAACAAAGTGCAACAATATGTTGGCCAAAAACTGCAGCAAGCAGTACAGGTATATGACAAAATATAACAAAGTTAGGACTATTTGCTACAAAATGAGACGTGTAATAATAATAATAATAATACATTTTATTTATAAGCGCCTTTCAAGACACCCAAGGACACTTTACAATAACAAAAAACACAAAACAATACAAAACAATACGGTGTAAGAGACCTGGTGGCTTTTCTTTCGACTCACTCATTGTCTCTGACTTGACCTCCCCTCGATCACCACACATGACAGCGTTGCTCAGCTGATGTCGCGCAGCGAACTTTTGAAGCCAGACATGGGACGCTTCGAAGTCTTCTATGCTCATAGTTAGCGCTCTGGGACTCGCTTCCTCTCTTTTTAGCGGTCCAGTTTGCGGAAAGTTTTTAGCACGATAGCAGTCAAACCATTCCAGGAAACGTTTATTTACTCGACTGTCCGTCGAGCCGCAAGCAATTCACTCTGGGCATGGAAATAGCCAGAATCGGACTGAGCACAAATGACTTTCTCGTTTTTCAAAGTCTTGTAGATTTGTGTCTTTCAGACTCCAAGCGTCTCCTGAATGTTTCGTACTTTGTAACCCGCTTCGTTTAATCAGATACACTTCACTTCCCCTCCGTGGCCATTACTGTACCTTTTCGTTGATCATGCCATGATCGACAGGACGTGAAAATGTTCGCAATTGCAGTAAAACTCACTGCAACAAAGAGTCACTTGCATGTCGCTGTTTTGGATCCAATGATAGAAAATGGCGGCGCGGACACACTTATTCCGTCGTATCGAGCGGGAGTTGCTTGAGTTGGCGCTACTGCTGGCTTCCGTATTGTCTCCCCCTCCCTCCCTGTGCTCTGCAACTTCAAGTAACTGCGCCACCTGGCGTTGAAATGCCTGTCATTACAAGTCCAAATGAAATGAATGCAATCATTTATATCGAACCTGTCACGTTGCGTGGTGGTGGTGGACCCCAAAGAGCAGGCAGGAGAGGAGCAGGGTGTACTTGACGAATTGTATTTAATAAAACACAGAAAACTAAGTCCAAAACAAAGTCCAAAGTATCAAACAAAAATCATGACTGAAGATAAAACATAACAGTAACTGAAACATGACAAACCTGATGGCAGCAAACAAACAAACATGACAGTCGCAAACAACAGCAACAAGGGAGTCCTCTTATACTACTAATTGCTAAACGACCAACAGGTGTGCAGCTCAGGGAGAGCCCTGCAGTGCCACCTGTTGGTCCCAAATCGAATCATGACAGAACCTTAATTGTGTTGTGTAGCAACGTAGTTTAGTTTGCCCACCTCTGGGCTAACCAATAGCGCAATTCCGGAAGGTTGAACACACATACAATGGCCGATAATGTAACAATAGTCACAGGCATATATTCTTTATCCTATGCAGCAAACATCACTCAATGTGGCTTATTGAACAATTGTGACCTTCTTCTACACGTATGTCTGTACGACAGTGCCCCCATTTGGCCATACCAGAAATTACGGCACCATGTCCACTAAAATTAAGCCCAAAAAAGGCTCACCTCTTTTTCTTTGTTATTATTATCCGCAAAATAAAACAGGTTTCTTAGCATATACCGTTTTTCAATGGGTGTCAATTATGTTCAAATTTTGCCTCGTGGTGGGGTGAGTTGGTCCCAATCTCCTGCAAAGAGCGCGGATCCACTGTACAGTGAAAAACAAAAACAAAACCAAATTGTTTATATAGACTGGGTTGATTGGTCCATCTTCTGATTTTTTTTTTTTTTTTTGTAGCTCACTGATCCGTGATCCGTTCCAAAACTGGTCGGATCAATTTTTGGTCACAAATCTCATCTTACTGTCTTTTTATTGCTTTCAGATTCAACTTGAACAGTCTTGAAAGTTTAACCCGTATGACGGCGAGCCAGGAAAAAGCAGCTGAAAAGACGGCCAGAGTGAACGGGGCCAACGAGTCTGGGATGCTATAAGTTCCACCGTCAGATCGCGTACTTTCAACATATTTGATTTCATATGAACCACAAGGTGGGTGGGTGGGGCGTGGGGGGCACGACCGCCCGTCACCTTGCCCCGCCATATCCACCGCAACACTACCAGTCAAAGAACAACCGCCATCTTCCCGCTAATACAGAGCACATCAAGAGACTATCGATTGGGGGTTACTTTGCCAGATCCCCCCCCTCCCCCACCCTCGTACTTTTTTCCCCCCTCCCGCACGACACGCAGTTCAGCGCCCCCTTCATGCTGGTCGTCGCCTGTCTTTTTAAATATTCATGACAAAGGTTTCTTCCCTTTACGCTCCTGCAGCTGAATTTCTAATTGGCTCATCATAAGACGTACGACATGCCCTTAAGCGCGACCGTAGCGCCGGTCATCTCCAAATGGGAATCGTCTGCAATTCAGCCACGGGGCTAATTAGCGATTAGCATGTCATGTTTACATGTTGTTGTTTTTTTGCCATTCTTTGCCATTCATTTTTTTTTTTAACCTGGCAGGCCAAAGGGCATGCTTGAACCCCGTACTTAAATCGCTCCTTGCCGCCTTTGAAGCTTCAAGAGTTGCCCGTCCACATCATAATGACTGGGAGGAGAGCGCCAAAGCGCTGCTCCCGTGTAACAACATAATCATCAATTAAGGCAGGGGGAAATGGCAAGAAGTGGCTATTTTAGCTCATTAAAAAGGCCCAAAAGAAAAGGTGTGCGCGTGTATGTGTGCGGTGGATTACTATATATATTTTACTCCCCTCTGTCAATTGCCATCTTTTAGGCTGATTTTGTCTTTCATGACGAGCGAAAAGCCTGCAAATGTAATTCAGGCACTCAGCGGCAGACGCTCCTAATAAGGGTTAAAATATGAATGACATTTTGCTCCCAGACGAGGTGGCATGGAAATTGGATTGCCGCTGATTTGCTGCCTATTGTCTACCACCTCTCATGTCTGTGAATTATTCCAAATGTAGAGTTTTTTTCCTTTTTCTTACCTTACCTCGCCCGCCATTATGGCTCAAATGAATGTCACGGGATAAGAATAACAGCGGGAATTTTACCCCGCAACGAATGCGTTTGTTTTTAAACTCCGATAACATCATGAGTTTCACGCCATCCGGCGCAGGTGATGTTATTTAAATGAAAGCAGACACCATAAATTGAATTAGCGGCTAACAAGCTGTCACTTGCACATCCCCGCTCTTTAAAAGAGTCACAACAAGCATCTATTTGGTCCAATAAATGACGTTTATTTGATATTGCGGGATACCCGGTGGCTAATCAGGACCCGTGTGATACATCATGACGGCGGAGCCACAACAAGGACGTACAGTAGCTCATGTCTTCCGCGGCGTTGCAGACATTAAAAAGAATAGCAGATTCCCCCAACTTCTTTGAGGATGCGCTCGCTGCCTTTGAGAGAAGGCTTCTTTTGAGCATATCCAAACGTTTTCATCTCGCTCATTTTTCAACCCCCCACCACCACCACCACCACCACCACCAACCACCCACCCTGGCTTCCAATCTGTTTTTGGAGTGGGAATGCCGGACCTCCGCACAAACCAGCGTTGAGGCCAAAGTCAATGCGAGTGCAAAGATGGCTGCGAAGGGCCTTGATTGAGGAAGGGCTGCTGTTTTCGCTCAAGCGCCACCGCGGCCTTCACCCTGAAACATGCACCCATTCGTTTTCCGATCCGCTTATTGTCACAAGGGTCTCGGGTTGGGCTGTAAGCGGGTACGCCCTGAACTAATCGTCGGGCACTCATAGACCAACGACCATTCGTGCTCACAATCACACCTAGCGACAATTTAGAGTCTTCCATTAGCCTGCCATGCATGCTTTTGCAATGTAGGAGGAAACCGGTGTACCCGGAGAAAACCCACGCAAGCACGGGGAGAACAGGCAAATTCCACACAGGGAGGCCACAGCTTAAATTTTATGTGTTGTTCTAGTAAAATAAAAACACTTTTTTAAATAAAGGCATGCAATTATGAGAACACGGTCACAATAGTCTCTCACTGGAATTTTCTCTAAAATGTGTTGTAGAAAAGGATCACCTGCGTTCACTTTTGTGAGCCTTACTTTCCTCAACTGACGTGTGTCGTTATGAACGACCACAATTTGTTGATGTGGTATGTAATAGGTCATGTGGAGTCAAAAACGTAATTGGACTCCAGCAAAGCCTTGTAATAACATAGTAATAAAAGAGTAATAAACTGTTATAACACAGTATGGAATGAAAACCCTGCAAATTGGATGATAGTGCATACAGGAGGTGTACTCGCCCTTCTGTATGCAGACTTCTCTCCCGCCCCCTTTTCCATAATTGCTCATTAATGAGATGGAAATATATTTCTGCCACAAAGTTGGAGAAAGATGCAGCCGGCAAGAAAAGCTGTAAATCTAAACATTTGAAAAGGAATTAGTAACGGGAGCCTCCCATTCTTGTTCCCTGAAAAATTAATGCGCCGCATGTGATATTTATGACGGCGGCCGACTGTCATTCACTTTCGGCGAACGAGCAGAAATGAAAAGTGACAGCGGGCTCATCAAGAATGAATGCCATTGTATTCAACCAGGAGCGCACGACAAGAGTCGGATAATAATAAATAAAAAAATAAATAACACGACGCTGCCTTCCGCCGAGCTCGCCAAGATGCGCTGAATGAAGGAATGAGGCCAAGCGCGCGTCATAAAATGCAGAGCAAAGTCAAACTTTTATCCCGATGCCAACTTATTTATTTTTTTTGCCGTCGAACCCGGACTGCGGGGTTTAACTACACAAAAGTGACTTTTTGTTTTTGTGCTAGCTCAGATCCGCGCATAATTGCCGGCCTGCCTGATTAAAAGCGAGAGGTTTGGATCCGACTGCGCCGCCGCTAAATGGTCAGGTTCCCATGTGAGGCAAATAAATGAAATATTAGTTGATTACATATTTAAATCTCCCTCCCCGGGCTGTCTTCTCGCCGCTTTTTTTCCCCGGCTTGGTTTGCATTATAATGTTCACCAAACTGTTTTCCCAACTAATGGCTCGCACCAACGTGGTCCTGCACGCTTGCCTCCCCCACCCGACGCATTTGGGTGGAGATTTTCCGAACAAATTACCGGCACGCCGAGGGAAGGCCTCAGACTTTCCGAGGAGGCGGAAGGGAGGAATCTCGGCGCTCTTACAAAAGTTGAATATTGCCCGCGGAAGGTCCGCTGGAGACAATCAGTCAAACTTGTCAAGGGTGCAACATTTGGAAATCCATATCGCACCTCCATCTATTATTTTTTTTTGTCCAGGTGACGGGCTCTGTCTTTTAACAGCCCTCGCCGGCATATGAAGTCCAAGGTCGCGTTTGAAATTCCGGCCCCGCTTTGCCGCTTCATAATCAAAGTCGTATCCGTCAAATCGCTGACGTCTCAAAACAAACAGGCGAGGACGCCGTGCGCGCGGGAAGCTTCGCGATAATGGCGGAGGGCAGCCCGCCCCCAACCCCCCACCGTCGTATCTCAGGTGTGTGATTAAAATCAATTAAATCACTCCTCTCGTGTCAAGCGGCCCGCGCCGCCCCCTCGAAACCAAATCTCCTGCCAAATGAAACGGCGCTTTAGGAAGACGAGGTTGGTCGTGGTCCTGTCGCGGCCGGGCTCAGATTCACAAATGAGATTAAGATCGGGCTGCGGAGGGATTTCAAAGGCCTGTTTTCCATAAGAGCATGAAACAGCCTGTGAAGCCCGACGAGCAGGCGACATTAAGGAGACTTGAAAGTGTCTGGAGCGCCCATCAGCTCCCAACACACCGTCGGAAGTAACTAGCAGAGAAGAGACGCGCTGGCGTGTGTGGTAGGGGGTGCCGAGCGTGGGGGGTGCGGGAGGGGGGTTATTTACCTGCAACCACAGTGCACCAGTTTCCTGAGTGGAAGTTGGAGGAAAAATACTAAATAAATAATAGGGGGGGGGGGGGGGATGGCCAGTTGCTGCTGCTCCGCCAGCATGCCGAACATGGAACCGGAAAAAAAAAAAGTGGAGTATTTATTTTTACAATTACGCTCAGCATTAAGCATTCAAATTCAGAAGTAGACTTTGTGAATTCAGTAAAAAAAAATTTAATACTACGTCAAAGCTAATTATTTTTATCATGGGATTTTTACATGAATGTAATAAGCAATCAAGAGGATAGTTTTTTTTTTGGGGGGGGGGCTTTTAAACAGGTCTAATGTGAACTATGTGTAAAACTAATGTGATTTCAGTGCAAAGTTAGACCACACCAAAACAAGTCCAAAATGTTTCACAGTACTAAAAATAAAACACTGAAACAGTGCTATGCTTTGTGAAAATAAACATGAATTATATGTGAATGTATATTTCAGAGTCATTTACTCGAATAAAGGATTTGAATCAGTACTTCTACAAGTCTTTTTATCATTTTTTTTTTCATAAACTGTATTGGTTTGCCATGCAAATTCTAAATGCTGCCAGGAAACCTCTAGAACGTGCAACTGTCACAGGAATGTCAATCTTCCCATAAAAATGCCACCTTTTCCCCCCATTAAACACTAAATTTTATCTTTGAAATGCTCCAAAATGCAATATTGTGACAGGAGACGATGACATTTTGCATCGATGACATTACACTGAACAAAACACAAATTTTCCACATCCACATTGCACCACTTTCCCGAGTGAAACTTGGAATGGGAAGAAAAACAACAACAACAACACCACTACACACAACCCCAGCATAAATTGTTAAAAAAAAGGCCTCAATCTATTTCCGACACAATATTACGGTTTGTCTGATGCATCCATTAATGAGTGATTCATCTAATATTTATATGTATTAAATTATGTGTTTGGAGTCAATACAGCCCTCACTGCAGACAAATTAAGCCATTTACCCGCCATCAATATGGAATCGTTAGACGCCCTTTGTGTATTGTTCCACCCCCCACCCTGGTCGGCGGACCACCCCACTCGTCGCCACACACGCACAGCCAACGAGAGGCGAGGTGGGGCTTCTTTATGACCAGATTTGCTGATGGCATCTCCAGCGGGCCTGCCGGCCGGGCCCAACTCGCTCCCCTTTAGCCACATTAGGCAAAAGTGCTAAATCAAAGTGTGGAGTCAGCCCGCCGTGTGTTTAACACCCACCCCTCCCCTCACTCTTGTCACCGATGACCAGGGGCGGGCCGCCACGTGTCCTTGCCCGACCCCCTTCGCCCTGTGTCCTATCACTCCTTTGCACTCCTTTATGTGTCCACGGGGCATGGCCGCTCTTGCAAAGGCAAGCGCCCGCGTGCATGCTCAAGAGGAGCCTGTTTATTTTTTTCATGCTTTTTTTTTTTATATATTCATCAGATGTCCCAAATTGCTCCCCCTGCAGCAGTTGTTTTATTCATGGTGCCACGGGTCCCTCCTGTTTCATACCTAAATGTTCATCTGTAGCTATCATCATGGTCAACAGGGTCCCGCGGGAATTTGCTGGCAAATCATACAAAATCAGGGCAGATTTTATGGGCTGACTTTACTAGTGTTGAATGAGTGCTAGACAAAAAAAAAAAAAAAAAAAAAAAGAGAGAAAAAAAGGCACATGCTGATGTATGAGACCACAAAAGTGCTTTAAAGGGGAAGTCAAGTCAAAATGTTTCTGTAAGATGGTATTCTGATTAGTATTGCATTTGCAGAATACGAATGAAGCAGCAAAAGCCACCTGTTTTTAGCCAGCTCAGGAGGCAGCCATTTTGTCTTGCGCTGCCACTTGCCGTCGACTGAAAATGACATCACAGTTGCCCGGGCGGGCTCAGCTTGGTTTTGTCACACGACCCAACGAGAAAACGGTTGTGATCTGACAGTCGTTACCTGAGCCCCGAGCAACTGTGATGTCATTTTCAGTCAGCAGAAAAGTGGCAAAATGGCCGCCACCTTGAGATGTATTAAGAATTTTGCTGCTAAATTGATATTCCACAAATATGGTGTTTAGATGAATGGAGGCAGATTATTGGAAACCTTTTTAACTTGACTTCCCCTTAAAGTGGTAAACGGATAGCAAAAGCGGATTTTGGGCGCGAGTCCGAGCGCTAACTGCTACCTTCCTGTATTTCAAAGTCAGCCATGACAGTGGCACTTGGAGCGCTCTGTATTTTTTCTTTTTTTTAGGTGGCACTGGTTGTCAAAAGCTTGAGAATGACTGCCAGAGTGTCAATGCAAGCCACGCCATCGCAAATAATTAATATTCGGTTAAGCAAGTTGACAAAATGTGACTAAATTCGAGCTAATCAACACTAACCGTCACGCAAACTTGGTTTGCATTTCGGGGGCCGTTTTGTCTAAGAAGTGTGAAATATATGCGCGGCATAAGTTTTTTTTTTTCCTCCACAAAGTGCAGCAAAACTTATGTAGGACGCTGACCTGTATTGGGTTTTGAAGAGCAAAGGAAAAGTCGACTTCTTTAACGGAGGCTCTTGTGGGAGCACAATAACAGACAGTATGTTTATTTGCGGTGAAACTACACAGCACAAAGAGAACGCAGAGCCACACCAGGGGGATTTTTTTCCCCCCTCACTCTGGAGGAGGGTACAACCAATATTCCCAAACCCATGGCAGGACTTGTGATTCCCCCATATACAGTATATATATATATATATATATATATATATATATATATATATATATATATATATATATATATATATATATATATATATATATATATATATATATATATATATATATATATATATATATATATATATATATATATATATATACACACACACACACACACACACACACGCGCGCGTATAAAACATTTTTTTTTGTGAGGGGTGATCCAATGTGTCTTTCATCAGTCTGTGGCAGGGTAAAGAGAGACTTTCAAAATAATCCCTTAAGTAGACGAGGAGGATTTTTTTTTGGGGTTATTTTATTTTTTTATTTTAAGAAGCAGCAAGATGGCACAAGCACAAATGACAATTACACCCGGATAGCGGCTTTTTCTTTTGTTACCCCCCCGCCCCCTCCTGTTTGGCAATCGCCTCGCAACACATGTTATTATTCCGTCTCTCGACAGGTCATATTTTGTCAAATGAAATGCCGAATTGCTTCCCGCTCGGCACGTGAGCCCAAGTGATACATGTAAGTAGAATTAAATTACTCTATAGCATATTACAGCCTCGCCGGGATTTGTGGACCCGTTCCTCCATTTTTAATAAGTGCTTATTTCCCCGGGGGGTCTTGTTGGGCACCGTGGGGGTCAACAGTGTCCAAGAGGGCAAAGCTTGTTCACCACATTCCCGAGCCCTTTAATTGCCGCAGGTTATGTGTGCTATTATCTTCCTCTTTCTCTTTCATTACGGAAAGGTGCAGAGGTTCGGATTGACCCGTCCTCTCCATTTGGAGAGCGCTCGGCGTGTTTAGCGCACTTCAATTAAGTGTGCCCAGATGAGATTTGTCTAATTAATTATTCCGGGTGCGGTTGCATATATAAATTTGCTCTTAAAAGCCGGCTGGCCTTATTTTGTGATTGTGTTACAACTGTAACTGCAATTGACTTTTTTCTTCCTTTATTTATTTATTTATTTATTTTTTTGGGGTGGGAGATGGAGTGCCCCGATGCTCCCGGGAGTGTTTGCTCTGACTCAAACATAATAACCCACGGCGCTGTCTGTCTGACTCTCAGCCACTCTCATTCCCGCTCGCAGCTGATGCCGTAACCCCGGACCCTTCCCTGCAGGCTGCGCTGACGGCGGGCTCCGAGCGGCCGACGCACACACACATGCACACGCACGCACCGAGGAACCCGTAATGCATTCATTTGCATCTGCACTGACTGATTCGCCAGCCAGTCAAGTGAGAGCACTAACCACCATACATGCAGATGTTGTGTCTGTCTTATTTGACTCGCCTCCTTCTAGTTGTAATTAGTTTTAAATGAAGGGCCGTGGGAGGTGGCGGGGGTGGAAAGGGGGGGGGGCGCCGGTGGTCTCGCTTTATGTGCTGATGAGCAGAAACAACAAAAAGTTGTAAACTTGCATCAGGAGACCCGTTCAATGCTGGAAATTGTTTGCTGTGCCCGTCAAGAGTCGTATAGTTGGTTTATTTAGGACCAGAGAGTGTTTTAACGTGGTGTTCCCCCCCCAAATCCCCCCTTAAAACTTAATTATATTCTGCCAAATTAGTAACAACAAAGCATTTACATGACAGCAAATTACAGATTTTGCATTGACATGCAACGTGTTGCCTTGAAAGCAAGAAGTTTTGCCCCGAAACGCACAACTATGCCATAAAGAGCCTAATATTGGCGCCACGTGGCTACAACTTTATAATCAGGCTATTTGTTTTCACAAAATGCAAATCGCGCTCAGATCAATGGTTTTGTTTGGTGCTGAAATGTAAAATACCACATTGAAAAATTAGCTGAGCGTAGAAATGCCATATTTGACAGAATATACTACATTTTCTTTTTAAAGGGGTCAAGTCACGTCACAATATATCTGTCACAGAATTTAACTAAAGCAGCCTGCCACAAGTGATCAGAAAATAGTGCATTTGTCTTTGGGCGTGGTGAAGCAACATGTGGCTCATGATGCGTCCATCCATTTTCATTCGGGCTTGTCCTCATAAGGAACACAACTGGGCCTGTCCCAGCTGACCGAGTGAACTCATCTATTCCCATATTTATATTTGTGCTCTTCCTGAAACGGTCTCGGGAAAAGTGGTTTTAGTCATAGTTTCAAAGGATACCACATTGCTTCACCTGTCAGTCTGCTCGCTTCACATTAACAGCAACACTTGTAGACAAAATATAAGTACCCACGGCCATATATTCTTTATCATCTGCAAAGAACAGCTAATATTAGTGATGCACTGATGAGCTGAGAGGAGTTGAGACATCTCATTAAACACTATATTCGCCAGTCACTCTTATACTGCCCCAGGTGGCCAAGGAGAGCACACCAGAAAGAGCAGCACAATGACAAAAACTGCAGTGTGAACTTTTCTTCTCTTTTTTTTTAACTCTATTGAATGATATAATTTCTTTACATTTTCTAAACATGTTTTTACATTAGGGAGTGTTACCTTTCCTCATTAAAATAACAATCTTTGGAGTAGGGGGAGGCTGGAACGGATTAATAGCACTTCCATTCACGTCAGTGGGGAAAGACGATTTGAGATACGACGGTTTAGCGTTACGCGCGAAGACGCCACGTGAAGCCAGGCAATTAAAATGATTTTGGTGGGCGGAAATTATGCTCTATTCGCGTGGGTTTACCACGTTCCTAAGAGGCATCAATGAGTCTTATTCGAAGACAGACAACATCAAAACAAAGCCTCGCGGACTCGAAACGTCCTCATGAGGGGATTGGCTCACTTGTACCTGAGCGTGACAAGGCTTGCCTTCAGTCGCAAAGGAAGGGAAAGTGAACGAGTGATCAATATAAACGCAGGTGTTTGGAGGATTGATCAGTAATAGTCCCTCGGAATGGAAGCGGGTGGGTGGGCGCTCTGGGAATAAAAGAAGATGAGAAATCACAGAAAAGAAAGTGAAAAGTTAAGTAGGACAGTATCGGGCATTCCCTGGATACAAGTATTGGAAAAACGGTGGCGCACAAATGAAAAAAGAACAGAGGCGAGCTGGTCAGGGAATTCAAAAAAGAATAATTAAAAACTCAAATCGGGTTCGTTACAGCGAGAAAGACAGCGTGAGCGAGAGTTTTTTTTTTTTTCCAAAGCCACCAACAAGAATACACGGCGACGATAACTGGCTCAGCCGAAGGCTATTAAAATATTAACCACCGCTGTCCGAGCTGGGACTTTCCAAGCGGTACTGAGCGCTATCCTCCCCGGATGCCGGGCCTGAGAGAAAGGCTCTGCTCCCTCGCTCGCTCGCTCGCTCGCTGCCCTGTGGGATGCTCGGGCTTGCATGAGGAAGCGTTTTAATGTTTCTCAGATGCGAGAGAGAGAGAGAGAGAGCTTTGACAAGGCAACTATCCTGGGTGTGATTTAAAGGTGTGCACACAGGGAGCCAGGTACTGCAGCTGAGGGCCTGTTAAGACACCCGCTATCTTTCTAAAGGAGACAGAACTTTTTTTCTCTCTCTCTCTCTCTCTCTCTCTCTCTCTCTTCTTTCCTTTTCCCAAATTCCCAAGTGGACCGAGCTGAAGTCGGTCCCTTAAGTTTGAATCGTTTTTAAGATATGAAACGAGTGCTGGAATGCTGCTGCCACCGCCGCCGCTGCCGCTAGCTGACACTCCGCCACGAAAACATACAGAGAATAAAAACACGTGCGGGAACAAAGTGGCGGGTGAATGACAATGACTTGGAAGCAGACGTTCCTTTCGGCATTAATTTCATGTGGGAAGCCCGTAGTTACTTTGGATAAGTTACTTGACTGATATCGTTACCTGACTGATGATTTGATTTGAAAAGTAACAAAGTTTGATGACAAGTGACTTTCTTGCTTTTATGACTTTGATTTATAATCAATAAAATTGTTTAGAAATATAACCAGCCTTGTGGGTCTTTCTTTTTAATTTTGAATGCGCTTGATTCCATGTTTGTTTTTTTTCCATAATCTGACAGTGTTTTTGAAGCTAGATAACACTTTGTCGACAGCACCAAATGTGCAACGTACCTTCATATTTTCTTGGGCTGACACAAACGCAAACCAGTGACTCTATTTCAAGCGGGTAAACGCAAATCTCTCCACTTCCTTCGTTGTTATCCTTTTATCCGATCAAATCGTAACAGATGTGACGCCACTCCCCCCAAGACTGGAATGCAAATTGTGTCCAAGAACACTGTAGTTCCCCTTTCTCATGCAACGCACCATTTGCTGTGTGTCTTTATCCCCGAATGGGGCTCTCCTCCTGTATTTTTATTATTTATCAATTATTAGTTTTGTTCCATGCACAGAAGTGTGATGGAAAAAAAACACGTTCTCTCTCTCTCTACAAGTGTTGTCAAACAACACCCACTGCTGCACTCAAGAGGCAGATGATGGCACTACCGCTTGAGTCAGTGTGTGTGTGTGTGTGTGTGTATAAAAATATATATAAAAAATCCAATCAATCCATTTTCTGATCCGCTTATCCTTACAAGTGTCGCGGGGGGTGCCGGAGCCTATCCCAGTTGTCTTCGGGCAGTAGACGAGGGACACCCTGAACCGGTTGCCAGACAAACGCAGGGCACACAGAGACGAACAACCATCCCCGCTCACACCCACGGACAATTTTGGAGTGTTCAATCAGCCTGTCATGCATGTTTTTGGAAGGTGGGAGGAAACCGGAGTACCCGGAGAAAACCCACAGAGTCCTGGGGAGAACATGCAAACTCCACACAGGGAGGCCGGAGCTGGAATTGAACCTGGAACCTCTGCACTGTGAAGTCAACGTGCTAACCACTGGACCATATATATACTTTATAAAACAATATATACAAATTAAAATAAATACCAGCCTCTTGGGGCCTCTTGGGGGCAGTGTAAAAAGCATGGCACCAGAAAGTGGCAACTTTTTATTCAAATAACTCGTATATTATCTATTTATGTGCGTTACGACGGCGTTTGTTATATTGACGCTAAATCCCTCCGGTGATGTCTAATGCTCATTTTAGTTTGCCAGTCAATATGGTTGGCCATTGAGTACAAGCTGGTGATGGAACCAAAACAAACCGTTTCTTGTATTAAGATAAACTACTGGTTACATTGCCCCCTGGTGGCCAAGATGCACACAGTAGAAAGAGCAGCACAATGTCCACGCCATTCAAGCATGAAATTCGGACATGACTTCAATGCTTTCTCCCAACATTTTTTTTTGTTTTGATATTTCAACAGAAGAAAGCGGGAAGAGCAGATTTTGAAGGCAAAATTGTCAAGCGGGATATGACACGGGAATACTCTTCAATAACGTTCTTAGCTCCCCCCTTACACTTGACGTCTCTCTTAAAACTAAATGGAACAGAACCCTAATTAATGTCACTGAAATGGCCGCGGTGTCGAAAAATAAATGAATAAAACAGAGCTCGCGCTCCAGCACGTGGCCTCTTCTATAATACGACTCTTTTATAATCCCGTATACAAGCAGTCACTTAGCGAGGAGCGCCCTCCCAGTTGAAAAGCTCCTTTCTTTTTTCCCCTTTCTTTCTTTTTATTGAGTCTCACAGATAAGAGCAATTATTTCTGCGAGTGTGCCCGCTGCCAAAAGTGAGCTGGCATGCCATGAAAAAAGACGAGTGCCGCCTTTGATTCGCCAGACAAAATACAAGAGTGTATTTTTAGCCGCCTTAAAAAGGGTGCCAGCTTTGTTCAGGTGCGCGGCGTGAACGTACCCGTGCGTTTGCGTCGTAGCCCCGCAGCGGGGAAGCGGCGGATGACGGCGAACTCCGGTTTGGCGTCGGGAAGTGGTCCACATCTAATGCGAGAGGTGAAAACAGTGATTAGCGTGAGGCCGTTTAAAAAATATAGTGTTTAAATTTATTCCAACTTAACCTTCTTGAAAAGTACATGTTTAAGTGTGCTTTCGCACTTGACCTCACTCGCTCTGTGTCAAGAAATGGGTGACGATTGTATAACATTACTTTGAGGAAAGAAAAAAAGACTCAAACAAATAGGTTAGAGGTCTAGCGTGCTTGCTTCAAGCTGTTTGTCAACTCCAGTTCAAGTTTACTTAAAAACTGCCACATAAAACAAGAGAATCAAACATTGTGTATTTAGATATGAAAATGTCATTTTCTTGATTTAAATTCCACAAGATTCATGTTACCATATCGTCACCTACCTAAAATGAAGTTGTTTTTTTCTCAGAAAACCCACACAAAAACAATTACTGATTATGTTTCAGAATTATTTAATTTCAGTGCAGGAGGATTGAATGATCTGTTGAACTCAGGATGGAGTCGATTTTAGCAAAGGTTGCTAGCATCCCGAGGAGCTATTTAAGGATTTTTTTTTGGGGGGGGTCCAAATATGACTTTGGCCGTGACTTTAAGAGGTTGACGATATAGAAAATGCCATAAATAGGCAAACGGAAATTAGCATAGATTACCCACTGCTACTTTAAGACACATGAACCATTGTCACATACAAAGGGAGTATTAAATGCAACAAAACATACGATAAGCGCCGGTAAGCATTTGGGAAAGGGGTAACTTATCCTTTTGTCTTCTCCACTCAGGCTGTTGCAACTGTTTGGTGAAGTATTATCTGTGAAAATAATTGATTCGAATTGTGCGTGTCTTTGATTTAACACGGTTCAGATTGCATTTTAGCTAACGTCGTAATTTAGAGAGAGATATAAATGAGCGTTTGTCACTGATAGGACACTATTTTTGCTCATGAGATTCGGGCACGGCAGTAAGAAGTCATTCATGTTCCGATGTGACGCTTACTCGGTGTCAGATATTGTTTGTCATGAGTATCGGTGGCTGGTATCAGCAGTCTCGAGTACACCTCCATACCGAGAGCCCGTATGGGAACTTCCCTAGCGCAAACACTGCGGCGATGTGAATCCTGAACCGCCAATAAAGCGGGGAAAACGATGCGCCTGAATATCGAGAGCGTGGCAGGGCCCCCCGTGTGAATGCTGCATGAGATTACGCAAGCGCTGGCGTGTATCATGGCGGCCCACTTTAAATTGTTAAAGTCGCCTCAAGTTCGACGACGGGGCGACGTCGTCTCTGTCTATCCCGGTCAAAGTCTTTGCCGCCAAGCGTGTTTCCGGTTCCCAGGCGTCTCCCGCTTTTGTCTCCTCGCTCATGTCCCGTATCTCCCCGGAATGGGGGGGGGGGGGGGGGCAGGCCTGGTTGTTTGGCAGATGGGACAGATGAGGAAGGCAGGGATTGGTTAATCCCTAATCTGCTGTCTCTTGGCCGCTCTGGACCACAGAGGAGAGAGGGAGGGAGGGAGGAATGAAGGAGAGGAAGAGGGCGATGGAGCCAGCTGTCAGATGGAGAGTCTTTCATGGTCCTGCGCACACAACAGCTGCACCGGGCCCGCCTGCACGGCTCTGCATTATTAAGCATCTTTTTAGTTGGTTCCAGATGCAGAGCTAGCTGTGTTTACCCAGGCTTTGTGCTCTCGCAACACACACACACACACACACACACACACACACACACACACACACACACACACCCCCCCCCCCTCGCCGCTCCACACCTCCACTTCCGATACGTCCCCCGCTTCCTTGTTGGTGCGGTCAAAGCGCCTCCGCCTAAGTATGTAATGTAGCGGCAAATGACCTTGACACCCACAGGTCGCATTAGCGCCTTAATCGTTTGCCTCGCTGCGTTTCTTTCCGTCCACGCGATTGGATCACTTGAGCACGTGTGGTCCTGAACAACTTTTTCTTTCTTTCGCAAGGGGGGAAATTGGAACGGAACCGCCAAGGGTCGGACAAAAGGGGTTCTAAATGACGCCGGATGACTACAACGGCTGCTTGACACTCAAGAGGTGGTCGCTGGATTTCAGTCTGGGTTCGAGGGGAAATATAAAACTGTGCTCTTTGTGACATTTACAGTCCAACATATGACACCAAATTCATCCAAAAGAGATGAAGGCTTTTCTGACACAATTTGAAACGGTAATGCAGGCGTTCATCACATCTTGGTTGGATTTTCTGTCAACTTTGGAGCCAGCCAGGCCTCTCTCAAACGTATCCAGTTGGTTCAAAATACTGCGGCTCACCTCTTCAGCGCCTATCTCACCGAGCGGCAAACAATTGCGAGTGTTTCGGCGAGTGTATCAAGAGCCACTTGTTGGCTTTCAAATCTTGAAATGGTTTTACCGCCTTCCTGAGCAGCTGTTCATGGAAGAACTTTTTGATTTGACCTTGAACGCAGCACGATCAGCCTCTCGGGAAACCACTCGGCCAACCTTGAAACTGCAGAAATATTTAATTCCGATTTGGGAACTTGCTCATTGATGAAACTTCCACATTTGTCAGAAGGCATCATCTTATTTGAATTCGGATCCGCGCAACCCGAAAGGTGTTTTGATTTGGCGCACGGTTACATCACAAGCTCATGTCGACTGACGTGAGATCGAAGAGAGGGGGGGGGACCGGTGCGATCACAGAATAAGTCATGTGCTACAAGCATGTAATTGCAGAGTCTTTCAAACTTAACCTTCGCTGCGGAATGCAATGATGTGCAAAAAACCCCCACACCTTGTCCATACACACACACGCACACACACTTGCCACAAATATTCCCACATTCGCACGGCAACCTCGTACCAAAGCAAGCTTTGAGAGGGGTGGGGGGGCTAATCTGCGCCTGGGTACCCGTCTCTTGTCAAGTTCAAGAGGGTTAACAAATCTTTACCTCCGCGACAACCCTCTTCCCCCCCTGCCCCCCCCCTCCTCTCCTCTTTTCATGTCCACATTTGTTCGCTGTATGTCCAAAAAATCTACAGAGGCCCGTCCCGGCCCAGTTGGGATTGCTGGAGCTGAAGAGCTGGAGGCTTTTCAGTGGCTGGCATCTGTTGTTCCCCTTCCCAGAGCTGCTGGCAGTCAGTTAATGGCCATGCTTGGGACGCTGAGAGCGCGGGGAGGGGCGGGGCTGAGTGGCTGATTTCCCCATAGCCGCCGCCGCAGCGATTCCCGGCACGCCACCGGCAGCTGCAGACGAGCCACCGGCGACGAGGAACACGGGGGCCTAATGCGCCACTTCTTCTGAGATTTAGGGGGGGGGGGGGGTGGCGTGCAGATGTTTGTCGCCGTCGCAACTGCACACTGTCAAGCTTGTCCTCTGATTTGAGGCAATGTTGGGCAATTTTGATGTATTTGCCACCTAAACGGCGACATGATTAAAATGACATTTGGAGCCTGGCTGCTCACGGTGAGCACAATTAGAGAAGACAAGCCCGAGCACCAAAGCAGCCCTGCCGCTGCAGTCCCCCCCCCATGGGCGCCACGCCGGCACGCTGCGCTTTAACTTTCAAATGGTGCAAACCGTCAACAAGTTTGCCAGAATGTCACCGCTCAGACTGATGTGCAGCGGTGGCAAGTACAAATACTGACAAATACTTCCATTACGGTACATTTGAGCAGATTGTGTCCTTGCGCTTTGAATTTTTCAGACTACTTGTGATACTTAGTCCCGACATGAGAAAAGCAACCGTTGTAGTTTCGACGACTCACTTGGTAAAATTAGGCTCGTTACTTCATGCAGCCTTGGCGGTTGACGACGAAAGATGTAAACAGAGAGAGGTCGAGGTCAAGGTCAAGGTCTCTTTTTCGAAAAGTTGTCAGCGACCAGAATGATTTCTGGAAAATATGTTTTGTGCCAGCTTCTGTCGTTCAAAAATCTCCGTCTCACCTGAAAAAAAAAGTGAAGCATTTTTGTTCTTACTCAGTTCAATAAGATGTAACATACAACTTTTTTAGAAATGTAATTATAAAAGAGGGAAACTATTTTGTGAGAATTTTGTTTAGCCAAGATGTCAAATTGCATATGATTGAGAGTAAAACTTCCATTTTGGAACAACCTGAAACTTCCAACAACTTTAGAATGAAGATATTTCCACGCCTGTACTTTTTTACTTTAAGTCCATTTATATTATTAAAAATAACAACAACAAAATCCAGTTATTGCAATATTCCAACAGTTTTGATGCATGACAACTGGGCACTCTAAAACTGTCATGAATTAAATTTAAAAAAAAAAGAAAATCCAATCCAACACCTCCCACTTCCCGCCGTCCTCACTCTTCCGCATTTATCTGTGTGAAATTTGCACCCACAGCCAACGACGGGGCACTCTAAAGCGGACTCGCTGTAAACATGTATTTTCAGAATCCAAGCTAGCTCACCGCGCATCGCATCGGCACCAATGATAACGGCTGGTGCGAGCGAAGTTCTTATATGGTCTCGACTCAGAGACAGGGCGGTTTTAGCACCCCCCCCCTCCCAAAAAAAAAATATTTGTAAAACTGAAAAAATGGAAAAACAACTTCACAATTTAGTATAACATAGTTCTCAGTCTGAGCAAATTGCAAATTCAAGATTGTGCAACCAAGTACATGTTGAAGTACATTTGTGATACTTGAGTAAATAAGGTGAATCAGAATCAGAATCAGAATCATCTTTATTGGCCAAGTATGTAGAACACACAAGGAATTTGTCTCCGGTATAATGTTAGTTTGTGAGTACGTAGGCCACCTCTGACCAACGGGACACTCGATGTGGACCGACTTCCGGAGCATACGTGTTGATGATAGCGTGCTGTGCGGGGCCGACAGTGGCTGGCATCTGCATAATCGCGGCGGGAGCTTTTTATTATTATTATTTTTTTGCAACAGTTTAATCAGCGTGGCACGACTCTAGAGAGCGAGGCTGGATATACGTTATCAACCGAGGAGGAAGTTCAAATGAAGCTGGATAAATGAATGAAGGCCTTGATGATTAGCTGTCACATAAAGCAATTAAAACGACTGGAAATTATTCATTCCCCTTCCCGGGCAGGTGCGGCCCGCCGATTGTCGCGGGTAATTGTCAAAATGGAAACAATTTGTTTTGATGAAGCTTCCATATGCTTATGAAACATTCATAAAATAACTCAAAGTCAGCCCCTAATGGAGTCCCGTATAGTATCAAGGGGCTTGTCTTTTTTTGTTGTATTTTTTTTTTGCTTCAGGTATAAAACTGCTTTCATTTACAAGTGGCCACCAGCTCAAAAAAAACATAAAACACTATCACATCTTTTTTTTTTGTGTGTGTGTGTGTGTGTGTGTGTGTGTGTGTGTGTGTGTGTGTGTGTGTGTGCGCAAATTCTTAATTGTGACTGTCATGGCCGCCTGACAATCTCAACAAAACAGCCCGCCTCAGAAAGAAACACACTTGACAGCTCCGGACCCCTCAGCAAAATTCCCAGGGTGACTTTGTCCTTGACACATCCTTAATGACGCTCATCTCGACGATTGTAAATACATTATCATATCAGATCACGTCTGTGTTGCAATCATCACCTCCATTTCCTTTTTAATTAAACAGCAGCGATGACACCACATCTGTCAGAAAGGGAAGTGAGACTTTTTTTTTTTTGGTGAAAAAAAATCGGTGTGAATTTGCGGCAAACAATAGGGAAGGGTGGGCTGAGGAGGAGGAGGGGGGGTGGAAAAGAAACGGCGTTTGAAAAATAACACGCTTCGTCTCCTCCTTGCCCCCTCGTCGTCTTGTGCTTCCGTCTCGTCGCTCTCACCCCCGTCTCTTCTCCCGCCACTTGAAAGGCAGGGTAATGAGACAGCTCGGGAGCGAGGCGAGGTGTCCGCCGAGCATCAGTTGCGCGCGTGCAGAAGTGAAAATTTACTGCGAACGAGACGAGATGGCGGCAGTGGTGGTGGAGGAGGAGGCTGGTAGCGGCGGTGCCCTGGCCTAAATTCATTTTCGCTCAGATTAGCGTGCATTTTACGCCGCGCACAAAAGCATTTGGCCCTCGCCCATTTTTTTTTTTTTTCCTGATGAGGTGTTATTACTTGCCAGATTCGGTTTTTTTTTATGTTCACCTCACTTTTTGGAAACAGGATACTCGTGTTCATGCAAATGTCATGAAACATCCCAGGGGTGGCCATTTTTGTTTGATTTTGTCATTTTAGCTCTTTATATATACTAACCATTTTTTTTTTTCTTTTAGCTTTTTAACCCTTTGAGGGACAGCGGTCACTCCAGTGGACAGCGTACCGTGTTATCAGGTTACAGGGTGAAAGGGTTCATGTTTTCTCCCAGATTACATAATTTTTGGAACATTCTTAGTTTCAGCAAGAATAAACATCTTGTTGATTTTTTTAAATCCCAAATACAACATTAAAATATATTTAGCTCTCCAATTACTGCCGTAAAGACCAACTTTGTAGGTGAGGTTCCATGGGTACAGTTTACTTAATGTTCCCACACAATGTTTTGTACAGTTTTGCTATTCATTCATTCATTTTCCGATCTGCTTATCCTGACAAGGGTCGCGGGGGGTGCTGGAGCCTATCCCAACCGGTTGCCAGCTAATTGACGCTAGAATATTACGGCATTTCACTATTTACAACCGGCGCATTCGCGCAGCAGACGAGCTGGATAGTTTACACTTCTGACAAAAACTTAAAACCATAAAAAAAAGAAAGGGGAAAAAACCATCTTAAAAATTACAGACTCAAGATGGAACAAGGCGAACGGGTAATAAAAGCGAACAAGTAACTGATGGTTAAGCTATTAACATGTCGCGGCCGCTTTCAACAAGCTACAGCGACGTGACATATGACGCCACTTAACGGGCCTCGAATACGACAGACGACAGGAATTAAACCTCCGACTATCTTCGCCGGGCCATTATTCAGCAGGCCGGTAAATAAAATGCCGCAGTTTAAATCGGGGCAAAACATATTTCCCCTCGTGCTTGTGCGCGCGTTTATGGCGCCTATTTACGTGTTCTTGCTGCCATTAGGAAAATGATGCCCGTGCTGCTTGCCGGCGGCGTTTACAATGGACGGAGGATATAAGGACCGCGCTGAAATTATGTTCCCGAAAAAAAAAAAAGTTGTATTTTTCGACTTGTGTGGAATGTTTGAAATGTTTGGGTTGTTTGTCTTTGTGTGCCCTGCGATTGGCTGGCAACCACTTTGGGATGTCGCCCGCCGACGGCTGGGACAGACTCCGCCACACCCGCGACCCTCGTGAATATAAGCCAATGAGAAAATTGGATGGGCTATGACTTCCTAAAAAAGCAACCCCAAAAAAACTGAAAAAAAAAGAAAACAAAACCCCCAAAAATGTAAAAATGATTTCCAAGGCGACGCAGCGATGTCAAGATCGCGTCATCGTGAATGCATGAAAAAAAAAAAATTGAAAATGCTTTTTTTTGTGTTTGTCAATACATACCCGTAGCATACATGAATAATCGGGGTCCATTTTATATGTATTTCTTTAGTTCATGCTGCATGTCCATACATACGAGGAGTTCAAACAGTCATTTCACAATTGTAATTTACTTTATGATACAATTACTTCGTGGCGCCTTTTTTTTTAATCTTGCGCTCAATAAATATATTTAAGAAAACTAAAACTAATCCTAAAACTAATAAAAACGAATTTAAATGACTTATTTTGGAGGGAAAAAAACCCTAATATAAAGTACCAAACCTGCTCGAAAAACTAAAAAAGCCACAAAAAAAAAAATCACAAAACTATGAGAACATCGCTTTGACGTCAATTCAAATCCCGTCAAAACGGCCGCGCCACGACGTGGATGAAAACGGGTGGATTGAAAAGGAAAAAGGCCATCCGGAAATATATATTGATACTCAGAAATATTCTTTCCAAACTTTTTAACTTTACAACAGGCGAGCTCAAACAGGAAGGTTTCCATGGCAAACGTACACATCACAAAAATACTTTGAAAAAAGTTTCTTTGTGGATGCTGAACTACCCCCCACCCAAACCCCTTCTATTAAAAAGAAATAAATAAAGTCCGCATCATGAAATAAAAGAGCGCTCCCACCGGTGAGACCATAAAGGCCGCGCGTCGGACTGCCAAGTCAGCGCTTTTGACAGGATAAGACCACGCTAACCTATTGAAAAAGGCTTGAGCCAGGCGGCGTGCTGCCGGCGGAGCCAGCGCGGCAGCTTAGCGGTCTTAACGGAGAATGCGCCACTTATCATCATCGGCATCCAGCGCCCGCAACACTCCAGCATGAAGAGGCTCTCGCGCTAAGCCGGTTAAAATAACACCAGACAATGCCTCGACAACGGCTTGCTCTTCCCGTTTGATGCCTGCTTAATTCCGACGCCACAATGCCCCCCCCTTTCCCTAAAACCTCCAATCCTGTTCTGGTGCTGGACCAGAGGACCGTCCATCTCCCCTTCACATCAGAGGCAGCCGGAGGAGCCCCCTGATACTGTGTGGGTCCGGCTGATAAAGGCCTTATTTCAGCGTTTTCCAGTGAGTGAGGGGGGGGGGGGGTGATTCAACTCCCTGAGCTGGGGGACGGTTAAGGCGGGAATGCTGGAAGAGCGCGCTCGGAGCTCAAAAACACAGGCAGGCTAAAAGTAGTCTTGTAAAAAGTACCTGAACGTGATACTTGAGTACAAGTAATTTGACAGAGAACAACTTTGGCAAAAGTCATCTTGTCCAGTTTGACTTCAATAAAAGTCCGGAGGTGTTTGCCCTTTGCCAGACTGAAGTTTAAAAAGTACCGTATTTTGCAGACTATAAGGCGCACCGAAAAGCTTTCCATTTTCTCAAAAGCCGACACAGTGCGCCTCATAATCCGATGCGCCTCTTATATGGATCAATATTCTGATTTCTTGGACCTAGTATTTTAAATGTTCTGTAAAGCGCTATGATCCAGCTGCAGCGCTTGTGAAAGCGCTATCTAAATAAAGCGGTATTATAATGTATTCCCTTTAGTGTAGCTCCATCTAGTGGATACGTAACGCAAGCGCAGCAACTAGTGTAGCTTCTACTTTGCACGCCTTATAATGTGGTGCGCCCTATGTATGACAATAGTTTTCAAATGGGCCATTTGTTGAAGGTGCGCCTTATACGCCAAAACGATCGTCACGCTGATCATCAGAGTAATCCGAGTCAAAACGCCACTGCCGCTCAACTCCAGCCACGCAGTCGTGAGTCGTGTTTCATAATTGTTCTTTTTGCAAGATTCTCCCCGACGGACTCGTTTTCTCCACTTTCTGGTTAAAAACCGGTGGGTTTTTGTTTTAGTTTTTTTTCATGCACCAACTCACCTTGGACTGCCGACTACTTAAGATCAGAAATAGGTCGGAAGAAACAAAGAAATGAAAATGGACGGCGGGGAATGAGTTAACTGCGTAGTGCATTTGTACATGATGATACTGTGGAAGATTTTGTGTGGGAAGGCGGGCGGGAGTGGCCGGACGGGCGGACAGACGCGGATAAGCCCTCGGCGTGCATAAGATGCCTTTAAGCTGGGAAATTGGACAGTTTCAAAGTTCAATCTCTTTTGCACCACTTTTCCTGGGCGAGCTGACACATGAGTGAGGTCCCATTAGCGCAGCCGCCCCCCCCGAAAACGTAGCCATTGACCAGGCGGACCCTTCGTCAGGCTCTTTACCTTGAGACTCGTCCGCCGCTTGACACGACCTTTGAACCCGGGGAGCGCAGCTGTCAAATGTCTCTCCCCCATTCTGTCACTCCCACTTTTGAAGACACACACACACACACACACACACACACACACACACACACACACAGGCGGAGGATTTTGTTACATTGAAGCTTTGAGTAACATGTTTTGTTTATTTAATCACCATTGAGGAAAAGTTCATACCAACTTTGTTGCGCTTGAACTTTTTGTGGTTTCGCACCGTTGGCCAAAAGAAAAGAAATGTCAAACTTGAGGAAGCGTTTAAAGTGAAGAAATAAAATCAAGCTTTTACAACGCAAAATACCTCTCCAAGAATTAAAATCATAGAACTTACGAAGGTGTTTTTGTAATCATATTTTTATTTTATTTTTATTTTTTTTGTGTGTGGTTAATCTTGAAGGGCTTGAATCTGAATGACAAAATCTGATGACGTTTTCTCTTAATAAAATAAGAACTAAGAATGAAAAATCTCAAGGTTACAAAAAGATAATTGTTCACGTAAGAATCAATCAAACAAAAACACGATCAAATGAGCAATTGAGGCCAGGTGATGCCTCGCATGTGGGCAAGGAGAGCCCTAGCCACCGGTTTATCTTTAGATTCTCTTCTATTGTATTTTGGAGTTCAAATTGAATTTCAATTCCTTTGAAAAGGGAACATTGATTTACAATACAATACAATACAATACATGCTGATTTATATAGCGCTTTCACAACAGCGGCAGCTGTAACAAAGCGCTTAACAAAGCAGTTAACATAAAGTAAAATAATAAACACAACACACAACATGAAACACGAAAAAAAACAACACAACACATGACATAAAACATTTGACATAAATAGTAGAAGGAAATAGAAATAAATTCAGTGATGAGGTTGGTCCCGAACAAGGTACCAGTCATCATTTTTCTGACTTTTTCTCATAATATTTTCAACATTTTTTTAATGTTCCTTTTCTTTCATTATTATTCTTCAAACATTGATCTTACTCCTTGTCATCGCATCTTTTCGCCCATAAAACGCTAACGATGCATTTTTTCCCCTTCTTCCAACAAATACTTTCTCAGGGAATTATTTTTCCCCGCCCCCTTGTAAAATAAAGATCGTCCTCATGTCAAACTTTTGTCATGTAATATTTCACCCATCCCCCCCAGCCCCCCTCTCGTAGCGGCATCCTTTCTCTCTCGTAACCTTCCAACTTTATCCTCTCGATAGTCCAACTTTGAAATATTACGATGCCGTACAATTCCAAGTCCATCCCATCACAAGGTGCTGACGTGAGTTAGGCCCCATGACAGCGGACCCCAAACAATACACACTTTTTTTTTTTTTTGACACTGCATGAATTCAAACAAGCAAAATCCCCACCGTGGGTGAGTTTTGTGCTGCGTTTAAGGTGTGTTCGCTCGGCCTTGGCAGAGGCCTGCGCTCCACTCGCGCTGCAAATCGACATTCACTTGGCACGTATGTGAACACATTCGAAAACAATCCGACATGCATATGGATAGGCCCGCTTTTTATTGTTTCTTTTTGGGTGTGTGTGTGCGTTCATGAATACTCCATCTTGTATGCGTTACACGCAAGAAGGCAAGAGAGGAGAGAATCATCTAGAATTAGGAACATTTTCAGCGGTGAGAAAAGAGGGGGGGGTAAAGAAAAAAAAATCAACATGAATACGATTGTTGATGTGAAATCTACATTGTGTGCTATTGCGTTGTGCTGTGTGTGTGTGTGTGTGTGTGTGTGTGTGTGTGTGTGTGTGTGTGTGTGTGTGAGAGAGAGGCTCACTTTGCAAAGCGCTGTCGGCGGGAATTGACTGTGACGGGAGCACCACCAACTGGTCAGGAGGCGCCTCTCCACCCTTCCATCTGCTCGCCTGTGATGTGCAACGGGCAGATTAGTCACATGCATCCACTCGCAACCTCGACATTTAAACAGTCTTGATTTATTCTTAGTGTGATCTGAAAAACAAGCAAGGCTCTTTTTCTCCTTTTTTGCCCCCCCCTCCCCTTTCTCTCGCTCTCTCGCTTTCTGTTCTTCCTTCACCTCAAAACCCCCTCGGTGAGGTTGAATTCACGGTATCCATCATCATGCATCTTTAATGACGTCAGGCCAGGAGCATGGGGTAAAATCACAGTAGTGGCCCGAGGCGAAAACCAGCTAAAATGAGGTTCCTCTTACCCCCTTCCCACGCAGGCGAGAGCTCGCTCGCGCGCGCAGGGGCCGAGAGGGGAGGCTACGGCGCGCCCATCGATCGCCGGGGCGGCTCGGCGGCAAGCCACTCGGAGGGCTTGACGGATACATTTGGGCCATTCAAAATAAAGAAATAAATGAGAATCTGTACAACGGCGGCGTCCGTGCCAGGAGCTGCCGAGACAGAAGGGCGACCAACGACGGACGCCTTGATTTATGCGACGTTGCGCGCGACCGGCTAGAGGACAATCTCCCTCACCATCTTTTGGTTTGACTCTAAGAGGCCTTTGGAGACCTTCGCACTGGCGGGCAAGTGAGAGAGAGAGAGAAAAAAAAAAGATACAATCTGCCTAATTCAAAACACTTGTCAGACAGGGAGGCCGTATCAACTGCGATTAGGGGCCACACTGAGTATCAAGTCAAGAGTATTATTAGCACAATAACGTCAAATTATGATCACAGCAGACGAGTGGGGGTGGGGGGGGGTCATCATAACAGTGGTCCCTAATTTCAAAAAATTCTGCCACGTTGAAATAGCAAAAAGTAATTTATAAAATAAACCCGAATATGAGGAGAATATTTGTTTTGATGAAGTGTAATTACTGAACATACGATTGGAACGATTGGATTCTTGGATTGGATGTGGGCCTTTAAGGGGCGTGTACCTACAGCTCCAGTTTTGATGGGATTGTATTTTTTTTTTAAATCATATTTCTAGTCAAATCTTTCCTGTCGTGATATTTGGAATGTTGATTTGTTTTCCTTTTTTTTTTATATGACCATTGCAGACTCACAGCTGAAGCTAATATTCAAACACTACGACTTCATTCTCGTAACATTCCGTTTTTTTTTATTTTTCTTAACGTCACAATTTCCTTCCCGAACAACATAAAGGCATAAATAAAAGTGATTTTTGGGGTAAAAACTGACGCATCTTCGTTTTCATGCTGGGGCAAGTCGAGTTCACGACCAGGCTCACCTGACAAATTTGGTGACAGAAAGTAGACTAGAACTCAAGCCGGGTAAAAGCAGGTCGAAGTCGTGACGCAGATCGTGTAACGCAATTTGGTCTGGATTTTGACGGAGGCGCAGGCGAGGCTAATCTGCTGTGGTCCCTCCCACAACGGCGCATTCACATGGCCCCGTCACTACATTATAATGTTCTTCTCTTAACATGACTCCTTTCTTCTGGCAATGTTTTTTTTTTCTCCTTCATCCTCATGACATTGCAACAGTTTTGTTCTTAACGTAAATGATTCATTTTTCTTCTGACTGATTTATTTATACATTTTCTCACAGTATTCTGACTTTTTTTTCTTATAACACGAGAAATTTATTCTTATGACATTAAGACTTTATTACCCTCGTAATGTTACTACGCTATTTCTCTCTCTCTTTTTTTATTAACATATTTACTTTGGAGCGTTGCCCTTCTACGCCTTTGTATGGTGCAGTTTTGGCCTTCACGGCATAATTGTATTAGTCAGAGCACATGTTGAATGTGAACTGGGAAAAAAATGAGGAGAGTTTTCGCATGGTGGAAAAGGGACGTGGACTTAAGCTCTGTGCAATTACATGCAGTGACCCTGGAACAAATAAGTCAAATATAGCTCAGGGCCAAATCGCATTTTATGTCGCGGGCGAGCCAAACAAAAGAGCGAGCAATAAAAAAAAAAAAAAAAGGATCTGCCTGCATATCTCACAGCATTTGGAAGTTGTTTCCTGTAAAAAAGTGGATGATCGCGCAAGTGTGGCTTGGAAACATCTTTCAGTTGCCGAGCCCCCAGCCTTGACCCGGCGGGTCAAAGCCAGTCAGGCTCTTCCTGTCTGCGGCTTTTCCCAGGATCCCCTGCCTGTCGGCGTGTCAGCACCTCTGCTGTCTCCTCACCAGCTCAGGATGTTGCTTTTGCCTTCCAAGAGTTTCCTGAAACCGGAGGAAAAGAAAGAAAGAAAAAAAAAAAAGATTGGTTTCCATTCCGTGCGAGAGGGGGTCAGCTGGTGTGCAAAAAAAAAAAAAAGCCATTAAAAAAAAGGGAAAAAAGAAAACATGTCCGTTTTGTATATTTGACTCAATTTTACAAAGCGGCTGGCCTCTGACTGGCGACTATTTGTGGATGTGAGGATGCATTAGCCTGTGGGGAATGAGAAGTGCATCCAGAGAAGAGGGGAAACACTCCAGTCCCGCCTTCTCCTTCTGTCTTTTTCCCACACTGCATTTATGATTATTTTTATTTTATTTATGTGAGGGGGCGGGGGAAAGCAAAAATGTTACTGGAGCATCGCTGGCCTGTTTTCAATTAAGACGGCGGGTCATTTGCCTAATGAGAGGGCGTGATGGACAGCACCGAAATGGGCCACACACCATTTGGAGTTGCCTGGCGCAGGTAGGCCGCGTGACAAGGTTTCACCCCTGGCTACAGACGTCCTGATTACTTTCTTGTCTCTGTGGCATTTTTTTTTTCTCGCACGCCCAAAGCCAAGAAAGACACCAAAAACAGCGTGCGTTGCGCTCCATTTCTAAAAGCCGACATGACCCCTTCAATATCCCGATGGATTTTTTTTTTTCGTACCTGTGTGGCTTTTTTTCTCGTAACTTTTTCTTGACTTGATTATTCCCGTAACCTTACGAGATTGTTCGTATACCGCTGCGACTTTTATCTTGCAAAGTTACATTTTTTTGGAGGCAAGATGACATTGTTTTAAATTTCAACATGACTGTTTTATTCTGAAAAAGAGCAGATTTTTTTTTTTGTTAAATGTATTTTCTTGTAAAATTACGACTTTTTAACGTTAAAGCTTTTTGGGGTAGAATGATACATTTATTCTCATGACTCCTGTTTCGTCTTTTTTGTACAATGCCTTTTTTTCTTTTTTTTCCCCTTATCGTACAATTCCATCTTGCTCGTTACGTGATAATTCTTCGTAACTTTCAGACTTTTTTCCTTGGAACCGTACACACGTTTTGCATCAGTTTTCCCATTTAATTTTCCCATAATTTGCTGTTATTTTCTTCATAATACTTTTTCTTCATAAGACTTGAATATTCTTGCAAGGAGATTTTTCTTTACCTTAATCATTTTTTAATTGCAAGATTACAGTTTTGTTCTTAATGTCTTTTTTTTAAAAGAATAAATAAAGAGATTTTTTTGTTGTTTTTTGTATCTGTCTGTATATAACGTTACGGGTTTTTTTGTGTGTGGGATTCAAACCACGACTTTTTCTCTTTGACTCAATTCTCATAACGCAATGGCATTTTTGGTCAAATGCCATTTTTCTTTCCCCCCACAATACGACTCCATCTTGCTCATGGTGAGACAATTCTTCGTAACGTTCAGACTTTTTTTTTCCTCGTAACATGACAATCTTTTGGAACATCCCACGTGTTTTCTCAAAACGGTGTCGCCATTCAATTTTCTCGCAATTTGACGTTAATCTCTTTATAATGCAACTTTTTCCTCATAATATTTGGACCCCCTACTGCTGTAATGTTACAACTTCTTTGTGTATCACCTTTATTTCCTCCCGCCACTGAGCAGGTAGTTCTACAATGACAAGGTTGCACCGCTGGCTACAGATGTCCTGATTACTTTCTTGTCTCCCGTTGCAAATGGCATTTTAGGACGCCAACAGCTAAGAAAGCCAAAAATGGCTCAATTTTAAAAAAGGAAAAAAAAAAGCACAATTTCATAATCGGGATCAGGTTAGCGGCGCGCACCTTTGTCCCAACTTTTTCGACACCAAGTCTACCAAGGATGCTTGAGGAAAAAAAAAAAAAAAACACATCCTCCCTGGCCCCTGCAGTCAAGCCGTACACCCATAAGTCGTATTCCCCCGCCGAGCAGCCCAAAGTGTACGTGTGTATAAATGGAAGGCCTGTCATTTCACATTCATTAAAAGTGAAGTTCCAAAATTAATAATGTAAAAATATGGGTTTTAATTAGTCTTCTATTCTGCCCAATGTACTTAAATTGGATCATCCGGTCCCCGATGCCCTTTCACTTAATAAAGAATTAGCCTGTGATGTTCTCAGCTTGACAGGTAGGATAAAGTGGAGAGGGGGGGGGGGGGGGTGTGGTGCAATGGCGGCTGTTATATAAAGGATATATCCGTTTGTACATAATTTGCAGCTTAGTCAATTTGACAGGGGCGGAGGGAGGGGTTGCGCTCGGCCATGGATCCCGTGCAGGTTTAATGCATTTCTATCATGTTATGGCGTGACCACGCCATTGCCTTGTCAAATAATTAGTGACATTAATCCAATTTGATTGGCCATCTCCGGCGAGTTGAGCGCCGCCTCCGTAGACAAGGTGGCTCGCAAAGTGCTCCGAAGAAGCGCACCACGCGACAATACGTTAGCTTCCAAACGCAAAAGCCACCTCTACAATGTACAATGTTTATGCTTTATGCGTCAGTTTCACCGTAAACCTCAATTGGGAGGAGCGAACAGCTTGAAGCAAGCACACTTGGCTCTCATTTGGAGAACCGTGCGAGTCCTCATTTCCTCCAAGTGATGTTATTTGAGTTGGTCATGGAGGGTAAGAAGGGGTGCAAAGAAAATAAAGTACACCCCCCCCCCAAAAAAAAGTAGTTTAAAAGTTTAAGTGTTTTTAGTAGGGATGACTTTTGGTCAGTTAGAGTATTCACTCTTTGTATTCACCGATACCAAGTACCGATACCTCTCATACTTTTGGTACGCAAAATTTAATGGCAAAAAAACCCAACTGATCTTTCTCTCTGACACGGATTCGCCGGGGTGGATTTCCTCAATGTCAGATTTTTGGGATTGGTACTTGCCCATTCCCCGTTTAAGTTTCAATGTTTTCAAATATATGCGGGTTTAAATAATTAGCTTTTGGCATTCGTAGGCCTTTGCATGTTCGCGTTGTGTCAACGACAACATTCTTTTTTCCACTTAAGCAATATTTCTAAACTTTTTGGGACTTATCTGCAAAATGCTTGACAAACTTTTAAAAACATTTTTTCATAAACTATACACGAGACACTTGAGATAAAATAACACCTTTGAATAGCGGACGCAAAGCTTTGTGCGTCTTTCAGGTTCAAGAACGTCGGTTGGCGGGGTGGGGGCGGGGGTTTGAAAGGAGGCTTGGGCTGATATAGCATATGGCTTCCGCGAGCGATCCGTACATGCCGTGGCCATATCGCGCCGTTTGTGCGCGCCTGAGTGGGTGTTGTGGCGCTCTTCGCAGGCAACGAGCCCAGACGGCCCTCGCCAGCCTTTTCCCGGTTTCTCCCGCTCCCCTCGCGCGGGACAGGCACAGCTGTCAGATCAAAATCAATCGCATTTTAAAGGACGTGCGAGCTAAATATTTCATTCTTGCCTTGGGAACCAATTAAGTGCTACATATGAAGTCAGGAGGACTGGTTGAGCCGCAGTCATACTGGTGCGTACCAGCTGCTCCATTGCTAACACCCGGACCCCCCCCTTCGCTACAACACACACACACACACACATGCACGCGGCGCACCCCTCCCCATGCAAATGTGTCAGTGTGAACGCTCCACTTCAATTACCGAGTGATGTTTTAAAAATGCACCAAAGCCAGACTGGCAGTCCGGAAATTGGAGGGGATCCACCCCAGGTATGTTGTTTATTTAGTTGTTGTCTGTTGTGCTGGCTGTAACCCATTTGCCCTCATTGCAGATGTGAGGGATGGCAGCGATATAGGGGGCCGGGTGGGGTGCAGCGGAGTGGGGGGAGGCCTTCAAAGTGCCATGTGTCAGCGAACGCCTCACACCGCATGGCGGGGACGACTGGCGTCTCCTCGCCAAAACGTGACCGCCGCCTGCCTCGCCGTCTGGCCTCATGCCGTGACCTCGGCCAAGGAGATGATGTTGTCAGCAGGTTAGCCACTTACACCTAATGCTAAGCCTGACGAGGAATCCGTTAACTTTTGAGTAAAAACATTTTTTTTTTACATAAACATTGCAAGACATTTACGACCAAATCATTTTCATTCAGCTTTTGAAAAATGTTTTCCATTCATTTTTTTATGGAGCTATTTATAAAGCAGATTTTATTTATTTTATTTTTATTTGATTTTTCTTTACTTTTTTAAAATATACTCTCCATACAAGTTTCAAGTTGTGATTTGTTTTCAAATATTTTATTTAAACTATATTTGAATGAAGGCACAAGCAAGCGCCCTAAGCCGGCAAACTGTGGAATATATTCAGTTTGGACTCGAGCAAAGTTGTGCTAAACTATTCATGAGATATACTTTTCTTTTCTTGCCCAAACGTAACACTTTTGTTCATGTTTTATTAAAAAAGAAATAAAAATGAATATAGTCGACGCACACAAGCGCCCAAAGCCAGCAAAACGCGCAATACATTCCGTTTGGACTGCGATAAAGTCGCGCTAACTTTAACTTTAGCTCACCGTTGCCGACTAAATTCACGTGAGAACGCCTCGCCTGCTGCGTCCTTCCCGCAGCGTGAAGGTCACGACAAGCTGCGCGTGTGCATCGGATCAGAAAGATGCAAGTGGTACGAGGAAGGTTAAAGCGTGTACATGTGTGAGGCAGGGAGACAGGGTGGGGTGGGGGCGTTTGGGCTTAAGTACAGAGTGCGGTAGAAGGCATCACAAGCGGCGAGGGGTAAAAAGGAAAATGTGAGGGTGAGAGAAAAGAGCCCAAAAAAATAAAATAAAAGCAAAGTGAGAGAAACACAAAAGCAGAAAGGAGACAAAGTGAGAGACGGCGCAAAAAGCAAACGGTGGCGCGAGGGCGAGCGTGAGGGAGCGAGCGAGGGAGCATGATTGATAACGGTGCTGACAGAAGCCCTCTGGCCATGCTCTCTGTGGCAGTTTGGGGAGACGGGGTGGGGGGGGCCTCCCCGCGTGAGAGCGAGCTGCCCCCTCGCCACCGTCCCGACACACACTCCACATCTGGTGGGATCGCCCACGCTGGGTCAGAGGTCGCGGCACCACGGGGGCTTACTTTTGGACTCGAGTGAAACGCGAGGCCTCAGCCCCTTCGCCAAATAAAATATACCGCCACTAACCTAAAGTGTAAAAAGTAGATCACCCTTTTTTTTGGGAGGGGGGGGGAGTGTGCAGGTGACACACAAGAAGCCTATAAAAAAAATAAATAAATAAATAAATAAATAAAATAAAGCTCAGGCTGGGATTTGTGTGTGTGTGTGTGTGTGTGTGTGTGTGTGTGTGTGTGTGTGTGTGTGTGTGTGTGTGTGTGTGTGTGTGTGTGTGTGTGTAAGAGACAACACTGATGAATTAGGGATAAATAATGAAGTAGCTCGGGGACCGGGTTTGTGATAGCGCGAGGGCCCATCAACAGAGAACACTAATACTTTTGAATGCTATGCTGTTTGATGTTGATCAAGTTCAACTCGGCTGACAGGCCCAAGAAGACTGCGGGGAGCGCTGGGACCCTCCGACACACACGCGCCCGCACACAAAACCTACTCAGACAGGTGAAAGAGAAGGCGCGGGACAATAGCGCACTCACTCACTCACTCTCACACACACACACACACACTCGCACAGCCACCCGCACTCTCATCCCGACAGTCATTTAAGTTTGAGTAAGAAGAAGTAAAGCCGACTACGTGTATACTCAGAGGCTTTCCATTCAACTTTCCGGACTTCAAGGAACACACGCTGACGATGCGGGCGGCCATTTTGGCTCGAAGGCCCACTTAAGGACATACGGTTTGCTACTTCTTGAAAAATGTCAACAAGCCCGCATCTGTGTCAGATTTCTCCGTTATTATTCAAGCTCGCGAGAGGGAGAAAATAGTCAGAATAGCCCTCCGGTTCACTGCAAAGCGCAATAAGAAGAATACATTTCACGTTGAATGAATTCTTCTGACATTTTTGGAAATATTTTTCTTTGTTGTTATCAAATTATCTTCCAGGACACAAGTGGAATATATATATATATATATATTTTTGGTACTAATAACTTTTAACTTTGACATGATGACACAATATGTTTTTGGAGCAATGGATTCTGATTTTTCTCAATAGGTCAATGGTTATTTTAATTTGGGCTATTTTATCCACCCAGCACTTGAAGATTATGTGAAATGTCAGCAAAAGCCTTTTGTAGAAACATGACATACTTCAGAAAATGCATCAAATGACGCTTACCCTTTGTTTCCTGGGCAACTGTGATGTCATTTTCAGTCAACAGCAAGTAGCAAAATGGCCACTTCCTGTGAAGGACAAAAACAGGTGATTTTTACTGCTCAACTCATATTCCAACAGTGGAATATTAATCAGAGTGTCGTGTTTTGACTATTGGGGCTGCATAGAACATATTCTTGTTCAATAAAATTTTGGGGTTGACTTCCCCTTTAATGGGCCACTAAAGGAATGTCTCCTTTCTCCATGACATTGACAACTATTTCACTTTGATTAGGATCACACAATTTGTCATTTTTGTGACAAGAGACGCCATTTTGAGCGCAGGCCGTTTTAGCGGAAGTGTGTTTAGGGCAGCGTCTCCTCACACATGAATCACGCCTGTCCAATTTGTGGATATGAACGCTGATGGCATGTCGCTGCTCTTCCCTGGCTGGGGTCATTTTGAAAGTGTCACCATTTAACTGTGAGGCAAGGGGGGTAAGGAGTGTGTGTGTGTGTGTGCGTGTTGTTCTCCTTTCCTCCAGCGTTGGCCCGTGCGGGCACCGTCGGGGTGTGTGGAGAGCGTGGCCTCATTATGAAGGAGATAAAGACCGTTAAGGCTGTTTGGTCTTGGGCCGGCTCCAGCCCCTATGGTGAAACACACCTGCTCCCCTCTTTAAAAAGCCCTGCTCCAGTTTAGCTCTTGGCCACGGACGAGTAATGACCTATCCAGGGGGCCGTAACGCCCGCTTCGTTTAGCCTGTCGTTAAGACCCAGAGTCAGCAGCATACTGCGGCACATCGCCGTGCCAAAACTCAGCGCAGGGTGCCCTTGCCAAAAGAGCCCACGTCAAAGCCTACGCCGCTAGAATACGGAGAAGTAAACTAGCTCAAGAGCCGATGAGACGCGAGGATGCGAGCTCCCCGTCGAGCGGCGGACAGCGGCGTCGCCTTCTAGCGCGGCGCGGAAGAGTCACGGTTCAGTTGTATTTCGCTTTTTTTTTTTCGTTCAATAGATGTGCCGTTTGATTTTTAGAAGTGTTGATTGAAACTGTGGAGAATGTTTTCAGTGGATTACAAATCATTGTAGGGATACGCAATTCAGACATGAATCGAGGTAAAAACTGCTTGAAAAATGGCAGCCCCTGGTTGGCCGTGCCCTTGTTTTTGTCACGAATACGCTGAGGTGATTCGGCTGCAGGGCCAGATCTATTCTTGTGGGCAAAAGGGATGCACGCGGGTCAACCCAAAATCAGGAAAATGTATTAACAGAAAGCTGTCAAGTCGCAGTTTCAAAATAATCCAAATATATTTTGAACTACTTGATGGATCACGATTGGAGGGTTTCGAAAATTCAAGTCTAAGTTGGCCTTGTATCTCAGTTCTACAATACTTGAGTGCAAGTTGTTATTTTTTTACTCTCCAGACCTGTGAAGACATTGTCACTCGGCTTTGATAGCGCAAGTAGATCAGCAAAAAGAGAACGAAAAAAATGGGTCCTTGTGCGTCGGCCAATCGAGGAGGGCGCTCGCAGATGCGGCGCCGGCTCGCTAATTAGAGAACATAAAGTTGCAGCTTGACACCGCTTGGGCTGCCATTGTTGTCCCGTCTTTGTTGTGGCCGAGGACACCGGTGCGCGGAGGAACGTACGGTGTGGAGGCCCCCGTCGAAAGATCTGTTTTCATCAAAGCGTTTCTTTGGCACGACACTGCAGCGCCGGTATGCTAATGTGTTGTGCTGCCTGGAAAGCTGTCAAAAAGCTCCCACCTTGGATGAGAGAGCGCCGTAATTCAACCGGGCTCCTGTCTTGTGCGCGTTCAGGTCTCCTCATTATGCCGCTTTGCAGGGGTAATGGCGTCTCGCGCCGTTTTATCTGTCAGCTCGCAGCAAACTATAGTTTTTCTAGCCGCCTATATTCGATGCTAACATCAAAGGCGCCGGAAGAAGAAGGCGGGAGGGGCGGGAGGTGGGGGGTTGTCGCGTTAAAATAAAAAAATAATAAATAAGGGGAAACACTCCCGGTAGGCGAAAAATTGAACGTCTTGTGTGTATTGAGAAAAGATTTGCTGCTTCGACGTGGACGCGTTTGTTCTCGAGTAAACAGGAGTCTTGTTTGGGTGTAACTGTCAGCCCGAGCACCCCCCACCGCCCCACCCCGCTCAACCCCTTTGCAAGAGCGGGCTTGTTCGCAAAGCGGGGAAACACGGTGGCACGCATTCGTGCCGTCTTGATCAACGGGGGAATCGAGTCGGCGCTGACAACGAGGCACGCGGCGGCCCGTGTGACGCCGCCATTCACACGCATCACTTTTCCTCCCGACTTCCCAGTACGGCGGTGCCTTGACTTGCGAGCGCCCTCACCTTATAAGTTTTTGGTGAATTATTTGCTTTGCGGGATTTTTTTTTATTTTTTTAAATACAGGATGAGTATTCTTGAGACTTGGGAGTAAGGCTAAACAATGAATCCAATTCAAATTTGCATTGCAATGTATAAAATAGTTAGAATGCCACTTTTTGATCACCTGTGAGAGCAAACATTGATGTCAAACAAATCGGATCAGTTTATTTTTTGCTAAAAAAAAAAAAAAAAAAAAAACACACAGAAAAAATGAAAATAATCATGGAGAATATGCTGATAAATGGCCGACCAGAGATGACGTCATTGATCCTGACGTTCCTGTCTAGGCCACGCCCCCTTAAAGGCACACGTCACACAAATGCTACAGTGAATGCGTGCGCATGTGTGGAGCAGGAATACACGAGTTTGGGATTTTACCTTGTTTATTTTCTTCATTTTACTTATGTTGTGTCGGTTTAGTGAGTTTTGGACGCGATGAACAAGTAAATCGAGTTTGGCCGCAGAATGAAAGGAACTCTTAAGTCGAGTCACCGCCGCGGTCTGTCTGGCACCTTGTCACCTTTATTTGGCCAAGTGGGGCTTTTACACCCCTGCTGGGTGCTGACAGATTTGTGCAATATCCGTCCCTTTTTCTTCAGCACTTGTCCTCATTAGAGTCGCGCGTGTGCTGAAGCCCGTCCCAGCTGACTTAAGGCGAGAGGCGGGGGTGCGCCCTGGACTGGTCACCCGCACAACCATTCACGCCGATGAACAATTTTAGAGTCCATCCGTGAAATGAGTGCGCATGTTTTTGGAAGGTGGCGGGAACGAAAGGAAATTCCTCTCTGACCACGTCAATCAAAAGTGAGCGTTGATAGCTTTTAAAGTCAATTTGGGTTTTGTATTTTTTTTTTACACAGCTCTTATTAGATTATTATTATTCATGTGCATGTTGCATGTAAACAGTTATTTTACTATTGAATAAGGATTTCTTACACAACATTGAAAGCACTGAGTAGAAATCTGACATTTCAGGGTTGTCTGGAAACAACAACACCCAAATGGGATTCTCAAAGTGTGGTCGGTGGACTCCCCTAAGTGGTGCGCGAATGAATCGCTGATTAAATTTTTAAAAGGTTTGTGAAATTCCAAACATGCAGTACATTCATATCAGAACGAAGCAGCCTTGTTTAAAAGCTTCCAGTTCCAAATGTTGATTTCAAGTTGAAGTTCAGTTATATTTAACTTTCAAGCCCAAGGTAAGAGAAGAACATTTTACGTACGTTTTCATTTAATATTTAAAATGTTTTTTGTTCTATTGAAGCACAAATTCTATTTAACTTGTATATGCAAAACATTTTTAATTGAATCATTTAGGGGGTTTTTGGGGGGGAGGTAGGGGTCATGTTCAAAATGTGTATCACGTTACAGTGGCCTACAACAACAAAAAATGTTAAGTTCTACTCTTAGGCCTACACCGTTACTGTTTTTTTAATATTGGTCATTACTGTGACTGACTTGGAAAACTGAAAAATTATATCATAACTAAATATGACATTTTCATAGAGCAAGTTTGCGTTGCTAGCCCGGCGATTGTCGTGGAATGTGTTTAGGCAGGAATCCATATTTTGTTGATTTGTCACAATCATTGTGAGGCCCTCCCGACCGCGCGGCAGATGTGCGAACCGCGAGTCCACCGTGTTGCCCAGAATTATGAATATGCGTCTGCTCATTGCAAGTGTTTGTAAGAGCGGGTGCGGCGACGGTGTTCTTTTTAGAAGACGCGCGTCAAGCAAATTAAAACTCACCGCAGGAAACGAGCGCCTTTGGCACTCCTCCTCCCAAGCAGCTGCACAAACCCCAACCATCATCTGCCATTTTGACACATCCACAGGGCGTAGCAGGCAACGACGAGGGAAGGGGGAGGGGGTGGGGTGGGAGGGTGTTGGTGGGAGGCAGTTTTCAGTTGGCAAAGGTGCCAACGCGGCACCCGCGGCTGCAAGCGTCACCGGGCCGCAGCCTCCAGCCAAACAGGTGTGTGACATCGTGCCGCCGGTTCCTCTTCGGGGGCCCGGGGAGCAGGCGTCGGGGACCCTGGCGGGGGACCGCGTGCTGCAGGAAACAAAGGGAGGTGAGGTGTGCCCCTGACAAGCTCATTGATAACGTTCAGGACAGCAGCCCAGAAGTGGATGGCAAATTGCCTCTAATGTTTCCTGGAGATCACGGGCCAAAGTCAGGTGCTGGGCGCTAAATGGCCTCATTAGTTATGATTCTCCTCCTCCTTTTTTTTTTTTTTTTTTCTAGCGGGGGGGGACTTTTTGCAACACACGATCGCGCACACCATGTCAAAGGTAAATCTGACATGTCAGCAAAACTTCAGTTCTCGATGAGCCCAAATGCTCTGACCTCCTCTTTTTAGCGTCTCCTTATCTTTGAGAGTATTCTTAACATTAAAAAAATAATAATAAATCGTTGCCCTCTCATTTTCATGACGGATCGCGATGCTAACGTAAGCAGAGTTCATCCAAAGCAAGTTCATTCGGCAATCTGTCCATGACCACTTTATTTGACAGTCGGCTACGTGTCTTGCGGCAGACAGACACTCTCATGTGACGCCTTCTCAATCTCCTGTCCTCTCAATATTCGCAAAATAATTAAAAAAAAATGTAAACGGGCATAAGTCGCTGTTCATTTGGCGCATTTTCACTGAATTTGCTTCAAAATTTTCAAAACATGGACAGAATTGCCGTTTTTGTCGGTTGGTTGGTTCGTTCATTAGCTAGCTAGCTAATCGTTAATTAGTTAGCTAGCAAGCTAGCTAGCTAATTAATGTCAATAACTGTTGGTGTGGATCAAGGAATTACATTCAAACTGTATTTTGTTGTTACTGCCACCGACAGGACTAGGATGGAACAGCACATCAAGACATTTGTATTGAATACTCAGCATTGGCAAAGGCCTTGTTCTCGTTGGAATCGTGCCTTTTCCGAATATGAATTTCTCCAGGACTTGGATTGTCTCCGGTGTGCCGTGAAGCCCGCCGTGAACCATCCCAGAGTGGAGAACGGCGGGCGCGTGCAGGCACGTACAGTACATGGCCTCGCGAGTGAAATGAGATGAAGGCCGACCGCGAGCTGCGTCTTTCACCCATCGAGCGTTGTCGCTGCAACAAAACTAAACAAAGAGACAACAAATGAGAGAAATGAGCCCGCACCTATTTAGAATTCTCCGCGTCGCTCACACCCACCCGCACGCGCCCCTCTTCACACTTCACTCAGAATCCCCCAGTGACAGATCCTGTAACAGAGGAGAGGGAGGCTGTGAGTTGCCCGGGGGGTTCCTCAAGGCACCCGTCTGGGACCTGCTTCATAATCAGTGGACAGAGAGCAAGCAGAGTACCGCGGCCCCTTTCCCTGAGCCACTCTCCTCCCCCCGGCTTGCCCGACTGACTCTGCTAAGCACCCGGGGGCTACCTGTTAAGGTGCTCCCCCTGGTCTGGCCTCTCTTCCAGGGCACAGAGAAAAAAAAAAAAAACATGTTTGGGCTGCTTTATTAAAGTGCTGATTGGATGAAGGGAAAGGGGATGCGGGGGGCTTGTGTATTGTTTATATTCATCTGTGCATAAATTGATCTTGATACACACATATTTATGCATGTGTGAACTCATTATGTGTGTGCGCGCTAATGCATGCACATGTTTGAGCGCCCCGGCACATCATTTGCATGTACAAATGATAAGCAGCATCGCCCGTTGTTGCTAATAGTGGCCTTATTATTGTTAGTTGTCAAGGAGATGCGGAATTACTCACCCACATGGACATTAGCGGATGCCAAGTAACAGGCTGGACAAGGCGCCGTTCTCTGCAGACCACTTTGGCCCTTATCAACAATAATGCTTGTTAATAATGCGAAATGGCTCTAATTGCTCTGCGGCGGAATTAACTGCAGCATGATCCGCCTGATAATAACAATAAAAACAGATGCTCGGCGATAATGGGGGCGAAATTAGAAATATGGCAATTGATGTGGATTGTTTTGGAGTGCCGAGTGCCGCTATTTCATCTGTTGTTTTATTTGATTCTTTTTTTATTGTAGTTACTGTAGCGATGTGTAATATTGTGTTTCCATATATTCCCCGGACTGCGCCCGCGGGCATATCTCCTCCTTTTTGCTGTTCTGAAAGCGCAACTCCTCCTGTCGACGCGGCGAGCGCAGCCCTTGTTGTTGTTCCGCACGTCTGCCCTGCGCTGGAACATTTTAGAATGCGAGAATGAGAGAATCTCAGCCCGTTCGGAGGACTTATGTTCCGATTGATGTCCATTTTCTTTTAGCATTTTCAGAGGTGTTAAAATTAAATGCCATGTTCCTGTCACAACAACTCGTAGCGCACATTAGAGACACTCACTAGGCGTGGCGCGTCTAACGAATTCTAAAGTCAAAGAGAGTGTGACGATAGTAGAGTCAATCATGGCGTCACAACAATTTTTTTCTTTTTCTTCAATATACAGATGCTCCCCAGGTTACGAACGAGTTACGTTCCGGACGATTGTTCATAAGGTGAATTCGTTCGTAAGTTGCTTCAGTGCTATATTTTATAGGCTGGAATGTATGTTTAAGGCTTATATTGACATCCATATAACGGGGAGAGAGCTTTTCGTCACGTTCTTCAGGGCTCGAGGGTTAGCTGCCCGGTAAACTAGCAGCAACTTCAGCGGGGAGAGTAGACGATCGGTCGTCGACCGACGCGCCGTACGCCTCCCCGCCGGTTCCACCGTCACACGCCCGCCCCCCACGCCTCTCCCTGCGGCTGCCTTCGAACGTCGCCGCCGCCGTTGCCTCCGCCGTTGCCTCCGCCGTTGCCTCCGCCCCTGCCTCCGCCCCGTTTGGCACTCGGAAAAAGGCGCACAATACAAAATCTAACTTTTTTTTTTTTTCGACAGACCCGTGAAAATGTTCGTATGTACCGTTTGTTCGTAACTCGGATGTTCGTAACTCGGGGAGCGCCTGTAATGCAGCGGTCGGCAACCTAATTTTGCGCCACGGACCGGTTTCACAAAGATCTTTCGGTGGTGACGGGCGAGACAAAAAGTATGATGAGCGACTTGTCACCTTCAAGCTCGTTGACTGGTCAACTAGTCGACTACTCTGTTCGGCCCCGACCACAAAGTGAATTGGTTGGATCGTTAAGTTGATTTTCTGAGGGGGTTTTTTTTGGGGGCATCTAATGTATCCTGACAGAAATGTTTTTGTTGTCACTGAAATTGTAAGGTGGATTACTGCCCCCTAAAGGGCAGGAGAACCACATGACAAAATGTGAGTTCATTTTTCACATTTGGCCTTTAGAGTTGTAATAGTTGTGGTAGCGAGTTTTGGGAAATCATTGAAGTCCTTTTTGAGGCAGATTTGGAAAGGAAATTGGTATAAAGTAACAACATTTTAAATTAAAATGCTATTTTTGTCACCAAACACATTACTGCCACCTATAGGGCTAAAGCGGAATTGTGTAACGCAAGCTCATCCAGAAATGTGTTGCTTTTCGTGTTTGGCCTTGGAGGTCTTTACTGAGTTGCGTTGGTTGATGAGGCGAATAGTTACAGTCCACGGTTCGTCTTTTTTGCCCCAGGTATCGCATTCCTCAAAAGGATTATTTCAATGTGTGTTTTTTTTTATTTACGTACATATAGGGGGCTATATGTCCTCTAATGCCCTTGCGTATGGAAAAGGAATGATAGTCGCAGAAGAACTTATTTCTTATTATTGTTTCCTTAACACTGAGAGAACACCAAATGACAAACACACTTGGGGCATCCTAACGCAGAAGCTGCGGCACTGTTTTGCAACTGCAATGTTTAGAATGTGTTTAAAAGTGTATTTCCATCAAGTGTAGTGTGATATAAGTGTTTAAAAATTTTTAAGTGACTTCTTTTACAAGCCATAAAAAGTGTTTGTTTGGTTCGATTCACTTATAAAGTAATTTATGTTGAGTGCAGGATTCGGATGAGATCGTTTGGATCAACAGTGAACAGCTTATCATGTTATCAGGTGACAGGGTATCATTATTGGTGCATGAATGGGTTTAAAAAACCAGCGAATATAAGATGGCCGAACGGCAACTGATACGTGTTTTTTTTCCTGGCATTTCATCTGCTGTTTGACTGTAGTTTCTGTGCAGAAATGGAATATTATCTTTCCATATATTCCCTGGACTGTGCCCGCGGGCATATCTCCTCCTATTTGCTGTTCTGAAGCGCATCCCCTGTTGCAGCCTTGTTCTGCACGTCCGCTCGTGGACTTTCACTGACAGAACATTTTAACAAACGCACCATGGCCGTTTCCAAATCTACGGGGCGAGCGCGTGCGGACGCGCACTCGGCCGCGCGTGCTCCTCCGAGATAACTCGAGGTGAGCGAGAGGTTCGGTGCAAGAGGGACGAGCCAGCCGCCGCCGCCGCCGCCATCTCTCCGGTTTGGTTTGGTCCTCGCTCGGAGCCAGCTGGCCTCATTAGGACTTGATGGGAGGCGGGCCGGCGTGCAACGTGCACATGCATGTGCACGTCAACAAATGTAGTGTGAAGCGTGGCCTGGTGCCCGCCCAGATCATTATTCGGGGGTGTCTCCTTAAGGTGGCGTCCTCACCTCGCCGCCCCAACCTGAGCCCGCGCTTGGCTCGGCCAAGCGCAAGGAGGTTTGGGGGTTGGGGGCTCGCTGTGGCGTGAAGGGACAGGAGGATATGATTCATCACGAGAGACGGCCGCTGACCCGCAGTCTGAGGGCCGCCCGACCGGAACCGAGGCCTTGTTCCGACAGAGCGGCCGTGGCGGCGTGAGCTGTGACGGATGGCGACGGTCCGTTCCAGAGACACCACCCCCCAACCCACCCAGCAAAACCCCTTCGCCAACCTCCCCCGAGCAGGTGTGTGCACGTCTCACATCTGCAGGCAGGCACAGTGAACCGAGACCAAATGGCAGACGCACGGGGCCCATCGGGTACCTGTGCACTGAGACACACTAATGATTATGGATGCGGGCCTATTAACGGTCACATCTGTAAGGGAGAACAACAACCAGCGCACTGGGAGTGAGTCAGCACTTTCCCCTCCCACCCCCACCGCACTCCCTTCTGGAGCCGAGACATGCCCGTGTCAATGTTGGGAAGGGGAAAAAGAACTCCAGAATGCTTCCTTCCTAGGGCGCAAACATGGCACAGGCTGTTCTCCTTGACAGACTCTTTGGGGCTGTTTACACTGCACCTCGTTCAACTGAAAACAGATTGAGGAGAGAGAGAGAAGAAAAAAAAGAGCGCGATTTCGGCTGTTTGTATACACAGCAAAAGCTTTTTGGAGCGTGAAAAAAAGTTTAGGGAAACAGGCCTGAAAGTAAAAGTTTTCAGAAGGCGGCATTATTGTCTTAGTAGGACTTTGAAATGCAAGATAAGCATGTTGAATAGGACGTATGGAAAATTGTCTGAAGCCAAAATACCATTACTCTTCAGTTTGATCGTGAAGTACTGACTCCACCAGCGAAAATACAAGTGATATATTTAGAAGAAGAAAAAAATCTAATTCATGCTGTCAAACCAGCCCAACTAGGCAAGGCAACTTTATTCGTATAGCGCATTTCATACACAAGATAACTCAATGTGCTTCACATAAAAGTACATTTCAAGAATGTTTCCAAAAGATATTTAACATTTCAAAGCTAACCAAAAAAAAAAAAAAAAGCCTACTAAAAGAATGAGCAGTGCAAGAACAAGATGTTCGAATGCGATTAGTAGACCAGAAGCAGAACTTTCAAATCTGTTCTACAGTCTTTAGGGCTGGAGTAAGACGCTCAGATCTCTGAACTCGCCATGAGTGTAAATACATTTGGGATATTTTCTTTAAAAAAATAAATAATAAAAATTGTTGATTTTCAATTGAGAAAATCTGAATAATTAATGCTGTCAAAATAGCTCAGCGCTTGATGGATCTGCTTTGCCACACCCAACAGAGAGGGGGTGGGGGGGTGAGCAGTGGCCATTTTGCATGAGACAAAACAAAACTGATTTCAAGTCAGATTTGAAGGGAACTATTATTCTTGATCATTTGGGTAATTTGACAAAAGTATGTCAGACATATCGAAAAAAATCTGGGAGCTTGATGGGGAAAAATATTCTGAATATTTCTCCTTCAACTTCCACAAATAGCAAAACATAAAAATGACAAACTGGCATGCTAGGACGTTAACACAATTTTTTTTAACATTCTTAATTGTCACCCAACTTTAAAAATAAGTCAACCACTGGGAAGAGGAAAACAATCCAACACTGTACCTTTACGACAAGTGACGACTGGTACAGAATTAGTCAGCTTACTTGCGATGTTTACTCCTCCGCTCATCTTCTCTGTGGAAAAAAAAGCCAAACAAGCCTCACGTCAGGATTTTGTGACATCACAAACAATGTCGGGTTCTAATTCTGACATTTTCAGTCACTTTGGATTGTGTACAGACAGCTGGTGTGCATTTGCTTACATGGTGACATCGCCAACTAGTGGCCTGGCATGCTTGTTACAGTTCCCATTCTTATTTTTGTGTTTGTTTGGGTTTTTGTAATTTTTTTGTGAATGGTGATTCCATTTTCAAACCAGCTACAAACTTTTGTTTCTAAACAAACGCCAAGGTCTGCACCGCGGCGCCGACGCACACGACGCCGAAAGAACTTGACGTGCTTGCCAAATTACCTAATGAATTCGTCAACTTAAAAACAGCATGAAATATTCATTCTAAGAGTATAGGCGATAAATTAAATATCACTCATTGACTCGTTATTTAAAAATGCATCATGCGATTTGCATAGTTTCATCCTTGAAAGGAAATAATAATGGCCAGTTGTCGTGTAGTGTCTTTCATGACGGCTGAAGCCGGCGTCTTTTTGTTCCCTCGTCTGCTACTTGCCGCTCATTAAAGTTTCAACACGGCCCGTTTTAATTGTCAACCCTTTGACAGGTTGATAAAAGCAACTTGACAATTAAGTTCATTGGCCTCCGCTATGCATATTAATTGTTCTTATTTGGGTTCCCATTGTTATTAGAAGGAGCGCTCGCCGTGTTGCAAAAATGTCATCCATTAACCCCCCCTCCCTTGCCCCCCGCCTCCTCCCTCGCCAAACTTAATGTAATTAAGCTTGCTATTGTATGGGGCTCGGGAGGGGAGAACTTTTAGTGTTCATTGTATAAATGAGTAATGTCGGCGGCGTGACAATGCCGCCGCCAAAATCAGCCGCTCGCAACTTTATTATCTGTAACATGTGCTGCCTGCTCCTGTTTGCCTCATGAACAAAGGAGGCCTGCTTTCATGCCATTGCATGTGGCCGTTTGTACGTGCTGTTTATGTATGTGCGATAGATAGCAAGCCAGGGTCCGTCCGAAGGGGGGTTAAAAAATATATATTTAAATAAACTACAAGCGGGACATAAAGGAAGGAGCGCTTGGTTTCTACTCCGGATTACCCAGCGCTCCTTGCAGGCCCACACACTGGCATCAAAGCGGCAGGCTCGGTGTGCCCGAGGCTGAGTCGGCCCCTGTCCACCCTCCCGTGTCACTCCATACATCCTCCTGCTCGCCTTGAATAATTGACACGTCTGTTTTACATGCTCGCCGTTTGCCAGGACACGCCAGTGTGACTCCAAACGCTCCTTATTAGAATGCATCCCCTCACGCTACCGCCGAAGCCGCCGAGGAAGTGTCCACTGAGCGTCAGGTTGGATTTACCCTGAAATATTTATTTATTTATTTTAAGCACGGTTCAGATATGCGTCATGGCAGCAGGAATAGAAAGAACTTCCAAATTCAATGCGTATCAGATGTGTATGTGCCAGCGCGAGCGGGGCATCATTGTAGGGATCGGATGTTCGATAGCACACAAAGTCTAGCTCAGGGGTGGGCAAACTTTTTGGCTCGGGGCCACATTGATTTCTAAATTTGACAGGTGGGCCGTGTCAGGACAAGATACGGTACATATTAAAAAAATGTATATGTTGAAAGTCCATACCAAACATCAACTGAACAAGTAGTCCCATACCTGTTTTCTTTTTTTTTTTTAAATGAGAACAGTGAAACAACTATGGTATATGTCCTGTATGAAGGTTCAAGTATGTGAGCAACATACATGTGACAACACAAGCAACAAAGTGCAACAATATATTGGCCAAAAACTGCAGCAAGCAGTACAGGTATATGAAAAAATATAACAAAGTTAGGACTATTTGCTACAAAATGAGACGTGTAAGATACCTGGTGGCTTTTCTTTCGACTCACTCATTGTCTCTGACTTGACCTCCCCTCGATCACCACACATGACAGCGTTGCTCAGCTGATGTCGCGCAGCGAACTTTTGAAGCCAGACACGGGACGCTTCGAAGTCTTCTATGCTCATAGTTAGCGCTCTGGGGCTCGCTTACTCTCTTTTTAGCGGTCCAGTTTGCGGAAAGTTTTTAGCACCATAGCAGTCAAACCATTCCAGGAAACGTTTATTTACTCGACTGTCCGTCGAGCCGCAAGCAATTCACTCTGGGCATGGAAATAGCCAGAATCGGACTGAGCACAAATCACGTTCTCGTTTTTCAAATTCTTGTAGATTTGAGTCTTTCAGACTCCAAGCGTCTCCTGAATGTTTCGTACTTTGTAACCCGCTTCGTTTACCTTTTCATTGATCATGCCATGATCGACAGGACGTGAAAATGTTCGCAATTGCAGTAAAACTCACTGCAACAAAGAGTCACTTGCATGTCGCTGTTTTGGATCCAATGATAGAAAATGGCCGCGCGGACACACTTATTCCGTCGTATCGAGCGGGAGTTGCTTGAGTTGGCGCTACTGCTGGCTTCCGTATCGTCTCCCCCTCCCTCCCTGTGCTCTGCAACTTCAAGTAACTGCGCCACCTGGCGTTGAAATGCCTGTCATTACAAGTCCAAACTAAATTAATGCAATCATTTATATGTGTTGTGTAGCAACCTTCGGCGGGCCGGATTAAAAAGCCCAACGGGCGGATCCGGCCCGCGGGCCGTAGTTTGCCCACCTCTGGTCTAGCTTGACATCCTAAAAATACACAGATCGGAATCCGATATTGTCAGATTGGTGTCTAACCTTTTTTCAAATGTGGCCAAAAATCCAATATGTATCGTATATCTTCCAATGGGAGCGCTGCATCCAAACACAGATCGAGTATATCACGTCACTGCCAACATGAAGTTTTCGGAATGTGCCGATCGTCTGCTTTTCAACGCAAATCAAGACAGCCTCTGTTATTTGATGAAAAGGCACACATTTGTGTTTGGGCTGCTATGTGGTGCCACCTAGATGCCAAGGAGCTATGTTGAAGTGAATTAAAGAGCATAATTTATACACGTTATGCTGTCGTGCTTTATCGCCACCTTGTGGCATCTAGAGGCCATTACAAAGCAGTATATGTGGCCATCAATGAATGGCAGATTTTCACAATATTTGGATGAAAACTGTGGACATTCGAGGTGCAGTGTTTTTTTGTTTGTTTTTGTTTTGCCAATTTTCTGATGGGATGCAACAGCCCAAACCACTCACGTAATTATCAATTTATCTGTCAACTCGAAATCATTTCCTGTTTTTCAATAAAGGGATTAATCTATTTATGATTCACCAACTCACCCAAAAATAAATAATGAATCGATTATGAAAATAATTGTTAGTATCTCAAAGAACGCTGAAGTCAGGTCATCTCAAGACACCACCGATCAAATATCGGCATTAAATCTGAATCGGTGCTGCATTGTCAATCCAGTTTTAAGGTCATGAAGATGTTTTGATGTGTGTGGGCGCGTTTGTTTTAATTGTCAAAGCCAACCCCCGCGCCCACCTTCCCCAACGACAGCAGGTTTGTGGCTTTTATGGCTCCACCAACGGCTCCCCGTGTCACCATGAGCGTCTTTCTTCGAAGACTGGCACGCCGGGCGTCTGGTGGGTACTTACGTGGGCGGGGGCAGGAGATCTGCTGAAGTTGTCGCATGTCGTCCACGCCGAACCGCCGCCGATGGCCGCCGAGGGTGCGCCATTTGTGCCAGGGCCATCTCCGAAGTCAAATAAGCCATTAGCAGTCTGTCAATGGCGGTCTCCTGTTAGCACTCAAGCAGTTTGCCGGAGTCTCCATTCCAGCGGCGACTCTTTTACAACGACAACAATTAAACAAAGACACAAAGTGCACAGCTCGCTCATGCAAACGAGACAAGAGTTGGGAGTCCATTCTGATGGTCCGCATGAGTGGTACCAGAACTTTCAAATGAATGGGTTGAGGAGTCATTTTACCCGTTGGCTTCAGTTGGCTTCATTGGGGAAATATTTACTACTTCACCTGGAATGTATGTGTCTGACCTGTGAAGCTAACTGACAAATGGAATTGAAGTGCTGTCTCCACGAGTGAAAACACAGTCAGTGCTGTTACGAATGCCTGTTCTACGACTACAACAACTACTACTGGCGCTAGAACTAGAACTGTAGCTACTGCAACTACTTTGTACTCCTACTATGACCACCACCACTTCTGCTATTATGACATTTATTAGCGCTACTGCAATTGCAACTGCTATTACGACTACTGCTACTATTATTAATTTTAGTGCTTTTATTATTACTACTACTGCTATTGTTACTACTCCAATGATTACTGCTACTTCACTTTATACTATTAAGCATAAGGAATGACTGTGAGCAATAAAAGCCATCTCTGCCTGATGTTTGTTTGGCGAGCGGAGATTCCCGCGCCATCGCTAGCAAGGAACAGCTAGCTTAACGCGGTGGACGGCATCGTACAAATTGGATGCAAATTCGTCTTTGTGTCCCCTAAAACCTTCTAAATTGATCGGGATGGGTCGATATAAGTATTCCAGCTAATAATAATTATTATTATTATTTTTGTATTAGCTGGAATATGTATTTATTATAATGATTATTATTACTATAATAGTTGTTGTTAGTCATTCTTCCTATTATTAATATTTCCACAAATGCAAATCTAAAAAAAAATTCAAATTCATCTGCAGACTTCAGTTTTTGTGCGACTGCAGAAGTTTTGCCTTATTTCAGGTGCGCATGTGTTGTCGCGCCACTTCTAATCCACGCGCGCACATGCGTACAGACTCAAACTGAATGTTTACACAGCGCTGTTATCGCGTCAAAGCATTTCCAGACGCAAATGTTGGCGCCTCCCCCTTGCCCGAAAAGCAAAGGAGGGGACAAGGCCCTTCGCTTCGTTTGAGATTCACCTTGACCCCTGAAGTGTGTCGCTCGCAGCCCGAGGGCTCAGGACTGGCAAAACCTCGACACTCCATCCCCCCCAAACCCCTTTCCTGAAAAGGCTAATCTCAACGTGGGCGTTGACCACGGACAGCAGACACAACACCATTAGCCGCAGCTCGGCGGCTGCTCATTAGGGCCCCCGATCGATAAAGGCGGCCGCAGAAATGGCCAGCGCTCTGCAAGCGGCTATCACTCTTCACAGTTATTATGGTGAAGAGAGGCCAGCCCACCTCGCCCGCCACCCTCTACTCCCCAATTCTCGGATGCAATAACTCAAAATTTTTACAACCCTGTACCAACTTAAAAATAAAAATCAAATAAAAATTCAACCATAATGACAAACATGAAAGTACAATAGCATTGAGTGCTAATCTTTAATAGAAACACAGTTGTAGCAGGAAGTGGTAACCAAGTACAGTAGCATAGAAGTGTTTTATGGTTTTGTAAAATACAGTGCTATACTTCTTTAATTAATAGAAACCAAGTTGGCGCAGTAAGTCGCAACCCAAGAGGCTGTAACTACGAAAGCTCTGTCAGGTCACCTTTGCCGTTTGTCCCGTTAATGAACAGTTGTACGCTAGGTGATGAAGTGCTGCCTACATGAGTGAAAATACAATCAGTACTTTTACTCTCTTTAAGCAGGCTTGTGCGTTTCCTTGTTGTACGACTACTATTACCTCTCTCAACTACGATTACTACTACAGCTACTCTGAATACCTCTAGTACAACAGTTCTTAACCTGGGTTCAATCGAATCCCAGGGCTTGGGTGAATCGGTTTCAGGGGTTCGACAGAGCCTCTGCCATGGAGGTTAAGACACACCCGACTCAACATTTAAATTAGTTATGATATGCCCGCTTGGCCATCACTGGCTGCAGATGATCACATGACATTGCTAGTCCAATCAGCGCTGCAGGAAATTTAGTTCGCTCCGTAGTCAACGTTTGACTACGTTTGATAGTACGTCGTGCACGGTTGATTTTGTGCACAATAAAAAGAAAATGTATACTTATCTCTTTAAATTTTATTTACTTTTTTCTGGTTTTAATAAACGCATTTTTATTGTGAAATTTGTAAAAAAATGTATAATTTTTCAATGTTTCAATTGTGCACTGAAAAAAGTGACAGAAAAATGTGCCTAAAACCGTGTTTGTAAATAAACTGCTCTCAATTAATTACAAATGTCTCATACTAAAAAGTTAAATACAACTGAATGGTACTTTGATGCCAATTTTATTTATTCGTTTATTATTATAGTTTTTTTGTGTTTTGTTTTGAGGACTACACTTACAACAACGGATTATGACGGCACGCGAGAGGCCCGGAAATTTTGCGCGAGGTCATCGGTCTCGCAATAAAAGAAGGAGAATCAGCCAAGAGCCGTTGCGCGGCGGCCCCGCTCGCCTCGCTCTCCAGGGCTTTGGCGTTATGACACGGTCAGAGCAGGAAGTGCGCTCATTACCGCTCAGATATTTCAGCGCTGATGTCTCCCTCATTGAGTGTCAAAAACAAATGACTTACACGCCGGGCCGCCTGCAAGCGGTGGGGGGAAAGGAGAATTCATAAAAAAATAACATGGGGTCAAAACCGGAGCAGAGTGACCCCCATCGCCGCTCACCATGGGACATGTGTTTGATATTGCCATGAAGGAGACTTGCACAATCCCGATCGTTTGCACGAGGAATTAGGGGAATGTCAAGCAATTTCACGGGGTGGAAAACTAATGCTAAATTAATAATGATAATAACAAGATGCAATTAGGTTGAATTGCAGCCCATTTTTTGGGGTGATGACGACTGGCGGATGTGTTACTTTGAATCAATATTTATCGTACAATTAAAAGAAAAAAGTTCCACTTAAAAAAAAAAAATCAGATTTCATTTATTCAAACAAGAAGAGTCAAATTATTCCGAGATTTTTTTTAAATGAGGGTAAATATCATAACATTCATTGAATAAGTCAAAATAAGGTGGTATTGTTTTGTCATTTGACGTGAAAATATTGCATCGATATTTTTACTGGATTCTATCAAGATGAAATCGTACGACAAGAAAGCAACACAAACATTTTGAAAATAAAGTCAAACGTATCATTTTCTTTTTCATGTGTGATTTAATGAGAATAGTCCTATGATGACAGGAAAATATTGGGGACTTTTGCAAGAACAAGGATAGCACTGTCACATTACATGAAGAAAGCCATCTTCAAGGGAAATCGCTCACAAACAGTTGGAATATTTTACAAAGTATTACGAAACTATAGGAGAAATTTGAAATGAAGACGAAAGTTGCCCGACAAGAAAAATATGTAATTTGTAAAGTCAGACTATTAAAAAAACAAATGAAGTTGGATAATGTGAGAAAAAAATTGGGGAAAAAAAGGTTTGAACACTACAACACTTGAAACTTCCCTGTGCGAATATTGACATTCATAACATTATATTCATACTATGATTTTAATCTAATTATTGCTTGTAATATTCGGACTTCATCCTTATTTTAAAAATTACAATTTTCCTCTGATGATTTTAGAGATGAAAATTACACCCTTACAACTGCTGAAGTTGTACACCAAATGAACTAACATTTTTTACATGTTGTCGTAACAGTGTGGCTCTGAATGAGTGATACTTTTTTCATTATTATTAAAAACCCTGAGAAAAGATGCAAAGTATATAAAGGTGAAGCATTATTAAATGTTAAACAAGAACAATTGACATGATAATAAAATGCATTATTAAGTGCACAGGTCATACACCGTGAGCTGAAGTGTAGGCTTGCTTACGGCAAAACAAAACGCCCCCACCCCCTCTCCCATGTTTGCGTCTATAACTCTAAGTCTGTACAAATTAGCGCCCAAATTTCCCCATGGAAAATTTCCGGCATTATTTGTAGAAACATAGCTGAGAATTTTGCGGCCTCTCTGCTGAACGAATGTAATTTAATTATTCCTGTAGTTTTCCCTGTGAGGGGCGGGAACATTAGGAGCAGGAAATTGCAGAGGAAAAGACACACGAAGGAGTTAAAAAAAAAAAAAAAAAGAGCTCGTGTGCATAATTTTTTTGTTGTTGTTTTGGGCAGGGGACAGAATAATATGGAGGCAAATTTGTGAAAATAAGACAAAAAAAGAGGGGGGGGGGCACATATTGATTTTTGGTGGAGCCGGGGAAAGAAAAGAGAGGGAATAAAGAAGTGCTCTTTGGCCGATGTGTCCAAATGAAGTCTCGCGGGAGGCTCTTAATGGTGGGGGGTGGGGTTGGGGTTAAGGGGAGGAGGGAGGAGGGGGGTCGGTTGGGGCGAGGGGCGGCAGGGGCAGGTGCCTACCCCTGACTAAGGCACGGAGCTGCCCTTAGGCGAGGGCTAATGGTATTGGCTGAGCTTGCTTTAAGCAGGCTCCTTTTCTAATGGCGGCGTATGAGCGTGCCACAGGATGGACAGCTATTGATTGGCTCAAACGCTCACCACTTGACAACAAGTCCAAAAAGTCCCTCAAGCATATGCAATCATCTCGCCGCAAAACATGTCACACGCAAACAGAACAAAAAAACAAAAACAGGGGGAGGCTCGCACTCATTAAATATGTATACCGTGTATAAAACTAACACCTTGTGTTTTATACTATCAATAATATTGCAGATGATAGAAACGGAGCCTAATAACATAATTAAATAAAATGTAAGAACAGTTTGTGCATTGGGATGGAATGCCACGATCCAATTAGACGTGTGGCTACTTCTGGTGTGCCTGCGCTGGGCCACCAGGGGGCAGTATAATGCAGTCGCGCACAGCCACAAACGAAAAGGCGAGGACAGTTGGGCCCCGCCGCATATATTGCGTGACAGCACCCGAGGATGCTCGGCATGGGGCACCCTATTTGATTCAGAGCAAAAATAATGCGCTGTCACGGAATGACTGCTAAATGACTGCTGTAAAATGACCTTTTTTGGGAAATATTTGAGGAAATAAACACAGGATTTTTGACAAATTATAGAACATTTGGTACAGAAGAAATCTGTACCATGTTAAAACAATTCAATAAATGTTAACATTTCGACATTGTTTAATTAGCATTAAATTATTCTCAGTCACAATGTCTTATCACTGGTGAGCTATTTCTCAAACAAACCCGTAGGCGACTCATGTTGTGGTACTTATGCTAAGCAGTACCAGCAGCACATTTTTCTTATTTAAAAAAAAAATTGTGAACAGTGCACATTCATCAACAGAACGTCCTCCTCCATGTGTAACTGCTCAACCCTCCCCTCTCTGCACTACCTGTGTCTTCTATCAATGCTAACCGCTAGCATGTGAAAAGGCATTTTACGCTGTTTCCTAGCATGAAGCTCAACCACACATCGTGGCAGTGACGGTGCGCAACTCAAAAATGTTGGACTTGCCTGTATACTACAAAAAAATTAAAACATTAAAAATACATTTTAAAAGAACAGGCGCTTCAGAATCGGCTGTATTTGATCCGGGGTGAAATTGCCACTTTGCAGATATGAATATGAGTCAGGTTGTCATTCATAAGTGCAAAAGAGGTGCTCTCCTTTCCCACCGTGGTGAACACAGTCAGGCGGTGTGACACATGCCGTGGCTTGTCTTTTCAAAAAGGTGCAGCGCAGGGAGAACAATGCCTTATATTTGCTTTGTTGTCATGCCCCGCCTTCACACACACACACACACACACACACACACACACACACACACACACACACACACACACACACAAAATTGCTGTGTACAAGATTTTCTCTTATTCACAAGGGGCGCTTTTCCAGACCGCTCCAGGCATCTGCTTTGATTGCGTAACTCCCTGGGGAGCAACAACACAAAACAAAAATACTGACTGAATTCAGACTTATAATATAGCGAACAAATAACATAGCAGCACCACTCTTCTAAACACACACACACACACACACACACAAACACACAAAAAACCACGAGCACAGTTCTACCAAGGAAAGGAATTGGGGAGTAAATTCACAGGTGAAAGCTGGAGAGTGTGAAAGGAACAAGGAAACACAGTGAAAACAATCAAGTAAAGTTGCGACAATTCACAGAGTTATGTTACTCGGGAAAAACAAGGTTAGTGGGGAGAAAAGTTATGTTGTAAGTTTTTAAAAAAGTTAAAAGATTACAATTAGCACAAAAAAATCATTTTTTTTACAAATAAATAAAACTGTGGATGAATGGATACGATTATGAGGTAAACAGTTGGGGCAGGAGGTGCACAAAATAATAAGTCACAATTTTATGAAACGTCCTACATTTACAAATACAAAAAAAAGTCACAAGATGTCATTTCATCTGTTTTTTAGAGAAAATTCACATTACAAAAGTCACCATATCACAAAAAAAATCTTGTGAAGGTGTCCGAGAAAAAAGTAAATGAAAACCTCTGGAATTTTACGACAAAGAAGTCAGTATGATTATTTTAAAAGGCTATAATTTTATGGGGAAAACACTTCTCTGAGAAATATATCAATGTTAGAAAAAAAAATCATAATTAATAGGGGAAAAGTTTGAATATCATGAGACCAATAATGATAATGTTAAATCTTTTTTTTTTTTTGAATAAAGACATATTTCGGGGAAAAACAAGTCCGAATTTTACTGGAAACAAAAATCACATTATTTCTCTATTTTATGTGGACAAAACCTTATTCGAAAAGTCTAGAAGATATATAAAATTAAATTATATATATATATATATATAATTTTATGTATTTATTTATTTTACTTGTACTTTCCTGGGCAGTCACTAATGGTTGCTAACTGTCTTTCACAAACAATTTGGCAAACATTTACACAACTGTTGCTAACTGTCGCTAAACGTCGCTCATGAAGAGTATTCGCCGCTCAGTCAACCAAACGCTAAACTCTGAGCCTTACGACACTCATTTGTGACATTATAAACGAATTTGTATTTTCCCTGCAATATTTGGACTTCAACCCGACTTCAGTTTGTTTTGCTTGACTTTCGATGCGCCGATTTCAAAGCAAGACAATTTCCGGAACCAACGCCATCGGGAACGTTCGACATTACGATTCCCATGTTCAGACATTACATTTTCTTCCCAGACCAAAACATTAAGAAAGCATTTGCTTCATAAAACAAGCGCTTACCCCCCCCCCCAGTCCCCCCGAACGTCATCTGCTGCTTTATCAAGTGTAGCACGACCCCTCCCCGAAAGTAAACAAGCGTCGAACCAATGAAAGTTCACTTCAATGACATCTCCTTTTTTTTTTTTTGCAGGCGTCCAAACCTGCAAAAAAAAAAAAAAAAGCTAGCGGTCGGTGTGTTTTTCTCCCCCTTTCTTTTCGATTAAATGCTCTTTCTCTGGCTGTTTGTGCTCTACAGTTGGAGTGCGCTACATCGCTACTTTCTTCTCTACAGGGGCCCCTGGGCTCCCCAAGCAATAGGAGTAAATTAGAGTGCACCTGTTCCAGCTCCAAGATAAGCCATCTCCAGAGGATTTCCTCTGAGTAAAATGAAGTGAGTGAAGAATAAACAGAATATCACAGCATTACTCCGCCAAGGTGAAGTCGGCTGCTGCTCTGGGGACAACGGCTTGCTCGTTTTTTTTTTCCTTCTTTCCTTCCACACAACACCCAACAAACTATCCTGTGTATAAACCTCTGCATGTGAGACTGCAGGAATGTTTTTGTTTTTGTGTGTGTATACAGGTAAAAGCAAAAGCAGTCAGATACATGTACTCCCGACTGTATGTCTACTCACAGCCTTGACTTGAAAAGTTCTTGTTGCTACTCGGCCTGCTGCGGCTTTGCCTTGTACTTTTTTCTCTCTTCGATGATGTTTCGAGAGCCATGGTGAACACCTAAAAAAATAATAATAAAGAAAGTTGGATTAATAATGCCTTATATTCTTATTTTCTGGCACGGCGGAGTGTGAGTACGTCCATTTCACATTTTTGACGTTTTGGGTTTCAATCGCAGCTCCGGCATTCCTGTGTCAAATCAAATATTGACATTTTTGTAAAGTGTATCAATACATCCATTGAGAAAAGGACAAGTCACAGGACATAATGAGGTTCTTGCGTGATTTAGTAAAACAAACTAAACAAAAAAAATCCAGAGCTAGATGATTACAGGTGACAAAAACGCATGAAAAAAAATTGTGCTGAAATGGGAAAAAAAAACAATTTCCGTTTCAGAAATAAAATTTAAATGGGTGCTTAATTAAAAATGGAAGCAACATTTTACATTTGTAAAATGAACGAAAGCTGTAATTGTCGCGAAAATGTCAATTTTATGCCGAGGCTTTCATTGATTAATTATAAATGTATTCATTTTTGGTCAGAGTGTACAACCATATGGAAAGAGTTGTTTAGGTATTGCAATTCACTTAACTATTTAGTAAGCTATATTTAAAAAAAAACTCAAATTACTACTAAAACTAAGACAAAGTACAAAAATATAGAAACTGACAAAAACTATGAAACCTGCTGGGGGGGTTTTTTTAGGCTGCACCCGGTACAATAAAGTACATTTTAAAAATAATAATCACTCAATCAATTACAAGCTAATTTGTTAGCACATACCAAGAGGTATGGCAGCTTAATAGGGTCAAAAAGAAAAGTTAAACTTACTAATGATGCATCACTTGCAGAAATGTCATCTATTATGTTAGCATGGTCAGTCAATAGTGAATAAGAACAAAAAACAAAAACAAAAAAAAAATCACTGTTAGGGCTCAGCTAAAATGAGGCGCATTGATTCTTACCCTCTACTTCATACAACAGACTAATGAGGGTGATTTTGATCCTCGGTCCTTGTCACCGGGATGCTAGAAGACGGCGCCGAATCACAGGTCCGAGAGTTGGAAATCTGTTGATTGTCCTTGCGAGCAGCGTATTATGCGATTCATTTTCATCGGCCACTGCGAGCTTTGTTGTTTTAATGGCCTTTTTCACAGCGGTCATGTTGACACAGTAAAACCGTAAATAGGACACATACCGTTAGAAGGATTAGTTTGGTGGATTTGTGTGCCTTTAGATGTCGGAACATTTTTCCTGAGATGGCTATTTATTCAAACCGCGGTCATACGGAACATGGTTTCATAGAGGACTAACAAAGAGGAAAGATTACAAAAACAGCATAATGGAAGCACAAGACAACAACAATATTACAAAGCTGTATTCTATCTGTATTAACAGGCAATTCTACACCCTGTGAGGAAAGGACAAGAGGCATGGAAAAGGACAGGACAGGGGTAGAAGTCCCTTTGACATACATTTAGGCGTAGAAAAAAAACTAGTGTGTTTCCGGTAACTCGGCCGACCGAAAATTTCTACCTCGAACAAAAACTTTACGGTCGGCATTTTTTTTCAAACTTTTTACATTTTTGTGTAATAATAATAATAATAATAATACATTTCATTTCATAAGCGCCTTTCAAAACACTCAAGGACGCTTTACAATCAAAACAAGAACAATAAAATCCGTGGAGATGTCCTGGAGGTGAGAGAGAGAGAGAGAGAGAGAGAGAGAGAGAGAGAGAGAGAGACTCCTCCGGGTTGAGTGACCGCTCACTGCCGTTTACTGCCGCCGCTCACTGCCGTTTATTGTCAGTACTGTAGTTATTAAAACCTTTATAAATAATAAAAGGAAAGATGAATTTAGAGCGTTTACATTGGTGCATGAACACTTCAATAAAGGTCTCGACGGCCATGACGTCTCCATCTTCGTTGCCATTGTTGTGTTTAATAAAACGCGGAGTCTGGCTCTGTGCTCACTGCCGTTTATTGTCAGTACTGTAGTTACCTTTTCATATGAACACGCCGTCGTAAACTGACCCTGTGGCTGTGGTTATAACATGCCACAAATAATAATAATAATACATTTCATTTATAAGCGCCTTTCAAAACACTCAAGGACGCTTTACAATCAAAACAAGTCAAGTCAAGTCAACTGTATTTATAGAGCACTTTCAAACAGCCATCGCCGCATACAAAGTGCTGTACATGGAGCAATTTAACATATACAATAAACAGTAAAACAAATCGGTAATAAAGACAGTAGAAAGCACCAAACAGTGAAACCAAGAACAAATTTAAGTCATGCTGAGTCGAAAGCCAGAGAATACAAGTGAGTTTTGAGGAGGGTTTTGAAGATGGTAAAACCACAGACAAAATTATAAATAATAAAAGGAAAGATGAATTTAGGGCGTTCACATCGGTGCAAACTCTCGCGATATTCACGTTGAGCGTGCGCGTGGTTTGCCCTGTCCTCTGTCAACAACATTGAATCGTGGCGGCGGCCACGATCTCCGACAACACTTTAAACCGCGTTTTGTGTGTCGCAGTCGCATGCTCGCACCATAATCTTAAGAAAATAGCATCCAATCGAAAAGATTCAGCGATCTATTTGACGAACACCACGGGCCGTCTAGGACGCGGGACGCAGAGGTAACGAGACACCCAGCCGGGGGGCACCCAACTCTGTCGCCGCCTTTCGCGGTGAGCGGGGGTTTCAATTATAGTAAAAATGTCTCCTTGTTTTATGTTTTATGGGTATTTTGTTTACATTTTTGATGGGGGGCTAAAAAAAAAGATTTTAAAAAAACCAAACCGTTGTCCGACCTACCGACCCTATGCTGAAATTTCATGTTACCGGAAACACACTACTTATTTTTCTACGCCTTACGAGAATGGACAAACATTTGTGAACGTTTTTAATCAATGAAACGGCAAACAGGACAGAGTGGGACAGGACAGCAGTGGTGAGTCAGGGACAGGATTGGAAAGGCAGTTATGCACCCTACTGCCTTTCCAATCCTGTGATGAAGTGACAAAGAGAAAATACTGTAGGACAGGACAAGAAAGGACAGAACAGTAGTCGCGACCAAAGCCTTGCTGCTGTTGTTCGGTGAAAAAGTGTGTGCACCAATCTCACCTGTGAGACAAAGCGAATCCCAAATAACTTAATAGACGGTGCATGGAATAACATCGCTGGATAGCTTAGTTTGGTGCTTTTTTACCGTCTACTCTTGATTAATTCATCAACCGCCATGGACCATTTTACCATCATTTTACTCATATCCCGTTTTTCGTGAATAGGTCCTGTTGTGACCGTCTTCAACCAAGGAGCCCCTGCACACCAACAAATTTTCATACAATTCAGCCTTGGCGGAAGTCTGCACTCTAAGCGAGACATCTACCTCGACATTCCAGTTAAATACGGTCATACAAAAGTCCATATCGGAGAATGACCAAACATTTGTGTCCAATCAATAAAAGTTGGCGTGCAAGCCGCATGACTACCTCCTTGCTTTTTCTTCTTCTTTGAGGAAATAAAAGCGCTCACCTCAGTGTGAGGCCCAAAGACCGCTGACTGGAGTTGACTTGAATTCAAAACTCCCTCCGTCGGTTGTCACATGAAAGCGTTGGGTAATTAGAGGAAAGGGGGGGGAAACTGTAATTCTTTGTCCATTTGATCATCTTTCTGATTTGTGTCCTTTCGGTTCAAATGTGCCGCTCCCCTACCATTAGCACCCCGCTCCCCGTCGCACCGCCAGTCTGTTTTAGCCTCTTTGTTACCCCAACAAGGCATTATCGTTATGGCGGCTAATTGCTTGCCGCTCGCCGTTCGCAAAGCGCAGACGGGCCCTTTCCGTCGCCGCTAATTGCCATTAGCGTGGGGGGTAAGGCGCGCTACCACGCTGCGGCCGGCCGGACGAGCCTCAAACATGGGCTACGGTGTCGCGCGAGGGGTGGCGTAGAAGGGGAGAGCCAAAGGCGGCGTGGCGGCAGTGGCACGGGCGGGCCGCATCGCAGGGAGGGATGGTCTGATGTTAGATGGAGGTCAGCGGGAGTGGAGGACCCTGAAGATTACAGTTGGCTAGCCACGACCCCTCTCCGACACAATCTGAGCCTGCCCTCCCAGCAGAGGCGGACCCTCGCGTCGGGCCAAGCCGCCCATTAGCGAGGCTAATAATGTTCACAGGCTCGGTGCTAGCTGCGAATCAAAGTCGGTGTGCTAGTTAATATGCGCCGAAATGACCGGAGAGGGTCTTTAAATGATTCTTAATAAGACAGCAGCGCTGTGAAGGAACCTTCATCTTAATATTTCAACTTTTATTATCTTTTTTATAGCCTTTGTTTATTAAAGTAGCAAGACGGTAGCTCATTTGACACGTGTGTGGAGAAGAATGGTGGCCTGTAATGGTCAAAAACTATTTCAGGAAAGTTGAATTTGTGATTTGTCATGAGTGAAACACTTACTGATTACTGACACATTTGTGTTTCCTTCCGCTATTATGTACAAAGAAATATGCTGGCCTTCCACCACGCAAACTCCAAACACACAGGAAGGCCGGAGCTGGAATTGAACCCAGTACAGTATCTCTGCACTGGGATGTCACGCGGCTAACCACTCGACTACCAGGCCACCTAATTTTGGAACAATAATCGGTTATTCTCAAAATTAAGTGTATCAAAAAGCCATGTTTACCAGCTGTGTATTCTGGGAATGGGGTCCTTTCAGGGTTATAAATACTTTTGGTAAAATTGTGCTGTCTTGGGGTGGCCCGGTAGTCCAGTGGTTAGCACGTCGACTTCACAGTGCAGAGGTACCGGGTTTGATTCCAGCTCTGGCCTCCCTGTGTGGAGTTTGCATGTTCTCCCCGGGCTTGCGTGGGTTTTCTCCGGGTGCTCCGGTTTCCTCCCACATTCCAAAGACATGCATGGTAGGCTGGTTGATCGCTCTAAATTGTCCCTAGGTATGAGTGTGGGCGTGGATGGTTGTTCGTCTCTGTGTGCCCTGCGATTGGCTGGCAACCGATTCAGGGTGTCGCCCGCCTACTGCCCGGAGACAGCTGGGATAGGCTCCAGCATCCCCCGCGACCCTAGTGAGGATCAAGCGGTTCGGAAGATGAATGAATGTGCTGTCTTGGCGCAATAATAACCATACCACGATTACCTTCACTAATATTTGCATTTGTACTTTATGATGATCTCTTTTTATGAGTAAAGTATAACATGTCGTGTTCACTACTGTATCTTTTATTTGTTTTAAATGCCACATTTGTCGAACATCAAGCTGTTTTCTGATAGTTTCCCCTCAACTTCAAATCTGAGTCCCGGCTCCCCATAGTCAATGCAATCGTAGACTTAACCGCCAACAAAGTCTACATCGCCACTGATCGAAGATGTTGGCTTCCATCACCTAGAAAAAGAATACATACTGTCGATACTTGGCATGGGTGGATTGTTCAAAAGACCAAACAGAAAGAAATTGTGTCATTATTTCGTGAAGCGGACGACTTCATCTTACAAACCGCATGTGCGGCGACGAGAATAAGAAGCGAGAAGAAGCGCCGCTTTCCACAACACAAAACACACTTCCGGGCCCTTTGGCGAGCTCTTCCAGCGTAACTTTTTGAGACGTATCCATCAAAATGCAGCAGTATTCATTCATATTTAACACCTCCTCCTTTTCCCGCCGCTTTAACGCTGTTCTTTCTCGATCAAAGCCGCGCACAACAGGAAACTTCCCTGCCAGCACCAAGAAGAAGCAGCGAGGCCTACTGTACATGCCGGAAAAACTTCCAAAATACTTGATGATGCTTTTAGTGATCAGCAAAATGTACCAAATACTTTCTAGTAGTAGCAATACGACTCTTTAGGTGATTGACTGAAGTCTTTGTTAGATTTTGAAGGGGTTGGTGCTGTGTGTGTTGGAGGGGGGCTGCTATCATGTTTGCTGCAAGTGATGGAATGGATGAGGAGGCAGCCACTTGGCATGAGAAGCTCAATAGTGACACCATGTGGACCTAAACGGTAGTAAACGGAATGCCGTGGACTTGACTAAATCGTAGCTCAACGCTTCTTTTTTTTTTTTTTTCTTTTTTCATGTAATTAAAATTCCCCCACTAACAACAAGTTCCAAGATGTACAACCGCACCTTCTCAAGTCTCTTGAAGACCTCCCCGACACTTTGGACGCTCTCTGAAGATGACTTTGCCTTCGACGATGTGCGTAGCCTGAGGGAATGTAGTAAGACCCACACTCAGCTGCCATTGATATGCGGCGGGCGCGAGCCCTCCGGGGAAAATTATCATTCCGTCCGTAACGGGAGCCACAACAAGACACCTGGAAAATGACTGTATTACTTGCCGCATTTCAATAAAAGTTTGCAACATGAACCGTTGGAAAGTTCTGCAGATAGAGAGGATGCAGAGTTGATTGACAGGTGAGCAAATGTGGCATTGGATGGAGCAAATAAGTCCAAAGGCACTAAAATTAAAAATAAATAAATGAATGCCTTGCCCTGAACGAGAAAAGTTGGAATGTTGCAAAACTTATTCCGGCGTTCTTTCAAATATGTTACCAATTGCGTCTTGGCTTGATGAAACTGTTGGGCACATAGATAAGAAAACCTTTATTTGTCTCACAATGAGGAAATTCGCAATTTACAGCAGCAAAATTATGAAAGGAACTCCCTTTGCATCTGACAAAATAAATCACAGCGATACAAAAATTAAGTAATGATATGAGAAAGAAATGTTGTCTTTGTTTCAAACATGTTAGCGTTTAGGGAGGGGCAACAAGAGAACCTTTTTTTAAAAATGCGCGTTTATGTACTTCCGGGTTATTTTCCGGGTGATGAAAGCAAAGAAAGTTGGAGCGTTTTCACCCGTGGACGAGTTTAATCAAATTTTACTGAAAATTGGGTTGAATTACAAAGACAAACTCTGTTCTTGATCTTAAGCATACGTCAGCGAAAGACATCTGAAACGTACTGTCGTCTCTCAAACGCCCGCGCCAAACTGACCCGGAAGTACATAAACGCGCATTCAACAATTGCGTTCTCTTGCAAAAAAACAAAAGGACACGCATTGAAGTTGCGACGTTATGTGCGCAGTGTCAGGACTCTACGGCAATAAAGTCATAATGTTCTGTGGAAAAAAAAGGTTGATTTTACAAAAGTACTATTTTCAGAAAAACTATTTGTAAGAAGAACGGACAAAAAAGCGTAACTTTATGATTAAAGTCATATTATGATGTTAACATTTGGCATTCAGCAACCAAATATTTTGTTCTCATTTCAATATGCTACCATTTGAGTCCACATTGGACCCCCGACAGACTCGTGGTCCAGTAGTCGCGGATTAACCTATTTGTCTGATATTTTCCCCAAAATTTATAAAGGTATTTGTAATTGTTTTGTTGTTTTCATCCAGCCCCATTTTTATTCAAGAATTTTTCGGATTAAATTTCATTAATCCTGTGCGGATTTTCGCTAATCCCGATGGATAGCTGGGATTTTAAAAACTTTTAAAACTGTACCATTTCTTTAGAAGTGACGGATGAACCTGTTGGTCCAACTAACATGAAACTTGTAATTTATGAATAGAATAATGAAAAAAGGGAGGAAAAAAATCCCAACTTTCAACCTGTCTAACAGCAGTAAAAAAAATAAAGAAGAAAGAAAACAAACGCCTTGCCCTTCATAAACGGAATTCCCTTTGAGCAAGGACACGCAACAATGGGCCATTCTCCGCTTCCTTGTCCCTTTTCCATTGGCGTCCGCCAATGGACGTGACCTCGGCGTCGCCAAACAATGGGGGCGAGCCCAGCGCGTTTGGCTTCCCGCCACCTCGCGCTTTGTTGTTATATTTAAGGATGACACGCGAGCCCGCCATTGTCTTCGCCGCGATTATTCCCCGCCGCCGTTTTTTGGCCCCAGTTGCGGCTCTTTGATGAAAAAGGTCGCCCGCTCAATTGGAAAACAGTCATTAAAATGCGCCGGGTAAGTATTCACCAGTGTGCTTTGGGTGGGTGGGGTGGGCAACTCAACTGAGCTGGTTAATCAAAAGTTAATTATATAATTTTCATGCAGATGAGGGGGGAACATTCAAATGAATCCCAACCCTACAATCATTAGAAAAAATAAATAAAGAAAACGCGGGTCTAAAACGCTGTAAAATGTTCAGGGACCGCCGGGCTGTAAACAATATGAAGTTTAATTTGAGGTAAACAAAGTGAATATCCACCAGGGGGGTCCGGGCGAAGGAGAAAGTGAGGTTAAATCAAATTTGGAAACACAGATAGCGGCAGGTTTTTTTTTTTGTTTGCGTCTTGTCGCTACGTGCAATTAAACAGAACCTTGAAAAGAATGTCGGGCTTATCTGTAAACAGGAATTAACCTCCGCCTACGTGCGCCAAATTGCAATCATTCAAAAAAGAAACGTTTTTGTTTTTTTTTCTAAAAGTACCTTTTCAAAAAGTCTCATTGTAAACTTGAATGGAAAAGCCCTGGACGTGATTTTCCTGCTGTAACTTTGTCAAAGAAGTTTCAATGCAAATCGCCGGCATGAATATTAAAAGCAGGTCGACGACGTAACGAAAGAGCAAAACGCATTGTTCTCGCACGCGCTATGGAATGTGTCTTAATTCCTCTGGCTTCTTCATTTCCCTCCATAACTTTGACTTTTCATCGCTGTGCCTTACGACAATGAATGGCCGGGCCCCTCGTGCGCCGTGCGATTAGCGTGGGGGGGGCTCGGTCTGTGGGGGTTTTGCCGGCGAATGAGTTCGCTTGAAAAAAAAAAAAAACGGATGCCCCCCTGCTGATACGCTTCCTCTCCCGATATGAAAATTCCACGTTTTTTTGTAATGAAGCCCGGCAATTTGCTCGACGGGGGAAAAAGAGATTTCTAAAAGAGCCGCTGAGGGGAGTTCGGCCAATAGTTCAACATTGGATTTTAGTAGAAAATAGGACCAAAAATCTGTTCTTGTTGTTTGAACTTTGATGGTAGAAAAGCTAGCGGACGTTCCCATTCTAATTTGCGATTCGCTACTCGTGGATTCACCTACCGATGCATATTTTTGAAACGTAACTCGTAAGCATGGCCTGTTGGACGGTTTACTGTTGTTTTAAAAAGTCACGTTTTTCGATAACTGCTGGTCAGGAGCAGGGGCGACTTGTAAGCAGGGCGCAATTTAACTGGATGCTTTTGCAAAGTTCGGTAATCATGCGCAGCTTATGTGAAGTTGAACGTGGCGAGCAGAGAGGGGAAGGGTGAGAAGTTTCCCACGGAAGAGGAGGGATGGAACAAGACAAAATTGTTGTTCTGTTGATGAATGTACATTGCCCTAAAACAACAACAAAAAACAACAAAAATGGTGCCAGTGGGTACTAGTTAGCCCCAAGGATAACGTGAGTCGCCCACAAGTCTGTTCTAAAAATAGCTTCGTCGTCATTTCAAATATGCTCTGCCCAAATATTTTTGCTAACAATTAACGATGATGACAAGTTTCAAGAGCGGAAAGTAAATGTGGCTCGAGCATTTTACAAAACCGTCCTATCACAATCTGAAAATTGTCTTATTTTGCCGCTGAATTGAATTGCAATCGAACACGAGAATAGTCGGAAGATCGATAACATGATGATTTAAAAAATATTTATACTGCACTCAACTTTTTACAAGTTACTTCATCCTTGTAAAGCCGCGACTAGTCTTTTGACGACACAAAATATTCCTCTTCTATCATTTCCAATTATTTTGGGTGTGGAAAAACTTTCTAAATTCTCCCCAGAAGTGAAGCGCGCCACATTTTAACGTTGGCACGTCACTCAGATGGCGTCAATGACAACGGGATGTCCTGAAGTGGAACAGGTAGAATGATTTGCACTGATTTGCGATAAATTGTCTTAATCGGCAGCTGCTGTCACGCTAGCATCGCCGGCGTCGCGGCTTCGTCATGCTTGTCGGTCGCGGCTGCTTGGAAAAATTAAAAAAAAGGCAATTTCGTCTACTTCAAGAGGTGTCAGATTTTTTCCCTCCTTTTATTACACATTGGCGACGAACACACGACAGCCAGGCCTCGCTTTCGCAGCTCAAATCAAATCAATAAGTTGATGAGGCTTCAAAAAGAGTTTATTACAATTTTCACATGAGTTTGAATGCGACAGACATGCTTCTCAATGACACTGGTGCAATAAATACGCTGCCCTCGGGGAGAGGGGGGGTGGGCGCGGGGGGATCCATCACCGCTGTAGATAATCACGTCAATTGTCTTTTTTTCCCACCCCCCTCTTTTCATTTGTAAGAGAACGTTTTCTTTCGCTCAAAATGATGGGAATCATCATCATCATCCATCTGCAGAGATTGGAACGGGGACCTCTTTAATATTTCATTTAATTTGTCGTAAGCACTTCAAACAGGGCATATTTGCAAAAGCGCAAGTCAACGTTGGGGGAGACCAAAAAAAAAAAAAAAAAAGCTATGCATGAACTTAACGATGCACAAAAAAAAAAAAAAAAAAGAGACAAGGAAAAATGACATTTAAAAAAGAAGGTAATTGAGCATTTTGTATGCTGTCGCAGCTGCTCGAGGAGCAGCAGCGGCGCAACTCTGCTGCGGTGTACATTAATATTGCACAATTGAGGGAGACATCCGCCATCAATTATGTATCATAAACACTTACTACATTGTATGGTCGACGTCTCTCATGGGTTTGGGCACTCGCCTCTTCGGGAAGAGGCACCACCACGCCCCCCGTACCCATCATCTAAGTGTGCAACGCAAGGAGACAAGGTTGAAACCTCGACAGAAATACAACTCGACTTATGTATGTATGGATGAATGTTGAATGATGAAAAAGATAAAAAGCCAAAGCAGTCAAACATGCTTCACTGAATTGTTTGGCTGTGGAGGTAATACAATAATTTTAGTTACATTAAAAAAAAAACAACCAATAAATAATAAAAATAGTGCAAGAGATAGAATAGAGTAAAAAAAAAAAATTTTTTTAAATCAGAACCGGAGTTCAGGTGATCAGATAAAAACAAACATCCCAATGGAAAAATAATATAAAAGGAATGGGGAAAAATAAGCGATAAAATCATGAATACGAAAAGATACAGAGATAAAGAATGAACATTTTAAAAGAAGCAAAATCGAAAAAGATGCAATAGACTTTTTCATTTAATAGTGAAACATTTGTTGTAAAAAAAAAAAACACCTAAAAAACTAAAATCAAGTTCATAAAGAAGCTAAATTGGACATACGTTTGAACATACTTGTTTAGAAACGTCTGGAAATAATTAAATCGTTTAAACCACATTTATTATTACTTATTCACATAAAATACTTTAGAGCGGACAGCTCATCATGTTATCGGGTTACAAGGGGCATGAAAGGGTTAAAACGACTCCCAAAAAATAGATGACTTGCAAAAATAAACAATTAAATGGCTGACACACACACACACACACACACACACACACACACACACACACACACACACACACACACACTCGAAGAAATCTTTTTTTTTTAAACAAACAAAAAAGTAGCTAGGAATATACAAATGGTTTCAAATCAAACGTGTTGCTTCCAAATCCTCTTTTTCTTCAAAGCGGAAGAGGAAACTCACCCTGATGGTGGCCTCCAACTCGCCCACACTTCTCTTGCCGCCCGGCAGCCACCCGTACGACCAGTGCTGCCCCGAGGCCGCCTGCGCAATCAAGGCCAACAGCAACACGCGCACCACCGCTTTGCAACCGGCCTCCATCTCAGCTACTCGGGTTTCTGCACGAAAAGAGTCAACGTGGTCGCATCGTCGGCGGCGAGCGCCATCCGGAACGCGCCGAGAGCCACTCACCTTCCTCTATTGGCCTCGTTAGTGTGCGGCGTGTCATGAAAGCCTATTTTTGGGGGGCTTTTATAGGTGCGAGGATTATAATCCCGTCTCTGCAGGTGTGACACATCGACGCGCTAATGGTGCGCCCGAAGTCGCTAATGGAGGCGCCTAAGTGCTCCAGAGCGCCGTCGACGTCGTCTCCGTGAGGATTTAAGCGGCCTGAGGCCTGCAACACACTTGGGTGCGTGTGCACCTGTTGGGGAGCAAGACAAACGGCGAGGACATTTCTCACCCGTGTATTATTTATTGGAATCAACTTTGCACAGAGACTCCCCGAAAAAGGCAGAAAGTTCCACGGCAAACTTTTTTTTTTTTTGGTAGCAGTTTACAAGGCCTCAAAGCGATTACAATGATGTTGACTTCAAACCGTAAGCACGGTGACGACCACAACACGCAAAATGACTTACCTTAGAAATGCTGGAATACAAAGTTCTTCCGGGCGTTAAACGTTAAAGGAGTCTTGCCCTTGCAAAAATAGACTGCATCCTTTTATCTAGACCTGGGGATGGGCACCTAAACGCCCTTTAAACAAACTGTCAACCAAGAAAAAAAAATCAAATCAGTGTTTGTAAGAAACCGAGCCAAACTTTTGAGATGCTAAAAGTCTTTTGGGGGTTTTTTGTGGGGTTTTTTTAACATTTTCTTTTTATAAACACCCAAAATATATATTTTTAAATGCTGACAAACATTTTCCAGGAAAAACATGGGATTCATGAAGAAAAAAAAAAAACCTGGTAAAATAAATAGATAAATAGAAACATTCAAAAATATGGAGGAATTTTCTTTTTCATTTGTGAACATTCAAATTTGTGGGTCTCCAAACTGTGAATGTGCGTCGACTGTAATTGTAATGACACCACAAAATGGCAGACAGTTTACCACAGTTGCACTTACATCCGGTCTTATGATGCCCTACACGACATGATTTGACTTACTATTACTTACCAAACTAGCACTGATGTCAAATTTATCACCAAAAAAAAAAAAAATCCAATAAAACCCATCTAAATCCGCGCATATTGATAAGCCCCACCTGCGTGGTTGATGGATGATGCCGGCAATGGAGAAGCGCTCCACTAAGATTTCGACAGAGCAATTTGCATCCAACAAAAAAGTGGACAAAAAGTGTTGCATTCCCATTCTTGTTCAGCGTACAACCAAACCACTCGGCGATAAAACGCAGTTAAGATCTTTCCTAGGAGCGAAACCCTTGTTTGTCCGTTATCGAGCACATCCTTCATCACGGCTGCTCAATTATTCACCGAAAAGAGCGCACGCGGTCGCTTAGCTATTAAACTGTTGGTTAAGACGCCGTAAAAGTTCAAAATGTCTTCGGGTTGTCATTAAAAACTCAACAAAGTGTCACCCGGTGACAAATATTTCACGATTAGAAGCGGCGCGGGGTGGGATGGGGGGAGGGCCTCTAATCAAACATGCATGGCGGAGAAATGGCAAGCGTGTCAAAAGAAGAAGGGAAAAAAAGCGGAATATGATCCTTGACAGCCGGAGGAAAGAAAAAACATGTCTGAATGACATGTTTTTCGGGGAGTGATTAGACAGTATTTTCAAGACGGCTTAATGGCATTTTTGCAGTGTCAGGCACGCGAGCGCTAAGTAACATGGCCACCGGCAAGAGACGCAAGTTGGCCACGTCGACTCAAACGACAACAGACAGCGGCTGCTCACTTATTCATACGAGACCGAGCGAAGACTTTTAGCGACAGAATTGAACGCAGGTTGCATCGTTGGAGGAAAAAAGGTCCTGAATTCTTTTATTTTATTTTTTTAAATCAGAGCCCATAAACACATTTGAACCTTATTTGTTGCAAAGAGAAAGTATACATATGCGTGTCAGGAAAAGAAAGGCATTGTGGTTCAGAAAGAGTCAAGCAGAAAGAGTTGAGAATGCTTTTCCGAGAGTGGCGCAGTTTCAGAGGTGCCTTGAGATCCAAATCCCGATTTTTTTTTTTTCAAGTGACCATGCTCCTAACGCAACCCTTTCATGCACCCTGTAACCCGATAACATCTGTCCACTGTAGTGATCGCTGTCCCTCAAAGGTAAAAACGCCGTCCATCAGGAAAAGAGCACTCGAGAATATCATAGTTCATATAAACATAATAACCAAGGAAGTTTAATTCCACTTTTTAGTTGTTGTTTTTTTTTTTTTTACAGACCTATACACCAATACAAGTATTCACTCTTGAAGACCCACCAATACCGATACCAAGTACTGATACCAGTAGTCCTTAAGATACAACAAATTTCAATGAACACAAGGATGGATCATTCTGAACATGGCCCATGTGTCCAACATCCAGTTTAGCAACAACTACTGGCAAGGAAAACTTAATCTACGTCTGATTTGTTTTTCTGTCTTAGGTACTGGTGGCTGGTATCGGCATCCTTTGCGACAACCCGAAACCTTGGAAAAATATATATATATATCCGGTAAGGGTACTAGCCCACCTTGATTAAAATCCTAACACGAACAAAGAAGCATGTCGCCACGACCGCGACTCCGTAAACAGCAGTAATGCGTAGCGTCTCGCAGAGGATAAAGAATATATGTCTGTGAGTGATGTTATATTGTCCATCCGTAGGTGTTGCTGCACTATCGGTATCGAAATATCACTTCCTTAAAGTGTGAACAATGCCGCCTAAGATGCTATTTGCTAGCCTGGCTATGGCTTTTTCCATTGCGCGTTCGCATTAAGCTAGCAGACTGCGCGGCAACGCCGCGCGCTCATTTGTGTACTTCAATGTACTACAATGTGTACTTTATATTTTCACCGCTATCTCAAGGCACCGCCGTATTTACATCAGCGTTACTCTACCTATTTTAATGTACTAAGCGACTCTTTTCAAGTCAAATGTCATCCTAAAAAGACCGGCGCAAAAGGACGGATATGTTTGCGCATATTACAGTATGATACAAAATGTAAAACTTTAGAAAATGTACATTCAACAAACCAAAAAATAAATAAAAGAAAGAAAGTCGATTGCATAAGTTGATTGGAAAGCAGAGAGTGGAAAGTGTGCCTTATTTAAAGTTGGCGTAGTCCGAGAAGATGTCGACAAAATCCTGCACCACTCGGTAGCAGAAGTCGTATTGCTCCTGGAAAACAAACCACAAATTAAAAATTAAAAAAAAAAAACCCGCATCCTGACGCGACGCGATACACACAGCGCAATGTAAAAACCGCACAAGCGAGTTGACTTGTTGTTGTGTCTCATTTGCAAACATTACCACGGTCTGCACCATATGCGGCCGCTGCATGCGTAAACTCTTGACGGTCTGGAAGACGTCCAGCAGGCCCTCCGCCTTCACGCGCTCCAGAATGTTGCTGAGGGCGATGAAGGTCCCCGTCCGACCGGCACCGGCACTGAAAGACCAAGACGGGACGCCGTCTCAATATCACCGGCCGCTTCCCACTTTCAACACCCCAAATTTTGACGTGCCATTGAATGGAGATGTTAAAAATACATGCTGGTCAAAGTTCCACTTTTAGTAAATAAAAAAAAAGTAAATAAACTGCAAGCAAAGTTGCAGGGCATCATAGTCTGCTGGTCCCCAAACTTGTTTTTTTTTGGTGGGTGGGGGGTTTGTGCAAAGGACCATATTCACGTAAAGACATTTTGGTGGACCAGTACAGAATTTTTTTTTTTAATTATAAATAATTTTTACAAAATTAAAAAATAACACAAAGCTAAAAAAAAAAAAAAATAAAAAAGAGCCCCACCCACTCCGAAAATGTTATAAATCGGTTGCACTTTAAAATGTGCCATTTTGAATTGTATCGCGCCCCGCATATCGAGATTGTAACAAATCGTCTTTTATTGGAGAGATGCACGCCGCCTGTTAAATACAGAAGTCCCCGTTCCGCTCAACGTCGCTGTTGTAATTAGTGGGAAGCCATGCGCTTGTTTCTCTTCAACGAGCCGGTCCCATTGGACTAATCTCTTTTTCTTTCCTTAAAAAAGAAAAAAACAACTCCAAAGGCTTGTTTTTTAATGCAGGGTGCTTGGGTTCCATGTGCCAACGTAATTTTGATGGCTTCATTGCCTCATTTGTGAGCCGCCCACCACATCCTTCCGCAGAGCAGACTCGTGCGCGTCGGATTGTCGATATCGTCTGTAAAAAAGTTCCGTCTTTTGCTTAAAGTTGTCAGCTCTTCTCCTGTTTCAGTTTTTTGGCGTGTTCTCCTTTTTGAAGAAGCTGTCCAAACATGGGGGTTGTTTTTTTTTTTATTTTATTCACTCATTTTTGGGCTTACTTTAGTTCCCTCTGGGATGTTGCATTTTGACCGAAGCGTTGGTGGATTTTCAAAATAAAACTTGCTTGAGAGTTTAAGGGTCAGTATTGCCAGATAACGAACAACCTCTTGACTGAGACAATGAGTGGTTATCGTCAAGCGTAACCACTCTCCCCAAAAAGTTTTTTTGTTGTCATCCCCTCATAATGACTCAACACACAGTCATTAGCATCGAAACAGCTGGCAACAAAAGTGAGCACACCCCTGCCCTCCAAGTGAAAATGTTCAAGCTGGGCCCACTTTGCCATTTTTTTCTCCTCAGTGTCATGCTACTCATTCAAGTTACAGTGTTGAAGGTGCGAACGAGGAGCGAGTGTGTTAAATTTGTGTGTTATCGCTCTCATGCCGCTCACTGGAAGTTCAATACGGAACTTGCACTGAAACTTGAGACGAGTGAAACGAGCTGTCGACTCTCGTGTCGAAAGTAACAGAACTAACCTTGAAACGTCGGATGCCAGTCAAGAACCGAAGACCCTCTGTGGCTTTTTGAAACCGATTTGTTGGATGGTAGTGAGGTGTTGCGGGGTCCATTTTAAGCACCCACTTAAGTTGCCAAATACGGGCGATTTATCCTTGAGCATGTATGCCTTTCATCCATTTGAATGCATCGGTCGGCGAGAGGAAAGGTGACCTCTGCGTGGGCTAATGGTGCTAATAATCCCCCCACACCCCCACTTAAGGAGAGGCTAAGCCGAACGCTAACACTAATCAGCGTGGAAGCTGAGTGTTTGACTGAGCTGATGTTTACTCGTGATGGCGGGATGGCTAGGGAGCGAGCGCCGGAGCGATGTGCAATTTGGACGAGTGCGGCGAGACGCCGGGGGATCGCCCAGGGTTAGCCTCGCTCCCGGGAGGCGGCAGAAAAGGGGGGCGGGCGGGGGCGAACGGCTTTAAAAAGCCCCTTTTAGACAAGCGGTGATGAAGGCAAAGCGCAGAGTGATGACACCATTTCCTGTCGTTAGCTCATCTTATCAGATTAATCATAGTGGGGAGTCGGAGGATATTTCACTTTGAGAGGTTTTAATTGACTGCGAATGGGTGGATTGGATCGATCCCACCGGGCCGTCGCCGCTTTCGAATCACTTCACCTGAAGCTAGGTTCTGATCAAAGCATCCGCTGAGAAGTCTTTATAAAGGATCACATAAGTGGTTTAGGGGTAAGAACAGCCGCTCCGCTGAGGCAACACGGGGACTTTCTGAGAACAGACGTTCTCGAAAGGAAAAATGTGTCTTTTAAAAAGGAAAAGGCCTTCCGATATCACCCACAACTCCAACATCAAAGAAAAAAACGCTCGTCGGCAGCCTCGGTGGCAAATCGCGAGCCGTCTCACCTGCAGTGCACCACGATGGGACGGTTTCCAGACTGCTGCTGCTGCCTCTGCACCGAGGCGATGATGTCAATCATCCCCCGGCCCTCCGCCGGTATTCCGATCTCGGGCCATCCGTGGAAGTGGAAATGACGGACATGTTGAGACTGGTTCTCCTGGCGGGGACGCGGAGGAGCCGTGATTTCACAATTGCGCGGTTTGAAACGAAGCTAGAGACTTGCTAGCGTACGAAACGGCTGGGTGGAATATTAGATTTGCTGCTCATTTGTTCGAACATCTGTGGCTTCAAGGGTTATAACACCATTTCCGAGATGCTAATGGTTAGCCGTTGCCTACGATGCGTTCGTTATTAGCAATAAGTAAGCGGACAAAATGGTATTGCCACAAATACGTACTGCAGTGATACCTCTACTTACGAAATTAATTGGTTTGGGAAGAAATGTCTTAACTAGAAAACTTTGTAAGCCGAGACGCGTTTTCCATGTTAATGCCCTAATCAGTTCCAAGGCCCCCCGAAATTCAGACATGAATGTTTTATGAAGCATAAAAATGCATCAAAATATGTAACAAATACATGTTACTATGACGATATCGCACAATAAATGAGAGTTGTGCATCATGTAAAAAACTAAGAATAGAGTGACAAATAAAAATGATGGTCATTTAAGTTCTAACTGCGTCCTCGTCTTTTTTTGCCCTCTTTAGTTCATGTTCATGTTTTTTTGCCTTGCGTTCTGTAAAGGATTGATCCAAGGACCTTTGCTATTGTCAGCCTTTAACAATCCTTCGACAATGCAAAGTGAGCGACCATATGTTGCAAGTATGTTGCGTTCACGAAACTCTGAGCTGCGAGTAGCAGTAGAAATGTCTTTTGTAACAAGAGTCTATATTTTCCGACTGAGGCGTTTCGTAACTTTAAAATTTCGTATGAAGGGACGTGAGTAAGTAGAAGGACCACTGTATTAAAATTATATATTTATCATTCTGCCTTCACGAGATCAACAAAATGTTTGCTACCGTGGTTGTAGGTTTGTACTACGTACTGCTGTGCAGGTGAGCACCAAGTCTTTGAGAGTGAAGGTTTCGCCCTGCGAGTCTCCGCTCAGCTCCACCGTGTAGTCTCCAAATGTCACACTGCCCTCTGATGGCCAATACTGGAAACACTTTTCCTGTTGGGAAAGGATTGATATGTATCTACTTTTCAACACGAGAGACGACTGGGAGGGCGAAGAAACAAAACAACAAAAAAGAGAAACAAATCACAAAAAGGAAAACATGTTGGAAAAAAAAGGTCGGAAAAATGATGCGGCGTGCTGCACCTGCTCCCTCTCCTTTAGTTCAGTGAGCATAACGATCGAGTGGCACCTCCACTCCCACACCATCCTCCAGAAGTCTTCCGCCGTGTGAGACAGGGGGGCCTGGGTTGCGATGAAATAGTCCTTCTGCCTGTAGCCCTGCAGGGCACAACACAACACTCGGGGAACCATGTTTTGCATCGTTTCAGAAGGAGCCGATGAGCTTTATATTTATACTTCTATGGGAAAATCTATAGAGGAGGTCACGGCGGCGGCGCGGCGGGGGTTGCTTACGTCAATAAAAGAGGCATTGATGTAGTCGGTGAACTCCTGCCCTCGTTTCACTGAAAGTATGACTCGGTTGAAATCATCTGTGCCAGGAACAGAAAAAAAAAAAAAAAAAAAAGAACTTTTTCAAGCCAATAAAAGTAGGAAGAAGAGGAAAAGTGTCACTTGGGTCCAAAACAGCACGAGAACTCTCAGATGTATTTTACAGCTCATACAGAAGAGACTCCATGTGATGTAACAGTAATAAAAGTCTGTTGACCCATTCGTTCATTTTTGCACTTGTACTCAATTCGGTTTATGCTCTATATATATATGACCCCTTTCGGGGACAGCGGTCACTACGGTTGGACAGCTTATCGTGTTATCAGGTTTACGAGGGTGCATGAAAGGGTGAAACCTAACAGGCATGTTTTTGGAGGACCTTGAATATCACATGCCAATTCCAAAAGAGGAGGCTCCCCCGAGCGGAGATTTGAATACAGGACCTCTCAATCATGAGTTCACCGCTCGTCTATTCGTGCTGCCTTTATGAATCCTAAATATTGATTAAAAAAATAATAATAATCTGTGTAGTATAGATACTAATCACTGAAAAACAAACTGCATTAAAAATGCAAACAATGAAGCCGTACTGGAGTGATCCTGCTACATAATTTGCACTTGATAAGCCCTTGCTGCACGCTTCGTTCAAACATGAGACGTGATTACGTAATTAGCCGCACGTCCGTTGTACGACATCGATAGAGATCGCCCCGTCACTTTGATGCAAAAGTCGGATGTGATGTATTATAGAACGAAACGAAAATTCAGAGTGCTCCTCACACGGGATGATCTGAAGTACGCGGTTCTTCTTCATGTTGGCTGGGAGGTTCCCCGTTCTCATGTTCTCCTTCATGATGCGCACGTTGGTCAGCTTCTGTCGGGGCGGGGTGGGGAAGGGGTGGGGTGTGGGGGACATGCGGGAATATTGATGAGATGCAAAAAATTACTATACTGTACTTCAATAATGACTCCGTTGAAATGCATTGCACATAAAAGTTCTAATTTAATGTTTAAAAATAAAACTGTGCTGAAGACATTCGATGAAAAATGTGAAATACAACTGAGCTGCACTCCGGCAGAGATTTTCCATGTACCCATAGTGCTAAATTATATGAAAAAAATAATAATTGTATATGTACACTTGAAATTTGTATTTCATTTCTTTGCTTCAGCAGTCTTTTTCGAATGTTTTTGCTTTTTTTTTTTTTGCTTCTTCCAACTGCTTTGCACCACGTAAACTGTGCTGAAGAAGGTCATCTTTTATTTTCAAAACTTGAACTTCTCCCGCTCTCGTCTAAAGATCTTCTGTTACATATTTGTGTTTATTAAAGCAATCCATCACGGTTTAAATACCGTTCATGTTTTTTTTTTGTATTATCGCTGGGGCATACCTAATGTTTTGACCCCAGAGTGTATTTCCAAAGTGCTAAAACATTTACTGCCTCGAGTAAACAACCGCAACAACAAAGTTCTAATCAGCAGAGAGGTGTTGAGCGGGGTGGCGGTGGTGGGGGGTGGCGGAACGGCTATGAGTAAAACATGAAAACTTCCCACCCGGCTCCCGTTAATTCTGCGTGACAGATGGAGGCCCCTTATAAAGCGTTGTTTTTTAATGTCGCCGCCGCTCAGAGCGCCACCCTGGGCCAGATCTCCAGGAAAATACCGGCATGTTGGGACGATTCATTACTGAAAATGTTTCAAGCTCTCTCTCTCTCTCTTTTCTCTCGGCATACCCGGAACTCCTCCTCCAGGCCCAGTCTGTCGTGGGGGGCCCTGGTGTTGTGAAGCCCGTGCAGATGCCCCTCCAGAGAGCACACGTCCAGCTCGGTGTCCCCGTACAGGTAGTACTCCAACAGGGCCTGATAGATGAAGGAGTACTGCATCTGTGGACCAGCACAAAAGAAGTCAGGACCACCGCCCCCTCGGCCCCTCGCCTCCTTCCTCTTCTAGTCTCACTGACAGTTTGTTTTGCTGTCTTTTTTTTTGTTTGTTTGTTTGTTTTGTTTGCCTTGCGCTGCAACGGCAACTGTCAGCGGGCAGGCACGGCGGGTCAGCAGGGGTCAACGCTTACATCGGTCTGGATGAGTTGACAGCGCTGCTCTCGTATTCTGCTCACAAAGCCAAAGACGTCCACCCTCTGCTCCGTGTGCATCATGTCGATCATGCTGTCAATGACAATGAAGGTGCCTGTCCTCCCCACGCCCGCGCTACACGCACACGCGCGCGCGCACACACACACACAGACGAGAAGACAACACTTGTCAGACAACTTGTAAGATGGGTGGACAGAACATCGCAGAACAACAACACACACAAAGTACTGTGCAAAAGGTCTTGAGTCACCAAAAGATTTCTTATTGATTTTTTCAAAATATTTTGGCCAAGTAAAACAATCAAATAATATATAAAAAAAAGAAAAATCGGGAAAATATTTGTAAACAGGTGGCATATGGGACAAGAAAGAATTTGTAAGTAAATAAAAGCCTTTTTTTTTTAAAGTGGCAACATGTTTTTTGTTGTTGTTTTTCTAGGGATTCAAGGTTTGAATTTGGCTTTACAAATGTTCTCCCAGGAATTAAGTGGGTTCTCTCGCTCTGGATAAATATTAATAAAATACAAAAATAGCATCCAAATCTGATACAGGGTCGCAGCTTTTTTGTTGCGGCGAATGGTCACCAACTGCAATTTTTTTGGGGCATTAAAAAAAAAGTACAAACAGTACTTACATGACAGATTTTGAAAGGCGCTTATAAATAAAATGTATTATTATTTTAGCAAGTATTCTCCCGTTTTGCATTGCACGCACGCACGCACGCGCAAAAAACGGTTACACGTGTGCCCGAACTCTCTTGCCAAACAAGTCGAAGCTGTTCAAGCTGCCGACAGACAATCTCCCGTTTTGCTTCCATTTCCTGTCAAAGGTGAAAAATCCAGGCACCGAACTATTCCCCCCCCCACATAATGTCTATTATTATTATCAAAAATGAGCCGTGAATGACCACGTGTGTGGATAAAGCAAACCACAGCAAGAAATTTACAAGGCTCATTTCAGCAGAGGGGCGTTGCAAAAACAACCGTGAGCACCTGTTGCGGCAGTCGGCTTGACCAGTCAAACAAAGGTGCACGTATGCACCTACCCGGCAGGAAAAATGTCCTCGTTACGGTATCATTAAACAGCCTATATTATCCCTAAAGGACTCCAATGCCCACTTTTTTTTTTGGCGTTGTGTTAACCGGGGTTGATAATTACAACAATCTGCCACTCTTTAATAACTTTTGCAAAAACAGATGATGCAAGAGAGGGAGAGCGTGAAAAAAAAAAGTCCTAATTGTGTTCTTCTTACCTGCAGTGCACCACAATGGGTCCGGCGTAGGGCGGGTTGACAGCCTTGACCTTCTTGAGGAATTTCAGCATGCCTATGGGCGAGAACGGCACCCCGAAGTCTGGCCAGCTGGTAAAATGGAGCTGAGTGACCAGGCACGGGGCCCGGGGTCCATCACTGTCCTGCTGTGAAGAACAGACGGGCCCAGTTAATGCCTGCACGTGAGTAATGTTCACTGTGAGCGCGCGAGCCGATTACGGGCGGGCGGACGACTTGGATGAGTGGCTCTTTGTTCCGCACTCACGCTTCCTTGTTGAAATTGGAATACAATTGATTAAATAAAATAAAATAATAATAATAATGCAAATTAGGAATTATTATAGTCTTCTTGGGAGGAACATTTTCCGTATATTTATTAGCATACATTTCCTTTTGGCTTAATCTCTCCAAAGTTTGTTTGACTCGTCCGTGGTGAGCTTGTCATCTCGTTCGCTGTGTAAAGTTTAGCTGCGGGTGTCCTTAAATAATAGCGTGTTGAAAGGTTGTCCTTTTAATGATGTGAAGCACATTGAGTTATCTCGTGGATGAAATGGGCGATATAAAGCCGCCTTGCCTTGCCGATATGAATATATACTGAGCACAACTACAAACGCAACAATTTGGCTTCATCCGCCCCAAAGTCAGAGAGGGTGTGAAAAGTTGGGATGGGGGGAGGGGGTCCGCTATCAAACGGAGGCGACACAAAAGCCTCCCGACTCGGCTTTGCCAAAGTGAAAAAGGCTTTGCGGCAAAACGACCGCCCGCGAGGAAGAAGCCCCGCAACACACGGCATGTTGACTCTGTGAGTACATTGAACACATTAGGATATGGATATTATTTGGTTTTTAATCACGCCTTTTAATATCCTCGATTGTTTTCCAGCCGCCGTTTCCCCTTATTTATTCTATTTTCTCTCCTTTTACCGCAGACTAAACTGTTTGAAAGCCCCTTCAGGGAGCATTACTTTTTACGTCTTCTCCATGCAGCTTTATTAGGTGCTTAATTTTTAATAAGAGATTTGCGATTAAAATGATGTATTTTTAATGTCATTTGATAACTACGGTTGGCTGAAATATTAAACAATTTTTACGGTGTGCCTAATTAGAGACAATGCTCCCTTAAAAAGATTGCTGGGAAGGCCTGCTGCAGTGTAATTAAATTTTACTCGTGTGCTCTGGAAATCCATACATGGCACATTTTTTAATAAACCAACAGGTTTTCTTTTTTTTTTCCCCAGGGGTTTAATGAAAAGAAATGATACGTGGATGTGTAGATTTTTTGGACTTACATACTGAAGGCAGAATTTTCTAACGGTGTAGTCCACCAGAACGGTGACGTCCTCCATGGCCACCCTGATGTTGCCGTACATCCAGCAGCCCTTTTCTGGCCAATACTGGAAGCATTTGTCCTGATAACACGATAATTATGAATACAGTTTAGATGAATTGCAATCTACTATTAAATTTTAAAAATGTATGTATAAAATAGTGTCTTTAAAATGTTGTACCGGTACTTTTAATTATGTGAAGCACATTGATATCTTGTGGAGGAAACGCACCATATAAAGCTGCCTTGCCTTGCATGTATGAATATATGCTGAGCGAAACTATAAACACAACAATTTTATCTCCTATTTTCTATTTCTCTCAAATATTATTCACCAGTGGGTCTGAATGTTGTGGGCGAGCACTCTTTCGCCGGGATAATCCATCCAGTTTACGGGGGTGGCATATCGAGATGCTGATTAGACAGCATGAGTACCGCACAGGTGTGCCTTCGGATGCCACTCCAAAATGTGTACTTTTATTGATATGCAACAGCTGAGGTGAATTTGTGAACAATATTTCAGAAAAATAGCCATTTTTGTATCAGGCCTGACTAATATGTATATTTTAAAGCCGGTGACAATTTGGATGTTTGGCAGAATAAAATTCCGATCACCAATTATCAGCTGATTTAAAAAGAGCGAATCTGGGTCGATTAAATCAGCCGGTTATTGATACATATTTGCGTATACAAAGAAAAGTCTTGGGTATTTGAGTTCAGCTCATGGAAAACGGGATAAAAAACAAACATTTATCATTTTTTGCTCAGTGTAACCAGCGATTCAAAGGCACTTGTGACTTTGCGCATCCGTGTCGGTCAATACGATGTGCGCAAGACAAGCTTCAACCCATTAGCAAGCCTCTCCGACTAATTATCATGAAGCCTCTCAGGGTCTTATCAACAATTATTGCATCATTGATTCCCGAACGCTTCTTCTCCTTGTGCTGTATCAAACCTGCTGCCGAGCTCCCGGTTGATCGGCCCTTTGAGGCTCAGCTCATGCAAAAATCATCTGCTGGATGACAATGTGATTAGTCATCTGAGGGACGGGGGTCAAAGAAATTACAAGTTGGTGACTTGGGGTCAGGGCAAGAGCAGACGGGAAAGCGTTTGTGCGGTCTAGCTGCATACTGTCGATTAGCCATTCTCAAAAGGTGGTACGCAAAACCACGACTGTTTCATTTTGGAGGAAGACAGCACTGCTGTGTTTTAATGCACTTGGGGGAGCTCATTGTTTTGTTTTGTTTTGTTTTTTTCAAGGTGGTACTTGGTGTATAAAGTTTGGCAAAAACTACTGTAGGTACTAAAGGGTCGTTTTGAGACCTCTTTCCTTTCTTTCAGATTGGTCAGCATCACTATAGTTGCCGTCTTCTGCTCCCAAATCATCCGCCAGAAGTCGGCCACCGTCTCCAACTTTGGACCTGAAGCATAAAAAATATATTTGGAATAAGAGGGGGGATACATGGAATATGAAAATGAATCAAAGGAGTAGAAAACGTAGGGTATATTTGACCAAAATAAAATAAAATAATCACGGAAGCAATCTGAAATGAATCATCAATGGTGTTGTTGACGTAGGATGACCACTAGAGGGTGCCATAGGTGACACAGCAACCAAACTTTTACCTCAACGACCTCATAACATCGGTTTGGTCATCATTTGAAATGAAAAGGGTTTTTGATAACAAAAAAAAAAAAAAGAAGAGGCAACAGACCTAAACTAATGTCAAACTTCAGCCAGAACTGTTAGCATAGTAGTTTCGATCTGCCATATGTAGACCAGAATACAATTTTACTGTCATGGTTTGCGAGAAATAATGAACACGCAGCTGTTCAGCAGCACATTGCTGCCATCGGGAAGAAACCTCCTGATGACCGGCTGGATCGGATTGGCACATATTCAGCATTTTATGTAAAATCGGCGAATGGGCTCTAATGTCATAACTTGTTCAATAATTTAAGTTTTCTCGGGAAATACAGTTGGATATTGTTTTTAAATTTTTCCTCAGTATTTTAAAATTATTTAGTTTTTTTTGGTGAAGTGTCTATCAGCATATTGGGATAATTTAAAAATAAAATAAATTTATGATTTTTAGTGTTATTATTATTTTTTTCTCCAATGTGTGTGTCAATTGTATGTGAAATTTGCCTGTTTGCGGGCCAGGCTAGTTCCAATAGCGCGGCACAATGTACAGTCAATCAACAAGTTGTTGAAATCAATTGAGCATCTTCTGATCTGATCGGTTACATTTTGTTGTTGTTTTTTAACTCGCTGATCCGCTCCAAAATCCCGATCGGGTAAAGCCTAAAACAGTACCTGTCCACTGAAACTACGTCGCATTTTTATTTACCTTGAGCAGCAATAAATTTCTTCTTTTGCTTAAACCCCTGCGCAAAAGAGCAGACTATTAACGGGTATCCGCTCGGAGCCATAACATGCCTTTCCAAAGCGATGAGGCAATTATGACTCACATCGATGTAAGAGGCATTGATGTAGTCTGAACACGCGTGACCCATGTGACTGCTCAATAGCACTCTGGAATGGTCATCTGCAAGCGAGAGCGAGCCAATGTCAATAAAGGCAGTATTGTCTTCAGGGTGGGGGTCCGGGGAGGGGGGTGGGCTCACTCACATGGCAAAATGTTGGGGTATCTGTTTTTGTCTCTGTTGTGCTCCTTGCTGGCCTCCTCAAAGGACCCGTGGCGGTAGTAACAGGGCAGAGACTATAACAAGAAAACCTCATGAGAGGGCGGGGGGATACAGAACAACGCTGGACCTTGTAAATTTTAGTGCGATTTTCAGGAGTTGGGCAAACAGCCAAGAGGACAAAGGGCGAGCGTCCGGTGCATTTGCGCAGATCGACTTACATTGAACTCCTCTCGAAAGAGCTTGCCGTCGTCCGCCGACCGCGTGCGGTACTCCTCCTCCAGCGCGTCCAGCGGGATGGGGAAGTACCTCTTGGAGAGCGAGGGGGATCTGGGCAGGAGGACCACTCTTTGCTCTCCTGTGTTTCAAAAGGCATACATGGCGGTCAGAGGGCTAACGATTCCCACTAGGCACCATTACGAGCCGGCGTTGCACCTGTAACAACATGCCCGGCGGCTGTTAAGATTTCCCACTTCTGCCGATTGGCGACAGAAATCATTTCTCCAACTCGTAAAACAGAGCGCCCGCCGCCTTGAACCGCGTGAAACTGCCTCGGCTCAAAATGTGGCCTTTCCGTTTATTTATATATATATCCACCCCCCCTACTTAAAATGAAAGTTTATAAGACTCCCGACGTGCTGGGAAAGCTAAGAGGCCGCCGCAAACTTCCCAGTTAGCTCAGACTACACACGGGGAATTGTTCTAGCGCCATAAAGAATGTAAATGCATGAATCAAATATCGATATTTTTAAAAAAATAATAATAAAGCAGCAAAGCATTATGTTTTCATTGGGTGGTAATTACATTGAGTACCTTGTTCTTCCAGGAAGCCATTTGGAAGTTTTTTATCCACAGAAGTAACCAGCGCTTTCCTGTGGTTCTTGAACCTTAAAAAGAAAACAACAACTATGAGATCAAGGTAAATACTGTAATGTAAATAAAATATGTAAAAGTAGGTCACCAATCATAAAAGGTCATTCAACGTTCAGAGTAATGTGTGAGAGAGACAAAGTTGTTTTTAGGTTTTTAATTTATCGTCTTAACTCTCTTGGCGTTTATGTGTCAGATTTTCTTCAGAATTTGCTTTGTGTTGATAAGTCGCAAATTCCCACCTGAGGCAGTAAATGGTCAGCAGGACGACAAAGATGAGCACAAGGGACAAGATCAACGTGGAGGGCAGCACATGAGCACCCTGGTGGGTAGGGTTCCCTTGGCACAAGACAAAATCAAAATAAAAAAATAACAAATAACAAGTTTGCCACATTCCTTCGGCATTAATATTCTTTTTTTTACCTGCCGTTTGGTTGTCATGAGATGAAATGTTCGCGGCTGCAGATATCCCGATCAGAAACAACACCATCGTCTCTGTGGGAAGAAAGAAGAGGGAGGGCAAATTAACAGGCCCTGCAGTTTCACAGTATGTCCGCTTGAGGGCGTTGAATCAACATGTAACGGAAGTGAAGCCGCGACAATTCACCTGTTCTGACGGACATTCACACCCATGGGCAACTTAGTCTTCAATAAAGCTATGATACGTTTTTGTTAAACAGACATATTTCAATAATATTACAATAGGAAAATTAATTTAAATCGCAATTTTTTTAAATGACTGGTTTCTTTTTACCCACGCTGTTCTTACTTACAATGTAAATAAATGCAGCGTTCATTGCAACAAAAGTTTTCAAATGTTTTGGGGATAGTACACCGCAATATGCATTCTGTATAATGAACCGCATGCTGACAGTTAATTCGTGTTCTCAAGGTGACTTTACAAGAGGCAAGTGGAAAACACAGGACCGGTTGTGAGCCATTTGCAGCTGCCTATTAATAATCATAATTCCCATAGAAGGGCTCCCATTTTCTTTCCCTCGGCGTCCTCAATTGCAAGTTTGCATGTGTCAGAATAACCATTAAAATTAACCCTTTTGTGGTCCCTGCAACCTGATCACATGATAAGCTGTCCACTGGAGTAACCGCTGTCCCTCAAAGGGTGAAAATGGCAAGGACAAAACTGTGAAATAATTTATTATTATTATTATTATTATTATTGTTTGTAAACACTGTTTGTTGTTGTGCAGCAATTTTGTTCGGGTCATATTCCTTTTTAAGGACAATGATATCACGACCTGAGGAAAGCAGAGGAGTGTTAAACACCACATATGCACAGTATCTAGGTTATAATCTTGACCAGATGGTGTTTTCTTTTTTTTTTTTCTTCCCCTCTCACGAGCTGAGTCCTATTTATTCCTGCCTGCCAGCCTCCTCTCCTCACTGCTTCCCTGACATCACTTCACTCGCAAACTCCATTCTCACTTTTGTCCTTGTCCTTCTTCGATGCCGGGAGCCGATCAGCGCCGCCTTATTTATTTGGGGCTTTCTTACAGGGAAACCGACACGCCAAGATCCCGGACAAATGACACCAGGATTGAATCACTTCTGCGTCTTATTAGCAGCAAAATGTCGACACTTCGTGGTGCCATTTCTTCGTCTTGTCGTCCGACTCCAACTGAGCTGAGCTGTCGAATAAATTGGGCCCCGATCTACCTAAACGGCTTTGAAGCGACATCTCGGCATCCTAATTCATCCTCATTTATAAGACCCCCTTTCTTGTTATGGAAGGATGAAATCACTCATTGTGCCAATTTACTTCTTCTGGGTCATCCAGGGGCCTAATTTGTGATGTTTGAGAAAGCGCCTCGCGCACAAGCCTGAGGGGCTTTCACATAAACGCACTTGCGGGCCCCTTACAGGAAAGTCAGCTGCATGTCAAAGTGTTATGAGACGACAAACGAGGACAGCGCGGGGGTGCGGGAGTTCCAGTGTTAGGAAGCACTGATGCGGAGAAGAGTGCAGAGCTGACACACATTGCAGAAAAAAAATATACAGGCAAAAGCAGTAGACATAAAAAAGTCCACACACCCCTTCCAAATGTTTTGGTGATACCAACGAGACCAACATGAATCATTTCAAAACTTTTTGAGCCGTTAACGTGGCCTGCAACCTGTACCGCTGAAAAGCCAAACAATGTAGTGAACTTTGAACTTTTTGGCCATATTTCCAAAATTGGTCTTGGATGTATTAATGAATCTTTCAGCCTTCCGCTGGGAGAAAAAGCATGACATGTCAGGAAAAGCCTACTAGAACACCTGGTATGTATTTTTGGATCAAATAAAGACATTTATATGGTGTCAGGTATGTGCCAACTCCCTTGAACATTAGCTTTAATTTTAATTCCGAAAACAGCCGCAAATTTTGAAAGGCTGTCATGGAGGACACGAAAAATCAGAGAGGATTGACTGTTGACCTTCATGACATGACATGTTCTCATCTCCCCATGTACAGGTATCCACGCTTGCAGATGTGTCCCACAGCCCAAGGCCACGTGGGGGGGGGGGGGGGTATTCCCATCCTGAAGCACTAACGAGCCGGCCGCGTTGGCATTCGAAGCAGAACCGGCACCCGGTGACCCAACACGCGCCCGCATACATGCAGGTCACCGCACGCTGCCTGTCGTGCGCGGTACGTATCAGGCGGACAGCGTACGGGCAAGAATGGAAAGGAGAGGATGGAAACCACCTCTGTCGCACTCCGCGGGAGACGTGCAGCATTAAGTTGCCTCAAGAATGAAAATCTCGAGGCTTATTTTTTTTATTGGGGCGGGGGGGGGGGGGGGGTTATCCAATAATGAGTGAAAAGAGATTAGATGCACTTGGGACAACCTGTTGGTTAAAATGGATAGTTGTCAGCGAATAGCGATATCAGCTATTGGTATCAGGACGATACCGGTCTTATTTTAACAGATCGAGTACTTGTGGAGGCTGCCGATAACAGCCACTAATACAAAAATTAATAAATCTGACATTGAGTAAATCCTCCTTGGCAGGAACTGCAAATGTCCTTGTTTGTAGGTTTTTGGCATTGTGGTGAGTAAAATTCTATATATCTAACTCAGTGGAAGTAGTGGTAGTTGATATCGGTGAGTTTCAAAGACTGAATACTGGTACTCGTACTGATCAGAAAAAAATGGTATTGAACATCCCTAAGTTTGCAAGGAAATGTGTGCAGATTCATTTCCATTTTTTTTACACTGCTTAGTCAATTTTTTCCCCTTTTATTTATTGCATCACTGTTGGCTTTTGAGTTTCGGAGGAGATGATGTAAGCATGGTTGTTTGTGCTACACTTTTTGTCCAGTTTGGGGGGGTGGGGTCGGATTGCGCACGGACTTTGATGTGGATGGCTGCCGGCAGCGACGTAGCCTTCTTTTTTTAAACCATAGAGAGCATCATAAATGTGTTCTTTTTTTTTTTTTTTGTCTTTAGCTTATTAAATTAGCCTATTGATCTCAAGCAAGATGGTGTTTTCGGAATTTCCTTTTATTTTAGAGCTCCAATTATGACATATCATTGCTTTAAACGAAGCAAAGTCTCACCGGGCTGGCCGTCAGTGACAACTAACGCAATTACTTGCGGCTCCGGGTACCATCTTGGCATGAAACGAGTCCTGTGAATGAAATTAGGGGAAACACGTCCCATTCGCGCATGATGCAACGCTAATAATGAAGGTTGGGGCAAGCTGCTCCGAGCTTCCGGGCTAATTCTTCCTCTGCCACTCATGACGAGCGGATGAGCACTGCCTTGATTATGGCGGTGAACAGGCATTGAAGTCAAAACCACATCCCGAGATGATGTTTAATCTTTTTTTAAAGGCCTATGCTTTATTGTTTTTTTTTCTTACACACACACACACACACACACACCCCAGAAAAGAAGCCCAAAGCTCATTATTGAAAAAATAAATAAAAGCATTTGCCTGCAGATTTGCTGTATATCTTTATGCAAACACCGGCGCGAAGAATCTTAATATTTAAAATCAAGCATGATGAAATTGTCACCGTGCTGACCTCTGGACCTCATTTAAACAGCTCTTATAAATAATGGAGCTATACAGGATGGAAAGGAAAAGGGGGAAAAAACCCCATAATGATATCATTTACACATAAGACACATGCTGATACAAGCTGCTCGTTATTCTAATGTATGCGGTGGAATTTAAATATCATGAATAAAGTTAAATATTGATTTAAATCAATGTCACTGAACTTTAATCATGCTTAAAATTTGCATGAAAGGGGTGGTTTGGCCATTCTGCGAAAAAGCGCATTTAACCTGAAGCATGTTGTGCCTCGTTACAATATGGAAAAACTTTTTTTTTTTGGTTTTGTTTGGACATCCACCCTCTCAATGTAAATTGTGATGCAAAATAGTACAAATTAGAGATCATCTGTATTGTAGACTTCTTTTTTTTCGCTCTAAGTGATCCTGCTATTGGCACGTAAGCTATACTTTAAAGCCGCCCCCCGGCCCCCACTCCCTCTCCCCATTTCCCGAAAGCTGCCTGCTAAAGTAATAAGATGTTTACACCTTCGAAGGAGGCGCCGCAAAGAAAAGCCGCCGGAATGGCTTACAGTCGCTCGGCAAAATGTGCAAATTAGAAACTGAAAAATTGAGCGTGCCAGAATTTTTACGCTGCCAATGTGTCGCTTCACTCCAAAGGTTAAACAAAATAAATCCCTCCGCAAATCCCCGATTATCGGGGCTAAAAGGTGCAATGAGCCTGGAAGGTTTTATGGACTACTTAGGAGGAAGTACTTGAGGTGAAATTGCGTCTGATCACACCTGCGCCCAGATACTGTGGCGGGCGGCCCTTCTTGACTTATGAAGAACGTAAACCTGGATACAACGTTATGCCCTTTCATTAAGAAGCCGTTATGTGTGTATTAAGTGGCACCACAGTAAAATAATTCACACCAAGGTCGTCATCTGCAGACACGGCAAACATTTGAACCCTTTCAGGGACAGCTGAGAATGTTGTTTTCTCTGATAGTCATTCATCTTAATGTCACAGTTGTGCATCAATGGACCTTTACGTGTGTTGCCATTTTTCTTTTCATGCCTAAAGACTAATAAAAAACATTTGAGAAAAAAAAATCCTGATGTAGGTTCTCATGACAGTGATACCTCTACTTACAAAATTAATTGGTCCTGGAACAAATTTCAAAATATGTAACAAATGCATGTTGCAATTAGATTATTGCACAATGGGGCCATCTTCATCTGTGACCAAAACACCATATTGGATACGTAAAACGAATTAGAGACAGTTATTATCCGAGTCTGACCGAGATGGATTTTTTTAGGCTGATTCTGACATTTGGCAGGATAAAATGAATTGGCTAATATTTTTTTTTTAAACATCATTCTGTTTAAGAGAACTGAGAGGAGAGGAAAAATTTGCAAACCCCAAAAAAACTGACAATTTTTTTGCAGCTTTTTTGGTGTGGAACGTTTGAACGTCATTACTTTTGTCCTTTGTTTTGCAGATTTAAAAATTGTTCACCTTGGCCAATGAATCACTCAGGCCCGAGTTGTTCTCAATGCGAGGTTCGAGTGGTGATGAAAATTCATGGAATCACGTCATAACAAAGCAACAACGCATTCGCTTTGTGGATGAGTCGGCCAATTAAAAACCGAAACATGGCCGCAATCCTAACTTTCCCGAGTCAAAAGCGCCTTTGAGAGGAATCCACAAAATGGATTCGAGTCGAGCAGCACTGCCGTCACACATTGTGCACCGATCAATACCTTCTCACAAACAAGTGGCTGCCTCTTCATAAAGAGATTCTTCTTCTCGTTTCGCCAGGGCGAGGGAGAACAAAGATGTGTTTATAAAAAAAAAAAAAAAAATGAAAAACTGAAAAAGATGGAGCTGGAGTACAAACATGCCAGTGAAGTGTGGCAGCAAGGGGGGAGGAGTGGGGGTGAGATGTGAAGGGATCAATGTCTTGATTGTTGGTTCACACTTAAGCGGCTATATGGAAGACATCCTTGTTCGAGGGGAAAAAAAAAAGCCGATGAAGCTTCACCACAGGAAAATAAACTTGACGAATCGCCACACCTAAGATCGCCATAGTGTCTGTACAGTATTTTTCCGTCAACTTACATGTCCAAACAGAGCTGGCGCAGTCCTGCTTATCAGTGGATCCGTGCGTCCATCGCGGCCAAGCGAGCCAACTTTTCCCAGGGCTTATTGCGTTTTCTCCCGTTTTTCGGGCAATGCTCACATCCTTTCAGAGGTGTCGGTTCCGGTTTGCGGAGGAAGAGACGGGCCGCGGTGTTGAGATGGCTCAGAACTTCAGATTGGGATCAAGGCACGTGGGCTTGCGGGAACCTGGAAAATGAATAGCGCTGATTAAATCAAGCACGGCAAAACTAAAAAAAAAACCCTGAGTTGAGCAATTTGGAGGGTTCTGAGCAAACTGCGGCTTTTCATGGCAAGGAACCCGATTTGGTCAGTCAAAATGGACGCCACACGCCCTAAAGACGGTGCCAGCCAATCAGTAAAGAAAGGCTATCAAAACAGTCGAAGAAGCCAAACAGGTAAGTAACTCAAGTAACAAAAAAGAAACTATGTACTGCAATCATTTTCCGAACTAATAAAACTCAATGTGTGCGGTTCTAATGTCAATACCTGCCTCATTAAAAAATAAATAAATACATCGAATTAAGACTGTGATGGTATGTTTTTACTTTTGAGTGTGAGAAAGTGGCCACACAAGCACACTCAAGAGGTTTTTTTTTTATTCACAAAGTGTTCCATCAATTGGGGAGTCAATATTTTTCATGTCCACACCTCCAAAGCCAAAAGAGAAAATAAAATAAAATAAACGCACATTCGTGCTTTTACAGAGTGAGAACCCGTCAAATCTGGTGCGAGGCTCCGTTAAGAGCGCATTTGTATGAGTCAGGTCAGTCGTGCGGCTGTGATACATTACGGTCCTCCTTGGGCATGTATTATACATCGCGTACGACTGAGTGACACATGAAGGTCGCAGCACAATCATGTTACGGCCGCAAAGCTCACGTGAACTTTGCCCTGGCTCGCAAATACAAATCCTTTTAGCGACTCCGTCAATCCAAAATGAAGTGCACAGAAAAGTGGGACGTTTGCGGTGATACTTGAACAAAATATGAAGCGAGATTAACCCTTAAGGGGTCAGCGGTCACTAAAGTGGAGGGTTGACCATATTATCAGGCTACAGGGCGCACGAAAGGGTTAAGAAGACGTCAAAAAGATTTCGGGTTATCTGACCATATCGTTTGAAGGCTGGCGCTGAGGTTCCCGCAACGGAAATGTGCAATGCGTGTATTATCGTGGACGACGTAACGCCTCAGCTGAATGATAATGGCAATAAAAAATGCAGAAGCTCTAAGTTATTCATATCTCGCTTCTCCAAAAAGTCCGGTGGGAGGCTCGTATGAAGCCATCTTTGTATCTTGTTCTCCGTCCAGGCCCGCACACTCGCTCGCGTTAATGGGCGCCGGGCGTGCATGCGTCCACTTCCACCCCCGTACAGCTCAGCCCACTGACTAAGAGTCCAAACATGCAGCTCATTAAAGTTTGATGGCGTCACAATCATTAATTCATGGCAAAAACAGGCAGCAAAGATGGCCGAGGGGCCGGCATTGGGACGGGATAACTGTTCGTTTTCTGCAAAGTGGTTCAGTGACAGTTTTTCTTTTTTTTTTTTTAAATAAACGTTGAAACATTTTTCTCCATCTATTTCATCCACCACCTGATAAAACCACAGAAGGCAATCTCGGTGGATCTGTTTAATCCGGGTCATGGCACCAATTCAAAAGTTCTTCGCGAAACTTCCAGTCAGTCCTTTTATCTTGAATGCTCATTATGTTAACAGTAACTAACAAAAGACTGTATGTTCTCAGTTCAGCTCGTTAATGGATGCCAGAAAGATCGTGGATACGGCCCTGGAACCTGGAAAAAGGTCACAACGACACAATAGCCTAGCGCAAGTCTCCTATATGAGTGTGTGCCTAATCTACCAGCCAGCAGTGACAAAACATGTGCTGCGCAGTCAAGCAGTAAAATGATTAATTTGACATCATTTTGAGGCATCCTTGTCCCAAGGAACTATGTTGAAGTGAATTGGGGAGCTTTGTTTAGACCCAAAAAAATGGTGCTTTTCTGCAATCGTGTGCAACGTGGATGCCAAGAAAATATCGTGCGTCGCAAGGGTTCAACCACAATGCGACAACATCGGGGTAGCAAAACTGAAAGAGAAATTGTGGCAAACCTTTCACCGAGGCTATTTTGAAGAGCATGTCATGAATGGGGGAAGAAAAATCCCTTAAAAAAAAAAAAACAGGCATAATTGAGTCTTCATGCGTAAACAAAACCAGGCTGGTCCGGTGAGTATGTCACCCTTCCTTCGAGAGGAGCAACTGCCGCAGAGGGACCGCAGAGAAAGGTTATTTTCATGCCTCCGTGAACAAGGATGAGCGCAGTCATGTCCTCGCTTTGGGGCCCCGTGGTCCAAATCTCTCGAAATCGGTCAACTTTTTACACCAACGTACCACCTCCCACTATCATGACGGACATTAGAATCCGGGCCCAAATGTTCATCAAAAGCGAGAATGAGATGACTGCGGAGAAAAAACATCTGACGTTATGTTAAGACACGACCACATGATGCAGAGTTTAAAAATTAACAATGCGGTTTAATACCTAATTTAAGGATGTACTTCAATAATGATTCCATTAAAAAAAAAAGTGAACTAAATGTGTTTAACAAATAAGTTCTGAAGCGCAACTTAAAAGTTAAATACAACCGAACTGTACTTTTGTAGTGATTATTTTGCATACGACCGAAGGGAGCCTAAAAATGTTCTCGCCAACCATGTTGCCCCCCGTGGAGCTAAATGTGTTCGGATCTTTGTCAAGATTTTGATCCAGCTCATGGATCACATTAGATTGAAGAGGCGTACCTCATGACGCATCCTTTGAGGGTAAATCTGTTCACACCGCTCTTATTATTGGACTGTAAGGTAACCTAAAACTGCTCAGCCCCTTGCAGTACACATCAGATCAACGTCACATCAGATGTGTTTTGCCATAATCAAGCTCATTTCCTGTCCGCCCTTCCGATAATAGGAGAGCCGATAATAAATGAGTCTTCATATGTTTTCGTGCGTCCGACATCAGCTCACGTATATTCCCAAAGCGTGTCAGGAAGTGGGCCAACGCAGGGAGGGTTGAGATGTGCCATCTGACTTGGTTTTCTAATATAGGCCGTCTCATCAAGGGACAGGAAATGAAGGTTACATGGTTTGTTGTGAATGAGGTTAGGGACAATTTATGAATTCATGAACGATCATCCTCCCCATCCGGCCATGGTTATGACTGCCGCCACTCAGACAAGACTGACGTTATAGATCCATTTTTTATTATAGATCATTTTTTTATTATTTTGGGGCAAAATTTGTGAAATTACCATTACTTTAATGAGTATATGCAGTACACGAGTTGATGCATTCATTTGGTGATGCTTTTCCCACAGCAGTCGAACCACAATTTTAATGAACCACGTTGTGAAATGAACGCTTTTCTGACAGACTCCAAATCGAGCCTGATCTGTGGCCGGTGTTGCCGAAATGGGTAATCTGGTGTTCAATCAAATAAAGGCATGTAAAAACCTCAAATTAAGTTGTTTCGCCCCCCCTCTCCTTCACATTGTTATGATTGCAGCCTGCAGGCCTCACTCGCGCGCACGCTTTACTACGGCTAACATTCGCCCACGCCCCCTCCCTTTTCCATTCCTGTCTAGACCAGTGCGCGTCCTGCACATAGCCAGAAAACGCCCCCCTTCATAAGATATTGATTGTGTTTATTTCCTACATTGACGGCGATCGCTCCGATTTGCTCCACTAACCTATTTCCCTCCGCGCCGACATTTGAAGGAAGGGCAGCGTGGATGACAACATCCGCGGCGATGCCCACCTTGACGCCGAGGTGCTTAGCGGTGCAACGTGGACCGATGGGGGACGCGAACATGCAAAAGGGGAGGCAGGGGGGCGGGGGTGGGGAAAAAGAAAACCAAAAGAAAAAAACCCCATCACAGCTCGCTTGTTTTGCAGCGCTGCCGTTCTCCCCGCATCTTACCGTGCAACATGACCTCGCCTCCCGTCCGGCTTGCAGAGGATGGCTTCTGCTTCTGTTCCTTGGGGGGAGCAGGGGGGGAGACAACAAACGGGCAAAACGATGACGAGTGGTGTCAAAACGTGCAACGGTTCATATTTGCGGCGGGTCTGGGTGTTCGGATGCGCCTGCCGCCCGAGCTTAGCCGCGTTATGGCAGCCTGCGTGGAGCCGAGAGGAGCCCCCCTCCCCTCGCCCCCATAGCCGTCTTCATACGCCAGCATCCGGCTCGAGGAGGACACGCCGACTGGCTCACAACAGCATCATTGCAACATGCGAGTTCAACTATTGTCTTTTTTTGGGGGATGACGTGCATCTCATTTGCTTTTCACACACCGCCATGGTCATTTCACTCCTCACACAATAAAACAAGACCTTTTGTGTAGAATCGAATCAGTTCTTGTAGGCTGAAATGTCAACATTTTTAGGCAGACAGATGACAGCACATGACATACCCATTTTTTTCTGCTCGCGCCATCCATTTTTTATATCACCACGTCACCGTGAGCAACACAATTATTATTATGTCGGATAAGTGCTGTGCGTTCTACGACCCGCTGACTCCATCCAATTATCAGATTACAGAACGCTGCATTGACGATGTCAAAGCAATGGCGGCATCCGGCTTTTTGGCTGGGGCACGGGCGAATAAATACATACCAGTTCTTCTGTTGAGTCCGTTTGCATAAATCTTGAGGGATATGATGACAGCTCAAGTCTGGAGGCAATGGACATCGATAAACTTGGGAGTTTTCTGTCTGGAGATGCTTTGACAGGCCTTCACGTGCTGCTCATTTGTGAATATGGAAGCAATACACTTTTGTCTCCAGTTGGTAAAAGGCAGGCTCGAGTCGCATGTTTAAGGGGAAAAGTCCATTTCTTTGCCTTCAAAAAGGCAAATGTTTCACATGACAAAACTGTTTTATAGCTTGGAAAATATCGACGGGGAAATCTTCCTCCACAAACTTCCGTGTCATTTGTTGATTTTGTCGTGCTGAGGAAACAAATCATTCAGTGGGAACGACCGCCGTTTTTTGCTGACCTCTCCTGGAAGTGAACACCGAGTCGATGAGGTGATGCTATCTCTGATGAGAGGCACTAAACTGGTGCCCAAAAAGTTACGATCAAGTGGCCCAACTAAGTATTTACACGCAAAAATGCCCACCCCCTCTATAACATTTGAGTGTCTCTGAGCAAACACTGAACGACCTGTTAACTTGTATCACCTTCAAGTGTCGTTCAAATAAATTACATCATCACTTCCAGTGATTATCCCCGACTTACGTAGGGCTACTGTAGATCATTTAAAAATACTGATTCTAAAGCGTGTCCCAAATGAATTAAAGTTATTGAAAGCACACACACTAAGAGAACAAAATGGTCGCGTGGTTAACCCGAGACATGAAAAACATGTCTTGCAGTGCAAGGTTGCTACCAGCAGAGGCCACTGTCGCTCTTCACATAAAATAACGTGAAAGTAGGTGGGCGCCCAAAGTTTATTCTACCTCTAAATTCATTCATTCATTCATTCAACTTCCGAACCGCTTGATCCTCACAAGAGTCGCGGGGGATGCTGGAGCCTATCCCAGCTGTCTCCGGGCAGAAGGCGGGGGACACCCTGAACCGGTTGCCAGCCAATCGCAGGGCACACAGAGACGAACAACCATCCACGCCCACACTCATACCTAGGGACAATTTAGAGTGCTCAACCAGCCTACCATGCATGTCTTTGGAATGTGGGAGGAAACCGGAGCACCCGGAGAAAACCCACGCAAGCCCGGGGAGAACATGCAAACTCCACACAGGGAGGCCGGAGCTGGAATCGAACCCGGTACCTCTGCACTGTGAAGTCGACGTGCTAACCACTGGACTACCGGGCCGCCCTACCTCTAAATTCGATTAACTTAATGATTCAATCAAACATGTCCTACACACGAGTTAAAATACACGTTGTACTGTGATAATAAAAATAGTTAAATATCAAATGTAAGTGAATTATAAACTGAAATGTCCATAAACATGGATTGCAAAAATAGTGAATAAAAAAGGCACTGCCCATGGGGGACAAAAAAAAGGTACTGTACTGGGTTGAACATTTTTCAATTGTTTACCAGGCTGTATGGAGAGCTACTATCTTACGTTCTAATTTAATTGCATTTTGTTTGAAATGGTGCAAATTTTATTTGTATTATTTTTCACTTACCACTAGAGGGAGCCCGCATACCATTGGTGGTCGTCGTACCATACCGAGTCGTACCGCTTTAATTAAGTTAACAAAACTATTACTTTAATGAGTAATTTTACTTTTACCAAAGTAAAATGTTTATTCTATTTTACTTTATACTTAGGGCCTAGTAGTGTTTTTCAACCATTTTAACTTTGCTACTGCAAAAGTCAGTGACTGACACTGGCAAAATATGACTTTTGCACAATTTCATCGACCAGAACGAAACTCCATGACTATACTATCGCAAAAAGAAGTTGACCTGCAGGTAATGAAAGCGGAAAAAGTACTCACCCAGTTCATTTTTCAGCTCACTGTGGCGGCGCACATTTTTTTTTTTTTTATTAAAGCTTTGGCCATATTGTACTGAGAGACCATGACAGAGACGCCGCCGTCTTGCAATAACACCAATTTTCCTCTTCTGACAGCACAAACATCCACAAAATGAAAGAATGTAATATTTATGTTCGCAGGGCAGAGTGCTGTTCAAAAAAGGTCTAACATTTTCTTCATGCAGCCACCTGCTTCCCCCAGAGTGTGACCTCAACCACTTTTGTGGTTTAACAATTGTTCCTTTTCTGACGGTCTGCATATCGGGTCAGCGGAGCGCCGTGCGTGGCGTCCTTGTACCTGCAGCAGCTTGGCACGTTGTCCTCCAATAGGCCAGCATGACAACGTTGTTCAGTGGTGGCTGTAGGCGGCGGCATAAATTTGCTCTTTGTGTCCCGCCTGCTGCCTCTCAGGCCAGGCCACGAGAAGAGAGGCCGCTGCGAGCTTTATGACAAAATGCTTCATCCCCCATTAACCTTCACAGAGTGCGTATCAAGAGGGGATTTCGGGCAGAATAAAGCACCAGTGTGAGAAGGCGCCCGTCCTTCATTTCTCCTCTTTCACTGGGTCATCCCTCTAGCCGGACTCGGCCGGAAAGCGTTGATAAGAAAATGATTGACTATCATTGGGCCTTGGTCACCAAAACAATTCATGATCCCCGGTTGCTGTGCGGAATACAAAGAAAGTCTTATGTGATTTATTTTTCTTCGATGTGTAATCGGGAAGCTTTCTCACACGCAAGTGCGCCATTCACAATCGAAATGGGCCACCTGGCCATTACAGCTGCAGCAAGTGGAAATGGAAGAAAAAGTGCAGTTGGTCACCACCCCCTTTTTGCAGCTACAGCGGCTTCTGAAGAGGGACGACAAGTTCCCGGAGTGTGCCTTTGGGAATTTTCATCACCGACATTGGAAGCGGGAGAGAGGACCTGGCTCGCTCACCGTCGACATTCGAGTTCATGCCACGGTGATTGATGGGGGCTCTTCCACAACAAAATCAACAAAGCACGACTGCGTGGGCTTTGCTTTACTGAAGGAGACACATGCTGCAATCGAAATTTGAAAAACGTGGGAGAGTCCAAAATTGACCCTCATTCCTCAACAAAACACAATATATGACAAGTGTAGTTTCCGTTTGCAACCATTTTGCGTAACTTGACGTGAACTGGTAAATGAAAATCTATTTTAGTAACTGAACCAGGAACTCAAGTCAACTCAATTGTATTTCTAGAGCACTTTGAAACAAACACCGCTGTATACAAAGTGCTGTCCATGGAGCAAATATCATATATACAACAATAAAACGATAAATTCATCACAAAGACAGTAGAAAGCACAAAAACTGTCAAACTAAAAATCAAGTCTTCAAAGACGGTGTAGCGAGAGGGCTTGCCGAACGTTCATTCCAAAGAGAGGGGCCAGCAACGGAAAAGGCTCAATCTGCTTAGTTCTCGGTACCTCTAATAGTGACTGGTCTGCAGACCTGAGGCAGGTATGATGGGGCGAGGCCATTTTAAGATTTAAATAATAGGATCTTAATAAGAACGCTCAAATGTAAAGAGAGAGCTAGTAAAGAGATGCCAGAGTAGGAATTATGTGCTCCCTCTCACGAGTACCAGTCAAGAGGCGAGCAGCAGTATTGTGGACCAACTGGAGAAGCTTCATGGAGGACTGTCTGCCACCAAAGTCAAGTGCATTACAGTAATCCCGTTGAGATGTGACGAAGGCATGAATGACTGTTTCAAAGTGCTCTTGAGAAAGGAGAGGCTTTAGTGTATGTCGCTAGCTGCCTAAGATAAAAGAAGCCAGATTTACCAACGGCACCGACCTGCCGGTTCAATTTGAAATCACTGTTCAGTTTAAAACAGTCAACAGTCTGTACGCCAACTTCATAGCTCCTGTGCGAGAGACTGAAATATTTTCCATTTCTATAGATTTTGGGCCATCAAACTTCAGGATGAAAGAAAGATATTTAGTCTATTTTTATTTTGCAGTCAAATGCCAAAATGGATCAAATTTGCCACAAGCAGAATGTAAGGTTAAAATAATGGGATGGAAAAAGTAGCAGAGCATGAAGTACATGTACGTACCCTGTCATGCAAAATATTATTTCACAATTCGAACGACGGTTTGCCTCCGCACAGCTTGACGCGTTTATCGCAGAACGCCAAACGTGGGTCGACTTCGCCAGCTGTCGAAACGCTCCATGCGGCGCGGGTGACGCGGGGCCCGGCTCATCTGTCGGCCTGCCGTCTCATCGCCGCTCTTCATTAGTGTCGAGCGCTGTCCATTAGGTGCCGTAATCCTCCTCACTCGCCGCGCCGCATGCGACCTTGAGGTGCGACTGCACCGGGTCTGTAAACAGCTCCCGAGCTCTCACTCCGGCGTAATGAATGTCGGCCGCGCTTTGGCTTGTCCGGGCGGCGGCGGTGGGGGAAGTTGTTGGGCAGCAGTATTTACAAAGTCGCCTTCTTGTCGCGATGTCGACGGCACGCCGTGTGACTTTCCGCTTACAGCGGGCAATCATTTCCATCTCGCCGTTTTAATTGAGCCGGTATGCACGTTAATGATTTCACTTAGAGGGGAATCATCAAGATTCAGGCGGGCACCTGTTCTTTTGTGTCTGTGGACGCCTGGCAGCAGAAAACCATTAGCGGGCGCCATTTGTTGGCGACAGGCAGTGCTGACCTTTCCGATTGGCACATCCTCTTAGGAATGACAGCTTTTCTTTCGTCCAAGCGAGACGTGATCTTTCATTCGGGACGCGCACATTTGCATATTTGAGCAACGGCACTGGGCGCGAGCGACCGGCGTTTTCGTTCTTTGGCCGCTTCCGAGGTCAAGCGCGAGCGGTGTCGCCGCGGGAAACGAAACGATGCTTGGCATCGCCAAAACTTCAATGCGATGCGGTGATTAATGAGCGGCGCAAACTTGAAAGAGATCCAACACAACGGGTGTTATTTTCACAATAGGACAACTGTTGCGGTGCCAAGTTACTGTCGCAACATGAGAGAAAGGACGCGGCGCGGGTATCACAATGGAACTGGTGTCGTTCGGTAAATACCCGCTGACAATCAAAAGGGAAGGATGATTTTTCTTTTAAGAGGCGCGATTGTGATCCGGCGCATTCGATTCACCACCTAAAGTGGTGACTTGAGTATCTGGAAGAAAATGATATTTACTGCACGTTGCCGGATAATCAAAAAGAAGTGATAATAATTGTCATGGCGATAAAAACAGCATAACGGCAATGGTTAAAAGTGCTTCAGCCAAAGTCGGTCATTACAAACGGGCGACGACTGAGACCAAGTATCAGTATTGGGCCGATACCGGCCTTACTTCAAGAAATGATCTGTCATCGCTTGAATAGAAAAAAGCCGGCGTTGATATCGGCGACGTGGTATCAAATATGGTGACTTTAAGACATGCTGCAAAGGAAATACTTCAATCTGAAAGTATGTGTTGCAGCTACGAGATTTTAAAAAAGAGCTACAGTGTAGACTCTTTAGCATATGCTTTATTTTTTCAAAGCTCCCCAAAATAATACAAGCACGTCTCTTCTCCTCGATTCGGCCCGGGAGACGTTCAAAGACCGCATCGAAAAAAGGTCAATTAGCGATACCTTCAATGGCACTCGGAAAATCAGTTAGGATGCACTAAAACAAAAAATCCAACAAATAAATCAGACAACAAATTATGTATTTATACATGTATGGGTGTACGCGTAAATAAGTAGAACAAACCCTCGCTATCCTCTCCCAGGGGACAATGAAGTGTTTTTTCTCCTCAAAGTGGCGATAATACAAACTGTAAGTTCAGTTCATTCAAGTTTTCTCCTCCAAATGTTGGAGTTGTCTGGGGCTCGACATAATCCCATATCATCCATCTTTTTTTTTCTCTTTTCCTATCACCACACCGGACTCTATCTCACATCTCTCCGCCACCCGAGTCCAGATCGACATCATTTTCTTGCATCAGGCAGCTGACAAGTACAATTTAAAACGTATTGAAAAGGCCTTGATAAAATGTGCTCTCACTTTATTTTTTTATTTTTTTCCCAGCCCCCCTCCCTCAACAAAAGGGAGGAATTCAATTTGGAGTCGGCCATAGAGAGGGATTCATCTTTTGACTGCTGTTACAAAGAGAATGGGCACTTTTGATGCGAGGCGCCCGGGTCAATCAGCTTCTGCTGCATCACTGTCCGAGTTTCCGCTGCCCACACACAAACTCGTAAAGCAACAGCACGGCTCCCAATGCACACATACAGTACAAACCATAAACCACTTTTTTTTTTGTCCCCCCACACTTCGGTTTCTTCAAGAAAAGGTGTGAGCCAAAGGACCGCGAGCAAGTCTAAACTTGGCCGTTATTAATGATGACCAAAGGCTGCTTCCTCACTTGAGGGAGCTGGAGAAAGATCTGCTGTCACTCCAGCGGGAGTGGAAGAAACATCTGTCCCCGATAAAGTACGCCCATGCAAGTTTATTTCCATCGCCTGTGCCCTGTGGCCGTTGACCTGGGGGGGATAAAACGAGATTAGGCAAATGACTAGGAAGTGGGAGGTGGAGAAAGGGGGGGGGGGGGGGGGTTTCGTCTCTCATCGTCTGCTCTCTTTCCAATTAGGAAGTGGGGACTGTCCTCGGGTGTAGCGCATAAACGGACGTAAAATCACTTCCATCCATCAGCCGGCTTGTCAGGGAATGGCCGAATCCCATTACACGTGTAGTTGGGCGAGATGAAAGTAACGCGCGGATCCTTAGAGCCGTACTCTTCAACATTTTGTGACCAGTAAGGACGAGCCCGAACAAAAAGCTTCGGTGGTGCCGCCCGCGGGATTGATGTTGAGTTTCACGCGCAACGGATTGAACGGTGCACTGATGCGGAAAAAGGCACAAACGTTTGATGGCGTACGTATGGCAACATCTGCCGTTTTCTGGCCGGGGGATGAAAGAGTTTGAACTGAGACGCATGCAGGTCCGGTTGTTTTCGCGGCACGGTTTGGAGAGCCCGCATGAATTTAAATATGGCAGGAGGGAAGGTTTGTGGGTAGCACAAAACATCGGGCCGGGTTGTGCCGCATTTAATTGCATCTCACTCGGGTAACGTGGAACATGGCACAAACGTTTTGCCTTGTACACGGTTGCTATCTTATGCACAAACACGGATGCGGTCGATTTATAAACCGGACTGGCTAAAAGAGCCGTTTGTCCACCGTTTGCCCCGCACCCCCTTGCAGACAAAAAAAAATGTCTCGCTAAAGGAAATGTGAACGCTGTGACCCAGCGTGTCATCACCTCATCCATAAATCATGACAAAAGCCAACGTGCGCATCCACTGTCCAAAATGAAAAACGGAGCCAAAGAGCGACACAATAAGGTTAAAAAAAAGTAGGTAAAGAAGATGGAGGGCATCCCGCCAATGCATGACTTGACCCCCGCCTCTTGCTACCTGGCGCTGTGACCAACTTTGAGGGCCATTTATACATCACGGCTCCTCGAACCCCTTAGAGACGTTTATACCCTCTTAAAAGGGCTCACTTAGGAGTTTCAAGCCCGATGCTCCCGGGAGAAAGTTTACAAGGTGTTGATGGCGCCTGCTCCGATTCAGAATAAAATGGCGATTTTGTGAGGAAAACATAACGATGATGGCATAATTGTTTGGAGTTTCTCTAAAAAAATAAAAAATGCGAAGAGAATGAGGGCGGCAATTAACTCTTATTTTGTTAATCGATCAATTGATGAATCAGAATTAAAAAAAAACAGGTTCTAATTTCCAAGCCTTTATTAAAAAAACAGGACATTTCAAAATGACAAATGAATTATGATTTAATTACTGGTTCAATCTGTAACATGTTAGAAAATGAGCAAAAATGGTGATTATGTACTTTGCACATAATTCTTTATATATATATATATATATATATATATATATATATATATAAATTTTATTTGTCCTATAAAACCTTGCGCAATATTTTCCCATGTGCACCAAATCCACTTATTGCTGAATTGCTAACCCGTAATTCATAAATATTACCAATGACCCATTTTATCATGATTGTTATTTAAAAAACAAACAAACAAAAAAAAGAATTAACTAAAAATTGTTGACCAGTGTAATCTGTCTGTTTTCATGGAGGACCTACAGAAAGAAACTGGATAACTTTTACCGCTGAGAAGCTGAAATTTTCAGCATCCGGACAATTTTAAATCGGGCCAAAATTAAAAAGTTGTTTGTTGCGGGTAACCCGACCGACCCTATAAAAACCGCCCGACTCAAATATTTTTTTCGGTAAATTTAAGACGAGATTTTTTTTTTTTTCAAATTCCCGCCATTTTTGAGGTTCGGTTGTTTCCGTATGTATACCGGAAATTCCCGACACGTGCAGGCACTTGCGTGCGCAATGATCTTTGCACACTCGGTCACTCAGGAAGAAATGGAAAATGGCGGTGGTGTTCTGCATCACCGTGAAGAAAAAGACTCCAAGGAAGACCTCGTACTTCTAAGCAATATCCTGAAAGAGTGTGACAAGAATAAAACCTGGACGAGTCTTTTCGAGGACTTATATTGGTCGCACAGGCTTTGGCAACAGATAGGGTTCGATGAAGACCGGCAGCATTGGACAGTATAACTGTTACAGTCAGCGTGTCTCAGACAACGCACGGGGAGAAGTTTTACCCGAGAGCAATCAACAAGTGGCGACAACTTTAAGTTTTGAAAGCTCTATCAAATATGTTGTGTTCTACATTACGATTCCTGAGAGTCCTGCAACCCAACAGACGACTACTACATGTAGAAGTGCGTTTGATGTTTTGATGACCAAGGCCAGAACTCGCCTGGTACAAATTCCACGGAAGACTGGAAGTGCAATGAACGGTAGGCATGTTTTTCGTATAAGTAAACAGGCAAAAATTTGCATGCGATCAATTAATTTATTCTTGGGGCTAATTTATTTTAGAAACCAAGTTGAAGGTACAAATTTAGCCTACTTTCTTTACAACTGCTGACACAAATAAAATAACTTTCGTTTTCGTTTTCGTTTTCGTTGTCCCTTGTTCCAAAAAAAAAAAAAAAAAAAAAAAAAAATCTACCGACCGACCGACCCATCATTGGCGTATAGGGGTATGTTACCCGCAACAAACAACTTTTTAATTTTGGCCCCACGGTATTTTCATGACCATACGACGCACATCCAAGTCTTACATTTTCTCCAAAATGGACAGGGCGCCTACGACTTAAAGCTCAAGTGAGAGATGTCTGCGGGTGGATGATTGGGATCAGACAGTCCAAAGGGGCTGAGAAGAGGAAGACGGAGATGCGCCTGGAGGGGAGAACAGTGGCAAAGTGCAAAAGTAATAAAGAATATGGGACTTGTGAGAAAAGACCAGTGGCAAAAAAAAAAATAAGGATGACGATAGGCAGGGCATGAAGTCAAAAGCGGGTGGCACTGCCAACACGTACGCGCATGCGAAAAGGGATGCAAAAGACAGCATGATCAAAGTAGATATCTCAAAGAGCCTTGAAGCAATCGACTGCACGTAAAAAGAAAAACAATTGAGTTTGACCAAATAAAATCCTCAAGTAGTACAACAGTCAATCGACCCAAAACTCAGAAAAACAAGTCCTTGCTTCTCCACCTTAGCGACCCTTGCCAGTTTACTGTCTAAAGAAACATTGGCGGCTGCGGTTGCCAGAAAAAAAACCAAAAGCGGCACAAAACAGGAGTCGAAAAGCCATCAGTAAAAAGGAGCATGCTGGGTACGACGACAAGGATCAGACAAGCCTGAGCAGAAACCGGAATGAAGCGCACGGTCTGATTTCAACGATGCAACACAGGTGGGAGGATTGATGGAAAAGTGCTGACGAGGACTGAAAACGGATGAGACAGATGGAAGTAATAATCAGGACGGTGCAGACACACACAGACCAAAAAAAAAAAAAAAGACAATTGAAGGAAATAACAGTAAACAAGATGACTGTTGCACTCAGGTATGACCTTTGACCATCTCGCGTTGGCAATCAGTCAGGCTCTTGCTCGGTCGGGCAAATGGGATAATTGGAAAAAAAAAAAACAGCTGAAAATGGCAACTGACAAGATATTTACTTAGTGACCGGAACTTCCATTGCAGGGCGATGTGTCCTTTAAAAACCCAATTGGACTGCAGCTTTTAAGTACCGTATCTTCCACACTAGAAGGCGCAGCCAGCGCCTTCAAGCGCAGAAAATACGGAGAATAAGGCGCACCTTCAACAAATGGCCCATTTTAAAACTGTTTTCATATATGGGGCGCACCACATTATAAGGCGCATAGAGTAGAAGCTGCAATAGTGGCTGCTGTTGCGTTACGCATCCACTAGATGGAGCTACACTAAAGGAAATACAATACAATACGGCTTTATTTGTATAGCGCTATCGCAACCGCTGCAGCTGTAACAAAGCGTTTTACAGAACACTTAAAATACTACGACCGAGCAAGAATATTGATCCACATACAAGGCATTATAAGGCGGCTTTTGAGAAAACGGAATGCTCTTTAGGTGCGCCGTATAGTGTGGAAAATGCGATCGAACAAAAAAATCCTGGAGAATTTGGCTGAAAGTTTGGTTGAAACGGTGATCGTTTCAACGCGGGAAAGAATCATTTAAAATAGAGTTGGGTTTTTTTTCCTTCAAATAAGTCCTCAAACTCTTGAACTCATTTGAAACGTGTTGACAGAGAGCACCAAACGGCTGGCGGCAAATCAAGTTCCAATCACGCCCTCTGCGCGTGTTTCATTTGTGCTCCTTTGACCTGAAAAGCACCGACTGTCGTATTTCCACAGTATACCGTCATAAAGCACGGCGCCTTTTTTTTTTTTGATAGACTCCCTCAATAAGAGTTGGGATTGCCTCACGATTCCAAATACGCCTTTTAATCATTCAGCTTGGCTCAACGGGTCATAAAGTTAATAGTGGAAAAAAAAAAAAAAAAGCAGCTGTGGCTAACATTGTTCACCGGCATGGTTTTAGTCTATCTCTGCCGCGTCTGATTAAAGCTCCGCGGCTCATTGCCGACGCCTCCAAATACAGTGATAAACATTTTTTTTAATTGCTAATGCCTGAAGTGTGACCAGTGTCAGGAGTTCGCCTCGCACACACCAGCGCAATTCCCCACGTCGCCGCGTGTCACTCAAGCCACCTACCAGATGGCGAAATACAAACTAAGGCGTATTAAAACTTTGAAATGCAGCTTTATTTATCCGTGCTGAAGATCCCCCCCCCCACCCCTGTTCCCCACACACATTTTATTCCCACTGCATGTCACTAATTCATTTGTTTTGCTTTCGATTCCAATGGATTGTCTGGAAGCATTTTCACAATAGCTCCCCCCGCCATTTTTTTTTTTTTTATGTGCTCCCAACATGCAGCAAGTTCCTGATGTTTAAATCTGCCAAGCTGTCCGGCGTCGTGATCTAAAACCGCAGTTTATCTGGTTGAAAAACGATGCAATATGCACAGTGGTCTAATAGGGCTGCCGGCGCCACAAGCGGCACTAAGGCCACTGTCAAGCATCGTCAGGCTCTGTGGCAAATCGTGTCCGCCTGAAAGAGCTGACGAAATAAACGTTCTGGCATGTTCGTCCATCGGCAAACTCCGGTCTATGCAAACGGGCATTGGTAGCGTTTAGAATACAGGTTTTCCATTTTATAAAGATTCAAGATGGTCAGGTGAGGAACAAATCGGATTGGACCAGAAGGCAGCGTCTGATAAGGGGCGTGGTTTGGATTAGGCAAGGCAAATTCATTTATATCGCATATTTCATACACAAGGCAAGTCAATGCGCTTCGTACAACCAAAAGCACAACACCTAAAAGCATTTACAAATAGAATGGCTGAAGACCAAGCAAAGAGAACAAAAGTAGCATATAAAAATGATGAAAAGAACATACAGTGACTACATTTAAATGCATTGACAAACGAAAGGTTTAAAGACAGGTTAAAGCTATCGGAAAGGAATGGAAAAAAAAGCAGCTTTCTGAAATTACTCGATCTATTAAAAAGTCTAATGAGTCATTTAGTTCGATTGAGCGCTGCTAGCTAAACGCTGGCAACAGGCGCCGTACAATACAATCTCAACGTAATTACGGTGTTTTTTTGTGTGTGTCCTTAATTAGTGATTAAACATTATTTCATGACAACATTGTGTTGTTGAAGTCAATAGCAACAGTTTACGCCCCGAACAGTCTGGATGTCGAGTCAAGTCGGCCGTTACGGCGCGAAATGCTGCCACGTACTAAAATCATACTAAGGCATTGAAGTCCATATATTATTTGGTCAGGTAAGGTTTTTTTTTTAGTTCTGGTGTTTTGAAGTTGGCCTTACCACGGTGGCGGCGTGTTACTGTCGTGTATAGCATGAACAATTGTTGCTGCGGTTAGCTTGTCTTATTCTTCCCGACAGTGTACACATAAATAAGCGGGACAGCAAATAGCTCGAGGCAGAAAATGTGTCGAGCATTTTTTGGGAAGAGAGGTGCTCGAATTACTCGGGGACCCGCTTCAACTTTAAAACAGACTCGCAGACGCATGGAGTTAGCAACAACACAATTTCGTCTGAACAACACATCAACAACTGCAAATTAGGAGGTGGTAAAAAGTGTGTTTCTGTCAGCAACGGGCCATGTTAAAAGCAGGTGAGAGTTTAGACTCATAACTACAGTATGTCAAGTTATGGTTATATAATTTCGATTTTATTTAAAAGGAGGAAAAAAAAACAAGTCACTTGAAATGAGAGCATGCAAATTAATCCTTCCTGAATATTCCCCACCAAGTAATGACCATCTTCCAAATGTTTCACACGGAACCATGATAAAGACACCGTTGGCTTTCAGGGCCTGCAAAGTCCGGCGGGCTTCGAAAGATTCTCCACCGCCCGCCTCCCTCTCTCTCTCTCTCACTCATCGTTAACAATTGGCCCTTGGCGGCGGACATGGATAATCAATGCGTGATTATTCTCTCAACGTGGAATCGGGATGAATATGCAAAAGAGCAAAAGGCGGCGACTCTGTCTATTGAGTTTTAATCAAGCCCGATGAAATACTGTTTTGCTCCCATTTCCATGCCTTGAATAAATCAATTGCCTAAAGAGAACGGAAGGTCCTTCGCGCCGTTAATACATTGGATGGCTTACGACTGCTGCCATCATTTTGATTTGTTTTCAGAGCACACCTTTGAAAGCCAGCTATCTTCGATTTTAATAAGACAAATGTCGATTTTTTTCCTACCCGTCGGCGGTGTCTTATCATGAAGCGCTGCATTCCCCCTGCTGTGATCAAACTGTGATTATGTAACAAGTCACCTCCATCCATCCATCCAGTTTCCAATTCGCTGATCCTCACAAGGGTGGCGGGGGGATGCTGGAGCGTATCCCAGCCGTCTTCGGGCAGTAGGCGGAGGACACCCTGAAACGGTTGCCAGCCAATTGCAGGGCACACAGACGACAATTTGGAGTGTTCAATCAGCCCGCCATGCATGTTTTTGGAATGTGGGAGGAAACCGGATTACCCGGAGAAAACCCACGTAGGCCCGGGGAGAACATGAAAACACCACACAGGGAAGCCGCATCTGGAATTGAACCTCTGCACTGTGAGGTTGACGCGCTAACCACTAGCCCACCGGGCCGTCCACAAGTCACCTTGTAAAAGTTTTGCTGCATCATGAGTGAATTTTAAACAATGGGGCTTCAATGACTTATTGTGTCAGTTGCAAAAATGGAATTTCTTTTTTGAGGAGGGTGCGGGGGGGAGTGTCAACGATTGGTCTACGATGTCACAGCAACTTGCTCAGCGTCTTTTAAATAAAAGCAAATATTACCTTTTAAATGGGCACCCTGTGGAATTTGTTTTCGAGCTGTAATATTGCTTCGAAAAAGGCGCCGGTGCTTATTTATGTTGTACACATACGTAAGTATTATTACAGCACTGGTATACTGATCCTCTCACAGCATTCCCCCTCCCGCCCCCCTTACTCTCATCCATGTAGAACGAGCTGCCAGAGAACATAACAAGTAGGCGTCATAACCTCGGCTGTGGCTCGAAAGGTATTTTGTTTAGCATTCCCTTTCAATTTTTCATGACATCATATTTGTTGGCCCATGACTAGTATGCCGGGGATGTTTGTTTTTCTTAAAAACGTGTCGACTTTAAGCTCGGGCGACTATCAGGTGGATGTAGCGATTCACCTGGCTGGCACCTTTTGTAAAAAGCAGAATCTGACTGCGTATGTCACAGCATCACGTTCGAGTGCTGAACGTAGATCCGAAAAAGAATTGCATCCCACTGTATCCGTCGCCTACTCAGGTTCTGTATGCCAAGGCGACGGGTGGTAAATAGGAAGGGGGGCGGGGGGGATTTCGAGACACAACATTTCTGGTTCTCAGGAGACTTAAGAGTTCAGGAGTTGCTCTAATTGCAGGGCTGGAGAAGAGGAGGTTTTGACCTTTTGCCATTTATTTACTCACAAGCGTCTCCATCACGGGTAGTCTCGAGTGAGAAGTCCACGGATGGAAACAAGCATCTTTGCAAGTGACCTATTCCTTCAGTGGACGAGACGATTCATAAACACTGAAAAGAAAAGAAGGAGATTCCCTTAATATTCGTACAGAGGGGGGTGGGGGGGTAGATGGATTAAGCAGGTCCGGTGTGACATTTAAATCGGAATCTTCCCCAGTGTGTCTTTTATTCTGTGGATTTTGTCGGATTAAATATGTTTTTAAAGGGCTCAGTTGTCCCATGTATAGTATATTCACGAGTGAAAGTTGCCTACGGCTCACGGCGGAGCATTCAGGTTGATGTAATCACTTTCAAATAGACGTTTATTGTTCCACCCCGGAACACTGCAGATAGTCGACAACAGGGGGTTTCAAGGGAGTGTGAATTTGCCAATTTCAAAACCAGAGTATGAATGTCAACAAATCACAAGTGTGTCAGAGTTCCATGAAGCATTGGGAGCAATCGTACTCGTCTGCATATTTAATCTAAGAACTGTCAAGTGAACAGTTAACGGTTGACAATTGACTTCTGGATAAACAAACATGACATCATGAGCAGGAGCTGCCGAACGCATTAGCGCACTCTCGCGACCGCATTCAGTTGATGGGGTGCAATGAAAGGGCCGGCCGGGAAAGTGGAAAAGGTTACATCGAAAAAACAATTGTGTGCTTGAATGCCTTGCTCAAGGGCACCTCAGTGTGAGATATGTGAAACAAGGTTCACAGCGCAACGCTTGATCACTCAGTCTCTTTCTTCACGTCCCTTCGACAACAAGATGCAACCACTGGCCCGCAAAAACACATTAAAATCGACTTTGCTTGCGCCCCACATTGCATATGTGACGATATTGCTTTTCGATGGCTGCCGAGGTCAACGCCAAGACCAAACGTATGAAACGACGGACCCGAGGAAGCAATCGACTGCAGCTCAAAAGGCAATCAATACAAAGTGACCACTAAATAACTACTCGGCTCAGTGAAGCCCCCCCCCCGAGTAAGGCTTTGTTGCACAACTACGAGTAAAAATTCACCAAATGCCCCGCGATAAAAGAGAAAGACATAAAATATTAAGTGAAGTGTTTGCATAGAGGATCAATAATCAATAATCTCTTTATGATCAAATTTAATGTCGCCCAATTATAATAAGCCCTTTACCTCCTTCCACTCCTCCAACAAACACAACTGTGCGTTTGCTGAAAATAGATTATGGCAAAGCATTTTTTTCCTCCCGTCAATGTATTTTTTATATTTATTCATATTGTTTTATGTAGGTAGGGTAGCGACCTTGCAACTGCGGTCCGTGAATTGGTGTTTTACAACGTCCGACTGCATGGCTGCGCGTCACTGAAGGTATACAAATGCGGACGATCGTGGGGGTGGGGCATGCGTAACCGAGGACGTCGGGCGGAATGAGCGAGAATTTAAAACTATGTCAATGGCATCAGGGAATAATCAAAGTCACCTTCGCGTCAATAACAAAAAACAAAAAAAATCTTGAAAAAATACATTTTTGCCTATAGGTGACATGTATCCAAGTTTTTAAGTGCAATATGAACAGTACAATTGCGATTTTTCAAATCTGATCCAGTCCTCTTTCGTATGTGGATGTACTGTACCATATTTTCCGCAAAAAAAAAAAAAAAAAAAAGTGGAATCGAGTCAAACATCCCCAAATTGGTGTGAATGCAGTCCGAAAGTTCCACACTTCCCAAGTGAATTTGCCTTCACTAAAGTGCTCGGGCAAAACCTGACAAATGGGATTAATATTGTGGAGGGTGTGTAATTATCCCACACGTAGCTGCTGAATCACCATTAAGTTGCGTGTGGCCTCATTTAAAAGTTGAGTCAGGGATATGCCAGGGTGAAAAATGTAAAACACCGGTCATGCAAAGAACAATGTAATTGGATCAGGCAGATAGAATGCAAAAATTATTAGTTCATGAAATTACAGCCTGTAATGAGATCGAATAGGCTTTATCTCAGGCTCATGAATGCCAGTCAAAGTCGAACCGCACAGACGTGTATGTCAGCATATCGCCGGCATGTCATGGTGTCATCCATACAATTATAATTCAGAGATGTGGGTTGAAAGGAAAAAAACTTTTTTTAAAAACGAAGTTAGGAGGACACACATTGTCACCGAGGACAGATTGTCGGCATGATACGGTGACATATTTATTTTAGGCTTAATTAAAATGTGGGTTACCATTGAATCGTGCAGGTCATAACGTGAGGAGAAATTGACAGGCTGCACCCTGAGAACACTCGACGCCGGGGAGGGGAGGGAACAAAGTGGCCAGCAATAAAAGAAGATGAGTCCGGGATTTCGGATAAGTCACTACGGATCAGCCCATTATATGAGCTATTGCATTATAAACCTCTCATCAGCATAACGGGGATTTCCGGGCAAGACTACAGTCTCTCGGGAGAAAGGAAAAGAAAGAAAAAAATCCGTTTTTAATACCTCCGTGCGATGCTGCTGTCAGTTATCGGCTTGGGCAAATAAAGGCTTTTTTCCATTCATGAGATTAACGCTAGTTTTATCTTTGAACGTGCCATCCCTGGCAAAGAGAGTCAGCCTGTAAGTGGCTGTTATGGATATTTTGTGTAATAAAAAAAAATAATAAAGAATGTGTAATGCTGCCCGCGGTGAAGAGACTATAGAGAATTATCAACAGCTCTCCACAGACACCGAAGTGGGTTTTAGCCTACTGTACGTCGGCGGCGTTGAACTCGCGACAGGTGCGGAAAAGAGCTCACGTTGTCAACATTCAACGGTCAAGGCTCATTTGCGGCTCGTGATGTGGCCAAAGTTCAGCTTCTGATGGCGAACCTTTTTCTGGTTTGCATTTCCACCGTCGGGCATGTGGGCCAGATGGCGATAGCTGAAGAGGAACGTGACAAAGTCAACAAAGCCAAACGTTGGGAGGCGGCCAACGTTTTGTGTTCTCTCGTCTTGGCATGTGGCTATTGATTACGAGAAGTTTTTTTGGGCAAATGTGTGTTTTCTTTTGTTTTGGCTGAACCAATCAGTGGACGGCAATATGTCTGCCACCATCGTTTGGCTGAGGCAACCGTTCCGGATCAGTATTCTGGCACTAGGGTGCGATTTACCTGAGGGTTCGGATGATAGCGTTACAGTGAACGGTGACAAAATAATACTATGACACAATGTGCGACATACCTGCGTGCATCTCAACAACATAAAACCCAAAGGAGTCATGGCCACATACCGTTTTGCCTTATAAACAGGAATTTAAGAGTACCGTATTTTCCGCATTATAAGGCACGCCTAAAAACAATTAATTTTCTACAAAAGCCGACAGGGCGCGTTGTAATCTGATGCGCCTTCGATATGGATCAATATTCAGATTTCTTAGACATAGTATTTTAAATGTTCTGTAAAGCGCATTGAAGGTGCGCCTTATACTCCAAAGTGCCTTACAGTGAGGACAATACGGTAATTAGAAGAAATCGAAGCTGTTGCCGTATGCACCTCACGCTTTGGTCTCTTTCCTCAAACTGACGTATCACTTAATGGACATTTCCTGCCACTCAATGCAACTCTCAAATATAACAGCAGGGGGCAGAATAACCGAAATAAATGCGGAGTCTTTCACGAATAACATACATTGACATTTTAACGTCATGTTTTTTGTTGTGATTCTTTTTTTTTTAAGCGCCTTTTGTAGGAAAACAGGCAAAGGACAAAAAGGTCATTCTAAATCTATTTGATCAAGACTAGTTCGAGAAGTTGCCGTGGATGTCAATCCGATTGAATCAGAATTCCAGCGGATAGTTTCCAAAATGTGTAACCACTGCAGTGGAAGTCCCCCCTCCCCGCATCCGACACGTGCCCCCTTCCTTCCCCGTCAGTCTCGATATGTGTTTTATTGATCAATGCGCTGTTACTTGGATGGCTAGTCGTACTTGGATGTCATTGCCTTGGCCAGATAGTCAAACACGAGGCAGCTCCAGGGTGGCTTTGTTCCGTTCTTATTAATTAAAATCGGAAAAAAAAGGTAATTGGCCAGCTCACCCCTTTTGCTCTTCATTCTCCACTTGGATGAGGATGTCAGAGTGAGGAGTGGCTGCAGAATAAGAATAGCGGACTGTTCTACCTGAATATTTTAAGGTACCGTTTTGGAGCAATGATACAGAGAGCGATTGCGGCGGTGAATTGAGCTGAAATAATTGTGATTAAATATTGGTTGGGTGTGTCTGTGAGTGGAAATACATATGTTGGCAGTAAAACAAGGCATGTCGCTTTAGAGCCGGGCTGCCCAAGTCCGTTCCTTGAGAGCCCCTCTGCAGCTTGTTTTACGAGTTTCCCTCCTCAAATGATCAGGATCAGGATCAGGCTTCTGCAAAGCTTGCTAATGAGCTCATCATTTGAATCAGGTCAGCTGGAGGAGGGAAACATCTAAAACAGGCGGGATGGGGGCCTGCGAGGACTGGACTTGGGTACCCCATCTTTAGAGCAAGTAAAAAAAAAAAAAAACAAAACAGAAAGAATCATGTTGGCCATGTCTGCGATGTAGTTGTCAAAGAAGGAAACGGCGTTTCCCAGTCCTCGCATGACCATGTGAAAACGTGAATATTGACAACAACGGTGGATCACCGTGCAGTGCAGAAACTCCCGAGCGTGTATTAATTATACATCAAAATCTTCTGCTCCCTCGACTACTACACGTTCTTAAATGCACCGCATGTAACAACCAAAAATAGGCATCCAGGAGAAAATTAGGGGTGCATCTCACCATTTCCATGTGGACACACACATTTATTTTGTCAGTGACTTCACTCATAATGTTTCTTAAATATTTATGGCCTGAATTTAAATGATCTCCGCAAATTCCACTTCACCATAAACGCGACAGATCTAAATGTAGTCCAATTTTCCCCGTCTGACCTCGAAATTCACCGAAAGAACGACGTGAAACTAATCCTTTGCAAGTTGAGCCGTTCCTCCGAGTGACATCAAGTCCTTTCAGTGTGTTGGTAGGGGAGCGAGCGAGGATCAGCGACGGCATGAGGACTAACCGGCGGCGCACAACGAGACCAACCGCAGCCATCCAGATGCGGCGTGAAGATACTGCAGAGGAGCTTTACTGAGCCACTGACAGGTAAAGAGATCACAGCCGAGTGAAAGTGCAGAGGGAGATACGGTTCTAACAGGCTCCGCAGAGAGAGGAATACGAGGAGCAGAGCTTGGAATGAAAAAAAAAAACATAGCACTTGCTGCTCCTTTGTGAGCTGTTCAGCTGAATTGCGATGCGTGGGGAGAAAACAAAGAAGAGCATTTGGCTTTTCTGTGAGCAAACAGGCTCGGCCTGACGCCCCGGGCAGAATGTCTGGTAATGGCAGGAGAATCGTTTCCTATTCCATCTCGGCTGCTGAGGGGAGTAATCACATGATGCAAAATATCTTTGCGTCTTTGTGTTCCTCTTGCCTTTATCGTCGGACATTATGGGTGATGCTCAATTTGCATTTCTCTACTGCATTATACTTGTTCTGGAAAGATAGACCTGCCGCAACAAGGAGGAGAATGAATGGAACTCCAAGTCAATGTTGTCTACACCCCCTCGACTGTCAGCTTCCCCTTGATTGACATGAGTTATTTGTTCCCATACTCCTGTGAGAAATTGACTTGATATGAATCCTGTGAATTACCTCGCGAAAAGATGATAGTTAAAATGTATTATGGCGTACAGCAGGGGTCAATTATAAGTTCCCTATTGCTTCAGCTGTCACATTTCCCGCATCAGATTTCTGTGACGAGTCATGTTTCATATTGGAAATAATGCACCTTTATTGGTGCATTAAAGGCTTAAAGGGCAACCTTGTCGGCGCAATCCGGCGTAAGAATGCTAAGTTACCTGTTCATCTTACCTTTTACTTTCTCACAAAGATGCTCTGAGTGAACGGCTTCTCAAGTTGTTCCACAGAGTAAGACTTGGCCTTGGTCTTTACCAATTTATATTTTCGACGGCAAGTACCAGAAATGCATTTGCAGGTTATCCTCACCCCAAAAGTCATGGTGGTTAAATGACAAGCATTTTTCAAAATCAGATAAATCCAGTTCCGGATCTGGATCAGAGCCCGTCCACCGATGAGTTTCTGGTCCACGGTCTTAATAGCAGTCCATAAAACCAAAATTATGCAAAATAAAATGTATTTAATTCATAGCTCGATAACTGCAGAGTTTGCAAAGTATTTTTGTACAAACGTAGGACTGCCTTTAAGTTGCCGGGTTCAGAAAAAGGACAAGAAGTAATAAAGAGCATGTTGACAAAAGTAAATAAGTAATAAGGAAGCCTCATCCAAAGGTCTATACTCCCTCCAATCAGTATTCACACCCAGTCGTCCACAAGCTGCAAGGATCATTTTAAATCAGTGGACAGTAATGCACCAAAATGTACGGACCCCCGCCCTCTCCCCCGTAAACGCATCAGGAGTCAGTGTGAAGATGGCTCGCCTCGGTGCTGCAATTGCTAGGTGAGGTAAACACGGTTTGGCTCGCAGGCGGCATGTGAAATCAGGACACATGGTTGTTGTAGCCGAGGTGAATTAGTATTGTACAAGGCGCAGAGCTGCTGTTTAAACAATTCCCATGTATCAGATGCTAATAGGACTCCTGAAAAAAGACAACAAAAAAAGAAAGAAAAAACAGCATTTGCAGACGAAAACACAACACAAATTGTGAATTATTATCCTTTGTCTTTCATTATGGAAACGGTGCATCATTGTCAAGAGCGTTGATAAGGCTATTACGGTAACGCTGAGGATGAAAGTGAGGAAATTTTGTGCAAATTACGGACAGAGGAAGTTTCCACTTTCACGGTAAGCCCTGCCAAGTTTTGCTTGTTGGAACGGCATTCACCTCAGATGACTTCACCTCGTTTGCCTGCATTTGCTGGTTCGCAGAGAAAGAGCCTTCGTGCATATGCTTTTCACTCTAAGATCCACAATTTCGTTCTCCGGAATTGGATGTGAATTGCTTTGCATGCGTGTGATTGACAGGTTACCCAATTTGCTGAATTTACAGACATTAAAACGCACGTGTATGTGTACAAATACAGTAAGACACCATTCAAAAAGTCACAAAGCTATTAAAAAAAGTAATAAAATACTGACAGAATTTCTGGGCTCACTTACAGGCGAATATTGAAAGCAACGAGCAATGACAGCTCATCCGATGTCCTGTGATGCGCGGACAGATCACTGGCAACAAATAGCGCCCCCAGAAGCCATTCCCACTTCTTCAACGGAGCAATCGGGTGAGTGACATTTCCGAAGCTAATGCTGCTATTTAACTAATCTTCGCATGGAACAACATTCAATTACGTTGCATAAAGCAACCATTGGCTAATTGAATTTGGAGGTGCGCCTTCACATTCATCTGCTCGTTATCAGCAGTGATGAGGTGTTGCTGGGAGTGGACTAGTTGCGCTTTTGTTTCTGTCATCACGGGACTATTAGGCGTAGAAAAATAAGTAGTATGTTTCCGGTAACATGAAATTTCAGCATATGGTCGGTAGGTCGGACAAAGTTTTTTTTTTTTAACTCTTTTTTTCTCCCTCCCTCCCCCATCAAAAACGTAAACAAAATAACCATAAACATAAAACAAGGAGACATTGAAACCAGTGCCGGATGCTCGTCTGTCAAAGAGGGGAAGCTCAATTTTGGTTGACATCATAAAATGTGTCCGTTTATTTATGAATGAATAAAACACATTGAAGCCAAATTCTACTCTAGCTCCGTTCCTTTTCAAGAAAATGATCTGTGACCCTGTCATACCAACAAGGCGTCTTTTTCCGGTACTTAGTGTCCTACAACTATAGGAACTACAATAAAACCCACCAGAAATAAAAGATTAATTTGTCGCTAGTTGTTTGTTTACAACAAAGAGCGTCGCTAAAATGATTAGGAGAAGTCTCCAGCTCACCTCGGAACAGAATGCGAGTTGAAAAAATGCTCGCACGGATACCTACACTAAAAGCTCGGTGATTGGCTCATTTCAATGTCAATCGAACTGGCACGCAGGCTCAGACAGATCATCCAATCGGATGCAGAAAAGCCTGGCGTCCGGTACCCTCCCACTGCCATCCAGTCCCAGAGACGACGAGCGTACGTGGGCGGGACAAAAACCAGCTTGTATCCAATGACTCATCTCCGTTCAACGCATTGGGACAACCTACCCTGAACTCACTGCCATTTAAAGCACAGCGAAGCTGCGGGATGAATGAGAAGGGAGTCGCGTCGTAACCAGTAAGAAGAAGCTGATTCAGAACAAAAGTTGAGCACGTTGTAGCGCATATTTAGTCAATGACATGTACACACAATGACATTTACATTCATATATTTCATCACTTATTCTTTGACATTTTAGGGGAAGCCGAGCTTCCCTTGCAGTCCAAGAGCAATCGGCACTGATTGAAACCCCCGCTCGGCGGCGAGAGAGTTGAGTACCCAGCGGCTGGGTGTTACAGCCATCTCGTTACCTCTGCATCCCGCGTCCTAGACGGCCCGTGGTGGTCGTCAAATAATTCGCTGAATCTTTTCGATACAGCAGTGGATGCTATTTTCCTAAGATTATGGTGCGAGCATGCGACTGCAACACACAAAACGCGGTTTAAACTGTTGTCTGAGATCGTGGCCGCCGCCATGATTCAATGTTGTTGACAGACGACAGGGCAAACGACGGCGCACGCTCAATGTGAATATCACGAGAGTTTGCACCAATGTAAACGCTCTAAATTCATCTTTCCTTTTATTATAATAATAATAATATTAATAATAATATATTTTATTTATAAGCGCCTTTCAAGACACCCAAGGACACTTTACAATAACAAAAAACACAAAACAATACAAAACAATACGGGTTGAGCAGCGGCAGCCAAATGCGCCAGCGTTCACTCAACCCGGAAGTCATTACAATTTTGTCTGTGGTTATATTGTTCTTGTTTTGATTGTAAAGCGTCCTTGAGTGTTTTGAAAGGCGCGTATAAATGAAATGTACGATTATTATTATTATTACACAAAAATGTAGAAGGTTTGAAAAAAATGCCGACCGTAAAGTTTTTTTTCGAGGTAGAAATTCTCGGTCGGTCGGGTTACCGGAAACACACTACTTTTTTTTCTACGCCTTAGTGCTGGGCTGACGCCGTTGTACCCCATTGTTCTCCCGTCCCACCCCAGGCTACTCAACCCCGCCTTATCCTCCTTTGACAAGTTCTTGCTCGGAAGGGGTTCAGTCGATTTTCTTATATCCCGTATTTTCTGCACTATAAGGCGCCTAAAAGCATTCAATTTTCTCAAAAGCCGACAGTGCGCTTTATAATCCGGTGCGCCTCCTATTTGGATCAATATTCTGATTTCTTGGATGTAGTATTTTAAATGTTCTGTACAGCGCTTTGATACAGCTGCAGCAGTTCTGAAAGCGATATATCAAAAAAGCTGTATTGTATTGTATTGTATTCTTTTAGCGTAGCTCCATCTAGTGGATGCATAATGCAACCGCAGGCGCTATCATAGCTTCTGTTCTCTGAGCCTTATAAAGCGGTGCGCTCTAAATATGAAAACAGTTTTAAAATAGGCCATTCATTGAAGGTGCGCCTTATGCTCCAAAGCGCCTTATAGTGGGGAAATACGGTACATGCTGTATAAGGAGTGTGGGTCTTGACCTGCTCAATGAGACTTTGAATAGCTTCTGTTGTGAATTGGCTTTACATCAATAAAACCGACTTGACTTGATGGACAAGAATAAAGTTTACTCCAAGAGTCCAGCATCGACGGTACAATGTAACTTTTTGACCAAGTTCTAATCATTTACCTCACATTTTACTATGAGCTGGCAGACCTGAGATTGTGAAAGAGACGCTCCGCTAAAATGGAGCACCAGTCGTCTCACTTCAAAATTTCTGTACTGATTGATATTTTACAGGGTTTTTTTTCTGAAGATGATTTCATTTGCACAAGGCACTTTTTACCAGGGCCTCAGGATAAAATGTAAAAGTGGTGATTTATGTCTGGTTCACATTTCGCAACAAAGTAGCACATCATAGTAACATCGATCAATACTCAAATGTGAAGTAAAGTCCTGTTACAGGACGTCGCACGGAATACCGGGATGAGCGTGAAGGTTTTTGCAATTCACCGTCATAGGACTGAGCATATGGCCCCTTTTTCGACACTTGACATGGAAACAGATGTGCTTGACAGCTGATCCTTTTTGAATCTATAATAAAATTTTGGGAAAAATCAGGCTTTTGGATGTCCCAAACCACATGGGCCTTCAATGTCATCCAAAAAAAAACAATCACACAGCCGATGCCCACCTTCAAACTAAATCCGCATCTGTTTATATTTGCGCTAAATAGCTTTCCGAAATAGGCTCACCACACTCTCAAGAGCAGTAAGTGTTTCCTTTCCTATTCCCCCCAGCTTTCAGTGTGAAATCCACACTTTTGCCTTTACCGGTTTAAAGAATTAAGAAAAGGGATGGAAATAAAGATTGACCGAACAAAACAATTGAATTCTTCTCATAGCTTTATCAATGCTTAAGCATATGCAAAACCAATTGAAATCAATACGACACGAACGGCTTTGGTTATTAATGCCGACGGGCGAGACGCGGCGATCCTTAAAGAGTGATTTACGACTTGGATTGTTACACCTTGATATCAATTACAAAGCACGACTTTTGGCATTCACGCATCCATCAATGTCTAAATGCTCGGGGTCGTTTTTCTAACATCCCTAATGATTCATTTTTCAGGTACTGTATAATGTGAGGAAAAAAATAAATAAAATAGCCCACAACCATAAATTCCGCCGGTGAGAGCATTTATCAAACGAGTGTAGAGATTTGGTGTCAGCTACAAATAACGGTGCTTGTTCCAGTAGTCCTCACAACGAAAACAACCCAAGTTAAGACTTCAAAGTCAAATTTTTTTCTTTTCTTCTCAATATGCCAACTCACTGCAAGTGCAGTCATCAGCTAGCTTTGACTGAATTACTCTCAAATAGAGCCATTTGGTCCACTTTGGCTGTTTCAGTACATACCTGTCTCCAAGAGACGGCTCGAGGGGACTTTTAAATCTGTCTCCTGTTCTACGTTGACCATTAAAGGAAAGGCTAAACAGCCATAACTTTCACAAAAAAAAAAAAAAAACATACAACATAGGAAAGGAAAGCCATTTTCAGAAAGAGGGTAATCCATCCAGGTTGTCCAAACTAAAATAAGGTTAATAGCTTAAGTGTTTGGCGATCCGGCAGTTGCGGGAGAGGAAAAAGTGACCTGCCACCAAGTGTCAGGGGCCAGTCGACAGTCTAATGTAATTTCCTGCTTACTGATCACTAGAGGACTGAGCTCATTGAAAGAAAACGAGCAAACATCCGGAGCCAGGGTTGGGTCGGGATGCAATTAAAGCCGAGCCGTGGGTGTGGTTTATTTTATTGATCATGCAGTCAGATATCTCAACGTTTGCAATTACAGATCTAACGGTTGTCTACTGCTTTGTTTGCATCTCATCGTGGCATGGAAAACATTTGAACCCCAGAGCTCTAAACTGTGAGGCAGATGTGATTGCCACTTAGCCAGCGTTGGTCATCGGTATTTAATAATTGTATTGCTCATTTTTTACTGGGCAGCAACATTGGCCAATTTCTGGTTCAACGGTTACAATTCGTTTCTTCTCTGCCATTATTGTTTCTGCAATTAAAAAAATATATAAAAAATAAGACAAAGCGGCAAAAAAAAAAGCAAAACGCTTGTGCAATTAATGTCTCTTCTGCAATTAAAAAAAAAAAGGAAAACACTCGCGCAGTTAATGTCTCTATAAGACAGATTGTCCCATGATATTTTGGTTGAACTCCAAATTGTGGATTTGACTTTGACTATAGGATCCACCTCATAAACTCCTTTGACTCGATGATACGTTATTGTGTCGATCTGCTTTTGTTGCTAATTCAAGGACATCGGCGTACAATTCAAGCACGGGAAGCGGTTTCATCATCACAAAAAGTTGGATGGTAAAACATTTGTAGATTCTATCAATTTCAAAGGAGTTAATTAGACGTGAGAGACTGTTCCAACTCACAAAATCTTTGAACTACCGTTGATGGGGTATTAACAAAGCACCACTGCTCCTATGTTGTGCCTCGATAATTTTGCGAGAAGAAGAGGGCAACTTGCATGATAAACATGTCGGAAAGAAACAATTAGCAGGGCGCAATTCTCCAGAGACCAGACGGAAGGTTGCTTTTCACTGACAATGCGGCACAAGCGAAGCACCGGAAAAGAAGTAACTCTTGTTTCGAAATTCTGGGGAATTATTTTAACAAGTGAACCTGCCACCGTGAAGAACGATAGCGCCAAAGTGTGACCGACATAAAATATATAAAAGAAGATGAACCACGTCAAGCAGACAGGGAAACATATTTTGAAATAGTGCGGCGAGTTTATTGGGCTCCATCAGCCAGCAAGATATTGAATTGGCTCAAACAAAAAGCAGTTCTACAAGTGTTTTTCCACTACAACAAATGCGCACCTCACTTCAAATAGATGCCACACTGCTTACGCACCGACACTGCTTATGTAAAGCAGCAGTTTTTAACCTTTGCGCCTGAGTGTCATTAATGGGTCACTTTTGCTTGTCCCAAGCCTGGACAAAGGAGAAGGGTTGGAATTGTGACAATAAAGGAAATAAGAATCGACGGAAGAAAGTTCATTCTTAATTCTAAATATATTTAGGTCGTCTTTTGTACTCACCTTCCATCTCTCCCACGATGACGTTATTCCTCTCCTACAGTGTGCATTGCAGCAACCACGTGGTCAATTATGTGTGTGATGGCGTCATTTAGCGACGTCTTGCGACTAAATTGATCGATTACGTCATTTGGCGACTTCTGGGACCGCCAATAGCTACTTTTCTTTACTGAGGAGTTGGCAAAACTGCAGAGCAAAGGGAAGCGCCTTAATTGATTAGCACGAAGGTCAGGTGAGATGTTGGTGTGCCCGTCTTCATTTAAACTTCTTTGAATCCACGAGCCTTACTGCCTCGAGTGCCGTCGTCCTGGTTCAAAATATATGTAAAGCCGCGTTAGCTTTTGCGGCTAATGGCGGTTCACTTAATTCGCAAATGCTAATTAGGCTGAACGGGCGCTAGCCAACATTATGCCGATTGTCGCACTGGGCAACATCATCACTTCCTGTTTCTACGGTAGCACTTCAAAGTAAAACACGATTTTGGCACTTTCAAAATAAACGTTCGTCGTTACTTTTCAATAAAGATTTAATGGAGCTGGAGCTGTCAACATCCTTGTCCGTCTTCAATGTTTTATGAAGAAACAATGTCTATCGGAGAGTACAATATTTTAAATGGATTACCTCTTAGTTTTCTACAGAGCCACGAAGGCGACACAGGAGGGGGGGGATCAAAAAAAGAGATAACACTTTCTTTGCGAGTGGAGCGCATGTTTTGAATGAGCATTTATACCTATTTTATTTTACCTTAGAGTAAATTTAAAACCGACAGTTCCAACCGACAGTTAAAACATCCTACCACATATTTTTAACAATAAATAAATTCCCATACATACCCTGTGATACTGAACTGGATGTTCTCGAAGAGCGTTTGACTCCATCTGAAAAATTATGTCTTCTACACATTTACTCTGCGAATTGTGAACTTAGATAAAAGGACTCTTTGTCATCATGGATTTTTTTTTTTAGCTTGTTATTGTTTTTTTTTTGGGGGGGGGGGGGGTTGTATATGACTTAGGACGGTTTTAATGGCCTCGCCAATGTGAGATATCTACCACTCTGCACAATCTCGTCATTGTTCCTTAGCAACCACGTTCCCCTTGACGCTCCTCTCCCAAGTAAGAGCATTTCTGGTCGGCAGCAATCTATCTTCATCTGCATGCGTAATGATCGCCTCCTCATCGTGGGACAGGTATTTAACTGTCAAAAACTGCGATTGCTTTTAAAGAATGCCTCGGGGTGTGCCGGGTGCAGCGCTTGTAAAATATCTTGTAAAAATCATACGTTGTGAAATCAATGATGTCTTAAATTACACATCATTAGGTCAGTGGGACAATGCCTGTGCAAAGCTTGCTCAAGCATGCTTTGTTAATTGCCCGCATACAAATTCACTGATTTAATTAGTCTCGTCTCTCAGTACCTGTACACACAAAATACACTAAGGCGTAGAAAAAAAAGTAGTGTGTTTCCGGTAACATGAAATTTCAGCATAGGGTCGGTAGGTCGGACAAAGTTTTTTTTTTGTAATCTTTTTTTCTCCCTCCCTCCCCCATCAAAAACGTAAACAAAATAACCATAAAACATAAAACAAGGAGACATTGAAACCAGTGCCGGATGCTCGTCTGTCAAAGAGGGGAAGCTCAATTTTGATCAACATCATAAAATGTGTCCGTTTATTTATACACGAATTCTACTCTAGCTCCGTTGCTTTTCAAGAAAATGATCTGTGTAGAAAAATAAGTAGTGTGTTTCCGGTAACATGAAATTTCAGCATATGGTCGGTAGGTCGGACAAAGTTTTTTTTTTTTTAACTCTTTTTTTCTCCCTCCCTCCCCTATCAAAAACGTAAACAAAATAACCATAAACATAAAACAAGGAGACATTGAAACCAGTGCCGGATGCTCGTCTGTCAAAGAGGGGAAGCTCAATTTTGGTTGACATCATAAAATGTGTCCGTTTATTTATACGCAAATTCTACTCTAGCTCCGTTCCTTTTCAAGAAAATGATCTGTGACCCTGTCATACCAACAAGGCGTCTTTTCCCCGTACTTAATTAGTGTCCTACAACTATAGGAACTACAATAAAACCCACCAGAAATAAAAGATTAATTTGTCGCTAGTTGTTTGTTTACAACAAAGAGCGTCGCTAAAATGATTAGGAGAAGTCTCCAGCTCACCTCGGAACAGAATGCGAGTTGAAAAAAATGCTCGCACGGATGGCTACACTAAAAGCTCGGTGACTGACTCATTTCAATGTCAATCGAACTGGCACACAGGCATCCAATCTGATGCAGAAAAGCCTGGCGTCCGGTACCCTCCCACTGCCATCCAGTCCCAGAGACGCCGAACTCCGTGGGCGGGACAAAAAACAGTTTGTATCCAATGACTCGTCTCCGTTCAACGTATTGGGACAACCTACCCTGAACTCACTACCGTTTAAAGCACAGCGAAGCTGCGGCGTGAAGGAGAAGGGACTCGCGTCGTACGTCGTAACCAGTAATAAGAAGAAGCTGATTCGAGGCAAAAGTTGAGCACGTTGTAGCGCATATTTAGTCAATGACATGTACACACAATTAAATTTACATTCATATATTTCATCACTTATTCTTTGACATTTTAGGGGAAGCCAAGCTTCCCTTGCAGTCCGAGAGCAATCGCCACTGATTGAAACCCCGCTCGGCGGCGAGTTAGGTACCCAGCAACTGGGTGTTAGAGCCTCTGCGTCCCGCGACCTAGACGGCCCGTGGTGGTCGTGGCCCGGCCTGGACTAGGTGCCGTAAGACTAAAGCGGACGGGGTCGACGCCGACGGGCGCCTGACCGGGGGTAGTGACGGGGGACGGGCGGGACGCGGAGGTGGCGCAAAGCGCACCGACCGACCCGCGCCGACACCGTCCCCTCCCCGCGCCGCCTATTTGGGTTTCGCTCTCGCTCCGGGCTCGGGAGGCGGGAGTGCGCCGCCGCCGCCCGCCTCGCGGGTCGGGCGCGGGGCGGCGCTGGGTGTTCGTGGCGGGGGTAGAGTAGACGACCGGCGCGCGTACCACCACCCCGCTCGTCCCACCGTCACGCCCGCCCCCGCCTCTCCCGCGGCCGCCGTCGAACGTCGCCGCCGCCGTCGCCTCGTTGAATCTTTTCGATACAGCCTATTTTCTTAATTTTATGGTGCGAGCATGCGACTGCAACACACAAAACGCGGTTTAAACTGTTATCGGAGATCGTGGCCACCGCCATGATTCAATGTTGTTGACAGACGACAGGGCAAACGACGCAACGTGAATATCGCGAGAGTTTGCGCCAACGTAAACGCTCTAAATTCATCTTTCCTTTTATTATTTATAATTTTGGCTGTGGTTTTATTGTTCTTGTTTTGATTGTAAAGCGTCCTTAAGTGTTTTGAAAGGCTATTATTACACAAAAATGTAGAAGGTTTGAAAAAAAATGCCGACCGTAAAGTTTTTCTTTGAGGTAGAAATTCTCGGTCGGTCGGGTTACCGGGAACACACTACTTTTTTTTCTACGCCTAACACACACCTAGCATGTGACTGTGTTACATAAATGCACCTTTCGCCGATGTCTCTGGTGTCGTCCAAATCGATTTCCCACCCAACCGCAAATCTATTTTTTCAACGTGTTCCCGTCTCTTGATCAAGTGTCCAAACATTTATGAAACACAGATGTTTTGTGAGAATAAGCGAGGAAAGATGACATAAGGGTCTCGTAAAGTGGAATAAACAATGCGCCCACGATCTGTAACTCAGAGCTGTAATTACCTCCATCGAATTGGTGATGGACCTAAAGCGAAACTGCCAACACCGGTTGACTTATGAGTTGTTCTTATTCCAAGAGAGAAAAAAAAACATTCACAAATAATGTTCAATGAAGTCATGTGTTCCAGAGTCACGTTGTTGCAGATGAAACTAGGGCACGAACGATTAATCGGTCAGCCGATTAAATCAGCCGATTATGGCCTTCAGTCAATCGGCTAGATGGCCGAATGTTGTTCCGTTTATGCTCTTGAATCATTTACAACAGTTGCTTCTGCTGAGTCGCACCAGCTGAGAGACCAACTTCGTTGCCTTTGCGTGTGGGTGTGTGAGGCAAACTAATAGCGTGGGGCTGCGCTGTGACAAACATAGCGCAAATAAAGAGATTCTATCAAGCAGTCAACGGGAATTCGACTCAGAAACATCCGCGTGTGTGTCCAGTCTGTGCAGAGCGCTGTGGAGAATGTTCCGACAACACGTACCACGTGTGTCGGCGTGTGCGTAGAGCCCGCGCATGAGTAAGCACTTCCACAATGGCCGCCGACAGATCTGGCAGCTTCCCTCAGTGATGCCAAGCCCAATTTTCATCTCGAGGGGCGCATGAATTCAGACACACGATTTGCCCGGTGCTTCTGAAGTCGTCAATACAATGCGCTGGGATTCACGTGAGACGCCAGCGAATTACCTTCGGTCGCACAAGATTGCATGTTCGTTCTCGTGCTTGTGCGGTAGGGACGATCCCGGTGAGATGGCAAGAAGACAACTTGAGAGAGAAAGGGAATTGAAAGGTTGAGGGAAAATGCAAAGGTGCTAATGGAGGTGCTTCCAGCCAGGTAGCAGGCACATAAAATCACGCGTAACTCACGTCTGTAGCCTGTAGAGTAGTCCATTCAAGTAATGCTTATTGCCATGTCTGTGAATCACTGACGAAATGATAAAAAGAGTCCCGGATGTGCACTTGAACATCGCCTGGTGCACGGCACGTCTTCACGCCTGACTTACTGCAAGTCATCGAAAGAAAACATCATGGGTGTTCCCATGGCGACGTGTCATGACTTTTGGCTTTTGATTCAGGTATGTATTTCAGTACATGGACATGAGCTGTTGAACATCACTTGGTAAAATGGAAAAAAGGACACAAAGTGGCCGAAAGGCAAGTGCGCATAACAAGGGATAAGACATTTAATAAGGCAACATTTGTCCAGCTCTGTTTAGCCAGCAACGTTTAGTTAGCTAGTTTAGTTAGCTAACGCGGCACTTCCTTATAGCGCTCTTGTTTGAAACTCATTAATGCAACTTAACTTCTTAGGTAGCTAGTTCAGTGAGCTAACATGGCACTTCCTGATAGCGCTCTTGTTTGAAACTAATTCACTCGACGTAACTTCTTAGTTAGCTAATTTAGTAAGCTAACACGGCACTTCCTGATAGCGCTCTTCTAATAATTATTCTAATAAAATAATTCACGTGACTTAACTACATAACGAACTGACGCTAACTTTGCCACACAGGAACACTCTGCCCCACCTTGCTGTGTTGCCATTACAAGTAACGCTCTGTCGCTACTGTGCTTTTTTTTTTTTTTTGTACAGACAATGTGTAGTATCGTCACAATATAAAATTATTGCGATTATTCCCTCAGCAACAAAGTGCAGTCAGTGCTGTATATAACACAATGGCCTAACAGTAACAATGAAGTCGTACAAAAAGGCGATAATTCATTAAAATGTTGCGAACGCACGTCATTTGTTGACTTCAGAAAAGATAGCTTGCATTTTTATTCCACTCTTTGAAATCCCGGTAGACAAGATGAAGACTCGGGTTTGAGTGACCTTATAATTCCATTCCATATTTCCGCATTGTCAACCTGTGGCTGACAAGCTTGTAGAGGCCGCGGCATCTCTTTGCTACTTCAATCCGAAAAGATGCCGCATCATGGCTTTGCCGCCTAAAGTCCCGGCAAGTCATTCGTCTGCTCCACTGCATCCCAGCCGGATGCCACGTCCGCTGAAATATGAGCTCGGATGGGGAAAGTGGATGAGTAACAGTGGTTTAATTCGGGTGAACAGAGATGGCGTGTTCTCGCACGCGGAAACAGCGCGGACGCATTTGGCGAGTCACAGGAAGAAGACTTCTCATATTCGTCGAGACGCAGCAAAGGTGACGTGATCATTATTAAATCTACCTTCTGTGACATCATGCAAAACTCTTCTCGAAGAAATCTTGAGCGATTAATTAGGACGTCCGCTCCCGTCGAGCATCTTTGTTTTGATAAGCTGAATAAGTGGATGCCTATTGTGATTCATCGCACGGGCAGCCATTCAAACAAACGCTCAGCTCGATGTTGTGTTTGAAAGGAAACAAGCACACGAGGATTAACCGGGCTCAACGATGATCCTCTCGGGATAAAAAGTTTGAATAAGTGGAGGCCCCCGTACTCAGATTGTGTTTACACCACAATGATTACAAAAATTGCAATTTTAAGTGAGTCAAAACAAGGGTAAAATGTGTCAGTCAAGCAAGTGTAAATGAGCTGGTTAGGTGACGGTACAATTCTACGGCTGGATGGTCACAAACCCGGAATAAGTATCAACATTTGCGTTTGTGATCTCATCTGGAGCAATTCAAATTGGACTTGTGATTCTCTAATTGTGTGTCACTGAGTCATTCATATTTGTGCCAATTCCAAATGTGATAAGGACACAGTTAAAAGTTAAATGACCATCATTTTTATTCTTTATTCTTTGTTTTTTTACACTATGCACAACTCTCATTTATTGTGCTATAATCTAATTGCAACCTGTATTTGTTACATATTTTGATGCATTTTTATGTCTGAATTTTGGTGGGGCTTGGAACGGATTACGGCATTTACATGGAAAACGCATCTCTACTTACAAAATTTTCGAGTTAAGAAATTTTTTCCAAACCAATTGATTTCGTAAGTAGAGGTACTGTACCACTGTAATATCCATCCATTCATTTGTCCATTTTCTACCACTTGTCCCAAAGTTGCTTTGCTTTAATTCTCATTCTTTAAGCATTTAGGGTGCTACTCGCTTTTGTCTTCCTCCGGAGGGGAAGAAACTTAAAACAATTAAATCCGACCGCTCATTTTCTTCACTTTGTCGAACTCCTCAAATTTGAATGGCTTCCTTCTCAAAGCACGCCCCCCCCCGCCAGTCCCCCCACCTCCCTCGCCGCCTTTGATAACAACTCTTGTCTTTGTCAAACTCTGCCAGCATTAAAACAAGCGAGCCGTGCGATTTCCGACGCTAAAAAATAAATACGAGCGCCATGGCTACCGTTCGACAGCTCGTACGCTAATAGTTCTATCATTCTTTTCCGCGCCAGCGCTCTCCGAGGCCGCGGTAACTGCGAGCTCGTTGCCCAAATTGAATCCAAACTGCGTCGGAACATGAAAAAGTGCACTCGGCACATTCCCGTCACTCATTTCAGTTGATCCAAGGAGAAGCCGCCCAGTGTCGGATTAGCCGGGCTGGAACGTGTCCTCGCGAGGACTGCGTACACAGCGCATAAATCAACACGATTATCAGACTGCAGTTTACACAAGAAACTCCTCATAGTTAAGGAGACAGTTTTCAGTGGAGGATGGAGAGCGGGCTGCCAGATCGCCGCCCTGAGATTAGGACTCTTCCGCAGCCAAAAAAAGGAAGTGTTGTGTTACGTAACAAGTTACATGACTTGATTATTTGTCCCATGTTTAATTGTAACATCTTTTGACAAATTAGCATTTGCTTTAGCAGCCACTTTTCCACAGGCAGTTAATAGTGAAGGATTGTGGCAGATTTTAATGGTTTCTTACAGGGGTAAAACTGCCCCAAGAGTCTAATAGGGCAGACTTTATTGCATTAACACTTGAAGTAACCTGTCGAAAGAGGAATATAAATGGAATATTATCTTGTGGGGGAAGGATCACCTGGAAATAACATTAAATACTCCGACATACTCTAAATCAGTGGTTCTTAACCTGGGTTCGACGGAACCTCTGCCGTGGAAGGTAAGACACACGCGACTCAACACGTTAATTCGTTATGACACGCCCGCTTGGCCGTCACTGACTGCAGATGATCACATGACATTGCTTGTCCAATCAGTGCTGTGGGAATTTAGTTCGCTTAGTAGACAGGGCGTGACTGTCGTGATATTTATTTATTTATTTTTATTTTTATTTTTTTTTCCAAGATGGCGCCCGAGTAGGCAGCCTTCAGCAAGTGCTCTTCAAGAGCCTTGCTTTTTTTGTTCTTTTTTGTTGTTTTTGTCTTTTTGTTTTGTCACATGTTTGTTGGTTCGTCGTGTAGACCTGATGTGGACTGTTTTCAGCGTTTTTTGGCCACGACATTCGTCAAAGGAGAAGAATCTGGCCTTGGTGGTTGCGCCTTTTCGGCAGCACGCCTGTACCAGCACAGATTTTGATTGGGAGGAATGTCGGCGCCATTGACTGTCGGTGCTGGTCAGCCCTGGGGCGCATGTGTTTTTTGCGCCTGTAATGGGCGGCATTATCACAGCCCCGTTTTGTTCAGTAGAGATGTCGGCGCTGTTGGACAGTCTGCGTTGGTGCGGCTGGATGGATGGCTGCTGAAGTTGAGGATGAGGAGAGAGGAGGACGTATTTGGAACTGAGAGTCGCCGCTTGGAATTGGAATGGATTTGCATGGAACAGGAGAAGTGAACCAATCTCTTTTTTCGTCAATGGATGCTACAACTTCTTGTTGACTTTGAAACTTGTGCACATTTTGAGCATGACGTCTCTGATCCACTGGTGAAAGGACACTTTGATTCACCTCCTCTTTCATCTCAAACTGCTTTAAACAACAAAGCGTATGATGGGGAAAAGTGGTTAGTACTGCACGACTGTCCGTGTTTTATGTTATGTGTTGTGTTTATTATTTTACTTTATGTTAACTGTTTTGTTAAGCGCTTTGTTACAGCTGCCGCTGTTGTGAAAGCGCTATATAAATCAGCATGTATTGTATTGTATTGTATTGTATATGAAAAAAAGTATACTTATCTCTTGAAATTTTTATTTACTTTTTTTCAGTTTTTAATAAATGACTTTTGTTAAATATCTTAAATTTGTAAAAATATACATATTTATTTTTCACTCATGAAGGGTTCGGTGAATGTACATATTAACTGGTTGGGTTCGGTACCTCGAAAAAGGTGAAGAACCATAGCTCTAAATAGATCCAAACCAAGTGGACCTTATATTGAATGGTTTGCCCCTTCTTGTGTCAGTAAGATAACTACAGAAATCCCCCCCTGTCACTAAAAAATGCAAAATATTCCGTTGTGATCCACAGGGTCCGAGAGACGTACAGCAAGTTTGAGGAACAGAAACAAAAGTCTCATTTATTCAAGCTTGCTATTTCCAGTGATCACTCTTGTCCTGATCCCCCGTACAGTCGGAAAACACTGACAAACAATTTAAATATTTTTTAAAAAGTATGAAAGCCTGCTTGGCTTTTTCAGATGCTAATATAGGCATTTCCCTTTCACCTGGGGATGAGCTGTGAATGCGGGAGATTTATTTGACTTACTCGCGCGGCTCACTTTTGAGACCGAGGCATTCCCCTGCGGAAGCGCGGAATGATCGCAGAAATAGAACGGTGCTTATGTGGGAACTTCCGCAACTCTCCTTCCATCTTTTATGGAACGTCTTCATTCAAATGCTTGAAAGTTGGCGTGCGCGCGCGTGTGCAACGGCCCAGAGGCTCCAGGGCTCCCTTCCCGTAATGAATGGTTAAACTGACACTCATCAGTGAGCACTTGGGGAGGGGTGGGGGATCTTTTTTGCATTAATATGAGGAAGCGTTTTCATGTATTCCAGCCTGTGGCAAGTCAATCAAAGCACTTGAAGAAAAGGGATGAAGCGAATCGGGTGTGGGGGGTGAAGCGCTACCCGGTTGTCAACCACGTTGTACCGCTCATTACGCGCAGCGAGATCACTGACACGCCTGACTTCGGCACAATGACGGTCTGAACGGGTGTTTGCCTCACTCTCAGCCCAGCAGTCTAGGATGAAGTCTGCCTTTCGCCCCTAGTCTGCTGGGATGGGCTCCAACGCCCCGAACAGGATGAGCGACAGTGGTTGGCTGTCAGAGCCAGGAAGGCTTTCTCTGTTGACCTACATTCAAAAATTCAATTCTAAAATCTGTTCCAGGAAGTCATACTTAAGGAAACCGGCCGCGGCTGGTTGTCACACGGGTTAAGTTGTCACGTTGCAATGATCTCCTCCACCAGAGGGTGCAACTAAAAAGTGAAGATGACTAGTTTTCTTCCTTTATACTATACTATACTTCTTACTATACAGTATATGGTCAAGGGGTCGTGTCCTGTCTGAGAAGAGAATAAGCATGCCATGAGCTGAGATGAGCGAGAAAGCATTTTCCATCCATCCATCCATCCATCCATCCATCCATCCATCCATTCATCCATCCATTTTCCGATCGGCTTTATCCTCACAAGGGTCGCGGGCGTGCCAGAGCCTATCCCAGCTGTTTTCGGGCAGTAGGCGGGGAACAACACCCAGTTTCCAGCCAATTGCAGAGACTAACAACCATCCGCGCTCACACTCACACCTAGGCACAATTTTAAGTGTTGAATCAGCCTGCCATGCAGGTTTTTGGAATTTGGGAGGAACCCGGAGTACCTGGAGAAAACCCACGCAGGCCCGGAAGAACATGCAAACTCCACACAGGAGGGCCGGAATCGGACCCAAACCTGGTTCCTCTGCACTGTGAGGTCGATGAGCTAACCCAGGGGTGGGCAAACTTTTTGGCTCGGGGGCCACATTGATTTCTAAATTTGACAGGTGGGCCGTGTCAGGACAAGATACGGTACATATAAAAAAAATGTATATATTGACAGTCCATACCAAACATCAACAGAACAAGTAGTCCCATACCTTTTTTCTTTTTTTTTTTAAATGAGAACAGTGAAACAACTATGGTATATGTCCTGTATGAAGGTTCAAGTATGTGAGCAACATACATGTGACAACACAAGCAACAAAGTGCAACAATATATTGGCCAAAAACTGCAGCAAGCAGTACAGGTATATGACAAAATACAACAAAGTTAGGACTATTTGCTACAAAATGAGTGTAAGATACCTGGTGGCTTTTCTTTCGACTCACTCATTGTCTCTGACTTGACCTCCCCTCGATCACCACACATGACAGCGTTGCTCAGCTGATGTCGCGCAGCGAACCTTTGAAGCCAGACACGGGACGCTTCGAAGTCTTCTATGCTCATAGTTAGCGCTCTGGGACTGGCTTGCTCTCTTTTTAGCGGTCCAGTTTGCGGAAAGTTTTTAGCACGATAGCAGTCAAACCATTCCAGGAAACGTTTATTTACTCGACTGTCCGTCGGCCAGAATCGGACTGAGCACAAATGACTTTCTCGTTTTCAAAGTCTTGTAGATTTGAGTCTTTCAGACTCCAAGCGTCTCCTGAATGTTTCGTACTTTGTAACCCGCCGTTTAATCAGATACACTTCACTTTCTCTTCCGTGGCCATTACTGTACCTTTTAGTTGATCATGCCATGATCGACAGGGCGTGAAAATGTTCGCAATTGCAGTAAAACTCACTGCAACAAAGAGTCACTTGCATGTCGCTGTTTTGGATCCAATGATAGAAAATAGCGGCGCGGACACACTTATTCCGTCGTATCGAGCGGGAGTTGCTTGAGTTGGCGCTACTGCTGGCTTCCGTATTGTCTCCCCGTCCCTCCCTGTGCTCTGCAACTTCAAGTAACTGCGCCACCTGGCGTTGAAATGCCTGTCATTACAAGTCCAAATGAAATGAATGCAATCATTTATATCGAACCTTAATTATGTTGTGTGGCAACCTTCGGCGGGCCGGATTAAAAAGCCCAACGGGCCGGATCCGGCCCGCGGGCCGTAGTTTGCCCACCTCTGCGCTAACCACTGGCCCACCGGGCCGCCGAGAGAGCATTTTGCACTACCCACATTTTTTAAAAAGTTAACTTTATTTTGAAATAAGCATCATCCGGATGTTAAGTTCTAGCAGAGATGCACAAGATAACTAGAGCTACTTTTTTGCTAGTTTGGCGTAACATGTCTCAGTCATTTGGATTTGTCTCGTGACGTACAGAGTGCAAAGACTGGCCACATGAAAAAAAATGCACCCCTACGTAAGCCCGAATTGCCCTGCGGGTCATGAGTCTGACGCGCAAGGAAAATTGTTTGCGGGGTTTGCGATCAGCATGCATGCGGCGTCTTTGGGCCCAGAAGCTTGTCATCAGGTTTAAGAACATGCCGGGCCGAGTCGGGGGAGCAGACAAGTAAATCAATAAGACAACAGTCAGCAGATCCCAGCAATGACCCAACGCTTCCCCCCGATTGACCGTGTGAAAGAAAACTCACTTGGAAAAAGCATTTCTCTTGTTTGCGTTAAGGCAGGTGACATGAGGAAATAATCATCCAACTTTCATTGTAATGTCACTCACCCTTGACTCATTTCTCATCCTTTTTCTGAAATGAGCCCCCCACCCCAAAAAAAAAAAAAGCCGGCAAGTCTTGAGTGGAGTTTATAGCAGCAAGCTTCAGTTAAAAGATCCCACAAAATTCTCACCTTTGAAAATGTCTAATTAATGAAATTGTTTCTTTTACAGTCACGCTTCATAGAAGTTGCACAGTCGAATAGGTGGGCAATAAAAATCTGCCTTTACAGTTTGAGGTGCCGCGAGAACTGCGCCACAAAGTCTTATTTTTCTTTCTCGTAAAATCCCATAACGGCGTGTGCTTTCACGCGGCTACAAGAATCGAGCAAGTGTATAAAGTACTAATGAGACGGCTTACAGACAAACCCCACACATTGGTTATGGCTCCGTCCAAACTGTCAAAATTGTCGAGTGAGTGTACAGGGACGTGGTAAAAAGGAGGAAGAATTAAAAAAAAGAAAAACACAAAAATCAGGCCGTTGAATAAAAACGGCTAGCCGCTCGCAATTAGCAAGGTAATTAGCTTGCGTGGCAATGATTGTGTGCGGATTACAAGTGTTTTAACGACCTGACTCATATCAAAATGAATCCATCTCAAGGGGTCTCCTACATGCGGCGAGTTTGGACAGCTGTCATTACCATGACGACCAAGGGGAAGTTGCCTGAGCCTGGTGAATTACAACGGCCTTTTACTTGCGGAACCGAAGCTCTAACTGAGGGGGGAAAAAAAGCAAACTCCCATAAAGATAATTAAAAAGCATTGTACTTGCGGAGGCAGCACTTCCCGCAGTACGCTTCGGGGGACAGTATGGCACATGGACGCGCTACCAAACTCAAATATTCCCACCGCCACGCCATTGACAACTTCGCCGAGCAATCAAGTACACGTTGATGACTCCAATCTTAACTTCATGCAGCTCTGCTTACCTTTGGGCTTTGATTTCACAAAATTATTTTGGTCGCAGGACCGTCGCAGGACCGTCGCACTCGTAGCGGTTTCTGCATGATGGCTTTTCCCGACTGTGAAGTCCAGTGGGCTGGGGTCTGTCGCTTGAAAGTGGCTCCGGATCTTGACCCAGCCCAGCCGATCCATGTCATAGATGGAGAGTAACTTCATGTGTGGGAGGGCGGTTATTGGAATTAGACTCAGCGTTATGTATCAATAATGGCAAGCTTTTCACCCAAAAAACTGCTCCAAACAGTGTTTACAAAGGGCGTTTACGGGAACAAAACGCAGTGTTTGATCCGCTAACACCGGCCAAGAAAAATGCCTTCAAATGAAAGCACCCAATTCAATTTTTGGCTTTTCTTGTTTCTAACGCGCATGCTACAGATTTATAATTGATGCCGACTGAGTCCTTCATGTGTTTACACATCGCTTTTTATTGACAGGATTGTAGACGTCATTAGGCCACAGAGAGAGAGCGAATGAATTTAGAGGCCGCCTAATAAATATCAGGTGGCCGCCGAATCAATATCAGCCAGCTAGCCGAGCACGAGTGCTTTTCTCTCTCTCTCTCTCTCTCTCTCTCTCTCTCGCCTTGACTCACTGTCTCTATTACTTTCTCACGTTATTTCATTCTCCCACTCGTCTCTGCATGAGTCTCATTAAGACTGGCGCTGCGCTGGAACTCTTCCTCTTTTGCGACCCGCCCCCGCCCCGGCTTTGCGCGGCACCCCGGCTCGATTCGGCCCCTTCAATACCTCTCGTAAACAAAGTGTCAGATGTATAGACGGGCGGAGGTGGCGGCGGCGGCGGTGCTGTTGGAAGTGGCTGAGCGGGAGACATCCAATTAAAAGCACAATGCATTTTTTTTTCCAACACCACCCCGCCCCACCTCCCCAAAAACACCCCCCCCCTCCTCCTCCACCGCTTTCCCAAGCCCCATTCGGATTACATAACAGCTCAGTGTCAAATCATCCAGTCTGTGGAGGACAAGTTAAGGGGGTCTTCACCAGCGATGCGGACCGCCGAGCGGACTCTCCCCAGCAGCTTTCATGCCATCCCCCTCCACTCCTCCTCATTCCTCCTCCTCCTCCCCACCCGCCAGCCCACCCTCTCCCTACCTTCCTCCCTCGCACATACACACTCGCACTCAGTCATGAATGCACAGGGATTGCAGCAGCGGCAGCATCAGCATCATCAGCAGCACCCCGAGATGGAGATCTCCGCTGTGAGCGCCCGTAACCGGTGAGTGCCGGAGCAAGAGTGTCAGTCGCGGAGATGTGGAGGAGAAAGTCCGAGAGATAGCAGAGGTTATTTTCTGCTCTGTTTTAATGCGCTCTCATAACCAAAACATGCCTGCCGGATGTGCCCCAACTATTCCAGCTGTCACCGCACCGGCTGCCTTTCTGGCTGGACACAAGCGCGGCGCCCGACGAACGCGCGGATGGACACAGGGGAGAGGCGCTCGCTTGTCCTTTGCACCTCTGATCTGTGTCTCAAGGTAAGAGTTGTCAATCCTCCCTCCCCTCCCATCCGCCCCGACCCCCCCTTCCCCATATTTCAATCCGAGCGGACGCCCGGAAACAACTTATGCGGCTGTCATAACTGAGCAATAAATTCTCGTCCCCCGTCGGCGTTGCGTGTGAACGGGTGGTCTCTGCCTGCGAGATTGGGAGGGGGCATTTCTACCTCCAGAATCGGTGCAAATGTCCTCTCCCTTGCTGATTGACAGTTCTTTCACACGCAATGTGGTTGACCTACGCGTGCGGCTTTAAATTGCACGACATCCTCAAGTATGCCGTACCTGCGGGAGGACAGAAAATACAGATGAGGGTTCATGAGTCGCGTCGGATAATTGACCACAGGAAGGCCTGTCCTTCACGAGGGAAGGCGGACGCTTTTACAAGCTCCGTGACACATTTACACGGAGCGGATGATGCGGTCCTCAAGGCGGACATAAAGCGCCTTGGTTTCAGGAATATTACGAGCGATAATCCGGGATGCTCAAGGGTACTGCGTCACGTATACAGTCACACTTGTAACCGGTCTCGCCACGTCATCGCTTACCTGGAATGATGGGAATCACTCAGGGCAAAGCTTCAAGGCGCCAACCGCAGCACTTGCCGACCTCAGCAGTTTCTTTTTCACTTGTTACATAAATCCAGATACGCATCGCACTCCATCATCAGGTTGCGTGCTCGCAGCCCAACCTTACCGGCTCGACGGATTCATCAGGGTGAGGCAAAAGCGTGTGGGTGTGAGAGACACGGCAAACATTAAAAAGGCATCCGCAAAATTGGGTTTAATCCCCAAATGTGTCCTCGCGAACTCGCCCCGCCTGACTTGAATTTGACAAACGGATGTTGTGGATTCCAAACGCTGACTGCCGTCAGACTTTGATCAATCGTCCGAAACAACGTGAGAGCGCTAACTTTCACAGCGGTCGAACACAATCTTCTTCGGCCGACCTCCCCACCGGTTGACTTTTCAAAACCACATTTGCTTAATGAAACCTTATTTGGAGTCATTCGTGAGAGAGTCCCAACTGTCACCATCATAAAAACTTTTATTTACTGTCAAGGCAACGTTGGAACAATTTAACGTGATTAAGTGTCGCTCAAGCGCAAAGCCTTCATTCATTTCATAATACATTAGAAATGATCAAACACTCTTTAGACACGCTTTAAATGTTCACGACAGATGATAAAATGCGATCAACGCCAATCGACATATTTTAATGATCAAACCTACCGCTTGCGTAATATACAACACAAATATCAACCGCCGTGCCTTTTGAACACAAGCGAAATGCAGATGGCAGCTAGCCAGTCGGCAGCTAGCATAGACGCTAACGTAGCTGTCGACTTCTACATCTTCTCCCACGGCTCCTTCTTGGCAAACAAATATCAAAGTCCTTTGAAACTCGAGGTCCATTGAAAGCGGGCTATGCACACAGCGCTTTGTAATATCTGAAACGATATTTAAAGTTTGCTTGTGATGTTCTCGAGATGACAAAAACCAGGAAACACAAAATCATCTCCCCGCCCCAAAGCAATCGCAAAGTCTTTCCCCCAAACCAGATGACTGCCGAACTACCAAGACTAAACTGTGAGGGGCAGCGTGGTGCCACAGAACACCAGAAAAGACAAAGAAGAGTAAAACTTCTGTAGTCTCCTGCCAGATCCGCAAAAAAAAACGTATTTCGCAAATTTCGCTTCATGCTTCCTAAAAATGATTCTTTCTCAATCAATAATCGATCTTTTTTCATCTATTTATGCCAGTGATGTGTAGTGGCAGGCAGAACAATGAAATGCTCCTTCATGAGATGGCAGCAGGTACACTCAAGCGACAATCTGAGTCCACCTGTTGCCATTCACAAAGCAGAAATGATAACTTTGTGTTCGCCTGGACAGGCCCCAGATTTCACATGAAATCAATTTGTGAGTACGGTGACATCAGATCACAAGTTATTTCAATATTCATACCTTTTATGAACATCTTTCTTGGATGTTCTGCTGTGAGATTTTCCTCACGGAAAACGAGTGCTCTGGCTTAGTAAATTTGGCGGAACACTGCTCAACACAACCAGGTGCTCCTTGATTGGGTTGATTGGATTAGTCGATTGATTGACTGAAAATAGAAACGCATCGCAAAGATGCTGCAAAAATGTCACACAAAAAATAAAAATAAAATAAAGATCAGCAATACCTATTCTATTTTCAATCAGTTTGTGTTAATGCACTAGTCGGTTATCCATATACTTTATTGATTCATATATCCCGAATCAAAAAAAAAAATTCCAATCATGAGATATGAGATATGTGACATGCAGACTCAATATTCAGGCGACACGCTACGAAAAACAACGAACAGGGAAAACGCAAAGACATTAAAGTTAATGTTATCACGCAACGAAACCTAAATATTCTGGAATAATAAATTCAGTGCCATTTCTCATATTGATACGTTTCAGTCGTAGTATATTTTTAAACTCAACGAACGGATTCACACCTTGCCATCTCAACTGGATAATTGCTCCATAAATAAACACGTTTTCTCGATGGTAGTTTTTTTGGAAGATACTTATGCCCCTTCATCTATAACATTTATTATATAGAGCAGGGGTGTCAAACTCAGGTCCTGGAGGGCCAATGCCCTGCATGTTTTCCAACTCTCCCTGTTGCAACACACCCGATTCAAATGATCAGATCATCAGCAAGCTCTGAGGAAGCCTGACATTGAACCTGTTCATTAGAATCAGGTGTGTTGCAACAGGGAGAGTTGGAAAACATGCAGGGCATTGGCCCTCCAGGACCTGAGTTTGACACCTATGATATAGACTATTTACATTCGACAACAGTATAAACTTGAGGTGGATTCCTGGTTGGTTATCGTTCCATTTCACAATCGTGGGGTCCAAGTCGACCACACAATTTTGGATATGTGATTGTAAGTACAGGACAAATTTAACCCTTTCACGCACCCTGTAACCTGATAACACGATAAGCTGTCCACTGTCGTAACCGCTGTGCCTAAAAAGGGTTAACATTGACTATTGTCAACGTCAACTAGAATCTGGGCAGAGGGAGGATAAAAAAATATCACACCTAACACATTTCAAGGATAAGAGAGAAAAATCTGACAAATCTGCACACAATCTGTCAAAATGATGATGATGAAAAACACATTGCATTCAACACCTTCCGGAGTGTTCGAGCTCGTCCTTTACGGTGCACTTGTGAAGACGTGGTTGGTGCAATGTCACACTCTGAAATATATGCGAGGAAACCCTCTGCATGCACAATGACTGCACTGCATGCCGCGCACAATGCACGACTTGCAGGCTCAACCTGCAAGATCATGAATACAGAACACCCGAGCGTGTCCAGTGGCAAGTCCCAGTGTAGGTCGAAATGCTCTCGTAGCATGACTTAAAAAGTCATGAGATGAGGCCAGACCTGGTTATCCGACGTAAATATCCACCTAGGCCGACGACGACGTCAGATGATACAAGCTAAGCCGCCTCATTCTCTCCGCTGGCCTAAAAGGTGAATCAGCAGTTTTTTGCCCCCCCGCCAAACTCCTATTACATAGAAAATAGCAACGCACCCCGTCGGAATTCCTTCCGGAACAACATCGCGGTCATAATAAATCAATCACTGCGCCATCGAGCAAGGTGTATATTTTTAACCCACGTAACATTTTGAGCACGAAGGAGCGAGGGGCAATTGGAACAGACGACGCGCTCCGCCAGCGCACATAAGGAGATTTCAGAGGATTACTTTTGCAATTTTGGAGTCAATGCATTATTCATAATCCTTTGGATAGCTGCGGCCAAATCGAGGGGAAGGACCTCGGGTCATTAGCGGAGATGTGGCTGGCCCCCGGAGAAGGAGGAGGAGCAAGACGCGGAGTAGGAGGAGAAAGGAGATTCTCGATTTATCTAGTACCGGTACTTAAGCGTGTTAGGAAAAGACCCCCCCCCCCCGCCAATTCCTTTTGTGTGATTACCACTTGGCTGCTTTACATGGTTTTTATGGCTACATGAGACACTTTTTGTGCTCACAGCTGACGTTCTGCAAACGTGATTACCTCTTAAGTGGTGTGGGATTGGCTTTTTTGGGGGGGGGCGTAATAAAACAGTCGACTCCCATGTGGAATTCTACAGAACAGTACATCCGCAATTGCTTCTGACAAGCAACCTACTCTGAAATCAAAGTGCATGTCAGGCAATGCTTTGGAACAAATGCCGACCGCCCCGGAAAATAAATAAATAAATCCAGCTGCTCCTGCTCTCAAAGCAAGACTGTGTAAATTCACGAGACAGCAAAGTATATTGTTTGTGCATAATCAGGATGAGCAAGTAGCGCTGCGGTACGATCCTCACCGGGCACCGAATCCATTGCAGTGACTTACTGGCCCGCGAGATGAAACACGGTCGGCTCGAAATATATTCCCTGTCCACCACCGCAGTTTGAATGGAGGCTGGGTCACAGTTGACCGTCTGCAAGGTGAAACGCGAGGCAGCGGCCCCCGAGGAATGACACTTAAGATGAAAGTGCTCTTATTCAGAAGGGTGACAACGGGGCACAGAGGCAATCAGATAAACTCGAGCAAATATCAACAGACGTTTTTTGAGCAGTTCACTCTGCATATGCGCTGCAGGAAAATTTCTTTTTTGGGGCGGGGGAGCCGTTTGCCTTCTGTCAGTGCGTCTCCTTTACACTGGCTGCCGGTCAATTGTAGAATCCATTTAAAAATTCTGTTCCTGGTCTAGAAATTGCCCAACGGTTTAGGTCCTGATTACAATCAAGAAATGATCATGGAATATCAACCCAAGAAGGGCTCTTTTGTTTGTAAATGCTTATAAAATATGTGATGACAATGTGTGACCTTGCATATGAAACGGTTCGATATAAATAGCTGCCTTGCCTACAAAGGCCTTGAAGACAAAGTGAATTCAGAGATTTGTTGATAAATGCATTACACATGTTGGAAGATCCATCCATCCATTTTCTGATCCGCTTTATCTTCACAAGGGTCGCGGGGCATGCTACAGCCTATCTCAGCTGTCTTCGGGCAGTAAGTGGGGGACACCCTGAACCGGTTGCCAGCCAATCGCAGGGCACACAGACACGAACAACCATCTGCGCTCACACTCACGCCTAGGGACAATTTCGAGTGTTCCATCAGCCACGGATGTTTTTGGAAACCGGAGTACCCGGAGAAAACCCAGGCAAGCACGGGAAAAACATGCAAACTCCACACAGGGAGGCCGGAGCCGGGATTGAACCCACAACCTCTGCACTGTGAGGTCGACACGCTAACCACTGGACCACCGGGCCGCCTATGTCGGAAGATAACTGCTGAAAATATGTGCTATGACTTGAGAACTCAGTTGACCTGGCAGCGCAGCCCTCCCTCTTGAAGATCCGCCAGCCTGCACTGGTCTGCGAAAATTATCAGCATCCTCCCCGAGGATTTACACCGGTCATGATGGCGAAGATCAACTGTAGTGTAAAAATAGAGGCCATTTGCGTTAACCATTTTTTTCACCATTTTATTTTTACCTTATTTATTATTGACCATGGCTAATGTAGTGCTGAGTGACGTATCAGTGGTTATCCAACACAATTGTGAATCACGAGTATTTTTCACTTGGCCCATTTCTACCGCTACAATATTTATTTAGCTCGCTAACTATACCTTCACCCACTAAATTCAGCTTTCCGGCATGCCACAATTCCCCAAACTTGCTTGCTGTCATTATTTAAAAGACCAAGCGAGATAGTGACATCACAAACAAGCTCGCTGCCCATCTCCATGCCGAGGGAAGCCCATTAGCTTGTAAGCTAGCTAGTAGCTAGCACCTCTCGTTACAGCATTGTGGGATATATTCCTAGATGATGCTAGCAAAGTAGCATTTTTACATTTTTAATCATTCAAATGTGGCATGTTGAGTAATATGACTCTTCCTTCTGATGTGTCAAATTTTAGATCACATTTTCACTTCACTGATCCCTTGTTTTTTTGTTGTTTTTTTCCACAGATTCTAACCACAGATGAACAACACATCAATAGTGCTCTATTTTTACACTTGTTCCAGCAGCCTTTGCCCAGTGTCAACACCCTTTCGTTAGTCTCTAATTGGTCTAACAAAGCTGTGAAACTTGCAAATGTGCTGTGTTGCGCCCTGCGATTGGTTTGGTACGGTAACAGTATAAGCCGCCTCCGTCCCAAAGTCGGCTGGGTTAGGCCCCAGTCGCCATGAGCTTAGTGAGGGCAATCGGTGCAGAAACTGAACGGATGCCGTTTGTCAATTTCACGCATGTAAAGTCACAACAGCCCCACCCCACCCCAAAAAAAACAGCCTCCAGAAAATGCAGCGTCAATACTGTACCAGTTAAACATACTGTCCAGTTTAAAAGTCACCACTACACCAAAATCCTTAAAATATTTACTTTTATAATGATTGACTTGATTATTCTCAAAGGAGCTGCGTGCGAATTACATGACAATAAATTCTTCCCACAACTCTTTCCATCAGTTGGTGTCTTTTCAACTCGCTGCTTTTTTTGGGCCGCGTGGTGCGGAATGTAATTCCCTCAAAGTTCAACGTGCATGACTTCACATTCGCCGAGGAGGCTCATAATTCATCACAAGCAACACATGCTCGGACTGCAAATGTCAATTTGATCAAAGCCTTTTAAGCTTCATTACATGTAAACGCAAAGACACAACCGGATGACTTTGAACGGGTACCTCATTAAACATCTTTAACAACGACAAATTAAAACACAAACATTCCTCGTGTTTACATAAAGGAAATAAATGGATGCGCAAACACGGGTTCTGATTCTGTTTGCGGATATTCTGTCATCGCGTGCGTGCTTGTTTACTTTCCAGTCAGGCATAAAATTATTTACTTGGACTGCATTAAAAAGGATCACGATATGCTCCGTAGCCTTTTCAAGTTGAAGGTCAAACCGGACAGATTTGTGAACATCCAGCGCAGCGTTTATATTTGGCACGGTGCTCCTATCATTTTACTCAATACTGCTGAGACTGCATCATGACACTGATGTCGCCCTGAGGATCTCCGGAGCCTACAGGTGGACTCTGGCGGACGAGCGCACTACTCATGTAGACGTTTGGTCTTTCCCCTGCTATCATAATATTCTTTTACTCAGACATACATTGCCTGTAGCGATCATTTCCCAAACTTTTTGGACCGAAGATCGACTTTTCGATCAACCGACCTCCTGCGATTTGCCCGTTACCGCACACGCGCATGCACATACAAACGCACGCCATGATGAGCAACAACCTGACGTGGAGGCATGCGACGCACTTTTGCAGCCTGTTAACTATCATAGCTCACACGTACCGTTTTAAAGTGCTTCCCTCGGCCCTCTAAATTCCTTTTCTTTGCAGGTGCCCTCGGTGAATTGTACACGAAACAAACTCTGAATGAGAATAATGGTAACGATAAAAGCAACCTACACCCCTCGCGATCGACTTGGGACCAGTCCGCGATCTACCGGTCGATCGCGATCGACGTAATGGGCTCCCTTGGTGTAGACAAAGGGGAGTGACCGTAAAAAGGGTGTCGAATACAGAGAATTTACGGTTCCCGTGGCGCACGACAGAGAATAGAAGCATATCTGCAGATATGATATAAATAACATGAACTCACGCCGTCACAGAAACGCATTAGTTGGAGTGTTTTCCCGAACGCAACAGCCCGATATTATATCCGCGTGGACAAATGTTAATGCGCCGATTGGTCGCGTAAGAGGACTTCCGCCCCTATACTAACTGAGCCCTAAACACCCACTAAATAAAAATATGAGAGCTTGTGTTTTACCATTGCGGCAGTACCTCATTTATATGGGGGGGAAGATGAGGGGGCGGGGTCCCCATGCAGGTCTAGCGGAGAGCAATAAAACTGCTTTGCAGCAAAGCACACAGAGGGATCGCGTTGAATGCGAACCGTTGGAGCACTCAGAGAGCTCAGGCGGCCGCCTAGATCAATGCCAGATAGTGCGAGATTTCACGCTCACAGCTTGGTGGGTGCAAATTCTGTATGTAAAGAAACAACACAGTGGGCACAAAACGGCGATTGCATTTATAAAATTGTTCTGCGGCAAAAAATAAAAAAACAAAAAAAAATGCAGATTTGAATCGTCCTAGATTGCGGTCTGTAATATCTACTCAGCCCTGTTGAGAGCGGGAATGCACCGCTGACTTGCGGTGAGGTTTATGGCAGGCGAGGCACTGACAAAGTGACAAACAGAGTGGTGCGTTTGTCATCAAGTGAGCAGCCTGACATTCACCCTTTCATGCACTGCAAACTGTCCATTGGAGTAACCGCTGTCCCCTGAAAGGGTTAAAAACCCATGAGGGTATTTTCTGACCTGAGGTTTGAAGTGGATTTTTAATCTCTGGCCTTAGTCTTTGTTTATGAATAAAATCCGTTTTCTTTTGGTAACCCAGTTAAGAATCGAATGTTTTCCACAATTCTTTATTTTTAGAATGTACAAGATGCGGCAGTTGCCTTCATTTTGACACCAATTACAATCATACAGACCAAGGAGCAAAAAAAAAAAAAAATAAATAAATCACGGAATTGCCTTTAAGTGCCACAAGATGGTGCCCAAGTACTACTTTCCTATTAGACAGTGCTATGGCCTGTTGAAAAGACAATTCATTTTCATTTTCTATTTTTATTATTGATGGCTGTGTGTCATGTGCGCTGTGATTTAAAGTTTTCGACTCGGTTGAGCCTTCGCAGCATCTGCGCTACCAAATCAAAATGTTTTACCGCGTCGTAACCCTGGAATATATTCACATTTTATGTCTTCCATTCTTAGGAAATATGGTGAGCAAAGAGGACGGCAAATGCATGGTTGCGTCAGACTCCGATGACTCCCATTCCGACCCGGGCTTTGCGCACAACCTCGACGAGCAGCAGGTGAAGAAGAAAAACAAGGCCTTGCAGGTGCGATTTCAGGATATCTGCGAAGCGCAGAATGATTATCGAGGAAAGCACACCAGATCCATTTCCTGTAAAGTGACCCACCGACAGTACATGACCATGCCCGCCAGACGATCCATCCCAAACGTGACCAGGAGCACCGGCGTGCAGACATCGCCGGACCTGACCAAACGATACAAGACTTTTCCCTTTGAGAGGAAAAAGGGCCACACGTTTAAACACGCCGCCCTGGTGGAAGATTACAGGGGACACAATAATGGCTTTTTGAGCGACATAAAAGCAGTCGGAGAGGACGGGCAACCCATCGGGGTGACTTCCAAGTGCAAGGGTAAGATTGTGGGGCAGACCAAAGCGTTGCTCCATCACACCGACGACAGCAGCGAGACGGAGGATTTGATTTGCGACGCCAACTGTGTGGACGGACCCTCTTGTACGGACTCGCATTTCTCGCAAGAGTCCCGTCTGAGTAACCCTTCGTCCAAAAGTGAACCGGAGCACCAGGACTGCGGCCCAAGGACCAAACACAAAGGATTACACCGAGAGGAAAGCGATGCCGGCGCCTCATCCAAGCGTCAGCTGGCTACCTCGGACTTCGCGAAGGGCCGGGGCCCGGTCGCGTGGAATTCTTTAACCCGAGTGGAGTCTTTAGGGAGCCCCTCCAAGGCTTGCAAAAGAAAAAAGGGAGCGCAGTCGAGCGAGCAGCAGTCACAGACGCTCCCTCACAGCGCCAAATGTTCGGCGCAGTCGGAAGGACCGTGTCGGACGAGGCACACGTCGGCGTCCTCTAAACTGCAGCAGACGCCGGGGACGGGCGCGGGCTTCCCCCCGGGAAATACCGGAGCAGCTCTAGGTGTGGGCGGCGGGCAGAAGATAATTCCCTTATCTGATGACAAGGATATCAAAGCACAGCTGCAGGCGATGGAGACGCTCATCAACTCCAGCCAGGAGACCATCAAGGTCCTGCTCGGAGTTATTCAGGAGTTGGAGAAAGGTGAAGCGCAGCGAGAGGGGTGAGTGTCATTCGATGGATAATCGGATGGATAAATGGCATATTTATTGAAAACCGTTTGTCACTCTGTCTACTACAGAAATTCACCTAAATTCATTGCAGTGCAAACTGTTGCCTGAGATTCATCAAAACAGTCACCTCAGAAGAGGAAGAGAAAATCTGGCAATATGCCGCCTTGATAACAAAGTCCAGTGTTGCCTTGACTTGTGAATGCCCCAACTAAAAACATGCGGCAACGGATTAGCGGCATTTCCATTTATTTCAATGGAGAAAGCTGATTTGGTTTGCTACGAACTGCGTGGCCACAGTTACCTTGATAAAGTAACTTGGTTATTTGAGGGTTTACTTGACTTCAAAAGTAATTTGGTTCAGTTACTCATTACTCAATTGTCATGGGAACTAAGTTACATGACTTAAATAGTTACATTCAACAGATGCCAACAACACAGCTTTTCAAAAAACTGATGGGGAGAACATGCAAACTCCACACAAGCCTGGATTATAACCCTACACCTCTGCACTGTGAGGCGGACGTGCTAACCACCGGTCCGCCTCACAAATAGCAAAGAGTTGAGATCTCCCCCCCACCCGCATCCCCCCCAAAAATCCATCCGGGCCGTGTCTGGTCTTCCAAAACACCAGGAAAGCCAAGAAATTGCTTGAACAGGCTTTTGATCCACTGCACAATACCTACAGTGTGTTTGGTTATGATTAAGGAATCCTACTGAGTCCGGCCTCGTTTCATTCCCTTTAGCGACACGATTCTGCTTGATATTGGCAATTTACGCCAGGCAATGAACAAATATCCCACTCGGCTGAAAGGAATAACAATGACTTTTCCACAGTTGCGTTCGAGGGAGCGGAATATACGCACTCAACTCAATATGCCAGCTGACTCTTTTCCAAACTTGAGTCGGGGGAGGAGGGAGGAACATGTTGGAAGATTATTTGGTTGTTGTCTCACATTCATTGGACGTCGTTCACGTCACTAAGCCAAAGCAGAATATTGGTACGTAACGCGGCGCCCTCGGGGTGGTAGTAAAGTGAGGCTATCCGGCGCGGGTCCCCGTGATCACCTTATTTAGCTGCCATGCATAAATGTACACGCCATAATTTGGTTTGTCACAAAATCATCAGGTTCTATGAAGGGATGTACCGTACCTTTCTTTAAAAAAATTAAATAATATGCTTTAACCCAGCGGTCCCCAACCCCAGGCCACGGACCGGTACCGGTCCATAGGTCATTTGGTCAGGGGCACACAGAAAGAATAAATAACTTACATTACTTCGGTTTTTATTCAATTCGGAATCTGAAAGATGTTTTATTTTGAAAAATGACCGGAATCTCTGTTACATCCGTCTACTGCATGTCACTCTTGACAAAGGTCAAGGTGCGCTTCTCGGTCACGTGATAGGTTACCGCTAAAAATGAAACCTAGGAGCGAGCAAAATGAGTCAAAAAACAAACATCTTTGGTAAGTTTCTTTGGCCTAGCCAGAAAACAGAAGAGAAGCCTATGACTTTCAAGAAAAAGAAGGCTACATTTAATAGACAGTATGCGAGCTGCGCTCGTCCATCCGGGTTATTAGAGAGGAGGCGAGTCTCTTACTTGCCACATGCGCCTCCCCAACTTTACCTTGGAAAAAAAAGTGTTTTGGTTTTGTTGTGGTTGTTTTTAGGCACTCTTCTTAGCCTAGACACACCGTGAAAGGTTGGAGTGGTGTCTCGTCGAAATGACATGTGAGGAAAGGCAACCTTCCAACTCGCCAGCTTACCCGCAAAAATCATGACAAGTGAAGATGAAAATGCAGTTTTATCTTATTACGCCGCGCGTGGCTTATTAGAGGTCAGACGCGCAAGCGCTTTCCTGCCAGAAGGTAGCAGAACTAATGATTCTCTCTCCCAAATGTTACACGATGAAAGCAAGTTTGATGAATCTTCAAGCGATGCAACCTGAGAATGGAGGAGGAATTTCTACCATAAAAGGTTTTGCTGCATTAATCATGGTGGCCGGGGAAATGGAAACAGATTTTGGCAGGACTTCAAAGTGTTTGTCAGTTGTTGTGTTGGAGGAAGGCATGAAATGGAATGCATAAAATTATTTATTTGGATGTTTGGGGGTCGGGTGGGGTGATTGGTTGGAAAATGACAGGTGCACTTCAGGTTCTGAAAGCATTCAACCACATATGTGAATGACAACGCATTGACGCTAAAATCTGATTGGACAAAAATAAATAAATGAATAAATAAATAAATTAACCCACAGATGACGCATGCGATGAAATGAGGTCAAAATAAAATCATTTCCATTTCATGTCAAGTTTAAAATGTAGATTATTTGCTTCTGAGAGCATTTGCTGCCTGCAAGGAAGGCCTTGAAGGCCCGAGCTGCACACCAACCACCACATCATCATAATCAAATCCAAAATGTGTGTTCGCACTTGCTGTGAGGCTTTCGCCACATCACCTCCGCCGGCAGACGCAGAGGTTGGCGGCGGAATACTTTTTGTTAGCGTGTGGACAGTGAAACAGACGAGCGGGCAGGACATCTCCCAGGACAGCTGACGTGGGCAAACAACACAACATTGGAATTCCGCCAGCAGTCAGCTTAGAGAATGACTTTCAGAGGAGAAGCTTTTCTATTTGCACCGCCACCCCCACCCGTATTCCTCTCTCTCTCGCTCGCTCTGTACCACAAGTTAGATTGAGGAGCCGCGCCGTCGGACATATTCCCCAAGAAATTTTAAATTTTAAAGTTACAAAATGCCTCAACAGGACAATATTGCCTCTTGTTACGAAAGAAATTTCAAGATACGAAAGGTAAAAATACACTATGGCTGCTACTCACAGCTCCGAGTTTCCTGAACGCAACATAGTTATAGCTGCTCTGTCATTGGCTATTACCTAGCATCTTCCTAGCATCCCATTGGCTAAAAGGAATCTCTACTTTACGTGTCTACGCGTGTTGACACATAAACAGATGGTGTCTATGCAGCGTCCTCGTCATTCACTCCTCGTGAGAGAAAACATGAACTAAAAAGGGCAAAAAAATGATGTAGACGCAGTTAAAAGTTAAATGAGCATTATTTATTCTTTACTCTATTCTTTGTTTTTTACATTATGCACAACTCTCATGTTAAACATTTCTTCCAGAACTAATTAATTTCATAAGTTGAGGTACAGTACCACTGATTTATACATTTAGGCGGCGAGCTTCGATCACGTGAGGAAAAACCCCTTCAATTACGACGCAGTAGATAACAAGTGGACTTCCAGTATCGCAATCGGTGAGTTTACCGTCGCCTCTTTTGCTGATCGGGCCGGGCCGGGACGGCCTCTGACTTTGAGCGCCGATCAGCAGCTGCACTCGGTCCCTCTCGCGTTCCTCCGTGGAGGTCACCTCTCGTCGAGGTTGGACCCCGCCGCATTTCATCTGTCAGGGCCGAGGGGAGACCGTGACAGAAGGCAATTACGGGCGCTCGCGAGGCACGACCCCCCTCCTCCCCTCCCTGCGACTCCGGCGGGCAGGAGGGGGAGAAAACAGACAAGTTCACAAAGCATAACACTCTTGTTTTCGGTGGCTTAATGCGGCGCAGTACAACTGTCAGGAGGATTGTCAAATGCTCTTGCACGCGACTGCAAGCGGATCCTCGGGGGTGACGTTACCCCGCAGAGGAGCGAGAATTTATCAGGCCGATTATCTCGCATGTCCGGCAAATTGAGTTGAATAACAGCTCGAAACGGGTGCCCAGTCATGTGCCGAATGTGCTGAATCCGTCTATTGAAGTGAAGTTCGGTTTTATTTTGGTAACAAGCTTGTGTCCGGGGTAAATGCGAGGCCGGGGGAATGTCACGCCGCTTTCTCTTCATCCGGGGCTCATCTGTCATCGTGCACCACAGAATAATTTGAACGTTCCGTTTTCAATCCATCCATCCATCCATCCATTTTCCGAACCGCTTGATCCTCACGGCGATGGAAATAGAGCTTTTCTCTTAAAACGGTCGGTTTTAGGAAGTTTGGGAACAATCGTTAGCAAAACGACGTTGGCGTGGACCACGATCAGTCTCGCGATACCAGTGACTTGCTTTTTGTGAGAAGTTTTATAAATGTCAGGTTTTGGGGGGTTTCCCCCTTTTTGAGCATTTTCATTTTTTTTTTATATCGTCCACAAAAATGGTCTTTCGCAGTTTTAGTTTCAGATATTTTCGTTCATGAGAACAACCTTGGATGGAGCCCATGTTCTATTAGTGGGATGTGGATCACATTTTGAAAAGATAGCAAAAGAGGAAGACTAATAAATTAATCTGCCACTTTTTCTTTTTTTTAAATTTAGTTTTGGACTGCCAATCAAAAAATGAAAAAAAAACCCCGAATGATACAAACTCTCCTTTCCACGTGACTTGTATTGCACTGAATTACATCCTCATGTGCCGCCAGGGATGTAAAGGCCACTCATTATCAAACAATGTTACGGAGCACCACAGGTAATTTCATCATGTAAAGTCTCCACACTTGATGAAGAAATCCGAGCTCCCTCTGATAGGAATAAACAGCTGAGATTATCAAAACAACCTGAACAAATTTGGCTGGTGGCCCGCAGCTATTAATGCTGTTTTTTTTTCCATTTCTCTTCTTCTGCAGGCTCACCTACCGAACAGGACAAGACACGGCGAACTGTGACACTTGTCGAAACAGCGCATGCATCATTTACAGGTGGGTAGCTACACTGCAGGTGCGTGTCATTAATTCTGCATTTAGTTCTGTTTTTGCACGCTGATGGTTCGGCTCGGTAAAAGCGAAGGATCCTCGCAGCCAAAGTTGACGCAGAGACACCAATAGTTTAGAGGAGAATCAATATTTAAATGAAATAGAAGCAACATACCAGGGACTGTAACTACAATGGTCGGTTACGACACACAACGTCATCATGCAGAAATGTCGGAATGAGCTGCACAATGTAATGGGAATAAGGGAACTCGGGTTTCCATTTCAGTGTTTTATTATTGCAATATTGCTGTGATTGTTATATCGCTATTGTTCTGCCGGTGACTGTAGGACACTGACACAGATAGATGAACACTAGCCATGGTAACCAACATTGGCATTCTGAAGAATTTCACCCAAGGGTCGCATCAGGTTGAACAAATGGGGTCCAAGGACTGATCCTTGAGGGACTCCACATGTCATGTCTATTCAATGGTAAATACATCATAATTTTTGTGCTCCGTGCTGTTACAACATTCCTCAAAGCGATTGTTCTTTATGGATTGCGGTACGTTTACTAACTGCGATGCCCTTGCGATGTGTGAAAGGAGAGCCTCAATCGCCAATGTACTTTCATGCAGATGCTGTACCTCTTAAAAGCAGATGCATGTAAACACAGACTCCAATTGCGTATATTTTCTCTGCATGTTATGCCAATTTTTTTTTCCTAACTCTGAAATGAATGGGGGGGTTAAACATGGTCTCCATATTACAATATTTCCTATATTGCAGATGGGATGCACTGCTGCTATGCTGTGCTTGGACGTCAGCGTTCTCTGGAAAAAAATCCTTTCAAACGAAATCAGAAAAATGTGTGGGAAGGGAGGTCCTGACTCAAGGCACGGGTTTTTATTTCATTTAAAATTTACACACACACAAAACAAACCCAACAAAAAAACATCTTAACTATTTGGGCTTTGTGTTAAATGACTGGACACATTCTGTACCTGTGAAAAGATATTTTAATCGAGGAACACCCCCGCCCCCACACTCGCCCGCCCTCCCCAAATTGCTTTCTCTCTCCCTCTCGACAAATGCAGCATTTCTCGCTGACCTAGATTGGGGTTTATTTGGAACACAAAAGAGAGAGGAAAAAAAAAAATCACAGCTCAACTACAGAGATGAATATTTCGTATTTCATATCACATTCAGGAGAGCCTTTGACATACTGTAGAACGGAGGATTTAATTAACAGGGACCGAGAGGCACCCATACGTTTATTGTTGCGGTTGGAGTTGGACATTTTGAAAATATAATGAAAGGTGCTTTGATAATTTGAGATGGCTCGCAAAATACGAGAAACAACCGTATGCAGTATGAGGCATTCGGATAAGGGAAAAAAAGGCCTCTTCAAATGCGAGACATCGGCGACAATGCAAAGCATCCCCGTTTTTACATCACGACTTTTTGGACTGCAAGTGGTGCAGTCTCATTTGTAAGAAAAATATACTCGGGCAGTGATTCTTAAAAGTCCTCTGCGGCCTTCCTCGAGTATTATGCAAATGAGTCACTGAATTAAATGTTCCAACCGCGCATCGGAACTTTTTCATCCGTCTCACTACATTTGTTAAGTGGAGTTCAGTTATATTTAACTTTTAAGTACAAGACATCTGCGGTTCATCTTTTGAAACTGTTTATTCAGGTATTAAGCGTGAAATTTTATGTTGGCGTACAATTATTTTGAAATTTTAATGAATGAATCCTCTGGCTTGCTTTTTGATGAACATTTCGGTCGACTAGACTATGGCGCATTATTTTTGGTGGTCATTATGGTGATGGTTAGAAAGTGTTTTTGAGGTGACAACACCTATATTCGGGTAAGTGTTATTGTTAGGATACGGCTGAATGTACAATATTTGAATGTCCCTTTCGGGAAATTTGTCTTAGCCAACTGTGTTCTATTTTTTATTTATTTGGGGGGTGACAGTCACAATCTCGTATACTGTAAATCAAACCCATTTCGGCCCAGATAAAAAAGACAATCTGGAAAAAAAACAGCAATATTACAGTAGTCTAAAATGTATATTCAACGAAGTCCCATTTAGAAATGATGAGATTGTAATATTTTCAACAGCCAGCAATGGAACCCCCAAAAAGCAGATAATGTTGTTGGGGGGGGGGTGGCAAAGATGACGTTTTAATTTTAATGTCGTGTTTTGTAGCTCTCACACTTTTTGTTGATTCTTCTGGCGACGACCTTCGACGCAAAACCAGACACTGAAACAACTACCAAAATGTACAAAGCTAATGTTTGCTAGCGCCTCGTCTTTCCTGCTCAGGGTTGTCACTGAAAAATGCGGCAACGGCTGCTGTCAGACCAAATGCATTTGGCATCCGCAAGACTCTTTGTAAAACATCAATAAGAGTACATACGAGCCTTTTGGGTGCTTTCACGTCTTCATTCGACCGCGCCACTGTGAGCGCTTTACAGGAGCACCGGGGAATGAGTAGAATCTCAGAGTGCAAACTCCGAAGCAACTTAATTGAGCGAGGGAACAAATGGCGCCCACTGCCACTAAACCACAAGATGTCCAGTGGCGATTAAAAACAATGAAGATGCGCTGCATTAGCCAAATGCTAATCAAGTGGGAGATCATCATTTCATATGCGGCGTGTATCATTAAATAGTTTCCTATTTCAGCTGGTCCAACTGTTTGTTTTTTTTTAGGGGGGGGGTGTTAAGAGTCATTGAACAGAGCCGGCAAGTCGGACCATCTGCCACCACTCTCTCCATCTCTGCCAAAACATGATGAGACACTTTGAAATCTCCAAACAGTTTAGCACTCTTCAGCGCAAACCTTTCAAGGCTGACTGATGCTGATGGTGCCCATTGAAGCAAAGGGTCGCTTTTCATCTTTTCCCTTGATTCAACTTTTAAGTACAATCCTGGATGCCCGGTATTCTAAAAGCTCAGTAGAACTACTGTCGCCGCTTTTTACACCCTTTGCCGTTTTGTATAATAAGCACCGGAGCGGAATGGAGGGACGACTATGCAATTTTCCGCTTTAGCTGGTCGGATCACAGCCATAGTAAAGGTTGGGCGGCAACATTAGCCACTTGCGCATTAACCGCTACGACCGAGACTTTTTACTTGCCCGCCGTCTGTATGTCAGGCAAACTGGAATTCATGATATAAAAAAAAACGTTTATCCCCACAAAGGGTTAAACCAATTAGTCGACAAAGTCGACTCACCCGTCCGTCCTCTGCAATCGTCGGGCTACGGCCGACAATACTTTGTATGTCTGCGCAGGTCCGAGAGTACAAAAATAAGCGGGCTGCGTAAAAATGTAGCGATTAGCCTTGCTAGTTAGCTAATCTGATCGTAACTTCCTCGTAATGTGGAACACAAAGTGAAAACGTTTCCGCTCACGGTGTTTATGTCTTCCGTTCCCAGCCATGTTAGTGGTAGCAGTGCACCCCCCTTGCAACCTTTATGAGGATAAAGCGGATCAGAAAATGGATGCCTGGATGTTTCTAATGGCATTTCCAGTGGGTTCTTGGAAAAATTCACCCCTTCAAAAGGGGTCCCTGGACTCACAAAGTTTAAGAAGCACTGCCGTAAGGTGCCAATGTGGAATGAGCCTATTGAAGTGGACCAGCACATTTCTCGCCTTCTGGGGTCGATTCATAGGCAAAACACGGCCAACGTGTTGGGGGAATACAAAGCTGACTTACTGTTCTAGCCCCCTTTGTGTTGAAAGCAATTATCACGGTCTCGCTGACAGCACATCGATCTAATTACAGTACCTCATCCCCCTGGGTCGCGACGCCCGCGTGGACACATACTGTACTTGGGACAGAGCAATGTCCCGCTTTGGCGCCTTCTTTTTGAAAGGCACGGAAGAATGAAATCCCTGCTCTATTGTTACACCTCCGACTTCAACGGGAATGCGCCGTGAAAGTCGCTCGTGTGCGAGGGAATGTCAGAAAGGCAGAACAGAGGTGTGACGTTTGACAAGGCGACACTTACTTCTCCTACCTTGTTCTGTTGAAAGCAATTTTTTTTTCTTTTATACGTTACACCAGACTGGTGTTGCCATGTATAAAATTGTCAGATGACAGGACGACACTGATAGCGTGGTACGCAGCCCCTGTTCATAGGCGTGAATGTGAATGGTTGCCTTTTTTTTGTTTCAAATCTTCTCAAAGTGTCTTTATGTCCAGGTAGCACAGGAGTGGGCAAACTTTTTGGCTCGGGGGCCACATTGATTTCTAAATTTGACAGGTGGGCCGTGTCAGGACAAGATACGGTACATATAAAAAAAATGTATATGTTGACAGTCCATACCAAACATCAACAGAACAAAAGCATGAAAGTATTCCCATACCTTTTCTTAAATTATTTTTTGAATGAGAACAGTGAAACAACTATGGTATATGTCCTGTATGAAGGTTCAAGTATGTGAGCAACATACATGTGACAACACAAGCAACAAAGTGCAACAATATATTGGCCAAAAACTGCAGCAAGCAGTACAGGTATATGACAAAATATAACAAAGTTAGGACTATTTGCTACAAAATGAGACGTGTAAGAGACCTGGTGGCTTTTCTTTCGACTCACTCATTGTCTCTGACTTGACCTCCCCTCGATCACCACACATGACAGCGTTGCTCAGCTGATGTCGCGCAGCGAACTTTTGAAGCCAGACACGGGACGCTTCGAAGTCTTCTATGCTCATAGTTAGCGCTCTGGGGCTCGCTTCCTCTCTTTTTAGCGGCCTAGTTTGCGGAAAGTTTTTAGCACGATAGCAGTCAAACCATTCCAGGAAACGTTTATTTACTCGACTGTCCGTCGAGCCGCAAGCAATTCACTCTGGGCATGGAAATAGCCAGAATCGGACTGAGCACAAATGACTTTCTCGTTTTTCAAAGTCTTGTAGATTTGAGTCTTTCAGACTCCAAGCGTCTCCTGAATGTTTCGTATTTTGTAACCCGCTTCGTTTAATCAGATACACTTCACTTTCTCTTCCGTGGCCATTACTGTACCTTTTCATTGATCATGCCATGATCGACAGGACGTGAAAATGTTCGCAATTGCAGTAAAACTCACTGCAACAAAGAGTCACTTGCATGTCGCTGTTTTGGATCCAATGATAGAAAATGGCGGCGCGGACACACTTATTCCGTCGTATCGAGCGGGAGTTGCTTGAGTTGGCGCTACTGCTGGCTTCCCTATTGTCTCCCCCTCCCTCCCTGTGCTCTGCAACTTCAAGTAACTGCGCCACCTGGCGTTGAAATGCCTGTCATTACAAGTCCAAATGAAATGAATGCAATCATTTATATCGAACCTTAATTGTGTTGTGTAGCAACCTTCGGCGGGCCAGATTAAAAAGCCCAACGGGCGGATCCGGCCCGCGGGCCGTAGTTTGCCCACCTCTGAGGTAGCATAAGGTGAAGCTCCAGCAAAAGATGACGGACAAAATAAGGACTGAGTCTGTACCGTACAAGTAAAGGGTAAAGTGTAACTCGAATCGATGAAAGAAACCAAATCTAAAGTACACGAGCTTAGAAACAGCAACGGGACCAAGAACAGGAAGCTCTACTTATGTGAGCAACCGCCAAGAAGGGGAAGAAAACGCCAGCATACAAATGATATCAAGCAAAGTAGCACACAATGAGCCAAAACAGGACATCGGGGAATGCTGGCGAGTTGGCAATGGTCCGGCGTCTCTCTCCTGTTTCTCTTCCACTTAAAAATCTGGCTGACCACACTACCAGGCAATTGGAATTAAAAAAAACTAAAGTGCCACAAATTTGAAATGTAAAAACCAGGGACCAGTACTTTGTCTTTTGCCCACAGTCCACTGTGACTTCTATGACTCATTCACTCCCAAAGACGTTTTTAAACGTCTTTTCAGACTTGGTCCAGAATTGGCTGGTACTGAATGAGTTCAGGATAAGTGGTAGAGAATGGGTGGATTGGATGCTATGTTGCGCAACGTCCTGCTTTTCCACGTTCCGTTTGGAAGGCAAAAAAAAAAAAAAAAAAATCGCATAAATATTGTAAACGCAGGATCTTCCGTTAAAACACCGACACGGACTTGCAAGCTAAGCGGCTGACCGGGTGGCAGGCGGTGAAGACAAAGTGTAACTGACGTACATTTGAAACAGTCGGCGGTGGCCAGGCGGGGATGGGGATCACGAGGAGAAATCAATTATTGCTCAAAGTCGGCTCGGCAGGCATGTCGCAGCCATACTATAGATTAGAATCCCCCGAGATGTATCCCTTTAATTTCAGAGCACTACAACTTCTGGAGTGTGCGTCCGATAACATCAGGAATCCGGCAGCTGCCGAGCTGAGGTGCTCAATCAGAGTCACTGCTTCCTATCCAGACCTCAGCTCTCGCCTGCCTGACACCGCGCCCCCACGCCCCCCGCACCCCATCCTCCCGAATGCCGCCGACTCTCATAAATCACCGCAACAAATGGGGTGCATATTTGGCAAAACAAAAGACAGGGAGAAAAAGGCTCAACATGTGGATGATGAATCAGGGAAATAACCGTGCGCTGTAATTTTTACATCGAACCGGGAGAGAAATGAAAGAAAAGGTCATTTGGTAGACATTTTTCACTTTCCTGGCCTGATATTGAGACACTTCTGTTATTTGTCTGCTGCTTCTGTCAATACAGTGGAGGAGAGCAGAAACTCGTTTTTGCCGCACGGCATTTTCTTTTTCGATTGGAGTTGTGGAGACTCGAAGCGTCCGGTGTTCTTCATGTTCACGTTACTAAATGCAGGTTATGCAACAGTTAGTTCAAAACAAGCAGTCTGATTGGATAAGAATCTTTCAACATACTGTAATTGTGAAAACGGGAGCGAGCATTCGGCCATCATGCTAACGCCACGCTAACAAGCGCACGGTCGTCATGTCAGTTGGCTACATTTTTCGTTTCCGGGTTACTTCATGTAACTTGTGCTCGTTTAGGGGTGCCCACTAACCAACTTGTTGTGTGGATGTGAAACAGTAAAACAAACTTGATCTGCTTCATTTTATCGCCACTGTTGGCTTTGGCTAGTTAGCATTTGCACTAATGAACAGACTAAAAATAATTTTACTCAAAATAAGAAAAACAGATCATTTTACAGTAATCTCTTATTTTTTTTTAATGAGACTATGTCTTCCCGACTGAAAAACAATAACATAATGAATAGGAAAGTAGTAATTGGTATTTTTGTTTCACAAGTTGTGAAGCCGCCACATGCACACCAGCGTCCTCACACTTCATGTAAATTTGTTGGTGTGTGTGTCTTGACAAGTAATTTATTAAGACTGATGTAAGATGAGTTTAAAATGTTATTAAAGTATCTTAAGATTATCGGATACTTAAATTTAAAACAATGCATATACGTACTGTACTTTCTAGGCCATTCGAATAATTATTTGGGGATCTTCGCCATTCTTTCGCGAAGAATGCTGTCCTACGTGCACGCCGCTGTAGGTTTCTGTGCATGTTGTACATTGAGAGCACCATCACGTTAGCGAGGGGAAGGCGTTATGGCCCACTTATTCTTAAAGCACATTTACGGCAGCGCTGTAAGAGCGCCGTTGCACTTTATGAGTGGCCTGCCACTGGGTCCGCCACAACATGCTTGATTACATCATTACAGGGATCGTCTGCAATCACGCTGTTGAACTATTTACAAAAACAAGCAAGCAAGCAAAAAAAAAAAAAACCAAACAAAGCAGCATTTGCATAAAAGTAGAGTTTTCAATTGGGAACAGACAATAAGGTTGAAAAACATTCAAGTGATATGAAATGCAGCCGCGGTGTAGTGTGATGAGAGTGAGGAGCTCATTAGCTCCGGTGTCCCACGCTGAGGCGGTGGAGCAGAGGCTGTTCTAGCGAACAATTGTTAAGATTTGTGCATTCTGTTTTGTTCTCATTAATGAGATTGGCTTTTGCCTGTGTGTTTGTGAAGCGCAGAGCATGTAATAGACGCCGTCGGCTTGCGATTTACATGACAAAGGCAGATTTTCTGTATAGCATTTACATAACCTGTGGGGAATTTTAGTTTTGTTTGTTTGTTTGTTTGTTTGCTTTCTTTTTACGCTTCAAACTGTCATGAGAGGAAACAGTGTCAACTCTGGCGATTGAATCCTCGGCATACTACGACACTGTTGGGCCTCAACCAAGGACTTTTCAAGTGTGAAATGACCAAAGGGAAAGTCATTGGTGGACATATGACTTTACGATGAATGTCACGGAAGCAACAAAAAAGACATATTTTGATTTTTTTTTAAAAACACAATAATGAAAAGTGTTTAATGCAATACAGTTCGCCGCCTATATACACAAATGATGAATCTCCCGTTTTGAGCGCCCTAGAAAAGCTCCTTGTGTCTCCAGCTGCTGTGTGAAAGTGCTCTTCTTGTAGTTAGTGGCTACATTTGCCCAAACACCTGCCCCCTCCCCCTTAAACCACCTGCCATAAACAGCGTCTTCTGCCCGGGCATTTGTCCATGGTATCCACTAACTGCCGTGATCAGCCAAGTAATTAATTGCTTAATAATTACTGGGGCTATTTGGTGGTGCTCCATACTGACGTGTTGCCTGTTCACACAGTGATAGGAAAAGACATTGTACATAAAGAAAAAAAAAAAAGGAAGCAAGACTGATGGTCCAGCTGTCGTGCTGCTGTTAACTCTTTCAATGCCAGCCGTTAAAAAAAAAAGAGAGAATTTGCCAGTTTAGAGCATTCTGACTGATATTTCAAGGCTCACAGAAAATGTATTTATGCAAACGCAGAAAGTACAAAATGAAATGTCAACATCTGAACAGTCCTCGAAAATATCAAAAGCATCAATGATGACAAAATAATGTGTTTACAAATAATCACTAGTTGACCAAGTTTATATTTGACTAACTTGACAAACTATTTGCACGCTATTTAGTAGTAGTAGTAGTAGTAGTAGTATTAAGTAGTGTGTGTGTATATTTTGTTCCATTCATGTGTGTATGTATGTACATTACGTCATTGCTTCCTACTTCTAAATTAAACAATGTCGGTCATCCTTTCTGTTTTGTGACACACTTTCTACTAGATTTAACTTGACAAACACTTTGATCGATCACAAGCTGCTTGTAACGGTCGAATTTCCAGAAATGTTCACCAGCGCCCATATTGTTTTGATATGCGATGATCTCATCCTAACTCGACCCATTGCTGCCATCTGCTGGCCATTGTTATTGGGGTTTTTTTGCGTTTTTTTTTTTTCTTTACATCAACATCTGAATGACAAAACCAGAGGTGCCCATTCCCAAATAAAAAATCGCAAAGTGCAGTCCAACTGTGTGCGTAGGTGGACAGGTGCAATTCAAAAAATGGGCGTTTGCACCGTCGTGGGAGTGAACACAGCCGACTTAATCCCTGGCAGATCAAAGTAGCAGCCCGTATAATCTTTTAAATTCAGAACATGTGAGGTGTGCGGTCGACATAACAGAAGCGCAACGGACTCGCTGACATCACCACGGAACACTCACATGAAAAGTGGTGTTCAGAACATTTGGAAAGATCATTCTCCTTTTTTCCCCGCAAGTTAATGAATACATTAATTTCCCCAATTGGTCATATACTAAAGTATTCACAGCGCATAGCTTCAGCGCTAGTAGCTGGCTAACATGCTGAGCTAAACGTGTATCCTCATTGCTGATAAATTAAACATCATTGATAATTATCATAAACATCTTGATGATCTCGGGGGTTCATCAGATACTAAGAGCTGTAGGAAGTTCCAGTCTACCAAAGTACTACCCAGCGATCCGTTATGATTTTATTAGCCTTCTGTTCTGAACTGACACTTATCGGCAAGCTGAGACGAGTCCGCGGGATTCATTATGTCACTGCGATTGTTGCGTATCCGTCAGCGGGCTAATTGCGCTGCCCATCAGAGTAGTTAGCCCATCAGGCCCCGGGGGTAAAGCTCAAGCGAGTAGCTGCCTGCCAACAAGGTCAACCTCGATGTCACCTCTTTTGGCTGCCTCTTATTTAATCCAGTTAGCCTTTTTAATGTTGTGTTCAGGGTTGTCAAAGAATGCGCATGGCCCCTAAAAATCCCAAGGTTTACGCTGAAGGCAGTCATGTTAGCGGTCCAATTGCCCGACGTTCTTGATTTCATATTCCTGCTATGGCCGTCTTGGAATATAGTGCATGGTCATGGAGTGAATACATTAACACAACACAGCAGATCAATAGCAATACGGCAAAAGAAAATGCGGTCTAATGATGGATTTATTCCACGCTGGAATACGCGCAGTTAATCATGGCATGCTTGGCCTCTGCCCGCTTGCATTTGGTTGGAATTAAGATGCACACTTCTCTCGGGCCGGGCAGATTTAATCGGTCAGAGAGTTCAAGTCGGGTGCTGCTACAAAAATGTCACACAATGACCAGCCCGGGATTAGAGTGACGGATGTGGACGGTCCTAGGTCGGGTGAAGCCACCCGCACGCACGCAAAAACCCGTGAAAGCTCTTTTTAAAAATGGAAAGATAATCTAGTCGGGTGGGGAAGCCCTCTGACTGCATGCGTGTGAAATGCCGACTGGAGCAATTTCAAGGATTGTGTGTCACAAGAGATATGCGCTTCCCTCCCAGCTTCCATCTGGATCAGTGACTTATTAACATAAAGAACAAGCCAGGAAACACAAAGTGATGCGTGTGACAGCCGCACAAAAGACAAGTCGGCAAGTCGTCAAAGTTTGGAAATGCTGGAAGACGAGACACATTTTCTGACATCCTATTAACCCTTTGATGCGCAACATGGGTCAAAAGTGACCCGGCTGAGTTTTTATTTTTAATGACTTCGCAGTAAATTAATTTCAGCATTCAGCATTCAAGGTATTCCTCAATTAACATGTTTTTGACCATCAGACACAATTGTTTTATTTTTTCCTTTCTTACTTTTTAAACAAATAACATTTTTATATCACTACCCTTCTAATGCGCAACATGGGTCTAAAATGACCCATATGTTATTTCATGCATTGCTGAATTTTTTTATGATAGAACTATAATGTACTCTTCCAAATATGCAGCAAATATTGTGTTTTTGATTACCACTGATCATTATTTCCACTTTTCCTTTCTTATGGTGTGAATAAGCACAGCTTTTGTATTTCTACCTCAAGTTGGCACACATGGGCCAGAAAGACCCACATTGATTTACTAGCTATTGCCTTTGGAGAGAAAAGACATTTCACAGCTCTGCACAAGTCTCTTTGCCCATCTCTAATTGATGTAAGTATTGTTTTTCAATTGCTCTAGCGTTGCCTCAAAAGATATTTGATGACAATTGTGAATTGCACATAATAGTTGATTCGGTTTAGTCTACTTTGAACGTGAGTAGATTCCTTGTTAGAAAGTTACAGGTAATTATGATTAGCGAGCTCAGTCGCTGTAGTGGTGTTTGCTAGTAGTGGTGGGGGATGCTGGCATATTTTTTTTCATTGGGGGTTAGCTAAGTCACCCAAATAAATCTGTACGTGTATGCATATTGATGTGGATCAGAAAACATGCTTTTGCTTTTCTTTATCTAGAGCAGGGGTGTCAAAGTCAAATGGACGGAGGGCCAAATAAAAAATTTTGCTCCAAGCCGAGGGCCGGACTGATCGAATGTTCATTGAAAAATGTTAAACCTACCGCATGCAGTTTATTGAACCGAATTGAATCTACTGAAAACCTAACGACTTCATTTCAATATGATCAAATAAATAAAGCAACATTTTCTTATGGCTGTCAGTAAACTTTAATTTTCGACAGGCACAAAAGACAAAGTTTCTTTGGATAAAAATACCCATCAACATTGAATGAAAAGAAGCACCAGCCCATATTTTCTCTTTTAGCAAAATTGGGCTACATTTACAGAAACCCCCCCAAATAATAACAATTTTCGATCATTCACTCCTCAAATAAATCATGCTCCGTAGTTGTGCCATGCATAGGACGTAAAGCCAAAAACTCCTCTGTCACGCTTAGGCTTCAGTCCACTCCGCGAATGAAGATTGACAGCTGGGCAACGTCAGAAATGTCGGCGCTCTCATCCACAGCCAAGGAGTATGCAATGAAATGTTTTCCCCTTTTCACAAGATGCTCTTTCGATTAATGGACAACTGCTCTACTCGCTCGGCAATGGTGTTTCTGCTCATGCTCACGTTTAAAAAGAGTTGCTTTTTCAGGGCAAACTTCGTCACAAACTTTAAGATACTTCTAGTTGCCCTGCAATTGGCTGGCAACCGATTCAGCGTGTCCCCGCCTACAGTTGGGATAGGCTCCAGCAGCCCCGCTTTGTGATTTGGCTTTTTTGAACAGAGCCTGTTGAGATTTGAGGCTTCGTTTTAATTCCTCAACCTTCTGTAGCCTTTGTTCGATGTCCATATTATTGTTTTTGTCCGCGCGTTTCGTTTCATGCTGTCGTCTCAGATTATACTCTTTCAATACGGCCACACTTTCTCCACACAGAAGACACACAGGTCTTCCAGCTACGTCCGTGAACATGTACTCTGACTCCCACCTTGTTTGAAACCCCCGGTTATAGGTGTCCATTATAGGTTGCCATTTTTGATGGATATCTGCAAGCTAACGTCACTGTTATCCGAACGACTGCTGCACTAGTAAATATTGAAATAAAGCGCCCGACTGCTTGGCGCGGCCCCGTTGCATTGTGGGAAATGTAGTATTGGTGCGTGTAAAAGATCTGTGGGCTCTCGGCTTGCAGCCGTCCGCGGGCCGGTTCTAATAATAAATCAACATCATCCCACGGGCCACTGAAAACCTTCTCGCGGGCCGGATCTGGCCTGCGGGCCGGCACTTTGACATATGTGATCTAGAGTATTGCTGTTCGCAGATTTACTGTTGAGGTTGTAGCAATGCTGCAGCAAGAACCGGATGAGGAAGATTAGGAGACCATTTTTTTTCTGATTCAGAGTCTGACATTTCTGATGATGATGAACCCAGAATATTTGCTATAGAGTCAAGCCGGAATTGTGGGTGTGTCTAGAAATCCAGCTTTCCTGCATGAAGAAGACGCCTCTCATGACACAGAAGATTCCTCTAATCAATCTTCTGGAGAGGAAACTCAGACTCAGTCCAATAGACTGAGTAAAAATGAATCTTACTGGAATGAGAATCCGTCCACTCATGGCAGAACAAGAAGCCACAAACATCCTGAGGAGTTGTCTGGACCTCCTCTTGGAACATCAGCTCTTTCACCAAAAGATGCCTGGATGTTCGTGAGTGACAACATCATTGAGGAGGTTCCAACGTAGAGGGACAAAGAACCGAAACACTGACAAAGAAGAATTCATGGCCTTTGTCGCTTTGACCCTCATTGCAGGGCCTGATGCATGCCCAGCAAGCCTGCAAAATATGGGATGAAAATCTTCTGGATGTGTGATGCAAGGTTACCTTATGGAATAGAAGGACCTGTCTTTCACATTCAAAACTGAGCTCAAAACCCACCTATTCAGACTTGCATATTCAACTTAAATCTATTCTTTTATTTATAATTTTATCTGTGGTTTTATTGTTTGCTCTTGGTTGTAAAGTGTCCTTGAGTGCTGTGAAAGGTGCTTACAAATAAAATGTATTATTATTATTATTATTATTATTATTATTATTATTATTATTATTATTATTATTATTATTATTATTAGTGTCTTGACAGGGAGACAGCCAAGACAGTGAGGATCAAGCGGTTCGGAAGATGAATGTCACACAACAATTATGTGTCACTAGCTGTGTGCTCTGTTCTCAAAGCTGGTTGATAAAATGACAAATAAAAACATTGCAAATATTAAAGACACATGTTTGGACTCCTTCACAATGAATGAATCAATGAAAAATACTTCTAGTGCCTTATAGTGTATTGGATAATAATGAAGTGGTGATTTAACATCAGGTAAAAGGCAATAGTTTGTGCCTCTCGGACTATTGTCTCTTGTCTTGTGTTTTTGGCTAATGCCAAAAATGGTGCCTAGCAAAAAGTGATCAGGTCCACGAACTAGCTAATGCTACATTGCTTCCGAATGTTTTTAATGTCAACTCCTATTGTCTTTTCTCTGCTGTATGGGTTAGTAGAGCCAAGAAAACGGCATAGCGAGTGGCCACAAATTCTACAAGCGACCACATCAACAATGCTAACTAGCTATAGCTCACTCACTTCCTCTAAGTGTGTTCATGCTGTCTCCCTGTCTTTTATCTGCTGTATTGTGCACTAGAGCCAAGGAAGTGGCAGAGCCAGTGGGTCTTAGGCCACAAATTCTATCTAACAACAGGGGAACACGCCAGAAACACTAACGAGCAAATAGTTTCTGCCCAAGGCCCACTGTAGTCGAGCTAAGGAATCAGCATAGTCACCATTTATTATGCCATGAATTCTGCCTAACAACAGGTGAGCGACAAACTTAAATTAGCTAATAGCGGCCACCGATGTTCTCTTTTGACACTCGAATGGGTATAGAGCAATGCAGTAGCAGCAGGCTAGCAATTCGGTTTTGTAAAAATTACGAATAAATGATCAAGCATTTCAGGTTCCACTGACTGGATTAATGTACTTTCATTTTATGATTTTTATGACAATATTTTTTTTTTTTTAAATCAAAATCTTGTAGGGTATGTTTGGCGACGCAGCTCCAAACACAACAAGCTTTTGTCATCATTTCAATTCCGGTCAGCGTTAGACAATCACTCTTCTGGCATCCAGAAATATGGTGCCATTGTCACGTTCTCATTTTTGTGACAGTGAGAATGTAACCAGTCAGAGCGCGTGCTAGAAAGACTTGGTCTAATCCCTTTCGCGCTCTGCTTTCGTTGCAGTGTGGAGTTGGACTTTAAGCTGCAGGAGGACAAGCTGCAGCCGCTGATGAAGAGACTTTGCCCCCAGGACAGCCAACAATGTCCCGCCCTGCCTTATTCCAACGAAGTCTTCACATCCACTCCCAAACGCAAGTCCAAGTCTGACTCTAAGAAGCACGCCCGCTGGAAACTGTGGTTCCTTTGAATGGAACATGAATGCTTTGGAAACGGCCTTTTATCAGGCGCCCTAATATCCCGTGCTCGTCTCAAAACGGATACACGAATATTCCGGAGGAGGAATCAAGCCAAGAGGATGGATAAGAGTACAGTAGAGAACCGTTCATTTTTGCGGGGTTCTGAGCTGAGACTGCACGTCAAGTCAGCGGGGAGAAAACAAAACACACACAAAAATAAATATATCTTTCAAACTATGCCAAACCTTTTTCTGGCTCGTTAGCTGCGGAGGACGGATGTACACCTGCAAATCGAGGTGAGCCTCGCAATACATTGTTTGCACAAATATTCCTTTGCTGTGGTTAAATGGTAGACGTTGGTCAAACTTGTTTGGATTGAAAATTCAATTCTTCCATCCAAAATTCTATTTCAATATGCGTCCGAGTCCAATTTTTCTTTTCCTTTGCACCTCATAGCTGTCATACAAGTGGAAACACTTTTTTTTTTAAAGGGCATTCGATATCACTTTTTTTCAGACCGATACCGAGTACCGATATCACTTCGAAGGATCTGGCAGCCCACCGGGAATTTTCACGATGCTACAGAGGGGCTACTCCGGGCCTGGTAGTGCCACATAAAAGCCAAACACACTTGTCGCCACCTCGCTTAGTCCGTCCCAAAGATTCATTTCAGTGATCCACCTCAAAAAGTGAAACTTGTACATTTTACAGATGGATCATAACACACAGGGAGGCTAATTTCGATATCGAGACTCATTTTGATTGTTTCTTATTTAATATTCTTCCTTTTTAAGGCGACGGGTATTCAGTCGCCGTGAAGGAGACTCATCAAAATACTGTATTTTATGAAATAAATAGAACCTGCGCACTTTGAATTCACGCTCTGACGCCAAACGTGTTTTCTTCTTTTTCGCCTTGACAGCAGACCGCTTGGCAACAAGAGGAGGCGCCACGTGAAGTGGGGTGGGGGGGGGGCCTTTGATTGGTGAGGGTGTAAACGTTGAATGGACAGCACCTCCGGCAAAGCACAACAATTGACTATTTACGAGGAACACGTGTCAAGGACTGACGTTCAGCACGGTGCTCCCCCGCTCGGCCGAGGGCTCGCTCCCGCCGCTTTTTCGTCTTCTGTCACTCCTTTGAATTCAGCTCTCCGTGCAAACAACCAACCGACATCGCCTTAGACAAGACATCACGTTTATCCCCCCCCCCACCCCCCCACACCACCGCCACCACCACCACCTTAATGGATGGTACACGGTGTTTGGAATGTATGAATGTTGTTTTTTTTTTGGGGGGGGGGGGGGTTTGCGCACTGGCTGTGTTTACTGCACCGTAAAGTATCTTCTGCAGGCTCGACTGAGCAGCGACATGATGGAGAAAGGTGCTTGAATTTTGTAGTTTTATGCCTCAGATGTAGGCAGGTGGAGTTGAGGTGATCAAGTCAGGGTTATAAAAATAGTCGCGCATGAACCAGCCGGGGAAAAAAAGAAAAAAAACACCCTGCAGAAAATACACCAAGTAAATACAGCCACAGCCAATATTTTCAATTATAATTAACGTATTTATAGCAAAGATAATGACATTTTGGCAGAGGAAAAAAAGGCATGAGTGAGTCTCTCCTTCATTTTTAAAAAACGGTATTTTCTGGATGAGCTCACGTTTTTAACAACACATGCATACATACTGTATTTGTATTTATTTGGGATGATGTGATGCTTTGGAAGTCCCGGTGGGAAGTAAAGGCTGTTTTTGAAAGGCCTTCTTGATGTTGTGATGATCGTTTATCGCATGACGAACTTATACTGAAATGCCACTGTTCTCCTCTGGTGGCAGCAGTGGGTAGAAATCAATTTGTTCACTCTTGGGCTCAAGCTTAGAAAGTTTTTTTTTGTTTTTTTTCCATGGATGTCACAATATTCTCTTACAAATGTCACCTGCAGATTTCTCTCGTATATAAACAACTAACTGGAGGATGCCAAGAGGAATACATTGCGATCATCTTTACTACTTTACATTTCTAGTTGACGTTCAGTCGCTCAAACTAACGATCTCCAAAGCAGAATTGTAGCCAAGAAAATTTTTTTTTTACTTGTACCCAATGTGGCCGTTGTACTGAAAGAGTGTGCTGTCACAATGCGGCTACAGTACAGCCAGGTACTACTTTTGTCCGAGTGAAGCCCCTCAACTCACTTCAACATAGTTCCCGGGTCCCAAAATACTGCAAGATTGTTGCAAAGCACTAATTATGTCTCAATGAAGCTACTCGTCGCACTTCAATGTAGTTCCACGGCACCAAATTACCCCAAGAGGGTGACAAAGCTCTACTTTTGTCTCAATGAAGCTCATCAACTCACCTCAACATTGTTTCTCAGCACCAAAATGCCACGAGACGGTGGCAAAGCACTGCTTTAGGCTAAGTGAAGCTCCTCAATTCAGTTTCACATAGTTCGTGGGCACCAACACACCACCTGGTAGCAAAGCTCTACTTTTGTCTAAATGAAGCTTTTCAACTCACTGAGCATAGTTGCTTGCCATTAAAATGCTGCAATGTGGTGGCAAAGCTGTGCTATAAATGAAGCTTTTCAACTTCAATATGATTTCTCTGCACCAAAATGCAACAAGATGGGGGCAAAGCACTACTTTTGTCTTAATTAAATTCCTCATAGTTTTTGTTTTCAACTCACTTCAGCATCGTTCCTTGGTGACAAAATTCCACAGAATGGTGGCAAAGCACTCATCTTATCTTAATGAAGCTCCTCAACTCACTCTAGCATAGCTCCTGAGCAACAAAGTGCCCAAAGATGGTAGCAAAGCTCTCTGTTTGTCTACAAGGAGCCCCTCAACTCATTTCAACATAGTTCCTTGGCAAAAAAAAAAAAAAACGGCAAACAACAGTGCCAAAGTATTAATTTGACCTCGCCTTGTCATTACGTCGTGTCATTTTACCAACTTGATGTAACCCGTCAAACTGTGCAGTTGGGGGCAATATTGTTATTTCATTTCTTCTCTTTCTACATCTCAATTAAATACTTTTCAACGACACAGCCTCAGTCATCAACCCTTCCCGTGGCTTCTTTTGTGCTGCAGAGGTGCGGAGCATGACCGGCACTCAGGGGCACCGAGAGTCATGTGAATGAATATCCGTCACAGAAAAAGGAAAAAAAAAAAACACTACTGTCGTAGAATCGTAGAGGTTGGGAGTCCAGCTCATCAGAGTGACCGAACCGTGTGCATCTATCCTTCAGTCTTTATCGCACCCCCTGCGGTGTGCCTGTCTCTGTCATTATTCTTGAGACTCAGCAGATTTCCTTCTCTTTTATTTCTGCGCCGCTTGCCTTCCCTCGCTCTCTCTTTTTCTCACGTCATTTGATTCCCGCAGCGTTCCCCTAATCTATTTATTTCCACAGTTCATAATTCACCATGTTTAGCTCCACGCGCTTGCTGTCTCTTCCTCGCTTGTAAACAAATGGAAAATCTCATTTTCTGTCGGGCCAAATTGAGGCGTCGCAGTTGGAACATTTTCTCATTTGGGACAATTATTGCTAATTTTATGAAATCGGTACTTTTTGCTGAGTCCTTCCCCAACAGTATCAGTCATCCATTGGTTTCTTTGTTTGCAAGAGTTGATTTATTTTTTCAGCTACATTAGGGTCATGAACTTTTACAGACTGAGAATGATACTGGGAAAAAAAAATGGTGTGATGCATTTACTCAATTTTATTTCGTCAAGTGGCTGCACAAAATAAAAGAATCTGGGTCCCCATACGTTTTTCTTTTTAATGGATTTATAGTCTCCCACAGCACAAACAAAATGACAAGACAACGAGGCACACCTGGACAAGATGAGAGTTGCTAGAGTCGTGAGTTTCCCAAATTCTGCTCATCAGGTAAGTTCAGCCTTTTTGATTTTGAATCGACAGAACAGTCTAAAAAAAATAAAACTTTCAACCGGTAACATTTCATTTTATATGAACACTAACACTCTTCTATGAATAAGTCACAAATCTTGCTAGCGTTCTAAAACTGCGCAAATTTGCCCTTTTTGTTCTTCGACTTCTCCCTTTCATCATTTTGCTGCTGTAAATTGGGAATTCCTCCTTTGTGAGACAAATAAAGCTTTTCTGATCTTCTCTTATCTTTCACCGAGTTCTCGTGTGACATCATCCATCAGGTCGTGATCAAATTCCATTTGTAAGATGTTCCGCTCCGGTTGCGCTCGGCCAACTCGGCGAGAATGTGACAAATTGAGTAGCGGGATGTGGATTTTAAAGACGAAAACGGGGAAACGCGGGTGGCACACAGTCAACCATTTGCATGCGCCAGGACAGCGCTGCTCATTATCACCTCATGAAGAGGCTCGCCTACTTTGCAGGACTCCATCAAACATAGCAGATTACTCACCACGCACACACGCGCCAGATCATGTTGGAGAAGGCTCATCGGGAGGATAATAAGAACAAAATGACCTGCTGCGGGATTTCGGAGTGTGAGAGGCATTTTTATGTGGGCCGCAATCAGTAACTTCATCAGCCGTCCCAAATGACCCGCATGGCGTGGGATGAATGTTTAATCAATCAGCGACCACACACACACACACACAAAAAAAAACTAATTTAAAAGGAGAAATGCCTGTGGAAAAGTAAGAATTAACAAGGCAGAAAGCAAGAATTGTACTCCTCTTAACGCTTGTGATATATTGTGTGTCAGGTTCACCCATTTGAGATTTATAATTAGAAAACGTCAGAGGAAACTGTGGTGCAGGCGTATATTCTTTATCCTCTGGGGGGGGGAAAAAATGACTTACTGACATTAACGGAGGTGTTTTGACCACTGACATGTACAGTATCTGTATGATGCATGCCACCCGGAGCAGCACAATATGCACCGAATTGAAGCAAAAATAAATTTAAAAAATAAGTAAATAGGAAGCTGATGCGAATGATGTCATGGCTGTATCTTTTAATCAAGTGCAAAATAATAGAGGGATATTTTTCTTATATTAAAAAAAAAAAGATTTGAGGTGAATTTTAGAACCTACTAATGGCATTTCCATTCATTTCAATTCGGAAAATTATTTGGGAAAAATAATTGTTTTAACCTGTGTGGTCAAGGAACAAATTTGACTCAAATCTAAAGGCACAACTGTAATGTCTGCACTCTCCCTTGTGATGTATTGAGGCAAGGCATGTACTTCAGTTGAGGCTATAATTAGAGGAAATACTGTGATAAATATTCGATCAATGCTACAGGAAGAGAACTGTTTCCCAGCTTCTGTTTTGGTTAGCAAATGCATCCAAATGGGCTTAGCAGTGTACATCTGTCGAGTAACGGAGGCACGCCATGTTCTCAGGTCATTACAAACGGTGCACACACACACACATGGGACCACAATGAAACTTGAAATGCATTTAGGTTTTGTTTTTAAAAAAGCCAGATTGCGACTATATATAAATAACAACAAGAAAAACACTCTTAATAACATCTTGCAGGTTAGCCGCCTTCTTGTTTTTGACTGAATAAAACATAAAACGCTAGCGCTAATACGCCCCATCCATGTTTTTCTGCTTGTGTACTCCAATCAATAATGTAAAGCTTTTAAACAGAAACTCTTGAAACTCATTTAGGGCTCGCGGGCAAGCAAACATTCATTGAACGCTAATAACCAGGCTGAATTATTCAACGTATATTTTATCCAGCACGTACCCGGGAGGGAGGGGGAGTCTAGTTAAGCGTCACGGCGTCTTGCCGTGTGACCGGTGAGAGGCCGATGAACGACGGGCGGCGTAACAAAGCGTGACAGGCGATCCGTCGACGGGGTGGACGCGACGTGCCGGCGACGTGACAACAAATGGGACCAGCGCGCCATCTTGTCGCCGCCACACCATGTGACAAACATATGGTGGGTGTCAACAGGGTAAGAAAAAAAAAAAGACTAAACGCTTTGGATGACGAACGGCGACGATCGCGCTTGTCGCCGATCTCTGGCAGCTTGACTTGACACACGTGCACACGCGCACACAAATTGGCTGCAGGTCACTGAGCCAAAAGTGTCCAATGATGAGTGGCCACGTGAGCATTTGTGCTTGCATCTTAAATAACTAAATCACTCAATATCACGTCCACTGGCAGTCGAAAGCTCTCTGGATCACAACCCGGTGGATACAAAAATTGTCGCCCACCCCAAAGGTTTTCAGAATAGCCTATAAATGCCACGAGATGGTGGGAATCGAGTTTTATTTCAACTACACAAAGCCTTGGCTTGATAAAATTAAGCTTCTCCACTCAGTTCAACATAGCCTACAATTCACTCTTCAGTGGTGCGCCCCCCCATTAAAATTAATGCCATAAGACTGTTCCAGCTTCCCTTCAAAATAAAAGTATTCATTTGACAAAAGAGCTTCATTTCAACAAAAGTACTGCTCTACCACCATCTTGTGCCATCCTGGTGCCAAGGAACAATGTTGTATTGAGCAGAGAGGTTTCATTTAGACACAAGTAGTTATTTGCTGCCATCTTATACCGAAGGAACTATGTTGAGCTGAGTTGAGGAGCTTCACAAAGACAACGGTAGAGGTTTTCCACCATCTTTTGCCATCTTGGTGCCCAGGAAAAATGTGGTGTAGTGAGTCGAGGAATTTCCTACAGACATAGGTCGTGATTTGCTGCCATCTTGGTGCAAATGAAGCATGTTGAAGTGAGTTGAGGCGCTTCATATAGGAAAAAAAGTGAGGATTTGCCGCCATCTTGTGGTATCTCAGGGCCAAGGAACAATGTTGAAGTGAGTTGAGGAGCTTCATTTGGACAAATGTTGTGCTTTTTTACCATCTTGTGGCATCTTGGTGCCATTGAACTATGTTTGGGTTAGTTGTGGCGTTTCATATCCAGACAAAACTAGTCATTTGCTGCCATTTAGACAGCACTAACAGAAAATGGTGTCCAAAGTGCTTTATGGCGTGGGTTGCCGACATTTTGCATCTTGGTGCAAACAAACTACGTTGAAGTGTGTTGAAGAGCTTCAAAGTACTTTATTGAACAGGACAAACAGTCAAACACGCAAATACAAAATGAAAACAGTCACAAGGAGAACAGATGAGATCGTAGCCCTGAACTAACTCAGGATTCTCTTTATTAAACAAGAAAAGAAAAAAAATGCTAGTGGCTGTTTGTGAAGCTGGAACAGATTGCAGTATTAGCATTTGAGTTGATTTCAGTCCTAAAAATACACAGCAAATATGTCGAGAAGAGGAAACTCGGCCATTCATTGATGTTAAACTATCCAACTTCTTTTCACAGACAACATCTGCTCCAACTTGTAATTGCATCCATTACGGCGATGACAACGGGGGAGCATGGCCGTGGTGCGCGCCCGCATAAATGGCTTCGTAGAGGACGGCGGTTTTACCCGCTTCGGCCCGACGCAAGGATGGATTCATTGGAGCCGCGTGTGACAGCAGGCAGTAAATAATCATTTGGCCCGCACAAGTGGCGGAAGGAGGCACATTGTCTGTACGCCGCCTGGGCGACTTGATTTCCACAACAAATGAGACATAAGCCAGATCTGACACGGCCTCCGTTATTCCGTATGCACGCTGAGTCCGCCGCATTGGTTGGGAAAGTAACCTTGAGTTGAAACGAGTGCGTCGGTTTTGATGGGAGCAACACAATGCGTACACCTGCACCATGGAATGAGATTTGTTTACTCTCTGCAAGGCATTAAAACAATCTCAAACAATAGCGACAGGGAATGAGCGAACTCAAAATAGCTCTCTGCACAATGTAGTTGCGCCTTTGAAGCAAATTAAGGTATTTCTGTCAATCTAAAGCAGGTGGGGGTTTTTTTCCCAAGTCAGAACGTTTCATCCACTTGGTTTTTCCTCCCTCGTTCCAAAAAAAAAAAAAACATACATCGTATGTCTGTAGCAGCAAATTTGACCAGTGTCTAGCTCTTGGAATGAAACTCATTAAATTGTGGTCCTTGATGAAAAAAACATGTTTTCCATTTTGTTTTAATACATAAATTATGTTTTGCTGTGGAGAAAATAACCTTGACCTGGGTAAATGTTTCAAAAATGCTATATTAAATGAGCCAATTTTAGGTACTCTGCGCGAGAGCCCACACACACACACACACACACACACACAAAAACATTTTGTGTAAAAATTTGGGAAGGCAAAAAGGTAATCATTTTCAGACTGGAGTCACATATTTTCCAATATGACCTCGTTTTAAAAATGTGCTCAAAATATCTTGAAAATTGGCAGCTATCTCAAAAATCAATGATAAAAACTCAAAAATACCCAACTTAATTCTCATGAAATGACTAATTCATTTTTTAAATCTTTTTTTTTAATCAGAAAAATAATTCTCATGAAATTCCAGCTTGAAAATGTATTTTGCTGTAATCTGTTTTTTAACCCAAACCCTTTGCATTCATTATTCTTCTTATAGCTTGCGTAGAACTGCACTGCCCCATGACAAGGGCGGTTCCAAATATTTCTTCCCTTGTGTTTAATTCTTTCGGGGACAGCAGTCACTACGGTGGACGGATTATCATGTTATCTAGGTTACAGGGTGCATGAAAGGGTTAAGGGTACCAAAATATGAGAAACAAAGTTTGAAATGGTTGAAATGCACGTGAACTGAATGTTGTGTCCAATGACTTGGCTTGTGAAGTCCCATATTTGATGAAAGTCAGCAGAGCGGCGCAATCTCCTCCGAGCCCTTCACAGTCTGCAAATCCTGCTCGAATGTAAACGACTGGAGCAGGTAATGCGCTTACGCACACTACACAACATGCATGGATCTCTTTTTATATGCCCGCTCATTCTTGTTTTATTTATTTTAAAAGAGCGTTTGCTTAATCCGGCTGTCTCTAATTGATTTCAGGTGGCTGGCCAGGCCCGTCGTTCGGCAACGTTGGCCGCCGCTCTCTTCTAACATGTGGGCTGCAGATTTTCGCCACATTGAACTGGCTGCCAAGAGCGTCTCTTTCTCGCCCGTCTCATCCGCTGAGCCAGAGAACTGTCACAGTTGGCCACACTTTTAACACGAGCGACCGTGCGGATTCACCATCGCGAGTTAGCATGCATTTCTATTGTAAATAAGCATTTGGAACTGTGGAGAATAAGTGGTAGTCCATTGGAATAGTGGTTAGCATGTCTGCACCACAGTTCAGAGGTTCGAATCTCGGCTCGACTGGAATCGGCATGTGTATGTTTGTTTCTTTAATCTAGATCCTTCCGCCCGTATTCCAAAATCATGTACGTTCAATTCCCTGAAGGATCTCCGCTTTGATTGTTAATGATTGAGGTCAGCTGTGACCGCACCCACAGTGACGCAACCCTACCTTCTCTCAGATCCGCCACAAATCAAGCAAGATTCTCGTAATTCCAGATAATAGAATCCGTGGACTCACCGACATCACATGCCACCCCAGCAGGCCCCGCCTCTAACAGGCACATGCACATACAGAAACTCAATACATTTTTATGCGTGCACTTTTGTGGGTTCAAATATATTTACAATGGGTTTTATGAGTATGTTAAACTGTGTTTAAAACTTTTTTCAATCCTTTATGATCTTTCTATATCGTGGCTTTTCGCCTTTTGTTCAAGGATGGGGAACGAATCCTTCCCCATCCTTGTGGAATGCGGGTTCACCGTACTTCAATTTACCTATCATGTATCCTATTTAAATGGTTTGCGCCCCACTAATTGGTTTCATATGAAAATGCCATCGAGCAGGAATAAATAGCAGAGGTCAGCAAATGCATAACAAACAGGTGCTCAATCAAAGATGCACTTCCAGTTAAGACAGAGCTGCCACCAAGAAGCCATCGATCACAACGGGGCCATTGGGGTGTCAGGCTCGCTGAGTCCCGCTATCGCCCCGGCTTTCGCTCCTCCATCATCATCGCAGAGTGGCCGCTGTGTGAGATAATCGTTTATCTCACACATGGGGCCATGGTGGTCCTCAAGCCGTGTTCGTCAATGTCACAGAGATTTACATTTGCTCAGCCACTAAGTCGCCTCCTGACCAATGAACTCACCCCAACAATCTTGATAAACTCTGCCCTATCTATCTATCTATCTATCTATCTATCTATCTATCTATCTATCTATCTATCTATCTATCTATCTATCTATCTATCTATCTATCTATCTATCTATCTATCTATCTATCTATCTATCTATCTATCTGTCTGTCTGTCTGTCTGTCTGTCTGTCTGTCTGTCTGTCTGTCTGTCTGTCTGTCTGTCTGTCTGTCTGTCTGTCTGTCTGTCTATCCATCCATCCATCCATCCATCCATCCATCCATCCATCCATCCATCCATCCATCCATCCATCCATCCATCCATCCATCCATCCATCCATCCATCCATCCATCTATCTATCTATCTATCTATCTATCTATCTATCCATCCATCCATCCATCCATCCATCCATCCATCCATCCATCCATCCATCCATCCATCCATCCATCCATCCATCCAACTACTAGCAGGCTAACTAGCTAGCTAGCTAGATAGACAGATAGATAGCTAGCTACACAATAGACAGCTGAGCGACATCTGTTAAGCCACAAGTTTCAGAGACAGCGCTTCCATCAGTAATGCAACACTGATAAATATTTGACCCACCCCAACCTATCTGTATTTGTACAAATGACACCCTCATCTTAATTAAACTTTTTAGTAGTTTTAAGCAACTGAATACGTAAGCATCATAGCAACTTTATGATGGCAACTATTCATTTTTCTCAAAGAGTGTCTGCTACTGCATCATTCCTGACGCATTTTTTGGGGGGTCCCAAAGCAGCACAATGCAGTGCAGCTTGACACAAACGATATCTATTGTGCTAATGATCGTTCCAGTGGTGGCTTGACACAGTGGCCCTAATCAATATTTTGCCAGAGAGAACACAAGCCACAACATTGTCTCCATTCCAGTTTTCTGCCTCCGAGCTGACGGTCTTTATTTGTTGGCCCGAGATCATCAATCCATCCACAGATGGTTTGTTAAGTGGTGTGGCAGACAGTCCAGCAGCACAATGATCGGAAACAGGGGTGGACACTGGGAATTTAGGGAAAATACGTTCAAATTTAGCGAATAATGGCCACAAGTCGTTCTTCTTTGTGTGTCTCTCGATGGCTGTATTATGCTGCCCCCACATGGCCAAAGCAAGCACACCATAAGTAGCAGCACAATGTCCAGTGAACTGATGCAAAAAAAAAAGGCAAAAAATGTTTCATTCTTTATTGTCTGTTGGGAATATGTCATCGCTGCTTGCACCACACCGTGCGATTCTATATTCTCCCAGTAACTCATTAATATTCAGGTGAGCAATAGGAAGCTCTTTGGCCAAGACGGCAACCTGAGAGTCAGTCACCCGCTGTGCTACGTGAGCCTCATATGCTGCTGCTGCTGCTGCTGCTGCTGCTTTTCAGCAGGTCTCAACTCCTCAAGCATCCACAAAAAAAGCTAGCTTGACCTAAATTTTGGGTCAAGGAGTTATTAAGATTCTCAACGGTTCACGTTTCACTATTAGTGTTTCACACCCACAGAGAGATGGGCTTTTGTCTTTTTTTTCCCCCCTCCTCAGCTTCAACAGAGAGCCAGATACCATCTGATGACCGAGGTCATTCATTCTGTTATCGTGACTGAGGGTGTTCGGATTTAACGCTGTCCAATGACGGAGAGTTTCAAAAGAAAAGGACAATGGCTGGCATCTTGACACTGGAAAAGGTAAGATGGCTCCACAGCACATGCATCCAAGATTGACGTTTAATATCGAATACGGCGTGCCCCAAGTAGAAAAATTAATTTGAAAAAGTAATTGGTACCTGCTCAAAAAGATTTGTATTTTCTAATAAGATGGCCAGATGGTGGCAATGGATGGTTGGTGTTGTTGTTTTTTAATAAACAAGGCTTTGACCTGACTAGATTAAGCTCTTCCTCTCACTTAAACATACGGTAATTCCTTGGCACCAAGACGGCACCGAAACAATATTTGTACATCGCTTTGGCCTGAGAACAACATTTTAAATGGACTTACTTTTATATTTCACATGACAAAAAAATAAAATCTTGAGTTCTGCATCAGATCATGGGGAAAAATAAATAAATAAAAAACTCCCAGATAAGCTCTATCCTGTGTCTCTGTGTTACAATTGGCCTTAACACTCCCGAGGTTCCATTGTTCAGTGTTAGAGACGAATCAGGAATGTGCACGGCACAAGAAGCACATGCCAGAGAGTCACACCGCGTGCTGCGAGTCGAGCTGATCTCGCGTCAAGTCTGCCTGCCAGAAGGAAGAACGAATCTCAGCTGCGGGTTGGGATAAAAGCATGAAGTGGAGAATGTGATAATCAAGTGCTATTTTCACATGTGATGAACATGGTGAGTGTGATTGTTTTCACTCTGGAGGCCCGCCGCGTTCTTTCATCTTGTGTACTCGCAGCAGGGAGAGAAGAAACGAGTTGGCTTTCTACAGCTGGAAGCCGATCGACAGCTCACGTCGGTGAAGTAAACATCTACGCACATCATTACCTGCAAGGTCAAATGACCTGGAAAGTTACTGTAGGCTGTTTTCTCGACTACACTTCCCCAAAAGGTACCGTAGCTTTACAACATACCGCTATACAGTAGTCCTGAGAAAATAATGGAAATACCCTCAACTGAGCAACTGTGAACTAGAGTGAGCTAAAACCATATTTTCCAGCTGCGATTAAAGCAGAGGTTTGCAATTTAAAAAAATAAATTAAAAAAACCTCAGTGAAAACAAATAAATCAGCCCATTCTGGCTCCGTCTTGTAGCTGAAATTTCAAACCACCGTGCCAGAGGAAAATCAACCAATCAGACAGAAAGCGAGACATCTCCACCTCCAGAAATGAGAAAAATGTTCATCGCTTACTTGCGGACAACTGTACATACTGCAAAACAGAAGCATCCAAAACCCAAAAAAAAAGAAAGGAAAAAAAAGAAGAATTTTACAGATCCCAAAGCAAAACTAGAGTGGAGTTTTTGTTTTTTAATTGCATGTGCAAATCAAAACAACCCCCCCCCAAAAATGTAAACCAATCCCATATAGAAACACACCATTACCGGTAATAGTTATGCTATTAGCATAGCTAATAATTTTTACCCATAACTTGGGTTAAATCAATTCCACAGTATAATATTTTCGTATTTTAGAAATCTACTTTTATTTCTTTACTTTTAATTGGTTTTAAAGTCTTCTTCTCATGTGCTTAAATGCAGTCGTTGTATTTTATTTTTTTAAGCTATACTTGTGTTTGCTCTGCTTTCCTTCTGAATGTCGTTGTTTGGCTTGTGTGAAGCCCATTGAGTTGTCTTATGTACTTTTTGGTTTATTTTTTTTTGTCTATGTCTGCCACTGGTGATAGAGAATTAACAGAACAAGGATTGGAGTGATCCCCTCAAAGTTCCTTTGAGCTTTAGAGAGCAAGCAGATAACAGTGTAGGATTAAAAAGTTGATGTTTTATGTTCAAAAGCGGAAGCGTATCAGACAACCTTCAAGCGCAGAAGAAAAAAGTGAGGCATCCATGTGTTGTCAAAAGCAGCTCACGCTGAAATAAATCAAATGTGGAGTGTAAGGTTTGACTTCTCGCGGCTGGAGGAAGAGTTGAGTGTGTTCTTTTTTTTTTTTTTTCTTGCAGCTGTCATAGTGGTACACGTGTTTATTTCAAACCACGTTGCCAGGGCAACCGGGACAAGATCAGCAAGCAAGTGTGGTGGATGATGATGATGATGCTGATGATGCCTCTTTAATTATATCAGACGTGTGTTTCAATCATCCTTGACTGTGTTTTATTTGTATTTTTATTTTTTTTTTTGCAGCGATGCAACCACAGTAGGGTACCAACGACGACAGAGAAGTAAAGAGCCGAAATGGTCCCTGAACAACATGGCACCAATAAGCGATGACGAGAAGATATTAAAATTAAAATAAATAACTAAATAAATAAAATGTTTCAAAAGGGTGAGAACACAATTAATGTTTTCTACTCTTCATGGCAGTTAACTTCCTTTTTTTTTCCACTCGGATAACGGTTCAGAACTGTCAAAAATGTCAACAATACGCTGTGGAACCTTGATTGAACGGACCCCAAATCAACGGAAGCCAGATTCGACACGTGAAAAATAGCGTCCAGTCCACTCAAAGGGCCCCTGCGAAATCTTTCTGGACAGTCGACTAGAGCAGGCTCAAAATGTGGCAGCCGCGTTCGCATGGGCAACTGCCCCATGGACGCTAATGGCACGCATGGATGTTAGCTTAGCATCGTCGTAGCCACACAGATCAAAAGCCGCATGTTGTATCGACCTATTTATAATATGTGGCTGTTTTTTACTCGGGCGATAGTCATGTGCTCATTTCTGGACATGCTATTTTTGCCACAATTTGGGGAAAAAAAATCATGCCTGTGCAATTCATAAAACTTACATCCTAACAACAGCTTGGCCCAAAATCTGATTCCTGTCCATTACTTTCTTTCGAAATCAGAGGTTCCGGAAAGATTCTGCTACGGATCCGATGCAGTCCAGTACATGACAGATTCTTCCAGAGCTGGAATCACTCAGGCCATGAGATTCTGCAACGGCCGACAGGATGTGTGCCAACGGGATTCTGCAATCATGAGGCCTAATGAGGGCAGGCAAGCCCACTCAGGAGCTGATGGATTGGCGGCGAGAGGTGCGGCGGGGAATAGGACGGTTCGGATTGCGGAGGGGGATAGCGGACTGGTCGTGGTGATAGATGACTCAATCATTCCGACGTCTCCGCCGGTCTCCTACCGGACCTGCGTTCGCCGAGAGGTGCCTCCGAGGTGCACCAGCTCCGTTGTGTTTCTGGACAAGCTATTTTCAGCCTCCCTGGTGGCCCCGGACAGGAGAGGAGCGGGGCAAAACGCTCGCTACAAGTCCACCGCGTTTGTTCAGCTCTGCGCACCCTCCACGAAAGAAGGTTCTGGAGGTCCCGTGGTGGCCGTGTTGGGCGGCGAGCAGCACGACGATGGCAAGAATTGGGTTCAGAGTGGCGAAGTGACATGTGAGTCTCATGTCTAAAGCGTCACGTTTCAAGCAAGAGCCAAAGTGAATCCAGCCAGCCACGCTGTGTTTTTGGGGCATTGGTTCTGAAGGATTTTTTTTTATGTGGGTCCACTCGTGATAGATTTTCCGACCAAATGTCATGTTTCTGAGTGAAACTGATTTTGGGAGATGAATGTCCACCAGACTGGGTGACACTGTATCACACTAGATTGTCACGGGGGCTTTTCCAAACTGCGACAACCTAAAAAGCGGCCACTCCATCAGGAAGGCCCTGTCCTCATGCTGGCTGTCTCATCTGACTTTTTGGGGGGTTTGTTTTACGTCACTCTTCCTCATTCCCTCTGTGGCATCCCTGCACTTAGGGCCAACTACAAAGCTCTCTAAAGCATCCACCCCAGCCAGAAGCAACAATCCGCATACTGGCTGTCACATTTTTTTAACCTTCCTTTTTCTCCTACTCATGCTAACAACGAGGCACTCTAAATTGGCCACCCCAGCAAAACGCCTTGTACACACCTCAGCTGTAAAATCAGACTTAAAAAAATAAATACAAAAAAATAATACAGTATTCCCTCGTTTATCGCGGTTAATGGGGACTGTCACGTTGGACCTGTTTAAGTACCTTTTACTTACTCACTCGTTCTCCTTCTCTCCACGACGTGCATGCACTCACACCTGACAATGAGGCACTCTAAAGCAGCCACCCCAACCAAAAGCCCCCATTACACACGCTGACAGTCTCCTCACTCTTCCATCTTTCTTTGTGTGACGTGCGCACTCTCACAGCAGACATCGAGGTGCTCTCAAGCGGTCGTGCCAACAGATGGTCCTTAGGAAAGGTGTCACCGTTGCGAAGGCGGTCAGATTTTTATATAATGCGGGAGCGGCAACTCATACCTGACCCCAAAGTGCAGCATTTTTCACAGCCCCGTTTTGTTCAGTGGAGACGTCGGCGCTGTTGGACAGTCTGCGTTGGTGCGGCTGGATGGATAACTGCTGAAGTTGAGGATGAGGAGAGAGGAGCGTTGGCTTCTGCGCCGATGCGTATTTGGAACAGAGTCACCGCTTGGAATTGGAATGGATTTACATGGGACAGGAGAAGTGAACCAATCTCTTTTTTCGTCAATGGATGCTACAGCTTCTTGTTGACTTTGAAACTTAGCTTGTAGCCGACGTGTGCACATTTTGAACATAATGGTGAAAGGACACTTTGATTCTCTCCTCTTTCATCTCAAACTGTCAAATGGTAAAACGCAGTTTAACATTACTGTATGTTATAATTCAGTAATACATAGTTCTCAATCTTGGCATATGTTTTCCGCAAATATCTTCAAACAAATTTCAGAATTCATTTTCCAGGGTCTTTGAAAGAAAAATGTCAAGATATTCTGGTGAGACGCTGCGTAGATTTAAGGTGTCCAACACCGCCGGTGACAGTTCATGGCACCAAGCCATCATCTCTGTCATTATTTATAGCTGCATTCTCCCGCGTTGACACTTCCAAATGCATCGCTCCACATTTTGCAGCATGACTTTGTGCAGATGTCACAGTGGGGGGGGGGGACCAACTCCAGAAAGCAATGTAGCCCCTTTCGGCATCTCGGTCCTGAATGTGAATTCAGTGGAGATGTTCCATAAAAGCAGCATGAACGGAAATTACAGAAGCAGGATAGATGCACTGTCATCTTTTGCATTATTCATCGGCCACACTCACGTTGCCGACGGCTCTTTTTCACTTTATGAGCCGCTGCTGGTGGTCATTTTCGAGATGGCTTCTTAATCTTCTTCTGCTTCTTCATCTGCTTCTTCATCTGCTTCTTCTCGTTTATACGCATCATAAAGCTCCCATGGAACTCCAGAACATGGTGGAAATATTTAGTGCGGTGCGGCCATTTGACCATAATTCAATAATCTCATTCTTTGTTTTCTTCTCTCTCAGCAACTCACGACAGGACAGAAGAAGCCCAAGAACGTCCTGCGAGGTCGCCAACGGGTCGCGAGATGGATTATTGTCGTTTCTACTTGAAGACAAACACACTGGAAGCCTCACCCGAGTCCCTCAGTCTCAAAGTAGGATATTTCGCTGTCTTGGAAGTACTGCAGCCGTATTTCCAAATATGTTGGAATGTATTTGTCAGTCAAAAATGTTTACTCCCCAGCGGCGGTTCCACGCTAATGTACAGCAGTGCCTTGAGATACAAGTTGATTTTGTTCCATGACCACACACACAACACTCATCTCAAATAACCTTTCCCCATTGAAGTGAATGGGAATTTCAGTAATCCGTCCAGCCTCAGAGCAAAATACTTTTACATTTTTTGGGGGTTTTTTTTTTGTTTTGGGGTGGTTTTAGACTTCAATTCAATGGACATTGTGCTGCTCCTTGTGTGCCCCTTGGCCACCTGGCCCACTATTTCCATACTAATTAAAAATCAATTAGTTGCACCTCTAATATCGGAATGTCTCCTGATTTCAAATGTTCTTATCGTTTTCCCTCTTTCATCATCTTCGGATGTGCTTCCGTGGGTGAATCCAGGAAGATCCCTTGAGGATTTGCGATGCGCTCTCGATGCTCTCCCCTCCAAAGCAGAGCATAACGTGAACACTTCCTCCCTCTTACAAGGCCGGGGAGCGGATTAATCAACGTTAAGGAATAGATTATGTTCCGAGCAGCTTGAACCCAGCGTTTTTTTTTTTTTTTTAACTCCATCTTCGTGCAGGATTAGTGTCAAAGAGTCGCTGAACTTTTTCCCATCAATAAGCAAGCGGCTCTCTCTGGATCTTCTCCTCTCACACCTCTACCCCATCCCAGGAGGCTCTGGAGCTCTTCAGGCCAGACTTCATTAGCCGATCTTGGGCTCGAGTGAGGAGAATGGAGCAGAGGAGGAGGAGGAGGAGGACAGTGAAGAGGAGGAGCGCCAGCCCGGCGCAAGACGGAAACGTGCGAATGAGGAGGTGCACCACGCCGGATCCGCTAAGCGGTGAGCGTTGACCCGGGACGTCCGTCCGAGCCTGCGGTCATTTCTCCTTTTATTACACTTTTTTTTTTTACACTTGTTACACACTGATAACACACTTTAAGGGGTTGGGACCTCTTGTGAAAACTTTATAAGAAAGCAGTTAGAAGCCACTGGAGGGGAATTTATTACGGTTAAATCTGTGGACGAGTTCATTTCGACTTCAAACCTCAATGAGTTCCGAGACTTATAGTGGTAGTTTGTTATATGGGGGGCGGGGGGCTTCCTCAAATGGCATTTGCCCAACTTTGCCCTCTACTGGCAGTTATGTAGCTTTGCAGCTCGATTTCAACGTGGGTCAGTCGTGCAAACTAACGAGACACTGTGTGTGTGTGTGTGTGCGCGTGTGTGCGTGTGTGTGTGTGTGTGTGTGTGTGTGTGCGTGTGTGTGCGTGTGCGTGCGTGTGCGCGTGCGTGTGTGTGCGTGTGCGTGTGTGCGTGTGTGTGTGTGTGTGTGTGTGTGTGTGTGTGTGTGCGTGCGTGCGTGCGTGCGTGCGTGCGTGTGTGTGTGTGTGTGTGTGTGTGTGTGTGTGTGTGTGTGTGTGTGTGTGTGTGTGTGTCCTAGATAACCTTTTTAAGCCAAGAGAGAGGTCAATTTCGGGCAGAGAAATGCAGCAGCGATCAAGAAGGTGAGTTCTATTCCTCTCACGGAAATAACACATGATGATGTCATTTACTTACAATTTTACAGGTGGGAAAACTCCAATTCATTTGTATTTTGAAATGATTTTTTTTTCCAGATAAGCAGTTTCACAGTCCAACCATGGCCATCTTCAAACGTTTATTAACTGCACAGCTAGTGTTGTCAGTACCATTGGAACATTTTTAATGGCCACATGACTACTATAGAGATGCAACAATTAATCGACAAATAATCCGATTAATCGACAAATAATCGATTAATAAATGGATGAAATCTATAACTATTTATAGCGATCAATTCATTGTTTATAAACTTTGCTTGATTTAAAATTCAAGTCAAGTCAAGTCAACTGTATTTATAGAGCACTTTCAAACAGCCATCGCTGCATACAAAGTGCTGTACATGGAGCAATTTAACATATACAATAAACAGTAAAACAAATCGGTAATAAAGACGGTAGAAAGCACCAAACAGTAAAACCAAGAACAAATCTAAGTCATGCTGAGTCGAAAGCCAGAGAATACAAGTGAGTTTTGAGGAGGGTTTTGAAGATGGGCAATGAGGAGGCTTGACGAATGTTCGGTGGGAATTGTCTCAATCCTCAAATTTCAGACTTTCAAGAGTAAATATTCTCCAATTTCTGTTGTCTTCCATGAAAGCAGCCTGATTATCTTTCTGTTGAATCAAAATAAAACTTTGTTTGCTTACTTCCTGACACATCACGGTCCAAATGAGTAACAGAGTAACTCTGACCAAGTTTATATCAACTTTAGAGTAATATAAAAATCAATTAGTCAGGCCATAGCCCTGTCTAATAGGAAAGTAGTGATTTGCTGCCATCATTTGGCACCGATAGGCAACTGCAAACCTTTTAAATTCAATTGCTCATGGATTTTCACTATTAGTGAAGCAGATGTAACTCCAGCAAGAATAACGTTATAAAAAATGTGAATTTTAAAAATGTGAACTCAATTGGGCTTTCCAACTTAAAAGATATTCTGCGGCATTAAGTAACTATTAATGTATCATCATGCATATTAGCCACAATATGCCGCACGTACACATTTGCACACACACTCACACACACACACACACACACACACACACACACACACACACACACACACACACACACACACACACACACACACACACACTCACACACACGCAATGTTAGATGTCTGGACATCATGACAGGAGATATGAACAGCCCTCCATGTACCTTATCTGCTCATTTTTATGTTGGTTATCTGCAACATGCACCCCACACACACACACCACACACACACACACACACACACACACACACACAAACACACTTCTTCTCCACTCTCCTCCAATCAGATGTTGGCAAGCCATTGTAACTTTTTCAAAGGTGACACTATCTGACTACTAGGATCTGCGAACACGCCGCCAGCGGCATGTAAAGGAATGAAAGGGGAGTCTTGTGCATAAGACCCATTTTCCAGATAAGTCCCCGTGTCGCACTATTCCCTAATGGTGGTGTGCGCGTGTGTGCAGGATGTACAACAAGCTGCCAGAGGTGGAAAGAAAAAGCAGGAGGAGGAGAAGAGAGCAGTGTCACAGGCCAACAGACTGCGAGCAGACCTCTTTAAGAAGGTGAACACCTTTTAATACCGTTCGATGGAAATTATACTTAATAATAATTAGATAAGTGATCATGACTTAGATTTATGAGACACCTTTCAAGGACCCCAGGATGCCTTTCATTTCATTGGGTCATTAAAATGTACAGCATGTACTGCGGGTATGCTATTCCTGTAAGCTATTGAAAACAGATTCAAAATGTTTTTGGGGATGTTTTTTATCCTCATTAATTGTGTATACTATAGTAATATTATTTTAGATATTTTAGAGTTTTTAAAGGTTACTAAGTAAAAAAATAATGCCCAACACTAATTTATAGTCGTGAAAAGGAGGTTTTGTTAAGTGCCATTTAAATGTCAATGTGGTTTCGATATCTTAATGTGAAGTTCCTTGAAGTTACCAAGGTTTAGTCACACACTATTCCTATTTACTGTCCTTCGTTTCTTTGTCAGAATAATGTGTAGCCTTAAAACACACTTAAAACACTTGGTTGACATATGTATGGAATCGATTTGTAAACGTATAAACCATGTCACATTGGACGCCAGAATATTTATTATCTTACAGCAGAGGGCGCTCTTTGATTGCTAAAGTCAACTCGTCTCTCGCCGTGTTTCATTCCCACCGGCAGTGTCAAAATGCATGTAAAATATCATGACTCTTAAGTATCTACACTATCATATTATCAATCTGAGTTAAATCAAGTGAAACGTCAATGTAACATTTTAGATTTACATGCCATTCGATCACTACGGAAGATGATTAGGGGCAAGGAAGGGGGGGAAACCCCCAATGTTGTCAATAGTACTTATTTTATCTCTAATAGCCAACTTTGTCAGGATTCTGGGAATAAAGTCAAAATTCTGACTTTAACGTGGGAAATCTCTTAAGACTCCAATGTCGGATATCAAAGTGAGAAATTGCCCCCCAAAAAATGCATTCTTTGGCCCTTATCCTCTTCCGTACTCTCCTTGATCACAAACGTGCTGCTGGTAATTACACGAATCATCGTACTCTGTTTCTATAATCGATAATAAATCACATTAAGCAATACATGTTTTCATGCTAAAATATCATTGTTAGCATTATACACGGCATATTAACGGTACTGTTGTGCACACACAAATTTGGGCTGTCAAGAGCTGGCTGAAATTGAAAAGCATTAAAGCACTGCATCATGCTGGGTGTCCTCATAAAATGTGTTGAGCACTCTCAGCACTAACTTAGATTTATGGAGTGCCTTTCAGGGGACACACATTTCATACGGTTGTTAAAATGTGTGTTTTTTTATGTGTGCGCGTGTCAGAGTGTCTGTGTGCCTGTGGGGAAAGAAACAATAGTTTATTACTGAAGGTGAACAAATTTGAATTGTGTACATATGATCATTTTATCTTTTTTAAAAATAAAGATCATAATTAAATTAATATTTATGTTGTTGTATTCCTTCATCCTCTGAACCACTTAATAATGATTGTAATTTAAATTTAATTTTGATCACGAGAACTCAAAGTATAGCTATTTTCTAACTAAAACTAAACATTTTTACATTTCCGTTCCAAAGGGTCAAAAGTGACATGCTTGGTGCATTTAAAATAGTCAACATAAAAACTTTATCTTCATCAAAGTTCTGTCATAAAAGGTATAACCCAATCTTTTGTTTTTTCTGTCTCATTATTAGCAGTGGTAAACTTATTTGTTACACTCTTCTTCCAGCCTGCGCTGGATTCATCAGTGAAAATGTCAGTTTTGCGTTTTACCCCGTCCGTAAGCTGCACTCGCCACCTCTCAAATAAACGTATTACCTGGCCAGAACTGAAGAAAGATTTACACTTGGTTGATAAAGTTGGATTTACTCTTTCGGGGGGCTTAGGGGGAGATGTTTTAAAAATGAGGTGGCAGCTGTCCGGCGGAACAGTCAGATAGTAAAGTGTAAAATAAAGTGATTGCCGCTACCTGCATGCGCCTCACACCCACAGATGGAGTGAAAAAGCAATTTTGCTGCTTCGTGGCCAAGGTCCTCCTCAAAGGAGATTATGATGGTCTTCAGTGATGATATTGTTTTTTTTTTTTGTGTGTGTTTTGTTTTTTTGGGGAGGGGTGCATCAGTAATGTTACTTTTCTTCTTTGGCAGAGACTTCTGGACCACATCCTGCAGAAATGAAGAAGCTGCATGGAATGGCAAACACTTATTTCTTCTTTCATCCACATGTTCAGTAAAGTCATTGCATCTCCGTTTTTATGCACCATTGTACATGCATATAATCATTTGATACGACACATAAATCAAAGAATATCTTAAATCGAATATTGTTATAATACAGAAATTCAACTGTCGTATTCATCAAAATTAAAAAACTAAAGGGAGTGTGATTCAAATTGCATTCATATCATACGTTGTGAGTTTTAGTGCAGTCTAAAATATTCCAAGGACGTTATGAGTATTGACTTTCCAAGAAATGGAGCCCCCTCAGCAAAAACCACCTTGACGGTGTCATTGCTAAAGTAAATGTTAATACAATGCAACTCTTGGTGGTGGAGGGAAGAGTCTCACGTTTGTCTTGACCCCGAGGCCTCCCCTGTGGAAACTCCCATCCGGAGCGTCAAAATTCCAAGCTAATCGAACTCAGGAGACCAGCGGCGTTTGCTGAAAGGGACCTTTTGTCACCGAGCGGCGTAGCGGGAGGTGACATTGTAACAGGAGAGAGGAGACCACCTTTAGCACGATAAGATGACTGACATTTAATCACAGCCTGGGGAGGAATAACATTGACATGTGTCGCAGCCCCCAATAGAGTTGAAATGTTGGATGAAGAAAAAACTATACCTGGCATATTTGTTTTTGGCTGTCACTACAATCTGGTCCATAAATATTGGGACACAATTCTACCTGGCTTTGAGGACCAAAATTCAGCTTTGTAAATCACTGTAATGACTAACAGGTCCCTGTAGATGGCAGCGTGAATTGCTTTTTATCTGAGACCAGCACAGTTTCTGCATGGACGATAAAGATTAGGTGGTAAATATCAGCTTGTGATGTTGATTATCATGGAGAGATATACCGACACTTTGGAAAGCGGACAAGTTTAGGCACCTCACACTCAAACAATATGTTTATGCATGGGATAAACAGAGTATTTTGTTGTTGGAGGTGGTAGAGCAGCTGCCACCACTGTGATGTCCGTGCCCCCAGGGACCATTTGAGTAGCCGCTGGGCCTTTTTTTTGTTCATGTTTTTAATGTGTGAACTAACCTAAAGAAAACCAGCTCCACTTACAAGTCAACATTGCAGCGCATAACCAAATCATAGATTTTGTAGAGAAAAGCTCACGGGCCACATGAAAATGATTTGGCGTGCCAGATCTGGCCCCCAGGCCTTTAGTTTGACTATGATGAACGTACTAATATGGTCGGTTTGGTGCTTGTGTTGTCACAGGATACAATATTTTTTATTAAGAGTAAAAAAAAAATGGTTATTTTGGGAGGCTGGAACAGATTAACGGCATTTCAAATAATTTCAAATAGGGGAAATGGTAACTTAGCTCAATAGGTTGGGCAATACGGCTCTAATAGAAGCCACACGAACGAGAAGTTTCTTTGTGTCATCCCCAATCAATTTGGACAAGTTGGGAATGTGTCAAAATGAGCTACCGGAGTCCATGTTGTCTCATGCTTGCGATTGATTACGATCTCGGGTGCTCGACCATAACGTCCGTGCGCTGTGCTCTGACATGGCAGATGTTATGGCAGCGGGGTGTGGGGTGGGGGTGGGGGGTGGGGGGATTGCATGGGGGCAATGATGCCTCGTCGCTCGTTTCCAAATAATGAGAACGAACTGACATGCCGTCGTACTCGAGAAGAATGCCTGCCAGGCTGCGGCATCGCGCATCCTTCTCTTCCTCCTCCTCATCATCGACATCATCATGTGGATGCTGTCTACCGAGGCCTCTTGACTGTCTCCCCAGCTGACTCAAACCGCACCAAGTGCCGGATAAGGCGTGGGGGGGGGGGTCTCATAGCATGCGGACCATTACAATCACGCCGAGCGGCTGATTGCAAAGTGTTTGCTCGTTTATCGCCCGCACGTTATCATCTTCACATCTGTCCTCTCCGATGCTGGAGCATGCTGGTGCCCCCACGCAGCCACCCTCCGTCCCACTCCCAACCTCCATTAAAGTCAACTCTATTTACCACATGCCAAGTATGCAGTCGTGTAAAACTCATTCAAAGTCGGCCAAGGCGATTCTCCGAGGATTTACGGACTGTGGGCTAATATGGCAGCCGTGTATACATCTGTGTCGTTCCAGATTTCGGCCTAAATCAAGCATGGCCAAACATTTTCTTTAAAAGCTTGCATACTCAATAATTTCCGGGTGTCGCATGCTTATAGCCTTGAGACAGCTGGGATAGGCTCCAATCAATTCTCTGAACCATTTATCCTCAAGCTTACAAGTTGAATGAATGAATGAATGAATAAATGAATGAATGAATGAATGAATGCAATTTCATTGACGATTACCGGTACTTTATTTTATACATAATTGAATCTTTAATTTTCAATTTAGTTGTAATTTTAGATCCACAATTCTATTAGATTTTTTGTTTTTATATTTACATTTCATTTTGTATTGTTTTGTTGTACCTGTACATGTAATGTAATTTGTAACTTTTCAAATGTCTACTTTTTATTTTTAGATTCATAGTTTTGGAATTATGAATAGTGAATGTGTTTTTTAGCTGGTCTATTTAACTTAATATGATATCTTAAAGCTTTAATTTTATTTTATTCACAGTTTTATTTCGAAATATTTTGTCTTTTTTTTTCTAAGTGAAAAAAAAAGTATTTTGGGTGTTGTTTTAACTGGCGCTAGGACCATGAGGGCTCTTCAGTGCACATGGCTCAACTTGGATGTCTCCCGCATGCAGTTTGAGGGCTGGCGGCTAGTCATCTGCCTCACTCCTCTGCTCATTGATTTGGTCGCCTTCATTCGCTCCTCGCTGCCTATTCCAGCTGTCATGTCCTCAGCGCTCCAGCAACACTCCCACACGGAAACACAAAGCTAACACATGTTTCCCCACCAGCAGACTCAGCCAAACTTTTTCCTCAGCTTCTCGGTGACAGCTTCGTGTTGGGGAGTCTGGTGGGTTCAACAAGTTTTGACGTGAAACGGTTCGCCAGTCCCGCTTTTGTTTCGGCTACGAGTCACAAGTGGAGAGTTTCCGTCCGTTTTGCACCATGAGAATGTCGCGCCGGAGGAAGAACTCTGGCTTTCTCGTCTTGGCTGTCATCTGGTGCCTGACCTCGGCTATCTCTTATGCTGACAATACGATTTACAACACTCTGGAGGGTAAGTGAAAGCAGCATACCTGCCAGAGCCCTTCATTCACATCTTGTGCCGCCATTTATTGATTCTTTGTTTTATGGTCTTTTTCCACATCAATAAATGATATACTAATGAAAATGCTGATATAGAATGGAAGGGATATTTATATGAATGTTGTTTCGTGCGAAATGTCATGGCAAACCACCAACCAAAACGGACACCAACGGTTGAAATAATGATGAACTCGCCCCATTTTCTCTCCAAATTGACCTACTCTTGTGTGAAATGTGGGCCTGAACACAAAACTGATTCTGTAATGTAATAAAAAGACACACAGACCTTCAACAGCTCTATGAAGTGCAAAATCATTGAATTGCCACGATGGCCTACGTTGCTCGTTTTTTTTTTAAACGTACAAAGAGACATAAGTAGAGAGTATATCACATGCAATACGAGAACCGCGTACCAAAATATGCATTTAAACACATAATAGTGTTCAATTTTGTTTTACAATATAATTGGGTGCCTTGAAATTGTACAATCTTAAATTATCCCCGAAACTCAAAGCCTCTTTCCCTGCTGAAGTGATTGAAAATGTCAATCTGTTTCAGACTAAATAATTAAAATTATGTTGAAATGTGTAATGTGTTTTAATGAGGAAAATATCACTCTATAATACTGTACTATTACTGTATAAAAACATCACAAATTGAATTAAAGAGAAACCGTTTTTGTCATACTTAACATCAATTAAATGCCCACATTGGCCACCAGGGGGCAGAATGACAGACAGATCTGGTGTGCTGTACATTAACGTCTGTAGGGTTTGAACAGCTCAGCTCCTTGCAGATGATAAAGAATGTATGACATATTACTGTTATATTGGATATCTAAATGTGTTGTTTGTTTTAAAATATCAGTCGCTTAAAGTGTTATATCGTATAATCATTATACACTTTTCCATCGTGTTATCTTTAGCTTTAGGTTGTCGGACTGAAGGCCTGTACGTGATAGTTTTGCATAAAATGTAATTGTCTTTGACGTTTAGTTTGACAGTAAACTTCAACTAGGAGGGGCATGGAACAGCTTGCGACCTAATTTTTTTAAAAAGACTTCTTCACTTGACTTGCCGAAATACTGCTCTTGTGACATGAGTTGACGCACTTGAATCTCATGTTTCAGGTTGGACCACTCAGATCCCAAGGCACCACTGTATGTTTTTTTATTGTTGTGGTTGCAGTTTGCAGTGGTGTACAAATTCACCAGTGGTGTACACAATTCCTCTCACAGAGCTGTTCTTAATATTTTGGCAGATTTTTCTGGGTGGCCTTTGTTGTGTCAGACCCATATCGATCATTGCTCTTGATTTAAATGTATTTATTTTATCACCCAACATTGTCGAGAATGCTATCCAGATGTTTAGCGCTCACATCATCATCTCAGCGGAGTCGTTAAAACTTTCACTCACAGGAGGAGTTGATCCAAGTGTGAATGCAGCGTGTAGTAAAAATAGTGCGAAGTAGGGGAGCACGAGGCTTCTCTTTGATATCAGCGGGGTATCGACTCCGCCGCTGCCTCTGTGGGTTGTTTGTCATGGCGCTCTTCCAATTTCCACCTAAGCCACAATATTAGGCACTAATGAGATCCTATGTGTGATCTCTGTGTGGGGAAAAAAATGGATAACTCTTTTGACCTTATTTGACAATGAAACCAAACCTAAAAAAAAAAATGTGTTTACAAGCAGAGGCAGGAACTTAGTGGTTTGTGTCCAAGCAGTTGCCAGACGAGCAAGTCAGATTTGCAACGAGAGCCAACGTTGGGATTCTGCCACGCGCTGACTGATTCGTGCCCAAATCCAGGCCGAGCTCAGTTTAGTAGTTCAGTCGCCCAAAAATGGCAGGACGCCCGACATGCAGTCAAGAAAACATCAGAGCGTGCATCGCATCGGGACGCCTACCTGGACAGAGTTGAGAACTTGATATAACAATGAAAACAGTCATCCATCCATTTTGTATAACGACTCTATATCAGAGTCGAGGGCGCATACAGACAAACAAGCATTTGCACTCATATTCATGCCTATGAATCCTTTAGAGTCGGAGTATATGCAAAACCCCCAACAAAAAACAGACAAGCACCCTCAGAACATGCAAACCGAGGAGCTCAGATCTGTGAGGCAGAACCTGCTAGCCTGTAGAGCTCAGAATCATGCCGGTGCCGCCCATCATCCCCCGTGAACCAGGAAGTAGCCTGCCAACTGAAACACAAGCACACATTTGACACTTTTGTTCCATTTTTGTGAACAGTTGGGCCTCGGCGGAGGTTTGCACTCTACCGGCTGACGTTCAAGTTATGCACGATCATTACAGCAGCGCTGAAACAACGAAATCAAATGGTGACCTTAGACTTTTGCCGCAGCAATGTATAGTCCATGAAACTGTCTGTCGTGATTAAATCAAGATAATTGCCCCCGCTTCATGAAAAAAAAATGTTGTCCTGTATTTGTTGGATGACAAAGAGTCAATCCAACATTTATTACTAGACTAGGAGGAAAATAAAATGTGTGTGTAAATCAAGTTTTTATCAGTGCCGGCGATAAAAACAGCAGTCCAAATAATTTCACATCTTGTATTTTTCCACGATGATGAATCGCTCGGCACGTCTCTCCTCGTGCATGTCAACTGCTTGTCAGGGGGAGGATTCTGTTCTCATATTTGCGCAAAGAAAACTCAATAAATAATTAGCCCGATGACCAAATGACCTGGTTTGGATTTGTGGCTCTCGCCTGGTCTCGGCGGCAACGTCAGACGGCATTCATTAGAAAGATTAGCACGTCTGCGTTGGTCAAACAAAGCCAGAGGGAGACATCCCTCTCTCTTTCTCGCATCTCCCCCGTGGGAGCGCGGCCCACCTCTCAGCGCTTTTTTTTTTCTCTGCCAGAAATGGAAATCGCGCGTCTCGCTGACGAATACCCGCCACGCCGTTTCAAGCGAGCGACGTCTGCTGAAGCCGTTTAGGAAATGACCTGGCCGTGGTTTGTCTTTCGAAGCCCGCCGGGGGTGGCTTGTCACTTGATATTTTGAGATCAGGCTGCCATTGACTTGTTTGTTGTCTTCTGTGAGGCCTCAGTGGTCCTCGCGGCCATCGGCGCGATTCGGCGTCATCTTCGGAAGGCACGCCACGGACACACCGACGTTACCAGACGTCGGCCTGGCCGTGTCATCCATGCTGATCCGTCTGGAAGGATCCTTTCCACATGTCACAAGTACTAAACGTATCCGGTAGACAAGACAACGCAGCCTTCTCCCGTGGAGTGTTTGATTGATGGTTGTGTTGTTACACTTCCTTGATCGGGTTCAGACAAGTGCTGAAGGCAGGTACCGATCCCCATTAAGTATGTAATAACCTGCACTCGGTTTTTGTTTGTGTCTTGGCCGAATGACCGTATTTATAAGTCACTCCGGAGTGTCAGTCACACCAACCATAAAATGCATGATAAAGAAGAAAAAAAACATAGATAGGTCGCACTGGAGTATAAATCACATTTTTGGGAGAAATGTATTTGATAAAATCCAACACCCAAAACAGACATGTCATCTTGAAAGGAAAAAAATAGAGAGCAACAGGCTGAACAAGTGTATGATATGCTAACGTTACATGAGTCGTAAACAACGAACTGAGAACGTGATTGGTATGTTCACGTAACTTGTTAGTTATTTGGATACCAAACCATCAGTGCCACTACAAATTACGTTGCTTATGTCAGACTCACCGTCAACTTATCAACACAGGCCTAGAGCGCCCTCTTGCGGTTTAATGTGAAACATAATAAAATCACTTCAGGGTATAAATCGCACCCCACGGACAAACTATTTTAAAAAACCTGCGATTTATAATCCGGAAAATACGGTAAGCAAAAACTACTTCAAAAGATGAAAGCTCCTGTGTAATGTTTCAAATTTCGAACCAAACTTGAAAAGCACAACACAAGGTTAGGTTGTAGTCGTTGTAAAAGATTTTAGTTGACTTTTAGTCGTAAAGGCCAGATTGTGTACGACCGATTTTCGTACAGATTTCCCCACCTGAGCTGTGAATCGTTGCAGATCATACAGAGTGATCGGGGATGTGGAGTATTTGGCCTCGGAAGAGGTCTGCGTGGGAACTCGGAAAATAGAAGTATCATTTGCCTTCGCTCTGAGTTGTTGGGAAGTTAGCAACCCACTTCTAATGTGTACTACTGCCACCTATAGGACTGGAGTGCCATAGTATTGACTGCAACCTCTGACTTTTTACATTGCAGTGGGACTCTTTTCAAATATATATCTTTTTTTTATTTTTCTGATTGGCTTTTGCCTCTGGTAAAGCTCACACAATCGAAATTCATGCCAGCCCCTTGACATTTGGATCAGGATGCAGAACAAACGCATTGATTTATTCATAAAATCTGTCCCCATACATTTCCGCGGACCGCATTTGTTTTGTTCCTTTGGTGATTATCCGGCATCATCTCACCTTTTCATGATTCTGTTCTTCATTCCATCCGTTCGTTAGGTTGCCCGAGTAAGGAAACGGAGAGACGAAAAGTGCTTTATACATGAAAATATGTCTTTATGTTTGTGCTTTTTAAGGAATATGCAAGTTGTTTTATTTTTTTGGAAGAACGAGTAAAAGCAAGCAAACAAAAACCAACAACAACAACAAAAAAACATGACATTGGGAGGTTGTCAAGCCATCACCACTGACTGGGAGGTGACCCAACATGTGTAATAAATTCCCGCTAATCCCTAAATCCCCCCGCTAAATTCCCATCGGGCTCAAATCTGTGTGAGACAAGACTGGAATTGACTCCTCGACCGCTCGCTCCCTCGGGATGACACTGGATAAAACCTCCTATTACAACGAGGCATTCCATCTTAAAGGTTATTCCTGTTTGCTACGGTTCGGGGAAAGGGGTGGTGCTGGGGGTCCCATCGAAGGGGTTGGGGGGGGGGGGATTAGCACCTTCTCAACTTCTCCTCTAATTCTATTGATGTGTTATCACTTGGGAAATAAAAACGGAGGGAGTTGATGGATGAGAAGTAAGCGAAAGGAAATGTTTTGCCTTGGTGGAGGTACAAGGGCGCTTATTCCATAAAGGTCCTTCCTGCAAACACAACTTGATTTGACGTGAAGATTTATGTGCAGTCCACAATTGGTTTGAATGCTTTACAAAGTCTCCATTGTCGAAAGTTGACATTGTGAAACGATTTGGGCTTTGAGCTCTTTCATCATTCTCTTCGCTGGATTTGTTTTCCTCAGAAATTGGAAAGCGCCGTTTATTGTTTTTTTCTTTTGTCTACTACCGTCGACTCTCGAGAACCCTTTTTAGGTAAAATCTTTAACTGTTCATTATTAGCCGTGGTCCAACTAAATGGAATCAAGAATTTAAAATGAATGCTGCAATACAATAGTAAAACTAAAGCCCTTTTCACACTGCACTTAGTTTCTTGGTTTGGCTTGGGCGGTGTGCAAGGACAACAGTTGTCCCCGCCGCAAGCTTGCTCATAGTGCCTGCGTATGATGGCTTTTTACGCTGTTGTTATTTGCACTCTGAGATCGCTCGGCCGGCCTCTCTCCTGTTGACTGCCGGCACTGCGACGCCACTCTCGAAATGAACATTTTTTTTTTTCAATCGGAAGGCACATCTGGGATGGATTCCATCTCACCCTTGAGCTTCATTAAAACAAGCGCGACAGAAAATGGATGGACGCGCAGCTATACAAGTTGCACGACTTTCCGGGCGCATAGGCGAGTCCCGTCGTTAATATATGACGTGAATTACAAATCTTTCGTTAACAAGCCTGCGTGACTTTCCTTTTGATTGCTCCTTCTTTTTTTTTTTTAATTAGCCTTCAAACCGCATCGTTTATTGAAGGTCGCCCTGATCCATTTCTAAAGCAACAATCCGACACGTCGCACCCTCTTGTTTTTATGGATCAATGCGCGCTCATTTCCAGCGTTTGAAGTTGACGGAAATGCAGTCTCGTACTCGTCTTCAAAGAGGAACGACAGACTTTATTTACGGACGTATCCCGGCTATAAATGAAGACATGACCCCCCTGGGGAGGAGTGGGATGGTAAACATTGTATGTGCCAAGGCAGGAGTGCACCACTGAACTCCGGGTGCACCCCCTCTTTTCCCAATTGCCTTGCCACACATTCCCACAGACGCCGCACGCTTGTGTCCCGAGGGACCGTCAAAAACAGGCCACGGCGTGAGTTGTCGTTCTTTTGTTGTGGCACCCCCGAACATCCCGGCGCCGTTGTCCTCCTCCTTCCTCATCTCCTCCCATCGCGTGTGGGAGGAGAACTGGAAGACCGCGGCGGGAATACGGTTTCCCACATTCGCCTTGATTTTGTCTTAATACGTTTCATCACACGCACGCCGTATTTGCAACTTGCTCATGTGACCTCATGAATAGCGATGGGAGGAAACGCATTTAAAGGCCTCCATCTGATCACGCGGAAGGGGAATTTTTCCATCCTGCGTGCCCGTTCCGAAAGGCGGAGGTTTTTCACACAGTAAACAGCGCGCATGTATTATTGATACGGTTGTGATCCACTTGCCGTGTCCCGCCGCGATGCCGCGTATCTCTGGGAAAAAAACAAAAACGTCTTTTTCTTTTTTTTCACTCAACTCAAATAGCCCAATTTGCGATGGGGGGGCCTGAGATTCCAAAATACACTCGCGAGGAGCCGCTTTATGAGGTTCACCTGCGCCGTCTGTCGGATGAGATCCAATCCAAGAAGCTCGGTAACGGAGGGAGGGGCTCAGTTTTGATTGACATTTGCACAGAGAATAGACGGTGGAGCTTCAAAGCTCCGACGCGATGCGATGAAAAATCCCAAAACGGATGCATTTCATCTCTTCTTTTTTCGACAGCGGTAACCTGACTTAAAGGTGGTTTGGTTATATTCACTTACGTTTTCGGAATATTTGGAGCAAATTCCACCTGTCAGAGTGAGCTACGTTTTCCCTTTTGTTTGAGTATTTTTGTGACAAAACAACACCTCTATTTTCTGATATTTTGAGGTTGTCAGAGGCGCTTCTGTGACATCACCAAGCCCGCTGTAAACGACGTTTGACATCGGGCGGTCATATGAGCGCACGCGAGCACAGTTTTCAAATTCTCATTTATTTTTGCCGCGCAGCATCCCTGATATCGAAACAATGTTTCCCCTCCACACTTAAAAAAACAACATCTGTGTCTTGCGTTGTCTAGAAATGTTCACATTTCAGCCTACAAGAACTAAACTTTCAACAGGGTCCTGTTTCGCGAGTGAGCAAAAAAGTTATTTTAAAACATTTGGTGGTGGCTGAATCTGCCTTCATTTGTGATTTGTCATAAAGATTTAATTTACGATTGTTGAATTTATTTTTTTTTTTGACGGAATTGTTTTAATTTGGTCGGGTCTGAATTTACACATTCGTTAAAAGAATTATTTATTTCCCCCCTGCGCTAAATACTCTCACTCGTCAATTTTTATTTGTTTTTATTTTTTTTTGAAGGACGACTTGACTTTTTCTCGAGTCACGACATTCTAAAGTAAGCCATCTTTGGCTACTCCACCCAGCCCCCCGCTCCTGAATTTAATTTGTTGTGGTAACCAAGCTCGTATGGTCTCAAATGACATCTTGCATGAGTCAGAGTTTTTTGTGTGACTTCAGAAGCATATTTTTCCTGGCTTTTTTTTTTTTTTTTAATGCTCACTGGATGACCTCAAATACCCTCAAAATGGTTGCAAACTCATTGAAGTTGCAAGGCCGTAGTTTTCTCCATTGTGACCGTGAATATCCAATCACCTGATCACATTCATCACCCCATCGCAAAGGCCAATTGCTGCAGTTAATCCTACCGTGACATCCCATGATCAAATTTGCTGACTTTTGAGGCGAAAATGTTCACATTTGGCCCGATTATCTGGATGTGACGCCTGAGATTTTGTATCATCATCTTTTAACACCACCACCCCCCCCCACCCCCAGGGGTTGAAAGTCATCACTCACGTCGAGGTCATGTGTTGTCGCTTTGTGTTTAACAGGAAGCGCCTCCGCCAAGGCCGAGCGGCCGACTCGAGCACAACGCCGCGAGACCACCGTACCTTTGCTGCTTACGGGCCCACACGGCGGACCCCTCAGCCTGCTGGAGCAAGGGGTAGGTACTCGCACGGCCATTCCGACGAAGCGCTCACTCGGAACAACACTCGGTAGACCTTCACCAAGGTCGATCAGCAGGGGCGTATTTAGTCATTTGGGGTGGGGCCAAGGCAAACCTTCCACATGATATATATTCATAAGAAGATTGAATATAGTTTCACGTTTCGGCTGTGTTAACGTTCACATTTTCCGAATGAAAAGTGTCACTCCTGTCACTTTCCAGTTTGTCGCGACTGCGCCGTCCTCGGCTGACACTGACAGCAGCGCGACCGCTGCGGGCAAGAAGAGCATTTGGCTCCGACTGTTGTCAGTTCATTCGTTCTGTATCACGTGAAGAAGGTTGAAACGTTTGGTCATCTAAAAAAAAAAAAGAAAGATACACATCCGAATAAGAAGTGAAGGGAGAGCACTTGTGATGATCACAATGTCTTTTTAATGGCATTTTTGTGTGTTTTTAAAGCACATGATTTCTATAAAACTTTTGATCCGTTTTCAAGAGATTAGTGGGAGCCCTGGAATTTTCTACGATCAAGAACCATATCAAGAGCAGCCCGTGCATTTGATAGCAAGGGACTTACCTGACTCAATCCACTTCTTACCACCACCCGTGTTACGTCGCAATTAGAGAAACCATCACTAGTTAACCAAAGCAATATATATCTAATAGCATCTGTAAAAGTAGAACTGATTTTCTTTTCTAATTTGTTATCGCTGCCAAGAATACAGCAGAACAGAGTGTCCGCAGCTTTAAAAAAAAAAAAAAAACTCTCCCTCAAACCGCAGCATTTGTTTGAGTCATGCTGCCGCGCCACAAAAACCAAGAATCCCAACACGTGTTTGAATGCTAGTTTAATGTCAGGGCGCTTGTTTCATGGCCGCATGTGCATCCATTTAGAGTGTTTCGAGATGACAGAAGAGCACTTGTGAGTCATCGCTCAATTCTGATGACAGGCTTCATTTCTAGACGGAGCGCCCGCCCCCACCAATTGTTTTTGTCGGTTTGTTTATGTTCAAATTCATCTCGCTTTGACTCTGCCAAGGTGACTAGAAGCAGAAATACACAAAAGGGACGTCATTGTGGATCTTTTAAAAGTGTTACATTGCTTTTGGTGGGGGGTGTTGATTGAGACCAAGAACTGTAGAGCACCAAAACCGCTGTACTTTATCGTGGGCACCGTCGGAACCACGCACTGCGTCACTCCAGCCAAATTCAGACCGTTGTTCAAATGATGTGCCGTTCGGTTGTTCGGTGTGTCCTTACAAATGAATGACAGAGTCCTGGAGCCCAGTGCATCAGGCAGCACAAGGCAAGGAAACACTTCAAGCAGGCACTGGCTGATTGATTTATTATAACAAAGGCCACATTCAGAAATGAATGGGGGGGCGAGCTCTCGCTGTATAATATACACGATCCATATCGTGATTGTTCGGCCCTTGAGAACGTCTTACCTCGCCTTTCTAGTATCATCCGACTTGGACATGTTTTTTTTATTTGTTTATTTATTTATTTCCCCTGCAGACGCCATCAGTGTTCCAACCTTTCTCGTCTTTGTGGAGTTGTGGCCGCGATTGACAAACGCTTTCCACATGCGCCGCCAAGCAGACCCTTTGCAGCGCTACGGAAAAAATAAAATGCATCTATCAAAACGCTTCTTATAAAGAGCCTCCAGGCAGAAACGCGCGTGCGTAGGTGTTGACAACTCCTGAAACATTTTTCCTGTCGCGCCGAGCTTCCCGTTCCTACTCGGTTGTTCCCCGCAGAAAGTCAGTCAGCTGCCGGTGAAGGCGGAGAAGGGTTGTTAATTACCACCATTTATCAGCTACTCTGCAAAGGCAGAGCGAGGTGCAACTTTAAGCCCGATGGGGTTGATTAGGCGTTTGGTTTTTAATTACATCAGATCGGTTGAACCACTGCTGATGCCTTACAAGAGAGGAGAAGGTGACCCTTTTTTCAATTCGGAAGCTAACGATTGTTCTACCTCAGGCGGAGTGCACGACTTGCCTGCAACCAGCTTAGCTTCCGTAGAGTCAGTCTCAACTAGTTAAAAAAAAAGACGATGTAACCATGTACAGACTAATCAATGATCTTGAAAATGGGAAAATGACCAAGCACCATCTGAGCACCAACTCGAGACGTTCTCCCACGTTCACTTCCTGTCCCAATACTTTTGTCCGAGCTCACGGGAAGCGGATGATGCGGAAGCGGCCTTCCGTTTCCCCGCCGTCTCCATTGTGCGTCTTCGCATCCTGCTTTGCTTTTTGTGTCAGAGCGAGAGGTGAAGGCAGGATGGGTTAGATCAGGTTGCCATCGTCCCTGCCGTTCACCCCCCCTCTTTTTTTTCTCCACCCCTGTTCCAGGGTTATCCGCCGTCACTGCGCCTGCTGGTCCGTGCCGAAGGCCAACAGCTCGTCCTGCTGCTGGAGAAAAACGAGTGAGTTTTTATGTGATTCATCGCGACACAAGATGCATCCATTTTTAATCACAAACAGATGAATGGGCTCCTCTCGCCATGCAAGAATGGAGAAGTCAGAGAAGTTTGGTCTATGATCGAGTGAATTACAAGGGGGGTTGGGGGGGGCTTATATATCCCCTTGCGGTTTTGCCCTTTTCAAAGTTCACTTTCTCTGAAGGGCCAAAAGAGATGAAAGGCAATGAAGAAGAAGGCGAGAAACACTTGAGGACGAGCTTGTTTTCTCGCTCTGTCTCTCCCCTCGCTTCGCCTCTCTCTGTTCTCATCGCTCCCCTCCGGACCGCCGAGAATAACAGTGGACGGCGAAGCGAGGGGCGGGGATCGTGCGGAGTTCATAAATATGGCGATTGCGCATCTAAAGACCGGAGGAGGGGCGAGGGCGAGGTAAGGGGAGGCCACAACAGCGAGAAAAGAGTGCGCAAAGGCCAGGTTGCACGTCAGGGGAGAGTTACACTCTCCAAAGCATGATGCCATTGCTGACTCAAGTCTTGTTTTCTGCCAGGGGGGGCTCTTATTCAAAGGGAGTGGCGCTTGTCATATTTTTTTGATCCTTTTAGCATTCACACTTGTCATTTGGATCTTCCGACGAGCAAATATTCATCGCATTGCACATCTGGTCCTGGTTCAGTTTTGTGCAATTCCAAAGGAACAAGTGTGAGGCAAATTCCCGAAAGGATCAAGAATGACAGTGCCACACCCTGTCAAATGAAAATAAATATCTTCTAAATTTGACACGCCGCCGAGAGGAGTGATCTTAACAGCCGAGTCCGATTGGAATGATTAAAAAAATGTTTAGATATGTAAAATGAGGCTTCAAAATCACAACGAATCAATCCTGCTTTTTAGTATGAAACGTTGACCGCTTGACCGTCAACTGTCAATCAAACACCACAGCGACAACCTGGAACAATGGAAGCTTATTTCGTCAAGCATCTTTGTCGTGCTCCGTCCGGCATGACTTGACATTTGAGGCCCCAAAATGTATCCACTTAAATCCCCACGTGGCTGGAATTTGTCCCACCGGGTCGTCATGTGACTTTAACATGCCTTGACATTGAGGCGCTCTAAAGTGACATTATGAGTGGCTACGAGGCCAACACAAACAATGCTATCGTCGCAATTCGCCTTACGTTTTGAATCGTCAGACTTTTCCCTCTCGCTCAACGCGACCGAGCTTATGACGGGTAAACAAAAATGTCTTGAACATCCGCAGAAAAGTCAACAGAGACTCGGAAACAACACCCCGTGCGTTGGCACCGAAGCGCAAGCAAATCGAAGTCCGCAACATTCCCGGCCGGCCATGGTGGCTTTGTGAGGTTGCCTGGCGAGCGCTCGGCTCAATCTGGGAAGCGGGAGCGAGAGATAAGGACAACCTGGCGAGAGATAGACAAACGGGCCAGAAACGACCACCAACTCAACACGGAGGAACACGGGAAGCGGCAATTGTTATAGCACCAGAAGATGAGTTAAACGACCAACAGAAAAAGACAAATGCCACTCCAACATCCCAGACGGGAAACACAAATTTACACAGTTTATCTAGCCCTTTTATTTTTCCATTTTATTTATTTTGTCATGAATGACAGACGAGATAACGCACACACCGGGAGATGTTGGCATTGTCAAGCCGAGTGCTTTCACACGGCGCGCATCTTCTTTCCCTTTGAAAACACACAAGAGGACGTTGCTATGGGGATTTGTGTCCGCAACATAATGCTGTCGCTGCCATGTTGCCATGTGTTGCAAACGGGGCCCTTTTTCTTCTTTTCTTTCCTGCCGCAGAAGAATGAAAGGAAATGTTCTCAATGGGAAGCGAGGTTGTTGGGTTTTTTTTTCTGCACGAGGTCAGTCTGAGCGGCGGTGAATGCGCGGGGCCTCGTCTTAAAAAGACGAAAACCGGGTTGCGGTAAGGACAGAGGAGGATGGCGAGGGCTGACCGTGGCGGCGTGCATTTGAAGCTAATGTCTGAGGCGGAGGAAACGGATTTAGCCTGTAAACGGTTTTCACTCTTGAACATGATGATGTCATCAGTGTTCACCTGCAGGTACTTTATTGAGTTGTTTGTGGCGCAAAGAAAAACGGTGAAAAGTAAGCGGCCGCCGATTCTCAGTACGCTCTTCACAAATTCACCTTTGGGTGGTCGAGTGGTTAGCGCGTCAACCTCGCAGTGTAGAGGTCGTGGGTTCGATCCCGGCATGTTCTCCCGTGCCTGCGTGGCTTTTCTCCGGGTACTCCGATTTCCTCCCACATTCTAAAAACATGCATGTCAGGCTGATTGAACACACTAAATTGTAACTAGTTGTGAGTGTGAGCGCGGATGGTTGTTCGTCTCTGTGTACCCTGTGATTGGCTGGCTTCATGGCGTCCCCGGCTATCGCCCAAAGACCACTGGGATAGGCTCCAGCACACCCTGTGACCCTTGTGAGGATGAAGCGCATCAGAAACCCCCTGAAATTCCCCTTCTGTGCCTTGACTTGTCACTTCAATTCATTCCGTTCAAAATTGCGCTTTTCTGAGACCTGATGGATATTTAGAGCTGCCGCTGTTTGGTTGGTAAGATGTCTTGCTTGACAAAACACAAAAGATAATCAGTGTGCTTTTATGAAGGGCGACACTCATCTGAAAATATTTGCTTTTGGTGAGGCCGGGATCAATTTGAACCCTTTTCAGGGACAGCGGTTACGACAGTGGACAGCTTATCAGCTTATCAGGTTGCATGAAAGGGTTAAGTTCAACAATGGCTCGAAAGGCTTCAGCGATGATCAAAATAGTTGTCGATGATTTTGATCATCGATTAGTCAATGAATTTAGACACCGCTACAAGATATAGCCAATCCTTATCAAACGGATCAGAGGAAGTCAGACTCCAAAGCAGACTGAATGCGTACAACGTAGGCGAAATAACCTGCAAAAATATTCATGCTGACAATTTGTGTCAGCTCGGCGGGCTGCTGTGCTTTGTAGCCCGGCAACGAGGGGATAAAAAAAAAAAAAATGCAGACATGGCCACCTTTGCAAATACCCCTGGAAAGCATCAAGTCGAGCATTTAAAAGAACTTCTCGGAAGGTGCGTCCACAGTGCCGTCATTTAAGACTGGCTGAGGTCAGGGACCACCTGTTCTGAGTGGGCTGCAGCGGCGGAGAGATATCACAGGACACATCTGGGCCGGCGGCGAGCGGAGCGGATGGGAATGGCAGCGAGCACGACAGCCTCGGGTCGGTGACGGATGACTCACAGCTGATGCGGCCGACGCTCAGGTCGCGGAATGAATAGGGGCTCGGTCGGCGGATGTGTGCAGTTCCGCTGACGTGAGGGAAATTATCTCATTTTGTGGCACAATTTGGAACCATAGGACTCAATCCACCGGTTTTTATTGCACCTGTCCTCGGGTCACGAGGCGAGCTGAAGTTATTTCCAGCTGACGTTGGGCGAGAGGCGGGGTGCACCGTGGACTGTTTGTCAGTCACTCACAGGGCACACTTCGACTCCTTTTGTTTGACTCTTTTGGAGTGAAGCAATGTTACAAAAAGTTTTCATTTTTCATCGTACGCACTTTGTCGTAGTTGCATCAGGAGCAGAATCATACTTTCACTTTCCCTTTTGACATGCAAGATGCATGCAACGACTCCCAACAAAAGAACGCAAATGAAAAAAAAACTCAACACCTGAAGTTGACCTCACAACACCAAGATTCCACCATGTGGCGCTAACACTACCACAAAAATCCATGAATAGACCACATTTTAAGCAAAAAAAACAGAGAATAGGTTCCCATTCATCCAGCCATCCATTTTCTGGTCCTCTTTATCCTCACGAGGGTCGTGGGGCGTGCTGGAGCCCATCCCAGCTGTCTTTGGGCAGTCGGCGGGGGACACCCTGAACTGCTCACTCTCACAACTAGGAACAATTTGGAGTGTTCCATTAACCTGCCATGCATGTTTTTGGAATGTGGGAGGAAACCGCAGTACCCGGAGAAAACCCACGCGGCCAGGGAGAACATGCAAACTCCACACAGGGAGGCCGGACATGGACTCGAACCCGGTACCTCTGCACTAACCACTGCACCACCGGGCTGAACAAAATAGGTTCCCCATAAATCCAATTTTCAAATGCCCAAACCACAATCATGTGCGCCTTTACTTTGTCCCAAAAATTCTTCTGGCGAGATTTTCACAAATTGCGGTTGGGTCTTTAACATATTTGCTGCAATTAATGAAATGGGGGGGGGTTCAGTTTAGTCACACAATCTGATCAAATGTGCAGTTGTCCGACATTCCTTAACGGATTTCGCTCGGCCATTCACGGTCCGCTGTATTCTGCATTGACTGCGGCCATCCAAATTCTGCTTAATAGCATGCACCTGAGCGGTGTCGTGTGATTTTTCAACATCACAGCCAGTAAGAACCCGCAAATGGGAGCGCAAACTCGTTTTGAAAGTCCTTCACAAGGCGCCGGGGTGCACGTCTTGAGATTTACTCGGTGCGATGTGTGTTACGCGGCGAGAAGAAAATCCATTACTCGGGCCGCCGTGGTGTTTTGGAGGCGGCGGAGTGCGGGGCTTCAGATGTTGATGGGGCATAATATCATCCCCGCTGTCATTTATCGGCACGAGACAGGAACACGTTCTGCCGAGCGCGGCACATGAGGGATTATATTACCTTTTTCTGCAGACAAAGATTTCCCTCCAGATATGAAAATGCACATGTGCGCCTTGCATTCCCAAGTGAGTGTAAGACAGCATGCAGACATTAGTGTGCTATCTGTCTTGAGAGATGCCAAGGAAGCATCTTGTGGGCCCCTCCCCCCAACCCCATACTCCTACAAAACGTTGATGTCAGGGTTTTAATAAACTCAAATAATATCTCGCAGCGTACATTTGGTGATCCACACTCCCATCTCAATTTTTAACGATGCGGGACTCCATTTTAATGTTTGCAAAAGTGTGCACACCCCCCTCGGATGTGGATGTGTTCAGAATTAACAAACTGCCACGCTGCAGTCGGCACACGCGCGCAACAATTTCAAGTGCTTCTGATTCAACCCGAATCCAGTTCAGCTGTTCGATTAGGCTTTTGCTGGCATATTTTGATCAGGAATTTCTGGCAAGTACTGGCTCTTTAGTACAACAATTGCCTGTGTTCTTTATATGTCTGGTCTGCTGAAGAAACTCCCAAACGCGTGAGGGGAAAATGTGCGATGCTTCAAGGGTGAACTTTTTGGGCATAATTTCAACAAATATATTTGGGGCAAACTCATTGTCCGATGTAAGGAAAAGACGACTAGAACATCTGAAGTTGGTTCGGTGTTCATCAAAGGCCATTTAAATGGCGGCAGATGTGCGCTGAGTGCCATTTGACGTTAATTTAAACCCGCCATACGCGACTATGGGCAATTTAGTCTCCGATGAACCGAACATGCACGTTTCACATGACGCGTTTCTTTCGCTGTCATCGGAAATGCAAAATATTCTAACTGGCTTTGTTTTTCCGACTCGCTCGGTGCCTGACGTCATACGCAAACTCGACGTTAGTCTGCAGTCTCTCCGCTCGATTGGGGTTCATCAGTCAACACGAGGCCTGCGCGCATGGCTGCGCTAACGCGCACATAAGAGGAAGCATGTGTCCAAAACGGGACCAGCTGTTGCTGGCGCGGGAAAAAAAACAAAAACAAAAGTGGGGAAGGAAGCGCGCGTCATGACGTCGCTGACAGACGCGGCGCTTTTGACCTCGCGGGCTCGCTCGCTTTACTTGATTACTCATGATAATTAATAGCAGCTCGTTTATTGGAAGACGTCATATAAAGTCAGGGTGACCTATGATTACCCGATTTTTATCAACATAAAGAGTAAGACAGAGAGCGAGCGCATAGTTTAAAATACTGCATTATGTTTATTTCATATAGCTAGAAAGTGAGAAATGTAGCCCAATGTATTTTTTTGCAACACAAATCCTCCAACATCTTAAAGCCAGAAAGCATTAAAAGCCAGCAACAAGGCGCCCCTCCGCCTATGCACGATAAAACATTATTGCGCTCCATTTCCCGCAAATATTCCAGACATTTGCAATTTTTTTATTTCTTTTTAATGGCATGAAGACATTTTACCTGTGGCTCATCTGATAATTGACATTATCTCCTCAGAAGCCGGCGGCCATTTACGGCACATGTTCCGGCGCATTAGCGTCAGCGACAGATCGTTCACCCGCATCCTCGTGCCAAAATGATACATCAGCTGCGAGCAAAGTTTCCGTCGCCGTCATCTTTGCCAGGCAATGAGGCGAACAAGCGACAGATTGTACGCTATTATCTTACGGGAGACTTGGCGCGTGGGGCTTAATGGTGCAAGGTGTTCCCCCTCCTGATTTCCCCAAGAGGACAGGTTAGTCGTTGGAATGGAATGTGAGCAATAGTGCAGTCATAGTCATCTGAAAGAAGTTGAAAACTTTTTTTGTGTGTGTGTGTGGTTGCCTTCCAAGTATTATGAGTTCATATCATACTGCAAATATTCTGTACTCATTTGCGCAAGGGTCTGCAAACAGCCACTCCAGAGCAAGGTAAAAATATTTTGGGATTTTTCCTGATAGTTTTTTATTTCTTTTTCCTTTTTTTTTTTCTGTTTGTTTTTTCTGTGTTAGTTTTAATTCATTTTTAGGGTGGGTTTGTTAGTTCTGAATAGTTTTTTTAAAATTAGATTTTGTATTAGTTTTAATATACTGTATTGTGTTGGTGGAGTGCAAGATTCAACCCAAAAAGTCAGTTGGTTTAATTATATTCATTTTTATTTTTATGAACGTAAAATCAAATTTGTTGTTGTTGGGGTTTTTTTGGAAAGCGCTCTCATTTTTATTTTATTTCGTTAATGAAAATTATTTTTCAATTTTAGTTGTATTTACTTCGTTTGTTTTTTGTTGACTTGTTCTCCAGAGCAAAATAAGGAATTTAATGAAGTCGTTTGTTTTTGGCAATAGAATAAAACAGGTTTTTAAATGTTTTTGTTTGTTTGTTGGTTTATTTTTTTTGTTTTTTGTTTTGGTCACACACGCACTATGTGTCTCAATTGTTAATGTAGTGCCGGGATTTCTTAAGCTTTTCGACTTCAGTAGGGATAAATCCAAGAAAGGAAAACCCAAATGTTACATGCTACATGCTACGTGAGCTATATTGAAAACAAACACAGTTCACGCCTTATAGATGACAGTTTACAGATGCCATTTTTGCTTCGAAACCATATGAAAAACAAAGAATTTGGGCGCAGAATAACCTCATGTGTGGATGCCGTTTAGCATTCACATAACAAACAATTCGGACAGTCCAAATTGTGTGTTTTGAACACCATAAATAGTAATGCCGACACAAATCTCCCTTAACAAACAACCTCAGTGCTACAAGTGGAAGATATCAATACCTGCAGCTAATTTAACTCCACACGCGGATGATGACGACAGATGATCTGGATCCACGTACTAAGTTTGCTCTTTTTTTTTCTCAAAACCATTCCCTTTTACGGTCATCTTGGGAATATGAAGTCATACCTTTTTGCGTGAGGGAAAACATGTTTATTCCTGCAACACACTTTAAAAGCCAGCGGCCGTGGGCATGGCTCGTTCTCGTTCAGCTCTGCTGCAGATCACCTCTGTTGCGGGAGGTGGGGGGAAATAGGCTTAGTAACGTACATGACTTCACAGGAATTAGTCGGCGTCCAAACCCAATTGGGCTTTTATTGGAAACATAAAACACTGTCTTTAATCCGGTTGTTTGCGCTCGTAGCGATACTAACATGCGTGAGTCACAAAGAAATGTGAAAATAAAAGAGCCTGTTCATAGTCATTAAAAAAAAAAAAAAAAGGAACGTTGGAACATATTCTTTCATTTTCTAATTGCAGCCCTTGCGATTTGAAAATGGCATTCTCCTGCATATTGATTTGAATCGGATTAATCGCTCAGCCCTAGTTTGTATGTGCACCCCCTGCACAAACTCAGCTGGCTCGTCTTGCGTCCACCTGCAACCACATCCCCCGATCGAAAATGGCTGGATGAATAACTTTGACTGTCACAAGTGTGTCAAAATGTCCCGCGCCTCCTTAAATGTAGCGATTTAAAGTTGTACACGATGTAGGTTTGTCATACTTTGTATTCCTCTATCATGCTTGATATCACCTATACAAAGAAAGAAAAAAACCCGTCATAAAACCTACCACGAGCCTCGCTACAAGCATCCTCCTTTTTTATGAACACCTTAGCGTTGGCTGTAGCTCTTTTTTATGTGTTTTACAAAGCAGCGTGTTGCTCACGCTTGTCCGTTCACTCCCAGCACCTGTGAGGTTTTGCTATTCCCACTCTAAATCTTTTTTTTCTTTATTTTTTTTTTTTTATGTCTGAAGCACAGAGACACAAAGGTCACCTTAAAACGATATTGTCATCGGACCGCCACTCTGTTTAATTTGACTTGTGCCAATGTCCCTGGCCTTGGAGCGAATGTGCTGGCAAGGTGTGCACCCTGAATATAAAATAGAAACATCTCTCACGCTGTCGGCCTTCACTACTTTTGGGTGAGTTGGTGCATATAAATACGACGCGCCACGGCTAGTCCTGAATAATCTCTCCGAAGATACATTTGCTGTGCCTAGCTTCTGCCAGTTAATCTCTCAAAAGGGAACCAGCTGTTTTTCCTTGTGGCTTCTGCGAGACATTCTGATATCGTTAAGGAGCTTGTGGCAGTCATTATGTAAATGGCCTCACCCTGCCAGCTCGTGTGTTTGTTTGGCAATTTATATCAGGCAAATTTTAGTCTACTATCTGTCTCATTGATCTGCTTTATGACTCTGCCGGTGCTAATGTCAGTCCCTTGGTCGATTGAGTGGGTATGTCGAAATTTGGTAATGGCACAACATTTGTTCGGTGGCCTAAACGAGGTTGACTGTGTGTGTGTGTGTGTGTGTGTGTGTGTGTGTGTGTGTGTGTGTGTGTGTGTGTGTGTGTGTGTGTGTGTGTGTGTGTGCGTATATACAGCTAATGTCATTAAGTTTGCTTTATTCAGTCATGGTGTTCTTGTACCAGGTCATCTTCCCCTATTAAGATGAATGGCAATGGCATTAATCCGTTCTACAGAAGTCCTAGAAATGTTCATTTTTGCAACAAATAAATAACATCTCTGAATATTGTTATATTCGATGGAAGATATTCACAAGTGTGTCCAAAATGGAATGTGCCTTTGTTAATCGGCCGACTCGAGGTGGCGCGGTAGTTACATTTCTTATTTTATTGTTTTCAAATCGATCATGCTTGACATTTCACAAAACCCAGCCCGTTGAGTCCAATTCCTTCATTTCCTGCCTACCTTGACTTCACTTCTCTCATCACTTTAGTTTTTGCAACTTGCGGCGCTCCCATAATTGCTTGAGTTGGCGCACATCGATTTGGTGCGGCCGCTCTGGATCTCCAGACACGGCGGTCTAATTATGGATGCGCTAATGGTCACAGAGGGTTAATTGTGATGAATGAGATGCTCTTAATAGCCGGGGAAACAAACCCTGTTATTTCCCTTCAAAAATGATCTCCTGTTCATCTAAACTCACAAACCATCGATCAAAATAAACGTCGGCACCTCATAAAACTCTTTTCTGCAGGATTTATTTCCAATACGATTGTCGTTAGTCCACAGGAAAATGGCCATTTGAAGTAAAGGTGGCTCTGTAACTCCCAATCACGAGGCCATTCGGCTTGTCAAAAGCCCGCAAAAGGTGCAATAACAACGATGATAAATTGCAGACTAAATTGTTCAAAGGTGTTTGACCATAAAACAATTTGCGAGCAAACTCGCAATTGCTGTCATTTCTCAGGTTGGAAATGAAGAAATGACGGAAGAGAAGATAAAAAAAAAAGAATAGAGAGAAAATGACATGAAGCTTAGTCATGAAGGCATAAAAAAAAAAGATTGCATTTCAATTGGCCATCAATGATTCTCAAATGTTCCTTCCAGTTCAGCCTGGAAATGAGCCGTCCGACTGTATATGCTTTCCTGTTAATCCTGTTCGGGGTCAGAGTGGGAGCTGGAGTTGGAACTGGGAGTCTTCCCAAAATACATTTTCAATGACCGGACAAAATTCACATCATAAAACTAAATAAATAAAGAAATACAAAAAAAAAATGTCAGTGTCCGGGAAGACTCGAATCTTGTCCCCCAAGGGGTTGCGGCTTATCACCATCTCCAGGAGCATCATGTCAATGTCATCCACACCGACACTGCAAACACAGCAATGTCGGGCTTCCATTCTTGACCTTTCAACGTGCTATCCACAGTAGTCTGTCGCTCCCTTACATATTCCTGCCCCCCCCCCATGCCCTCCCCATACTCGGATCAAAACGTAAGGTGGAGCCAACAAGATTCACAATGACATTTTTCAGCAGGGCTCGGTTTCAAGCACATTAATGCCGACCTCATAGGTTTTTTTGGGGGGAATAAGATTTTGAAGCTTCATTCCATATTCTTTGCGCTTTGTCTTTTGAAATGATTCAAATTTGGCACGGCTGCGAACAACACTGTTTGTTCTCTGTGGTGTATCCGATTTATTTTCACTTTTACGGGGCTTCAAGTACAGGGCGAGGTACTTTTGCCATCTCTTCCGACAGCACAGCATCCAGCACAGATCGCAGGCTCATTTACATACTGTACATGTGACTCCGCGTAATAATTCAGCACCGCGCAAAGCCCCTCGAGCGTGAAACCATTGGCAAGAAGCGTGGCTTCTCCTGCACGCTTCCTTTGAAGAGGAACTGCTAACTGCGGTGATTTTCTTTTAATCGCCCCCCACCCATGCCCAACCCACCCAACACCCTTCACCATCAGTGCAACCCAAAGCCTTTCTATACCATAGTTGCTGGAGGGCCCCATATGGAAGAAGAAGACCACTTTTACTACTGCTGTTGCTAATATTACATGAGCAGAGAGAGCGCAAGTGAAGAGGTGGGTTCGACAACGCTAATTCTATTTCCACATGCGGCCGGGTTCCAAATTGATTTGCACACAGCCGAGCGTCTCCTCACTTTCTCGCGGCGTACAAAGAAACGGAATGAAAAGAGCAAAATCCTCAGGACTGCGGTGCGTGAGTTCTCTTCTTCTCTAGTCCTCGCTCAAGCCCGTCTTAGTTGCAGTCGAATGCAAACCTCCACATTTTTTCTTTTATACTCGGCCACAACGGGAACGCTTCCTTTATTTGAGAGCATTGACATGTTTCGATAGGCGCTACTATTTTGGTGAGCAACAGGTTTATTCAGGGTGCAATAGTTATGTAAAAAAAAATCAGTGTAAAACACTATAGTCATTTTGAAACTGATTTTTTTTTGTGTGTAAATTGGGGTTTGGTAACAAGAAAATACTTAAATATATCTCTTATTACATGTGAATATTTTAAAATTTGGTCGACATTTTAGTAGGGATCATGGAAGTTGACATGTTTGAGCTGCTTTCGCGGGCCATATAAAATGATGTCGTGGGCCAGATCTGGCCCCCAGGCCTTAGGTTTGATAGTTTGACACCTGTGACTTAGGAGAAGACCCTTCTTGGTTTTGAGCATCTTACTCAGTGTGAGCTCTCAAAATAGTGTTTGTATATATATATATATATATATATATATATATATGGGAGGGAGGGGGGGGCAGAGTTGGAATGTCAAGATGGAAAAATGGTGGATCCCGTGCTGCCCCGTCAAAAACCGTGATCGGGTAAACATCAACTCGAGTGCTTTCGCCAAGTATTTGATTACAGGCAGCTTCCAGGAGATCAAAAAGCGGTGGCTTTAATACGCGATGTATGGTCATGCCACTCGGATCTAAGCTGGCTTTCCCCAAACATGTTGCCAACATGCAGCACGGGAGCTTTTTGCTTGGATTTACCGCGCACGTGTCGCTAATCCAATCTGGAGTGCGACGCGCATCCCCGCTTGCCCTCGTGGCGATGTCGTCGTGTTACATTATGCAGAGTGCACCTGCTACCGATCAAGGAAGAACCCTAAAACACACATTTGCATGTGTCTTTAAGAGGCGGGGTTATATGTTGTCGGCAGGTTCGGCACTGTTTTGTTGACATGATTCCCTTTTAGACTAACATTCTGAAAATCCCCTTTCTGCACATCTCACATGATTCTTGTGCAAAAGTCACGGGTTTTTTTTGGGGGGTTTTTTTTGGGAGGGTGGCAGACTTTTTCATGCTTTGACATGGCAATTTTGGACAAATGTCTTTTTGTAGTGTAATTTGCCTTGGGAAATCAATATATTTTAGCACTACATCATGCGCGTGCACACACACACACACACACACACACACACATAAAACCATGCACAGACGCACACTGACATCATCCCGCCTGACATCCACGTGATGCAGCTGCACAAGTTGGCCTACGCACAGGGTGGGGCTCACACACACACACACACACACACACACACACAAAATAATTACCTCTACAGAGATGCTGTTCTAATCATGGCAGACATTCGCATGAGAGAATCCCCCTCCGCTCCCCCCACCTCACAAATCCTCCCTGAATCTTCTCTTGAACATCTAAGAATCTCCTTCACCACATTCCTAATCCCATCGTGTCCTTTTTCACAGGGGTCTTTTCGCCAGCCATTACACGGAGACGCACTACCAGAACAATAGACGGGTTCTCACCTCTGCGCACAACTCGACGGTACGACGCCAAAAGCAGCGAACGCCACACACAAATGCATCGACAACGTGCCAATCGGACTCAAACGAGCCTGTTTTTACCGGAATGATCCCATCACTATAACGTGACCCGATGCGTGGGAGCGTGTGGCCGTAGCGGAGCACGACATTTATCCAGTGGCCTATTTGTTGATAAGCTCTGTTTTTAAAAAAATATATATTTCCAGCCAATGTTGCCATCAGGGTTTTATTATGGAATCCCATTTTACCAGCTGAGCCATTCCTGGCTGCAAGTGGGGGAAAAAAAATCACACTCAGTCAAAATGTTTTTGTTTTTTGTTTTTACGAGATTGTATTTTCATATGCCAAAGGTGACGTAATGTAGGTCACCTATAGCTGTGAGCACACATTTCTATTTTGACGTGGCGTGTAGTTGAACGGCATTGCATCAGCATCTGGGTGTTGAAAGATACCCCCTGGCTGCTGCTCCACCAGCTGTGCCATGCGATGGTGCTCGGCAGCATCCCTTCCAATAACGTTGGATCAAAACGGACCAGGGGGACGATGGATCAGCGTTCACGTCGCGTCCCCCGCCAGTACCCGGGCCCGCCTGGAGAAGCTAATGATCCAACCAGCAGACTAAATTCTGAGAGACGACGCCAAAAAGCCAAGTCACAGAATCCTAGTCACAATCCTAAAGCCAATAGCAGACAGCCCCAAGAGCACCTGCCGCTAGGACCGGCCCTTTGCATATTACAACTCAATGTCGAAGGCCTTTCCTTAGCCAAGCGAAGCCTCATTGAAGTCCTTGCTTCCCAACATTCTGTTGATGTCATTTGTCTCCAAGAGACCCACATTGGCACAGAGGTAGCAGGCCGATACACCATCAACGGCTATGACCTCTTGTGCTATACACCCCATGCCAAACATGGACTTGCCACCTACGTGCGGTCTGAAGTAGCCGAAGCAAACCACCTGACAACAACACAGTTCTCAGATGCCATAACCATTAGTGGCTTTCACATCGCTAATGTGTATAAGCCCCCGAGTGCCAACTGGGATCTGCAGGTCTTGCCCACTCTCCCCCACCCTGCCATCTACGTAGGGGACTTTAACAGCCACCACCCAGACTGGGGATACCCAGCAGTGGACTGTGATGGTGAGGCGCTTTCAGACTGGGCATCTAGGAATGACCTTGCCCTGATACATGACCCCAAACAAAGAGGGACCTTCCACTCAGCCAGGTGGAACAAAGATTACTCCCCTGACCTGTGCTGGGTCAGCTCTGTGAGTGGAACCCCCTACCCCGCACAGATCCTGGTCCTCGATGACTTCCCACACAGCCAACACCGGCCTTCGCTCATACATATCGGCCTACAACTCCCAGTCATAACCAGCCCAAGGAAGATGCGCTGGAACCTCCGCAAAGCCAACTGGCAGAAATACCGCCAAACCCTGGACCGGTATTACAACCATCCCACTCCACACCATCACGATAGATGAAGCATACAACCGCCTTTGCAGTGCCATCTACAAGGCTGCCCACACAGCTATCCCAAGAGGCTACCGACCCCTCTACATCCCCTGCCTGGATGAAGAAAGCGCTGCCCTCCTACAAGCCTATGAAGCATCAGGGGACCCTGAAATGGCAGACCACCTCATAGAATCGCTGACTACAGCCCGGCGGGAAATGTGGGAGGAGACAGTAGCTGGCTTGAATTTCACCCATTCCAGTAGGAAATGTTGGAGCCTCATCCGCCGCCTAGGAGCCGCACAGAAACCTCCTACCCAAAGAAGACCGGCCGTCACACCCAATCAAGTGGCATCCCATCTACTGGCCATAGCAAAACCAACCCAAGACAAGCACACCAGAAGAGCAGTGACAGCTGAGCTTAGGGAACAACACAAATCACCCAAAGAGGATGACAGTCCTGAGCCTCCTGACCCTTTCGAGAGTGGTGAACTGGAGAAAGTCCTGCAGGGCCTGAAATGTGGGAAGGCAGCCGGATATGACAACATCTTGCCGGAGTTTATGAAACATCTGGGCCCTCAAGCCGTAATCTGGCTGACCAAATTCTACAGCAGAATCGCACGGGACAATGTGATTCCAAAGAAATGGCGACAGCCAAAGTCATTGCCATACTGAAACCCGGCAAAGACCAGAAACTACCTGCAAGCTACCGCCCAATCTCCTACTCTGTGTCCCTTATAAAATCTTGGAACGTCTAATACTCCAGCGCATATCCCCAGGAGTAGAGGACCTTCTCTGTGTGGACCAGGCAGGCTTCAGGAAGAACCGCAGCACAGGAGAACAAGTACTGGCCCTTACTACGCTCATCGAAAATGGCTTTGAGAAAAGACTAAGGACCGGGACTGTGTTTCTCGACCTCACAGCCGCCTATGATACAGTCTGGCACAAAGGCCTCCTTCTGAAACTTGCAAAGGCTCTCCTGCCTGGGCAACGACAATCATTACAACCCTCCTGACCAACCGGAGGTTCAGAGTACACCTTAGCCAGAACAACAGTTCTTGGAGAACACAGAAAATGGACTCCCCAAGGCTCAGTCCTCGCTCCAACACTGTTCAACCTTTACACAAACGACCTCCCTGCACCAAATCCCGCAAATTCATCTATGCTGATGATATCTGCCTGGCATACCAAGCACCAGATATGGAACAGCTGGAACACGTGCTCACAGAAGACCTCGGCAAACTGGACCAGTACTGCAAAACCTGGCGGTTAAAACCAAGTCCTGCAAAAACTGTCTCCAGTGTATTCCACCTGCACAATGCTACAGCAGCCAGAGGACTGAAGATCTCCTGAGTGGGCTTGAACTTAAGCACGCCCCTCACCCCACCTACCTTGGAGTGACCCTTGACAGGACCCTTTCCTTCAAGCAACACATAAAAGGAACGGCGGCTAAGATCAAGTCCAGAAACAACCTGCTCTGTAAGCTCGCGGCGTAAAATGGGGCGCTTCCACTTCCACACTGCGCACCTCAGCCCTGGCCCTCGCTTACTCTGCAGCGGAATACTGTGCTCCTGTTTGGTCCAGGTCATCTCACACACACCAAGTGGATACCCAGCTTAACTCAACCATGAGAATCATAACCGAACAATTGCTCAACACCACTCCCTGGCTACCTGTCTTATCCAACATTGCTCCCCACACATTCGCGAATAGCTTCAACCGATTTAACCCACCCACGGCCCGACTCCCATCCAGACGCCCCATCTGGAAGAACCCCCACCAGCTGACTTTACCATCCAGTCAGCCTGGAAAAGGAATGGGACTCCAAGGAGATCCGCAATAAACATCTGGTGTCAGACCCCACCCATCCTGTCCCTGGCACCGAGCTTCCACGGAGACAATGGTCAACCCTCAACAGGTTCAGGACTGGACATGGCCCCTGCTTGGCCAGCCGCCACAAATGGGGCAATTGCCCCAGTCCACTGTGCGCTTGTGGAGAGGAGCAGACAATGGAACACATCATCGAAGCTTGCCCTCTCCAAAAACTGAGAGGAGGGCTAGCCACCCTCCACTCAGCTGACCCAGAGGCAACTGCATGGCTGAAGGACTTTGCATTCGCTAAATAAATAAATAAATAAAACGGACCACAATGCAACTCTATATGATCAAGTGGTAGTTCGGCGAACGTCACGGCGCCACTATTTTTCAATAGTAACTGTGCTAATATCTTTCTGTGTGTTTTTTCATTTTGTTTTTTAGAAGAAAAACTGCTACTACCACGGGGAAGTGCAGGCGCATCCCAACTCTGACGTCACCCTCAGCGCCTGCTCGGGCCTTCGGTAAGAAATATGACAACTGTTTATGCTTTGGCGTCGTAGGATGGAGGGAATGTGTCAGCAAAGTTTATTATAGATAAGGAAAATAACAAAATAACACAAATAAATTGTGGGGGGGCGGGCAGGGAAGAGATTCTCAAACAAAACAAACAAACAAAAAAAAACTAGCGAAAAAACTCGAATTAGACCAAAAATGTCCTTTTTATTCATTTTTGTCAATTAGATAGATTTTTTTGTAATTTATGTATTTGTTTTGGGAGTGTTGCTTTGAAATGTCTTACTGTATGGCCAGAAGAAAATGAAGGTCAAATAGTCATTTGGAGAGTTTTAGTTTACTTTATGACACAATACAGTACAGTACTGAGTGTGACTCCTTTTTTTATTTATTTTTTAAAATCTTGCATGCGACAAATCCACTCTTAAAAACAAAACCTCAAAGTAGACGTTTGAAAGTAATCAGTCGATATAGAGGAGGCAAAGTTTGGCATTTCCAGCTCCCGGGCTCCACATATCGGTCATTTTAATGTGTCGCACAATGCGTGTCCTGGCTGGTCCATCCACAAAACAGATCACTAAAGTCACTGTTCAACATTTTTCCTGATGTCACTTTGAACTTTACGCCACTGTTGGAAGAAGAGAATGTCACAGCTCATTGTTTGTCCTCAATTATGCCTTAATTGGCGTCTTCATGTCACTAATGAGGAACCGCAGTAAAAACATTCCAGATTTGTGGCATCTGCAAAAAAAAAAAAAAATAATAATAATAATAATTCTGCACCGTCCCGCTTAATTAAACACACTTTGGCGTGATGGCCGTAAGATCGTTAAAGGCGTTACTATTCTGTGCCGAGATGGGATGTCACTTGCAAGAAGAATTTTTCTTTTACGCTTGGTGAAAGGGAAGGCAATTGCCAGCCTTGGGAAAGTCTTTTGTTTTGTTGCTTTTAATGAGCTTTTTCACAGCCATCATGCGGACGTGAATAATCGGGCACTGAAGTTTCTATGAAACTTAATTGGGGCACCCGAGGAAGCATCCATTAAAAAAAAAAAGGTGGTAGCAGCAGGGCAATTTTGTGCTGCCTCATTTTTTGTTCCCGCTGCTCTTTACAGAGGCTTCATCGCGCTTGAAAATAAGTCGTTGGTCATCGAGCCGGCGCCCGGCAAAGACCCGGACGTCCACTTCATCTACCGAGCGGAGGAACTGCGTCTGACCCCGGGCGACTGCGGTCACGGTTTCAACGTGTCCTCCGTGGCTCCGGACAACGACCTTAAAAGCCCTTTCCGGGCCTTCCACACGAGGGTGAGATGACAAATTGTGTACTCACCTTGTTGATGCAAACGTTTTGTACAAACTGCCTTTTGGAGACGTTCCCAGAAAGTGTTGTTCCCTGGGGTTTTGTCATCCAAGTCCAAAAATTGAGGGCTCCCTCCAGAGAGTTTTGGCCAAAACAGGCGCTCGCAGCCATATGTCCATGCGAGAGCAAATATTTACAAACGGGCAGCGCAAGGTAACATGCATGTATGTAAGTTGCAAGTATAATGGATTCAAATGCAGTAAGAAAGACCGTTTTATCAAATAGAAGCCATGCCTTAAATAATCATCCACTTTGAAATGCAACCTCAAATAAACAATTAAAAAAATATACTAGATTTATTTTCTACATTAATATTAAAATATTTCAATATTTCTGTTTGTATTACTACTTCTACAATGATAACAACAATTAGCTGCAATGAGAATAACAATTATAATAATTAAAAATGATGATGATACATTTTTGGAATTGAGCCCTGTTTGGGGGAAAAAGGCATTTTTTAAAAAAATATTCAGAACTGTAACAGTAATTAATCCACATCTATCTTTTTTTTTTTTTTAACCCTCAGCACAAAAGGGACGCGCAGAAGACCACCAAATACGTGGAGCTGATCATCGTCGCGGACAACCGAGAGGTAAAGCCACCCGCCTCGCTTCCGTTCATCTTCTCCACAATGACGAGAGCAGGAAACGGGTTGTGGGATTGGGGGGGTGGGAGAGGGCAGGGGGGGGGGTGATCCATTAAGAGTGGAGCCGCACATATAGGTCAGTGTGCAACAAGCTGTGTGCTTTGGTGCCAGCGGCTTGACAGGAAATGACTCCCCAGCGGAGTGAGCGAGCAAACAGGAACAAGATCTACGCCGAGTTTCCTCCCGCTTTTCCCAATGTCAGCGAGTCCAAAGGACTCTAGCCCATCAACAACGGGGAGCAACTCGGAGAGAGAGTTGACAACATGTGACCTCTACAGATGCTCTGGCGCACGAATGGGCAACAATTCCCACATATTCACCACAATGTCTTGGACAAACAAAGTTTTCCCTCAAGAATGGACGCGAGGGACGTGCATTGTGTTTTATTCCGTTGTCAGATCCTCTCCAGCATATGTGATTCCGTGTGTTTCATTAATCTACTTCATTTAATAGATGTCCTCACATCCCACTGATTTAATGTATTGTATGATCTATACATTTTTAAATTAACAACACATTTTAGGTCTCCCTATCACTAATATCTGTTTTTATTCTCACTCTTTGTTCAGTTTCAAAAACAGGGTAGTGACGTGGAGAAGGTGAAACAGAGACTTGCGGAAATTGCCAATTATGTGGACAAGGTACAAAATGCATAGACACAACACAAATACGAGCAAATGCCGCGTTAACTACGTACAGATAGCTGCTTTTATGTTAGCGCCTCAAAGATTAAAAGCTACTCACCGCCCTCTTCTCATTCTTCCGTCCAGTTTTACCGAGCGCTGAACATCCGCGTGGCTTTGGTGGGTCTGGAGGTGTGGAGCGACCACGACAAATGTCCCGTCACGCAGGATCCCTTCGCCACCCTTCACGAGTTCCTCGACTGGCGTAAAGTCAAGCTGCTGCCCCAGAAACCTCACGACAACGCTCAGCTCATAAGGTGCTTGATAGGTTTTGGCAATTGGTTGAATTGCACACTCGATATCGGAATCGGGAGAAGGTGCTTTATGCAACGAGTGTATACAATGGTCCCCCTGTAGTAAGATGGAATCCAATAGCAGCATTAGTGAACATTTAAAATCACGTTTAATGCTAACTATGTTGCGGTATCAGCCTTTAAGCCAGTTTTTGCCAGCCACATGCAAGACACCCCACCCAATAAAAATGCAAGAGAAGCGGCAGTAAAACAGGCCAAAATGCAAATGTCATGGGGTTTGTAGTAGGTGAGGTTTAACCAAAACAAGGGCGTAGAAAGGAAGTTTTAAATTGAGATTTAATCATTTCTCAAGAGTTAGGTGTTCCAATTTCCGTGGATAGGATAAAGTGTATCCTTGGTGTATTCAAAACAATCACATCGGTCCACTAGCTTGATGCTAATGCTAAATAGCAACTATGTTGTGGTTCTATAACCCTTTAAGCCATTTTTTTCCCAGCCACATACAAGTCACACCACCAAACGAAAATGAAAGAGAAGCGGCAATAAAACGGGCCAAAATACAAATGCAATGCGGTGCATGCCAGGTGTGGTTTAAAGGCCCTGTCACACCTTGACGATTCAGCCAGCGTATGCCGACGTTCAGATTTTCCCTAAAACGCTGGCATACGCTGAATTATCGATTTTTTTTTTCAATTTTGGGCGTATACATAGCGCATTCATAACGGGCTGGACGTATACATAACGTATCAGTAAATTATATAGAACGTTTCGATAACTTATAGATAACTTATTCCAACGAATGCCTAGCGTGTTGCCGCGTACACAACTTATGCCCAACGATAGTCTAATTTATGCATAGCGTGCAGCAGCGTATTGCCGGCGATCACGTGGCGTAGTCTATAAAAGGCTGGCGCCGACGTTTCAAGCCCCTGTCACACCTTGACGATTTAGCCAGCGTATGCGGCGTAGGAAAAATTTGGCAAATACGCTGGCGTCACGTCGAATAAGTTATGGGTAAGTTTTGTATACGTAACAGCACGCTGAAGCACGTTGGTATACGTCGAAATCGTCGAGTCGTCGAGAAATTTTAAGCATGCTTAAAATTTCTCGTCGATATCAGCGATATGGCTATCGTCCCGTATACGCAGGCCATAAGTAATAGGTAAGTTATGCGATCGTTGCACACGCTCAAACACGTTAAGTGTAGGTTACTCATAAGTCCAAATACGTCGAGAATACCTACTAGCTGTTCTCCAACATCCGTGCCTTTCGGAACTTGCGCTTGGACATGCTGACCAGGCTGTCACGCACGTAGTTGGCGAAGGCTGCAGTGGCTGTGATGGGATGAGCCTCTGCGAGACCTTTGATGAGCTCCCCAGACTTTTCTTTGCCATGACGCTGATGTCGTTTGGTTTATTAATGACACAAGTCATAATGGCGTTTGATTGCTGCTTTAATAGCGTGAATAGCAACTCACAGTAACGATGGCAAGCCGCACCTTGCCTCTTGGGTTATACCATTTTAACTAGACCGGGGGGGATAGTCCCCAAACAGATGTTGGTACTGCAATGTCTAGTGCAGTTATGATTTGAAACGTCGAGCGCCAGCCTTTTTATAGACTACGTCACGTGATCGTCGGCAACGTCGAGCGCCAGCCTTTTTATAGACTACGTCACGTGATCGTCGGCAATACGCTGCTGCACGCTATGCAGCAGCGTATTGCAGTTCCGAAAGGCACGGATGTTGGAGAACAGCTAGTAGGTATTCTCGACGTATATGGACTTATGAGTAACCTACACTTAACGTGTTTGAACGTGTGCAACGATCGCATAACTTACCTATTACTTATGGCCTGCATTATACGGACGTATAGCCATATCGCTGATATACTGACGAGAAATTTTAAGCATGCTTAAAATTTCTCGACGATTTCGACGCACTTCGGCGTATACCAACGTGCTTCAGCGTGCTGTTACGTATACAAAACTTACCCATAACTTATTCGACGTACGCCAGCGTATTTGCCAAATTTTTCCTACGTCGGCATACGCTGGCTAAATCGTCAAGGTGTGACAGGGGCCTAACCAACACAAGAGTGTAGAAATTAAGTTTTAAATTGAGATTTAAACATCCCAAAAGAGTTAGGTGTTGTCATTTCAGTGGGTAGGGCATTTCAGAGTAAAAGAGACCAAATGGAACCTGCCGACTTTTTGTCTTTTCTTGCTCTCTCTGAGTCACCGAAAGATCAACTTTGAGGGTAATGCCGGTCAGGATGAACCACGAAATGTTTGATCGCATTTACGCAGATACAGAGAAGCTTTTTGCAGAATGCAACATTTCAAGACTCTCCGCCAAGCTATTCTCTCCCTTTCAAAACGTCTGATGACATAACGCTTATATCCTTTGGCAGCGGGGTCTACTTCCAAGGCACCACCATCGGCATGGCGCCCATCATGAGCATGTGCACGGCAGAGCAGTCTGGAGGCATCGTCATGGTGAGCCGTGATGCCTTCCCGCCTTCTCTTCCTCCGTGTCGCGTTGCATCCATCCAAAGAGGTGTTGACTCTTTGCCACGAGGGCATCCGTGCACATTCCTGACACCACGCTTTATGAAATGATATTATTTCGTACAAGGCCTGCAGCCAGCCGCCATAATGACCTCTTTCGGTCCTTCGGTTTTTGCTGAGGTGTTTTTTCATTTTTTTTACGCATTCCAAAAAAAAACACCTACACATTTCCATTTTTAGGATAAATAGCCAATGCCAGACCTCGTTGCGATCACAACGTATTTTCTTCGCAAGCCGGTAAAAATGAGCTGCCAGCGTTGTCCCGGGTGTCCGTCCGCGAGACGGTGGTGCCAGATCGCAAATTGGTTATCTGCTCGATGCCATTAGCCACCGGCCCAGATGGACCTGCCCTCCCGTTAATAGATGTGTCTTCTTCGGGCAGAGCCTTCTCCAGATGTTTGTTGTCCCCGTTACTTTATTTGTGGCAGATGCCTGCCGTGAAGAGTAAAAGGCTGCCCAAGTCATCAGTGGCCAGTCACAAGAGAGGAAAAACAACTCTTGACGCCCCCCCCCAAAAAAAAACATTGACACTTTCAATGTTTATTTCAAACTACAATGCCTCCACCAAAGTTTTACTTATCCTGCATGTCCATATGTTGGCAATTTGGGAAGCAACCACATCACACTTCCTTCAATTGGGATTCTACAACAAAAAAGCCACCAAAATCAGGTACAGTGTTTGCAAGTAGATCTGTAAAAAAAAAAAAAAAAATGGACCCCTTCCCTACCTCCTAAAAAGGTTTCTGGATGGCCTCAAAGCAAGACTTTCGTATTCAAGAGGGTTTGGCACGGAACCTCAAATGGAACGGGCAACTTGAATGTGAGTGCTGAGAAAGTTTCACTGGAAGTCCTCGAAAATGAGATGAAGGGGGGGGGGAAATGTCAGGAAAAGCCTACTAAAACATCAGAACCTTGTGCAAGCACGTCTCATTATGCTTTTCTATTGAAGTGTGAGAAGAGTTCAATTTAATAGGACATTGTATGTTATTCTTTTGTTTTTGCCATACATTTTCATTTTCGATTGTTTTATTTGTTATTTTTTAATGTATTATTTTTCTCTTTTTTTTTTGCATCCCTTTCATAGGATCACTCCGAGAACCCGCTGGGCGCGGCCGTGACGTTGGCGCACGAGCTGGGCCACAATTTCGGCATGAATCACGACACGCCCGAGCGCGGCTGCGGCTGCAGGATGACGGTGGACCGTGGCGGCTGCATCATGACGCCCTCCACGGGGTGAGACATCATCCTTTCTTCTCCACAACCAATTTACCTCACCGTGGCAATGTGCAGAGCATGCAAAGTCTCAAAAGTCCAGAGCTAAGATTCAAACACAGAACCCTAAAATTGCGAGGCATACATGCTAACCCAGAGGTGGGCAAACTATGGCCCGCGGGCCGGATCCAGCCCGCCGAAGGTTGCTACCCAGCACAATTAAGGTTCGATATAAATGATTGCATTCATTTCATTTGGACTTGTAATGACAGGCATTTCAACGCCAGGTGGCGCAGTTACTTGAAGTTGCAGAGCACAGGGAGGGAGGGGGAGACGATACGGAAGCCAGCAGTAGCGCCAACTCAAGCAACTCCCGCTCGATACGACGGAATAAGTGTGTCCGCGCCGCTATTTTCTATCATTGGATCCAAAACAGCGACATGCAAGTGACTCTTTGTTGCAGTGAGTTTTACTGCAATTGCGAACATTTTCACGTCCTGTCGATCATGGCATGATCAACGAAAAGGTACAGTAATGGCCACGGAAGAAAGTGAAGTGTATCTGATTAAGCGAAGCGGGTTACAAAGTACGAAACATTCAGGAGGCGCTTGGAGTCTGAAAGACTCAAATCTACAAGACTTTGAAAACGAGAAAGTGATTTGTGCTCAGTCCGATTCTGGCTATTTCCATGCCCAGAGTGAATTGCTTGCGGCTCGACGGACAGTCGAGTAAATAAACGTTTCCTGGAATGGTTTGACTGCTATCGTGCTAAAAACTTTCCGCAAACTGGACCGCTAAAAGAGAGTAAGCCAGCCCCAGAGCGCTAACTAGGAGCATCGAAGACTTGAGCGTCCGTGTCTGGCTTCAAAAGTTAAGCTCTGCGACATCAGCTGAGCAACGTTGTCATGTGTGGTGATTGAAGGGAGGTCAAGTCAGAGACAATGAGTGAGTCGAAAGAAAAGCCACCAGGTCTCTTACACGTCTCATTTTATAGCAAATAGTCCTAACTTTGTTATATTTTGTCATATACCTGTACTGCTCGCTGCAGTTTTTGGCCAATATATTGTTGCACTTTGTTGCTTGTGTTGTCACATGTATGTTGCTCACATACTTGAACCTTCATACAGGACATATACCATAGTTGTTTCACTGTTCTCATTAAAAAAAAAAAAAAAAAAAAAAAAGGTATGGGACTACTTGTTCTGTTGATGTTTGGTATGGACTGTCAACATATACATTTTTTTAATATGTACCGTATCTTGTCCTGACACGGCCCACCTGTCAAATTTAGAAATCAATGTGGCCCCCGAGCCAAAAAGTTTGCCCACCCTTGTGCTAACCACTAATCCCACTGTGATGCCCCTGCAGTTTTTAAAAATATTTTGCATTTAAAAGAATGTCATTGTTCATCAAAGAATCCTGTTGTTGTTGTTGTTTTTTTAATAATTCGTCGGGAATATGGTTAAATTAGCCATTATTGGCTTTAAGCCTGTAAGCTGTAAGCAAAGCTGCACTGAGTTTTGTTTGATGCACACGTTAGTGTTAGCTGCTTCTGATGAGCTGCACTTACTTGATTACTTGGTGAAGTTGTAGATGCAGCGTGTGGGACGGGCTTTTTTTTGGAGGGCAGGATGGGCGAATTGTGGCCAAGCGCCACACACACACAATCTACAGGTGCTGTATGAAAGAGGAACTCGAGTCAAAAATGTAAAATTTTGGTATACAGAATAAAGCAGATTATTCCACTCGCTTACAACCGTCTCAGGGGGCTCACATTTTATCCAGCACCGCCCCCTGCTGTCCACTGAAACTGACGTCAAAACAATTTCTCGCTATAATTGGTTGTCATGGTGACAAAATCCAGACTTGCCCGTTGGCTCAGCAAAAAAATAAAAAATCAGGTGGGATGAGGGCTGGATCCCTTGTAGCATACAATCCCCCCCGAAAATAGCTCGACAAGAAGACTTGCTTTATAATCTGTGCTATATTTCTTGAAAAAAATGCTTAATCTATCTCATTTAACAAGATGTATGGAGTCAGACTAGCTCATTTTCATTTGTAAACGATGCTGCGGATTCACAACATGGCGTAATCGCCCTTATCGCAAGGCTGACACACACACACACACACACACACACACACTGTGGCCCGAGACTGAAGCAGCTGCTCCAGTATTCCGCCCACATCGCCTGGGTTGTTGAGATAACAATGCGGCCGAGAGCGATGGACTCTCATGTTAGTAAACACCAAAGCTGATAAGGCAGTCCAGAGCGCAGCAAACTGATTTTTTTTTTTTTAACTCCCCTGTTAGAAGTTTTTCCCGGGCGGCATTCCACTACACCGCCAAAACGAGCCAGACTGCAAAATTTCGGTTGGTCTTTGAAGTGTATTGGAGCAACCTTTTATAATAAAGTGGAACCTCCGTTTTTGGCATGCCCTAGTTTTCACCTGATTTTTGCTGAGATTTTTTTTTTTTCCGTCTGTATTGGTTTTCATTCATCGGCTATTCGGTTACCCTAATTGATGCGCAATCATACAAACGTGTGTGTAGGTGTATAACGGATAGCAAGGCGGAATCAAAAGTAAGACCTTCAAAATAAAAGCATAGAGCATAACAAAACGTTTCACCATACTTTCCTGGATTCACAAAATAGTTTGAGTGCGTTTGCTAAATTAGCCACTATGGAGCCCAGTGTTTTGAAAGTGCTTTTATTTTGAAGGCCTTACTTTTGACAGGATGTAGGCTTTATAAACCAGGAGCTTTGAGTTTTTAATGAAAGCTTGCATTGCTGTTTGAACTTTTTTTTTAACTCTATGACAGAAGTGCAGAGTGCACAAAATCTTTCATAGAGCTGTTGCTCTACTAAGTGGGGAAGAAATTATAGATTATATCAAATTGCTGATGATCACTGATCTCTCTCTTTTGTTTTGTTTTTTTAATGAGGTGTTTTGCGGCGGTATTATGATGGCAACAGATTATTTCATTATTTCCTGTGTAAACAAGTGAGTTAATCCTTTGAGTTTACTGAAAATCAAGCCAAGCCATCAAACACAACTCGCGCACTTCAGACAACGTGAGATGAAGCATTTGCCTTGTGGCCACATCACTTAAAAATGCGGCAAAATACATAATTTACCCGACGACGAACAATAATCGCCACAGATGAACTGAAAGTACCTTTTGAGCAGGCAGACAATAAAGTAGTAGCGACGTGTTTGATGTACGTCTACCTCATCACCAGGACAAATGCAGTCGTGGCGGGCAATCGGGGGGGAAATGACGATATGATCTAAACCCGGCAGCGTGAGTCATTGTGCTGATTAATTATTCAAAGAACACAGAGCTCGCTCAATTTTATTTTCCAAAGAGTATATCTGTGACTCTGAGGTCATACAGTAAATGTTGAAGTTTGGTTCTCATCCCACATTTTTTGTTTTTACCATGGTGATGTTTCTCCTTCTTTTTTTTTTAAACACTTAAAACTTGCTCACGGGGGAGAGGACGGTCTTGCATCCAAATGATGTGATTATCGGTGGCACTGCCGGCTGAAATCAGGATAACGGCGACACGCAGAAAAGCGCTTTTAGGTCTCGACACACAGCGCTGACGAGTCTAGTGAGAAAGCTAGGCTTGTATTTATCTCTTAAGCGGCATACACCCACTGTGATAATCGGACCAAATTTGAATATTTTCTTCCCGTGATTGTTGGATGCCCGAAATATTCTCTTGACGCTTTGGTTGTGGTGTCACACTTCTTAAAAGTGATCTCCCACCCCCCACACACAGTCTGCTCGATATACATTAAGGGTGGACAATCGTCGATGTTAAACCTGTTCACTATTTACGATGGCAAAGCATTATGTGTGTGGTCGACACCGAATTCAGCCGAGACAGTTCATTTTTATTAGTTTGTCATTTTTCAAAAATGCGCTTTACTATTTCGTTTTAATATTCATTTTTGAATGGAGTATTTTCGTGCAAGATTGGAAAAAAAACCCTTACTAAGTAGTGTCATAAAATAAAACATTCCCAAATGATTTTTCCTTCTTTCATACATCCGGAACAGTAACACTGAAATTAATACGTTTCAAATAAAGCCCATTTGGGATAGTTCATTCCCTCCTTATTGATCAGCTCAGAAATCAGTCACACGCGACAATTAAATGTTCAACATGTTCCATATTTCTGATCGCAAATCCTCATTCGGAACAGTCATCCACTAAAAAAACATGACAATAAGACAATAAGACCACAAGGCATGACCATATGCGCTAACAGTTAACCCAGCGTCTTCTAATTCTTCTTCTACAACTAACTTGTGTTTTCCGGCAGTCTGTATCCCCCCCTTTGTACATGCTGCCCCTCACAGGTCAGTCTCGGTACTTCAACGGATACTAAGTGATACACTGTAATTGCAGTTAAGAGCACACTTTCCGATCCCCCCCTCCCTCTGTAATATGTGGGGTCTCCTTAAAATACTTAAAATTCATTTCACATTGTGATTAAGACATTTGAATTTGCGTGAAGTAGAAAGAAAGGAAAGAAATGAGTGTACCGCCATGACAAGCCTTGATGAAGGAATTCGGAGACGTAATGACAGGCGCAGACATTTACTCGACTTGAAGGAGGTGCGTTACTTGTGCCGAGCCGTGCAAAAAGCTGTCAAATTGTGTCACAGTGAGATTAAGCAAAATGATGGATATAATTCCCTAAAGACAACCCGGTGTTTGCACAATGTGTCCTTTCTTTTAATCACCAACACCTCCCGATGGTGTCATAGCCTAACATTTGCTTAAAGGTCAGACATGTCTCATCTTGTTAGCCGGGACTAAATATTTGTCACTCCGCAACACAGTCACCGGGAGAAACCACTTTCACTCTCATCCGTCTCAAGCCCGAAGCTGTCAATCAAGTGACAGGGCGCTTTTATTTTGCCTCTCTTCAGACATTTACCTCACGCCCTCGTCTGTTTTGTGCATTTATCGGCGAGATGTAGAACTATACAGAACATTCGGCGGGAATGCGGTGTGTAGGTTTTAGAATAACATTTTGGGCATCGAGGCCTGCATACCAAACAACCATTGGGTGCAGGTGCCACTTGCACTTTAGTTGAAGGTTTTGGTATAAATTTAATCAGACCTATATTAAACCGCGTGGACACCCAACGGCAGGAAATCTTACCTTGATAAGTCACAGTCCACTTGTAAAAGTGTGCTGTGGCTGATTCTCAAATCCCGCCCTCTCCACGGCAACAATATTCGGTCAATGCGAAGCCAAACAGGAATACAAATGAGCCATGCTGATCAATGCTACGCGAAGGGTGAATTATGGTGATGAGGGAAAGGGAGGAACTCGGCTTCTCGGAGGCTGAACTTGAGGTGGTGGAACTCGAGGAAGGGCTTCATGGTCGGTGTCTTCAATAGCGCCACCACAACAGAAGGAGAGTTCGATTTTTTTTTCACCCTCAACATTTCAATTGCGATTCCAAATGGGATTTTTGTTTTTTTTCAGTATACAGTTACGATCTGTTGAATTAGCACGTTGGCCTAGATTATTGGCTTTTAAAGTAACGACGTAATCGTCGGAACACCATTCGTTGCGGTGAAAGCAGACTTTTAATTATTTGGTTCGATAATGTTTCACTGACTAAATCCATCTAGTCAAACTGCGATATTAAAAAAAAAAAAAAAAAAAAGCCACTCACTGAAAAATCCCAAAGCGACCGTCGATTAGCATTTTTCTTCTCGCTTGATGAGCATTTCAAAGCAATCTTCGCATCTGGATCAATAAAGCAGAACGAAAGCCGGATGGCGCAACGGAACCTTCGCCCGCCAACCCTTCCGAAGGTGTGAGATCATATCTTCATCCGTGTTTTATTCTCACTGTGACTGAAAAGGGGGGCTGGCTAATTAAACGGCGACTAATTGTTGTGCTCAGCCAAATTAGTTCCGCTCGGGCAAACGATACACCTGGAGACGCTGCGGGGCTTCGAGCCAATATTATTCAAGGAAGTCGACACTTTCTGCTTGGCTCGTTTTCTCTAGCCGGTGGCCTCAGCTGTCAAAACAAACACGTTCGATCTGGAGCCACTCCAAACGGAGCACGTTTTGGGATGCATTTTTATGAAGGGTGTATTTCTTGAACAACGGTCGGTTGACCAGTGCTGTACTTTAAAAAAGAAAAACAAACGCGCACCGTAAACATATCTGAACACAAAGAAACAACAAAACAAAAACTGAAAATACCGCACATTATAGTGTATGTGTTTTGTAATTGCCTCGAGATGTCACAAAGTGGGAGTAGCGCACTTTTTTTCTTTTAGATAAGGCTATGTCTAACTTTTTTGGGGGGGTCATGGACTTGGTCGGGTGTGCTAGAATAAACAAATGTTCGTGGAAACTTAGAAGTCTTTGTTCGGCTCACAACACCAAATATTACATACAACGGGCCTGACAAAATTCAGCTCAGCATGGTTGCTTGGTACAAAAATTCCATGCATTGATACAAGGGAAATATTTTATATTAGACATGACATGTCCTGAGCACAAACAAAAAGGAGGGCTGTGTAAAAATACCGGTTAATCGATGCATCGCAATATTCCCTTTGCCAATTCAGTATCAAATCAGAGAGTTCTCCGATTCATTGAAGGCCAAAAATATCTACCCTTCCACAATTAGCAATGGCTAATCATGAATGTGGAGATATGATACAATATTTGATCATATTCTGAATGTTGAAGAGATAAAAAATATTTACCTTCACATGCACATCTTTTTTTTTTTTTTTTGGGACTCCTTGACTGTCATCAACCTTGTTGCCACCTCTGCTCCCGCTAGGTATCCCTTCCCCACGGTGTTCAGCACGTGCAGCAAGAAGGACCTTGCAGCTAGTCTGGAGAAAGGCGTGGGCATGTGTCTGGACAACATGCCCGAGGTCAAGGTGCTCTACGGGGGCCAGAAGTGCGGCAACGGCTACGTGGAGGAAGGCGAGGAGTGTGACTGCGGGGAGCCCGAGGTAAGGACAAGGGGCGTCCATCTACGAACACGATGTCGGTTAACATGTCATGTCCTGAAGGAATCAGAGACATTTTACTTTTTGTCACTCATAGTTCACGTGGACGGCAAAATTGACGCCTAAAACAAAAGAGAGTCAAACATTGAATGCTTTAATCCCAAACTGGCCAACCAAACTATTTAATAAGAGTCTGCTAGCTTAATGCTAACACAAAATGTGAATTGTCTTTGATAGGCTAAAGGAAATGAACAGAGATGATACAGTTACACACACACACGCGCACACACTCACACACATTGTATGCTTTAACACCAAACTGCTAAAAAGCTATTCAGTAAAAGTCTGCTAGCTTAATGCTAACACAAAATGTGAATTGTCTTTGATAGGCTAAAGGAAATGAACAGAGATGATACAGTTGCACACACACATGCGCACACACTCACACACATTGTATGCTTTAACACCAAACTGCTAAAAAGCTATTCAATAAAAGTCTGCTAGCTTAATGCCAACACAAAATGTGAATTGTCTTTGATAGGCTAAAGGAAATGAACAGAGATGATACAGTTACACACACACACACACACAACGTTTCACACAAGTATAAGAGAGGTTCAAATATTTTATACATATTATAATAAAACTTTGGATAACCGTATATAAGTATAAAAACAAGCCATATAATTTGGTCTAACATCCAATAAGTCCATTAGCTTCTTGCTATCATCTAATGACAGACGCCATAAATCAGCTAACAGAAGTTAGCATGTCTTACATCATCTCAGACTTTGAATGTGTCACGTCAATTTTGCAATTTCCCCTCACCTTCACACTTTTATTGTGACTTGCGGTAAATGTTTTTTTTTTTTATTTATTTTTTTTTTAAAACAAACATCTAAAAACAGAGCTATCCATGCAAGCTGTCGTTTCCAAGTGTTTTCCTTCCACCCTATGCGAGCCCCGCCGCCTGGTGCTCAGTCACTGGTGTGACAGGCTATCACACTGGTGTCATTTCCCAGTCACAGGCCCATTCATCAAGTTGCTCTCCGGCGGTGTGACAAAAAAAAGAAAGTTTGATCGGGTCCAGGCTGAAATAAACTTTCCTCTGCCTTTGTCGCCACCACACGAGCTTGAGCTGATGAGTGAATCCATCTCGTACACACACACTCACACGGACTTAAACACACTGCGGGGCACCTTGTCGACGCATGACTGCAGCGGCTCGTCTCTCAGGAAGGCGACTCAGTCACATGCTGTATAACAAAGGCTTCAGTCGATGATTGATCATCGCTGCCTTTTTTTTTCTCTCAAATGTAGAGCGCGGGCCTCCCTCAAGGCTGAACAATTCTAATTTCGATCCGTACCTCCAAAGACACACGGCCGCTGGTCATTAGCATTCATGCATTATTCAGTCAAGAAACGGGTGTCCAGAAATGCCCTTGGGTTCTTCCTTTGCTGGCGTAAGAGGCCGAATATTAGAAACACCTCCAAATGGCGTTCAGTGCTGTTCACAGGAATCAAGGCATTTAAAGATTAGCATATGATGATTATAAAATCTTCTTATAGACAGAAGTTTTGCTCTAATTGGTTTGCCCAAATATAGAATAATAATGTCATACTTTTTTAAGTAAAAAAATTGTTGTGAAAATGTGATGTTTTATTTTAATTTAATATTTGAATTTTACAAGGTATCACAGACATTTTTTAAATTGAAAAAAAAGAAAACATTTGCCTCGATACCAATAATGCATAGCTGAGTTTAATTCCGTTTTTCTTTTTTAAATATGTTTGACTTCTTAGCACTTGTTGACCTACAGCTGCGATACCCGGTGTGGCATCGCTAGTGGTACGCAGGCTCCCTCTAGTGGTATGCAAAAGAATAACTTAATTAAATAGTTCCAACTAACATCTCTGCAGAGTATTTCAGTGGCTTAACTGTTTTGCCATACTTTTGTCACGTACAGTTCCGTTGTGTTTAACTTTTCAGAACAATACAATTCATTTAAACATTTTGTTTGGAAAGATTAATTTCGGTTGAGTTTTTATTCAGCTTTTATTTTAATTCAATCATTACATTTTTAAACATTTTTCCCCTATATGTAAGTGCGGTGTTTATGTTCAAACTGTGCATCATATAAAAGTGACGTGGAATAATATTAAATGTACTTATTAGTAATAAAACCGCCCCCTTTTTTTGGGGGGGTTGTTGTTACTGTATTTGATCATTATGGTGGTACTTGGAGAGTGATGTCATTTTTGAGGTGCTACACAACTGAGACACAGCATATGGAAGTGGTTTGTTATAAGTAAACGTCAAGTCAAAGTCCCGCTGAATTTCCTTTCTGAAAAATTGTCGACCTTCGGGTTGCTGTGTCATTTGTGCATAATGTCGCCGCTGCTTGTTTGACGTGCAGGCGCACTCATACGAGGAGATGAAAGCCGACTTTTGTGTCCTCTGTAAACAAAAAAGCTTCTGTCGGGGCCGGGAGATAAACAGTCCATCTCCGCTCAGCTGTCAGACGTGCAGCGCTTCTCTCCGTTACCTCCGAGACCCACCAAACAACGCGCCGAGACCACTAAAGCGAGTTAAATTCTTTTGCGTGATGGTGCAATGCGTGACTTACTCGAGGAAATAAAGCTGATGTGTTTTGGCATCTAATAAAAGATAAAAATCGCCTCTGGGTTTTTTTACTCCCCCCCTCGGGTTCTCCTTGTGGGGGTGTGGGGGGGCGGTCTTGTCACCTTGGAGATTCTTTCTCTGCCTCAAAAAACTCTTGTCCACCATGGGCCAAGTCAGTTTATGTCACATCACGCTTTGAAGATCTCCAGAGGGAGGTCTGCGCTCCCAATTTAGGTCTTCTTCAAAGCTGACGAGAGCTCCGCGAGTCCCAAGAGACTCTGATCGGCAATGCCAGCTTTTCTCGCAGTCCTCCAGAACGGAGATCGGGTTCACATCCTTCTGAACACAGCGGTCACAACCTTTTTTTACGTATGGACCTGTTTCACCTGGATTAATATTTCGACGGAACAGCGTCAGGAAAAGCCTACTAGAACATCTGAAACTTCCACGGGCAATGCGAACCACCTGCGGCAAATCAGCCATGAATTCATATTTGGAGTCGGACTGCTGATATTGTCTGTTCGATGCGGTTTCTTTCGACTGATTGTCTCTCCGCTTCCTCTCCAAAGGAATGTTTGAACCCATGCTGCAACGCCACCACGTGTACGCTGAAAGGAGACGCCGTGTGTGCCCACGGACAATGTTGCGACGACTGCCAGGTGACACTTCCGCTCACGAGCTTGACATTGACAAATGCTGCTGTCGAAAGCCGAATGCACACATACCAATTTTGATCATTTGAGGCTTTGGGGGCATCATGAAAACGGGACATTATCGTATTTGCTGTTGTTGTTGTTTGTGTTTTTCCCTCCCCCATCTGCTGTTTTTGTGCTCATGCCAAAGCCGTAAAAAATGTTGCTTTGTCACCACCTCGTGGCGTCTTAGTGCCAAGGAACGATGTAAAAGTGAGTTGAGGAGATTCATATGGACAAAAGAAAATGCGTTACCGCCATCTTGTGACATCTTGGGTGTCAAGGAACTACATGTCGGAGTGAGTTGAGATTCATTGATTCAAAAGTATTGCTTTGCTGCCATCTGGTGGCATATGTAGGCAATTTTAGATCATTTTTTAATAACGTCACTAAGGAACTATGAGTCTAATTTGCCAAACGCCAAAGTTATTCAAGTTAATGAAAAGTAACCCCCCCCTCCCCAAAAAAACTAAAATGCTTTAAAAAAAACTCACTCAAACTACAACTTATGTTCATTTAACTAAAACTAATAGTTATAGCGAGGATGTTCTTCATTTTCAGTTTTCGGTATTCATTTTAAATGTCTTCATTTCATTATTGCTGTACGTCCATAAAGAAGGAAGGAAGGTCAAATAGTCTGAGGATTGTAGTTTACGTTACTTTACTTCATTACACAATACTTTTTCTCTAAAGTTGCACTCAACAACTACTCCATATATTAAAAAAAAAAACTAAAACTTACACCAAAACAAAAGCTAAGCATTTTTTGGGAAAAAAACCTAACAAACTAGCTCTTCATACAAGAAGTTATAACGGAATGAAAATGAATGATGAAAATCCCAAAGCCGTCCCAAGTCTCACATCCAAAGCTCTGATGTTTTAATTGATTTTTCCAGCTCAAACCGCCGGGCACCATGTGTCGCGAGTCTGGCAACTCTTGCGACCTACCCGAATTCTGCACGGGCGCCGACCCCCACTGCCCGGCCAACGTTTACCTCCACGACGGCCACGCCTGCCACGCCGTGGAGGGCTACTGCTACAACGGCATCTGCCAGACCCACGAGCAGCAGTGCATCACCCTGTGGGGTCCAGGTCGCTTTTCGTTTTTTTCTCTTCTTTTTCTTCTTCCACGTTGGCCTCTGAACGGCCCTCTTTGTGTCATTTATGTTTGAAACCGTGCCGTCCTCTGCGCAGGAGCCAAGCCAGCGCCGGGGATCTGCTTTGAGCGAGTCAACTCGGCGGGGGACCCTTACGGGAACTGCGGGAAGGATTCCAAAGGCTCTTTTGCCAAATGCGATGCGAGGTGGGGCTCTGCAGCTGCACGGCAAGGGTTCGAGCGGGGCTGGGCGATCCTCAAGTTATTCATTGAGGAAATTCATTCGAAGAATAATAACGCTTTGTGATTGTGAATATGGAAAGTTAGTGATTCGAAAAATAAAATGGAATTTCAAACAACTGCTACAGCAACGCATACAAGCAGAAAATACGGCAATCCTCCCAAGCATGGTTTCTCTCTGATCTGTGGGAAGAATGACTCTTCCTGGAGCTTAATAGGGGACCTTCTCTGCCCCATATTGTTGCTGTTCATTTAAATGCTCAAGGAAAATGTAACAATTAGCTTAATCGGTGTCATTAGCAATCGTCATTATGGAGGCAATAGGCCAGCAAAACCATCAATGATTCAGACAGCTAATTGAGTATTCATGCATCGTTTCATGCTTTTATTCTTGGTTGGATTCGCTAATAGCCTTAATGAGAGTCCAAATTATATTTTTAAGGCGAAGAAGAAAAAAAAGATTGTGTCACAAAGTATTTAGCATTTCGATGTAAAAATCGATGTAAAAATGATTAATTTTATTTTAGGCGCTCAGTCATTTTCCAGTATTGTAAAAAATATGATTAAATAATATATCAGATAAAAATGATGAAATATAAAATATATACATAATAGTAATTGTATCAAACATCAGAAAATATTTTTTTATCATACTTATTTTTTTAAATTTAAGCGAACATGTAATGAGTTCACAGGTATGAATCCCTTTTTCTCAACCGTGGCTTTTCTGATAATGACTTTCTTGAGGCCTCTGATTGGCTAAAATAGCCTCGAGTAAAAGATTTTTTCATGTGTTCTTCATGTGGACAGATATATTATAAAAACAACCACCACCACCACACTACAGCCAAGCAGTCTGTCATTAATTCTGTGGCTGACAGGGCCCTCGATGTGCTTCACTGCGTCTATGTTGTCTGATTTTGCTTTTGTTTCCTGTGCTTTTGTTGTCCTATCCAGAGATGCAAAGTGTGGTAAAATCCAGTGCCAGGGCGGCGCCAACCGGCCAGTGATTGGCACCAACGCCGTTTCCATCGAAACCAACATTCCACTTCAAGAGGGCGGCCGCATCCTGTGTCGAGGGACGCACGTTTACCTTGGGGACGACATGCCCGATCCGGGTCTAGTTCTGGCTGGCACCAAGTGCGGAGATGGGAGGGTGAGCTCTCGCTAAATGCAAAAAAATTATTAATTTAATGCCACACCCAGATGAAGACAATTCCACCATGTATGATTTAAAAAAATCACGTAGTTCAGCCATTTAGTCTGCTATCTTAATGCTAACGCCAGCTAGCATGTGCGTTGCGGTGCTGTAAAGACTTTAAGAAACAGATTGAACACAAACGTGCAGCGCAGTCATACAGCCTTCATCCTCGCTATAGAACGACGTATTAATGCCGTACTGATGAGTTGAGACGCCTCACTGAACAGTGTATTCATCTGTCTGTCTTACACTGCCCCCAACTGGCCACGACGGCCACAGCCGCTGCTGGCGCACACATGGAACAGCAACAAATGGGATGCTAAATGTGCACGTAGCAGGGGGTTCACTCGAGTTAGTGAACCTCACCATGGTGCTTCACTCTGCGTTCCCCCTCTTGGCAGGTGTGTTTGAATCGCCAGTGTCAGAACATCAGCGTCTTCGGAGTGCACAAGTGCTCGGGAAAGTGCAATGGACGTGGGGTGAGTGCAAAGTAGCGGCCAACTCAATATTTAATGGCGCCGCAGCCTGTCTTACACTCTAATCGACTCTTGAGCAAGTTATCCGTTTAATCACCGCAGCTACTTGGCTAATTAAAAGCATGTTGACTTGACGTTCCAACTTCATGCGCTTCTTTTTTGGTCTTTTGCTTGTTTGAAGGTGTTCTCAGAATCAGATCAAGACAAAGTTTATCAAAAGCCGGTTGTGTAGTAAGAGGACTTTGGTCAGCATGAATTTCGGACTTCTGACAGACCACCAGCTAATGTTTTTGTCTCGTCAATGAAAACGTCTCGTCATGTTTTAGTCACTAAAGAGCCTCCTTTAGCTTGTAAGTTTATCGTCATGACTTTTAGGGGCGGCAACGATATTATTTCATTATCGTCGAAACACCTGTAGAAATATTCCTACATTTCCCTTGATGCATGAACATACTGTTGATCAACATCAATGATAATCTTCTGTTAAGTATCAAAAATATCGTTAAATATAGTTCCACTTTTTTTTTTTTTTTTTTTTTAAATAGCCATTTTTGGGGTACCGGCAGCCATCAGTCGAAATAACGATGCCGCCTTCTCCATACTAGCTTGGTGGCTAATATGTTCTAGCTAAAGGAAAAAAAAACCTGAGAGTTTGTATACCTATTATTCATTTAAAAAAAAAAAAAAATCCAAACATACAATAATACCCAAGTCTTGTTAGCGTTCGCTTGACATCGGCTGTGGGAGGAGGCGTGTTTCGTTTGGCTCCGGAGGGAACATTCCCCACCATCATGAAGATATCAAGCTGCCCCCTCATCAAGCCTCCCTCGTTGCGCCTCTTAGCCTCGCTAACATCCAGCAAACCATCCAGTGTGCAGCTGCGCGAATCCCCCTCGGTCACCTCCCTGCTCCTCCTCCCGACGTCACAATGACAGTTCACTTGGGAATCTTTGGGAAGCCCCCTCTCTCACAGCCACACGTGTTCACTCAGAGCTTATTTGTTTTAATCTTACATTGTTGTGAACGACACAAAGTGGTCTGCCATGGCACCCTGAGGTTGGCAGGTTGTCAACACCGTTGTATGAAAGGCCATAGCTGGCTTCAACAAAATAGCAGCGCTAGCAAGACTAAGCTAGCATGGGCTGGCGTTAGCCATGGCTGCTACTTTGGTAGCATGAGTTGTTCATAACTTACTATATTTCTAAATGTAGGATGTTTTAATTTTTGGAACACATAAATCAATTAAAAGTCAAACGGAAGTGATAAACGTAACTATCAAACAAAACGGTGCTAATTCAGTGTGGGTAATTCAAGGCAGCCTCTATGATCACCCTTGTTTCGTCTGAGAATCTGTCCACTTTTTTTTTTCCTACTCTTGTTAAATATAAGCTCCCCTTTTTCCGTGTTTAAATGAGTTTAAAGCCTGGGGGATAAAATACTGAATATTACTTCACAGTATAACATGACATTATCATCCACCGTTGCAGGTGTGCAACAACAAGAAGAACTGCCACTGCGAAGCGCACTGGGCGCCCCCGTTCTGCGAGGGGGCCGGCTTCGGCGGAAGCATCGACAGCGGGCCCACGAGATTGGCAGGTAGCCTCTCGCAATGATTTCATTGCTAAACCACAGCTGTTATGTGTCACAACTCTTTCCTTGGCTGTTGCGCTCTGAATTTCTTGGAATAACACAACTCCCCATTGGCCTCGGCGGTAAATTACACGGCGCCGTCATCCTAAAAGAAATGTGACTCATTTTGAAATGATGACTCGCCCTTCACGCTCTCTGCGCATGTCCTCCGGTCGTCGTGTGGCCGTAGATGTGTGTGCATTAATGCGCGTCTTGTATGTGGCCTCAGCCGACAGCGCGTTGGTCACCGTGGCCATCCTGGTGGCCGCCAGCGGCCTGCTGCTGGCCAGCGGCCTCGTTCTCCTCAAGAGGAAGACGCTGCTGCGACTGCTCTTCACCCACAGGAAGAGCACTTTGGAGAAGCTCAGGTCAGCCCACAAAAATCACACGCAAGACACTTTCCCGATCATGGTACTGGACTCCGCAGCCTTCGCTTTCTGTTTTCTCAGTGCCCTTAGTCTCCTCTTGTATAATATGAGAGTCCTTACCAAGAGGCACAGAGGACACACCACAATTTTGGTTTGTTATTGGCATGTCAGTCCAAGCAGTGCAACATAGTCGAAGCACATTTATTTTTATTTATTTTAAGAATGTTGTTTGTAAAGGAGCCATTAAGCAAAAAAAAAAAAAAGAGCAGCAGCTCACCTTTATTACCTACTGTTGCTTCAAAAAAAAGTTGTATTTCCCATAATAGAGCTGCACTGACATCTTATAAAGTATATTCTGGTGACCTTTTCATGACCTTTTGCAGATCCATCGAGGCCAAGAGGCCCACCAGCCCAGCCAGGACACAGTTCACGTGCAGACCATTACCGCAGCGCAAACCTCCCCCCAAACCCTGCGGACTGGGAGCCAGCATCAGCAAGGTGAGTCTTTTATTTATTTATTTTTGGTGGATCCATTTGGGAATGTGCGCTTCCTGTCATCAATTCAGCCTCCCCTAAAAAGGAAATATGAATGAAGTTGACAGAGACGCATTCCGTTGAGATGAGCCTCGAAAAGCGTTCTTCATAGCCAGTCGGCAGAGGTGATGAATGTTGGCAGCAGACAATGAAAACACGTTTTGATCATGACACGCAGAATGTATTACAGACCGTACATTTGTGTGCAACTTTTTCTGACCGTCGCCTCTAATGCTGTAAACTTTGATGACATGCACTCGTTCACACAAGTGGATTTGTATGTTCTACGCTTCATGATGTCATCGCAGATCATATGATTTGTGAAGACAAGCATGAGATGAGGGAGGAGGGTGGAAATGAGATGTTTGGTTTGGAGGATAGGGAAGGCCTGATGTCATCTGCGAAGCAATTAAAATGAAAACTGAATTTAGGCGAAATGGCAGAGGGTGTGGGGACATTGATAACAAAAAGCAAGGACCCCAGGAGAGAGCTCTGAGGAATACCTGTGGTGAATCGAGAGCTGTCACTTGTGAGGCACGTCAGCTGCCTGCAGTCTGGTCTCAGCATCTGCTTGAAGAAAACAATTATTCATTCTTGCTTTGGATCGACAGCGATTTCAATCCCAAAGTGCAGAAGAATCGGGATCCGTAGTTTTAAAAGGTGGCGTGTCAAACACAAAACTGAAACATGTTGTCAAATGTGAGTGTGGAAACGAGTTGTGTGGTTTGTAGGGTTAGTAGAGCTTGGTGTCATCCGCAAAGGAATTAAGTGATTATTGATTTTATGGAAAATGAAAATGAGTTTGGGGCCGTTGCCAGTGAAGACCAGGGTCCCCAGGACGGAGCCCTGGGGAATAACCTGTAATGAGTGGTGAGGTGTTGGATGTGAAAGACTTTCGCTGCCTGCCGCAATCTGGTCTCATCAGCAGTTAATCATCTGCACTTTCCATTTACACCAATTTCCACCCCAAACACACAAAAAATAAGTATCTCTATGATCAAAATATGACGTATCAATCACAAAACGGAGTGTTTTTCTTCCACCTAGCCGTCCCTGCTGAGTGCCGAGCCTCTGCTCCCGCCGCACAAGTTCCACTCGCACAGCCTGCGCCGCTTGCCGCTCTACCAGCCGCTGCACATCAGCCAGCCCGTGCCCGTGTCACTCAGCGTGGGCCAGCCCACGCTGCCTCCTCTGCCGACCCGACACAGGCTGCCCCCGGCCGAACGCGCCGCCAATGCTCTGTCGCCGCCCGCCGTGCCGCCTTTCCTCAGTCTGCCCCGCCAGCCCGCATCCTACCAACTCGGCCAGGTATGTCAACAACATCTGAGCACAGAGATGAGTTCCCAAGATGCAACGCGTTGAGACGTGTGGCCTAAATGGTCATTTAAGCCAGCCGAAAGACTGTCTGCCTCCTAATAAGGACGCCCTGTTTTGCAAAACAAGGCGCCGGTAGCAGAGTGGTCAGGTTCTAATCAAGCGGAGAGACGCCGTGTCACACAGCGGATAAGAGATTCAATCAAAAGGGCAGCGGGTGCGAGCCGAGCGGCAACCCTCGAAGGAAAATGTGTTTAGCCGCTTACGGTGAGACGTGACGCCGCCTCTGTCACTGCTAATATTCATGATTGGGAAAGGCTTCTTTGAAGGCCAATCACGTCCGTGCAGAACATTCGTTGCCTTTCCAGCAAAGTTCTGTCAGTGTTGCAGCAACGTATTGTGTCAACACTGAAACGGACAGAGAGAAAAAAAACCCCCAAATTTCTGGACTTTAGATCCGGAGAGCTCAAATCGCCAATCCCCATTGAAATGAAACAATTGCCATTTAGCCTGTTTCTGCCTCCTAGAACCCCCCGCCTGCCCCCACAAAAAAAACAAACACATTTAGTTTTTTTAATCCAAAAAGACACTTAATATTATCCATCCATCTATTTTCTGATCCGCTTTATCCTCACAAGGGGTGTGTGTGTGGGGGGGGTAGGATGCTGGAGCCTGTCTCCGGGCAGGAAGAGGGGTACTCTAAGCGAAACTGGCACTAAAATCTAGCCTGTGACAAAAAATGAGTTTGACACCTCAGTGCTCACCACTCGCCCGGCGTGCCCCCCAGTGATATTATATTAAAATAATAATAATGACATAATGACAAGAATTCAACAGGTTTTTTTTGAGGGGTTGATTTTTTGCTTCAATTCAATTGATGTGGTTGCTGTTCCCGCCTTGGCCACCTGGAGGCAGTATAATCACACCCCAAGAAGAGTTTCACAACTGACTGTGGAAACTGCATTTTTCTGACTCTGCATCAAACAAAACTCTGAACTGCTTGGTCAACCGCAGGACTTGGACAAGCCCAGTCCTCCACAGAAGCCGCTTCCCGCCGACCCGCTGGGCCGAAGCGCTCGCCTGGGTCACGGCGCCTCTGTGTTGGGCCTTCACGTCCCCGGGAGAGGACCGCTGCCCGTCCCCATCCCCACTGTGCCCAAACCACCACCCGCGATCCCCTTCCCCAGCAGGTTGGTGCGAACGTCATCATTCAATGTCGAGTTCACGTGTATTTATCATTTCACTGCTTCTTTAACTCGCCTATTCAAGTCCCGCCGTCATCATGACTGACATTAAAAATGCGTTTCGTTTTTTTGTTTTTGTTTTTTGCTTTCAGACCCGCACCAGTGTTGCCCTACAGACCACCAAAGAGCCCCAAAAACTGCTGAGCATCTCCCAGGTGGAGCGAGTCTCTCTCTCTTTCTTTTATTTGCACTAATTCATCACGGAGGCTCAGCTGGACTGGTCGCTGCGCCTACAATGGACACCCTGTGTAAAAAAAGCGGCGGAATAGTTGTGTGTGTGTGTGTGTGTGTGTGTGTGTGTGTGTGTGTGTGTGTGTGTGTGTGTGTGTGTGTGAGACACTTTTTGGGACACATTTGGAAGCAAAAAAAAAAAAAAAGACGCTGACATCACATGGTCTGGTGCTCTCCCACTTAAAGGTGCTCTATCTTGTCCTCGCTCAGGTACCAATGGACTATTTATTTTATTTGTCGCACTCTTCCGCGCTAGGAAGATTGGACGCTTATGTAGGAGGCGTTTTATACATTTAGAAAGCAAAATGTGTGTATTTTATAACCGTAGATGCAAGGGCAAAAGGGACCCAAGTCACTTTGTCCTCCTTCAATGTGCAAAATCAAGTGTGTGTAAATTCAGCCAAAAAGGAAAATTTGTGGACTAATCGGATGCAGAATAAAGACATTTGAAATTTTACTCCACACGTGATGCCGTCGAAGTAAACGGATACGTAATGACAATGATTTTCTAATTTACAGCCAAGCGTGGTGATCATGTGATCCACATTTTTATGTATTTATTTTTCTCCATACGCGTGACCGGCAAAATGTTTTCTCACCACAGCATCGCGTTTTGGATTTCTGGTTGTGTTTCTTCCTCGACCTCAATTTTACTTTTTCCAATAGTATTCAGTGCGTGCGACGAGGAAGACACAGCACGCAATTCTGGTTCAAATTGTAGTCATTTTTACATCCCAAGTGTGTGTTTTATTTACATAAAGGCTACAAAAGCCATTCAAGGGCCACTGCATATGTGTATGGCTTCTGTTTTTGTCATTTTGGAGTCTCTCTCTCTCTTTCCCCTCCCTCTCCCTCCAGTCTCAGGAACATGAGCATTCGGTACCGCACTGCCACCTTCTGCAAAAGGCGAGTGATTACAAATCTCATCCCACACAAGAGTTTTGACCAGGCCTCGTATTGGACCAAATCAAAATCACCAAACATTGACGTTGAAAAATACTCATTGCTGTATTATTTTAACGCATCGTGAGCAATTACAGGGGATGACATGACACTGAATGCCATTTCTGTTGCTTTGTTTCAAACATGCAAACAAGTACATCATTAAAACTACACACAAAAAAGGGAGGGGAAATAATCACAACAATCACATTCCAAAAAGTTTATTTCCATATCACAGGAAACATGCCCAATATTGACACATTTTTACATAATTGCACTGTTTTGGTTTTGAGTAAGCAACATGAAAAAAAAAAGATCACCCAGCACCAACGGAAGCTCTGGATATCAAAAATAATTAAAATCATTCTTGATTGAGCACAGACAGCACTGTCGCGTCGACAGTCCTTTCCCGAAAATTGTTTGCGTCACGCTGACGTCAGGATCTGAAAGCGGGATGCCCGCAAAAATCACACCCTCACTGGGTCTCGTATGAAAGGCAAATGCTCTCGTTATGGCTCGCATCACCGAAAGTCGCTTGGATGGTATGTGCCACTCTTTGTCATGTCGTTTCTGTGCAGTGGTGCCTTGAGAAACAAGTGACTCTGCGAATTCAACTCGACGCGCTTCACAACAAGCAGCGGTTTGACAAATAGTGAACAATTCATCAAAAAAGGAGGCCTCAAGCAATTTTGTGCCACGCTCAGTGGAAATTTATCGTCAAACTTAACACAAAGGGAATAACGCCCTGGTGTATTTAAAAATGGCTAAAAGGCTGCCTAAAGAAAGGCAGCACTAGTTTCATGCTAATGCTCACTCGCATCGATCTTGCGCTGCTTTCCCACCTTAAGCAACAGATCGAACAGAAACGGTTCAACAACAGATATGCAGACAGTATCACAGTACTCGCTATAGTCTTTATCCTCTGCGTAGAATGACTCATATTAGTGCTGTACTGATGAGGTCAGAGAAGCTTTGGTGTGTTGTTATAAATCCCTGCTGCAAATTTGAATTTCGATCCGAAAGCGGAATATCCCTAAAAATGTGTGAGTAGCAGATAAACCATGCAACTTGAAACACAAATCTAGCGTCTTCAAAAATGTGCAAGTAGTTTTTCAGTCCAGAATATCTAAATGAAGGCGTCGTCACGATGGCACGTTAGCGTCGTAGCCGTCGGCGTTGGGCGTAAGCTGCTGCAGTAGTTCGGCGTACAGGCCGACGCGGGCGAGCAGAGGCGTGTTCTTGTCGCAGCGCAGCAGCTTGGAGTAAACGTTCTTGTAACTCTGTAGCAGCTCTTCGTCCTTTTTGCTGCATGTCGATAAAATTGTGAGGCTCTCGGCGTGTCAACCAAAGGATGCAAAACTAGTTTTGTTTTTTCAGGGGGGGGTCCTCACCTGGGTTTGCGTTTGGTTTTTGTCATGAGTTTGATGAGCTGCAGGAGCAGATCGGAGAAGCGCGACTCAAACAGAGCGGTCAGCTTGGTCACTTCCTGGAGGTTCAGTCCTGGCGCAGGGCAACTCGAAGATCCCGGAAGAGCCGCCTGGCTTCCCTGCACATCACGGAAGAGACAAAAGAGAGGTGAGTGCCGCAGCACCACCTGGTGGACATATTATGCAAAATGGGCTGATGACAAATACCGGGCGGTACCTTGATTCACAAGTTCTTGTGCCCGTGTCAAGTTATCTCGCATAAGAATACCGAATTATCCATTTAAATAAATTGAAATTAAATTAATCCGTTCCGCCACCCCCCAAAACAACCCAATTTGGGAGTGTGTTTTTGGGGGGGGTAAATAGCATTAATGTATTAAAAAAAAAAAAAGATAAAATCCTTGTTACGATTCCTGCTGACGACATTCAAAGAGTTAATGTTATGGCGCAGGCCGTGTTGAATCTTTTTTGTAGAATTTGCCATTAGACGGCAACCCGGTGGGTCTTGCTACACAACCTCGGTCTGCTCTTCAAGCAGTTCTTTGTGAATCATCTGGAAAGCGCAGCGAGTCTCCGCCATGATCTCCAAAGCGGCAGTCAGGCTCTTCTGCTTGGCCGTGCTGCTGTTCTGAGCTGCAAGGCGAGACACAAAAACACGGAGCGGGCGGCGTTGAATTGAAAGCGGCACGATCCAAGTAGCAAGACTGTAGATTGCCGGGGAACGCACCCGCCATGGTGAACTCGGCGAAGGCCACCCTCTCCAGTAAGGCGCGGAGCAGCTCGCACGGCGCATCTTTGAGGCTGAGGAACAAATACACGGCCTTGCTGTAGTGGAGCTCGGCCAGGCTGCGGTGGTGCTTCCTCAAGCGCTCGTCGCCCACCTAGATGGACGTTTGCACACGTTAAACTTGGAAGTCCGCTCGAGTGAAGTGGAGGGGAAAAAAATGGAGTGATTAAATAATATGGGTTTCCAAAATATGTATTTTTTTGTTTTTTTAATCACAAACCAATACTAAGTAAACGAGTGGTGAATTAACTGTAAACAGGGAAAAAAAATACTTTCATGCTAAATAAAATCTTATCAGATTTTTCAATTATTGATGGAATAGATTATAAAAATATTCAATGGTGACAGGGAATGTATTTTCATGATTCCCCATCTCACTGGAAATTTATTCAAAGCATTTTGCACACTTTGCAACCCGAAGTGAAACTTGCTAGCAATTAGAGAAAGAAAAAAAACTGAACCGTAAACAATTCATGTTTCTGTATTTTCTCCACTGTCAATTTGAAATAAAGCGATGGATTTTAAAAATTCAATTCATCGATTAAATGAAAAAAATAATCAACCAATTGATTGATAATTAAAACAATGTTTAATTACAACACGAGCGGCAATTAAAGTCAACATGACGGCCGTCTCTGCCGAAAACATGGATAATCCATTTCAGCGAAACGTAAGAATCACTGTCTAAATTGGGTCACTGCTCACTTTTTCTTTGAATGTAATTTCAAAGCGACAGGGGGGGTCAATGATGGCAAAAAAAAAAAAAGTGTGATGATGTGCATCCGTCTCTTGCCAAAAGTCAGCCGGCTCGCGCTCAGCCGCGACCCGAATGACAACAAGCACGATAGAAAAATGGTTGGCTGGACATGATTGGTTCAATGCAATTTTTGTCGGTAACGCCGATATTTAGTCGAGGGAAGCCATCGCCGGTGTTTGCCCACCTGATTCCGGAAGCAGCTGTGGTACATGGAGGCCAGGCGGTGGTGGATGGTGGCCGCTCTGTACTGGTACAGCAGCTGGCGGGCGGACTCGGTGTGGAGGTCGCAGTACTTGAGCGATTTCATCATGGCCTCCGTCACCTCTCGCTCAATCTAAAGATGTTTTTTTTTTTAAATATCAGTCAGCGGTTTGGAATCCAAAGTGACCAAGTGAGGTGATAACCTGTTCCGGAGCCTTCCTGGAGAGAGGCGCGTAGTCCTGCAGAAGTGTGGCCAGTGTGAAATACGTCGTGGACAGCTCCCAGTTCACGCTGTCCCAAATTGGCTGGTGGTTCTCTCGGCATGACAGTGACCTCATGGCACGCAAGTAGTAGTCGATGGCCTGCTTATTTTGCCAAAAGACGGAAAAGTGCCAAATATCAGTATGGCTGCGTCGGACTTTTGCAATCGTTGACCCGAGACGCGGGACTTGAGCGTGACCTTGTGGTAGTAGAGCGCCTCCTCCGGGGAGAACTCCCCTCTGCTGTCGTCCACGGAGACGGCCGAGTGGGCCTGGGCGCAGATCCTCATCAGCTTGCCCGTGTTGCACAGCAGCAGCGCTTTGTTGGTGCTGTCCCCGATGGCCTCAAAGTCCTTCATGCCCTTCTCGAAAAAGGCGAAGCTCTTTTTCCACATCTCCTGCTCGGCGGCGGACACAGAGGTCTTGACTGCCCAAAAAAAAAAAAAAGTCCGGCGGATTGCTAGTGAGAAACACCCGACGTCTGCGTTTTCGGTTGCAAGGGTCTCACCCTGCTCCGTCTGCATGGCCGCCGCCTGGTTCATGTAGTAGACGCCCATCTCGTTGCGGATGTTCCCCAGCCGCTTCAGCACCTGAGCCAGCTGATCCGACGCCTCCTCCTTCAAGGCGTGCGAGACGAGCAGCTCGTAGGCGGCCTCGTAGCACTTGCTGCTCACAAAGAGCTGGTACTCGAGGTCGGTCGCCAGGTCGGTCGCCATGTTGAACGCTGAGTGTTCAAAGAGTCGTGGTTTAAGATTCACAAATTAGTCACCCCAGCAAGCCCCGCCTCTTAAAGGCACATGCTTACATCTAATTTGGGCTGAAAATGGGTCCTCAAGGAATTCGAGTACCTCAGTTCGAAAAAATGCTTGCGGGATTTTTGTTTTCTTCTCCCGAGTACCCGCTTATACACACTGTCAGGAAGAAGAAGTTAAGCTAACCGCTGCTATGCAGTTTAAATTGAAGTATGAAATGTTGATGACCTCAAAATGAAAACTACTCGGCCATTTATCATAAAGTGGAAATGTGTTTGCTGTATATTTATTGTTTAAACTTGTTCAACAACACTTTTTGTCAGACCTACACCAGTTGGAGTATTCACTCTTGAGTACTCACCAGGTACCGATATGTTGATACTTTTGATACATATAATTTCAATTGAAGAATGGAGACATAATGCTGAAGCAATATGTCACACGGCTTGTATCGGCATCCTTAACGAATACCGATACCTTAAAATAAGGCCAGTATCGGCACGATACCGACACCTGGTATCAGATGCTCGCCCATGCCTAGTTTAAACGATTAATACCGGCAATTCCAAACATTTTGCGGGGCCTTCAGTAACCAACTGAGACTTTATTGTCTTGGCCTGGGAACTCATTGGATTGTGACGGCGTCGCTGACCCTGGCAGCTGCTCTCCCGATGTAGGCTGTGCAAGATCTCCTGGTCCTCTTTGGTCTGGTAGCTGTACTCCTCCTGGTACGCGGCTCTGTTGTTGGAATTCTGTGCCAACATCAGCTGGATGTCGCCGCACAGCGAGAGGCAGTGGCTGTGGAAAAGGAGCGCCTGCGGGTGGAGCGCGCCTCCGATAGCGCAATAGGCATCTGCGGGGCGGGGATGGCGACGTGATGAGCAGTCCTTTTCTGGACTTTGCTTTCAGCGAGCTTACCGTAGCTTTGCAGAGACAGCTTGATGTAGCGCAAGGCTCGGCCGTATTTCAGCAGGTTGGTGGCGGCGTCGGACAGCACGTAGTACGCCTTGGAGGCCTTCAGGAAGAGCTGCAGTTTCATCTGGTGCTGCCAGGTGCCGGGAATCATGCCCGAGCGCGTGGGATGCTTTTGGTCCGCCTGCGAATGCCCCACTGAGACAGACCACGTGAGGGGTAAGAACCCAAAAGTTTCGACTGTCTTGCTAGCATCATGCGCGATCAGATGGTGACCTCTTTCGAGGAAAGGAGAGACGCCTTTTTCCACGGCGCTTCCGTCTTCGTACTTGAGTGGGATGGGCGTGTTGGGGTCCACGGCCGGGAGCTCGCTCTCCTTCTTGATGCTGCTATCGACGGCCTTCAGACCCTGTCCGATCAAACCGTCAGACCAAGATAGCACTTTTCCCTCAAATACTGCCCGGGGGCATTTATTGACTCAACTGCGGTGTACGCAGAACGTTTTGCTCGAGTATATTTTTCGTTAAAAGACGATATTTGGTCCCAGGGTAAACTCACCAAACACTTTGGTGTGCTTTTGGAGGTTTTTTGTTTTTGTTTCTTTTTTAAATAAATGAATACAAAGTCACGTTTACCCCCCAAAAAAATAAATCTCCTTGTTAAATTTATTGACAATTTTTTTGAGTGGGGAAAAAAAACCTGACAAGGATTTTTCCAGTCCATATTGCCTCAAATTTTTTTCAGTGTAAAATTGACTGAATATTTTACTCTATTTAGACTGTGGCCATTTTTTTTTTTTAGGGTTAAACGTACTCTTCCAAATTGACTGTGTACTAAACGTTTGATTTTTATCTTCTTTTTGATACAAAAACAAATTCAAATAAAATTAAATTGTAACACTTTTCTGATTTAACATTTTTTAATGACATTTAATCCCTTATTTTTTTAGATTCGAGTATTCAACGCTTTTTAAAAAAAAAAAATCAAAATCCACAGGAACTCTTATTTGCAACAACGGACGGGAAAAAAAATCCTATTTAGAAAAAGAACAAAAATCAACTGTTCAATTGTTGGTGAAAATGAATGGACTGCGCTTTAACTGCATCGGCACTGTGTCGAATTTCTTTTCGGCACCTTGCCTTCTTAAAAACTTTCAATATCCCGCAGACTTGCCTTCAGCACATAGTTGAGAACATGTCTGCATCGCTCCTCTTTGTCTTGTGAGATGGGGAAAGCGCAACCCGGCTGCAGAGACAGACAAAAAAAAACAATAGTAAAATATTTAATGCACAGGTGATGAAAAAGCAAAATGAAAAAAATAATAATACACTGACTCGGATCAGCTGAGTGGATTTGTATTTCTCCGGGACCGACAGTTCTCCGACAGAGCGGATGACCGCCACAGCTTTACTGGCGTCCTGCATGCGGCCGTGATTCTCCGAGCTACTGTCGTCGCTCTCGTCCTCCAGGTCGTCGTCGTCGTCGTCTTCTTCCTCTTCGCGGTCATCGTTACTGTAGCTGTCCTCTGAGCCGCAGGCCCGGAAAGACTCGCCTCCGTCGTCGTCCTCCTCCTGAGGTTCATCGAGTTGGAAAAGCTCGGACAGCATGTAGTGGGCCGAGGCGATGATCTGTGTGGGTGGGGGGAAGGTGAGATTGGGACGGGTTTGTGGAGTTGTTCTCTTTGTTTTATGTTTAGTTTGATAATAATCGTTGTCAAACTAAACATAAAACAAAGAGAAGTACACATTGAGTGTTTAACACAACCACATAGCTTTTAGCTTAAATTAATTATTTTTAGCTTCATTCTAGCGAATAATGCTCAATGCCACAGATGGACTAACAAAAAAATCTAAACGGTTGTAAGAAATGACTACAATGACTGCAGCTTACTGTCTTAAAGTCGGTATTATACTGCCCCCAAGTGGCCAAGACGAACATGTACAAAAAGGAGCGGCGCAACGTCTGCTGAAGTCAAACAAAAAATGTGGCAAAAACTTTAGCTCAAATTTAATATCACTTTTTTGTTTTATAAAGGGCAGTATTAAGAATGAATGCTAGTTAAGTAAAAAAACAAACTTTTGTTGTTTTTGTGGGTGAGGAGGCAGGAAAAAAATATCCGTGGGTTTTTGGGTAATGTGTTTTAATAAACCCCAAAAAAAAAAAAAACATCATAGAAGTTACAAAAAAAAGGCTGGTTCTACAAAGTGTAATTATTGTACTTACTGTAGTATTTGTGTGACTTTAAAGGGCATGAGTGAGTGATATCAAGAGCTGGAGTTTATTTTCACCGGCAATTTCAGTGTGAGCGTCTATGCTTGAGTTTTGCTCGACGGCAGCTCCTTGCAAGTGTTCTCATTATGGCAACCATGGCTCTCCTTGCCCAAATAAGAGGGCATTGACGTACCTTAATTGCACCCCCCGCCTTCTCCCTCCCACTTCACTCAAATGTCTGCCTCTCTGAAGTTGAAAGAAAATTACCACTGCATAGTGACGCAAAGGAAGCTCACCTGGGGGTGCCTGTCCTGGTCCAGAAGTTTGATGCAGTTTAAAAGCAAAGTTCGGATCGTGCCGTAGTGCTTTCTGTTTTCTCGGGCCTTGAGCATCAGGTTGCATGCCACCCTGAAGCGCAAAGAAAACCAGTCAGGGCAGTTTTTTTCCTCACCCCCTGCTTTTTTTTTTTTTTGGGGGGGGCCAAATAAAGACATTTTCCTACTTGTAAAGCAACACAGCCACGGGAAGCGTGAAGGGATTGTGGCTCTTCTCCTCTTCGGCCTCCTCGCACAGTGTCGTCAGATCGTAAAGCTTGACGATGTCACTCCCGCTCGCTAACGATACGGGACAGGCGATTGTTTAAAAACATGGCCGCGCATTTCAAATGTTTAATTCCCTCCTCCGCTACCTTTGAAAAGCCAGTAGGTGTGACCCTCTTTGGTGCAGTTGGACTTGAGGAAAGAAAGGATATTCTGAGCGATGTCTTTCACGACCCTGGTGGAAAAAGTGGAGTTCTCCAGATGGGGGATGTCCTCTGTCTTTATCATCTCGTATTTCTGCGAAACACAGATTAAAATGGAACAACGGCCGGCCGACAAAAGGAATGCAAATTCAGACACTTACCTGAACGATACCGTTGACGTGAAAGCACATGACAAGCTCGGGGACGTTACACATCAGATTGTCCAGCCAGTAGTCGATACCGGTCAGGATATTGATGGGTTTGTTGTTGTCCCTGGGGTGGGGGGAAAGTCTTAACATGTGCTGCTTTTCAACCAACAATTCCATCCCAAATTCCAACCTGAGTTTGAGGCTGACAGCCGGGTAGCGCCCGCCCCCGAAAATCGGCATGTTGGAGCCAACCAACATATGAATGTCCTCAAAGGTCCACATGATATTTCGCACAAAGTCATTCCTTAAACCCTGTCGAGGACAAAAAAAAAAAAAAGGCATTCAACCGTGAAGTGCAATCGCGTCCACTCGGACCGAAAGAACTGACCTGACTGTTTTCGCCTTCGTTAAAGAGCGCTGGCAGGTTTTGCTCTTGGGGCGCCGATGTCACCTGGCCTAAAGCGAATTTGCTGTCCATGGTGACGCGTTCCTAAAACATTTGAGAAGTCACAAATTCTTGTTGGAATATGCTGATGGATACTTTCCAGACCCACCCCCATAGCTGACAATCCAAGAGACCATATCAAAAATACAATAAAACTAGGTCCAACAGATATGGATTTTTTTTTAGGCCAATGCCAATTCCAATATCTCAAAATCAAAAAATAGCTAAATTCTGATGAACAATTAATCAGACAAAAAATATATAACAAGCAATAGATCTGCAAAAATGTCACACAAAAAAAATGTCACCATGTCTAATGTAAAAGTATTGCTTTGCTGCCCTCTTGTGGCATCTTCAAGCAAAGGAACTACATCGAGGTGAGAAGCATCTCGTGGTGCATCCGTTCCTCGTGGATTTTCCTCCCTAGCAATGTATCGATCGCCCGCCCGCCGCAATGTGATTGAGCGATGTCAAATTATCAATGGACCTGTTTACAAGCGGCCGACTCTTCCGCGTCGGAGCTGGTGAAAGCGGTGGGCCACGACGAGCCGAACTCCCGCCCGCCGCACTCCTCGTCGTCATTCAGGTTCTCCGCGACCGGCTCGGCGGCGCAGTCGCCGTTAATACTGCAAGAAACGCAAACGTTTTGACGATTAAGACGAACTGCTCAATGACATGAAAACGCCTGATTGTTTGGAGTCATTTGACACACTCGCCTGTGATAGAGGAACTTTGACAGGATGGCTTTCTGATACCAATGCTCTTTGCTCTTCTTTTTTCTCTGCCACTTCTGATCCATCAACCGCTGGTAAAAGTCCTTCAACCACGTCCAATCGCCCGTCTACAACGCAGACCAACATTTTTTTTTTCCAGGCTCTTTTCTTTCATGCCATTCCACAGGTGGCAGATGGGACTGGACGGTAAACGGCAGGACCTGCGAGGATCTCATGAAGAGCTCTTGTATGTCCAGCTCATCCAAGAGGAGGGTGCGACCCACGCGGTGGACGGCCATGCTGACGTGCGACTTACTGTAGGGGATTTTCAACAGCTTCTTGATGTTCTGTTGGGGGTGGACGGTTGGCATTAACGGCGTGTTTACAGAGACGCTTGAGTCAAGGTGCGGCCTGTCCCACGGACCTCTGAATCTGACACGACGTCGACGTCATCCCCGATGCAGTCGATAAAGTCATACGCCATTCCAAAACTGTCCCCAAAAAAGCATTTGAGGCATCAAATCTCACAGCACACCCCATGAACTAAATTGTCACAAGAAGTGGGCACACGGGTGAAACTGCCATCTAGTGGAAAAGGCGTTTAACTGTTCTGGCTGTCACTAAACATTGAACATAAAACTGTAGTACATAAATAATTATACAGGAAATATATTTTGACTGGTTCAAGTTTCTCTATCCCACCACAAAATGACATCAGCCACCTTGAAAACGGCTTGCCCTTGCTGCTGGAGCCCAACACGGTGGTGCCAGCGGTGCCCAGCTGGGCATTCTCTCTCAGCCAGTTGGCAGGGGGCAGCTTGAGGTCGGTCTTCTCCTGCAACAGGGCATATGTGCTGGCAGGTGGGGCGGCGCAGTACTTGACCACAGCACAGCTCTTGATTTTACTGCTGCTACTTTCCGAGCATATCGCCGAGTCCTTCACAAGCAACAAAGCAAGTGCGTGTTAAACCGAAGCAAAATCAAACACACATGATGTTGGGACCTCAATCTATCCCACAATGCAACAACAGACGGTCACAGTGTATCTTGAAACGTATTGAACGACCGATGGTTACAAGAAGAGCAAAAATAGATTGTGCAAATTAGTGCAGTGCCCCCTCCTCTGTGTCTTGGACCGAACTGTTTGCTACCATATGATACTACAATCTATTTACAGTCTTTGTAGAATATTTATTACCGAATGTCAAATTCTGACGTCAATCGTGTAATAATGAGACAGTAAAGATGTAATAAACGAAGCACCCAATTATTGTTCGAAAACTAGTTTTTGAATTTTGAGTGGTCCCATGGTAACGCTATCCACTACTACAGTGAGGGAATGATTTCCAACACAGTATATACAGCAAATATTTCTACTTACATGCTTGTTGTTGTCTCCTGTGGAGATGATGTTTTCTTCCTGGGCATGATCCCCAGGCTCTGTGTACCCATCTGACGAGCTCATACTGGACAAGCCACAAAAACTAGACGAGCTTTTCCATGGAGCTGCCAACACACTTCAATCATCAATGGAGCTAAATTGACGTCTCCTAGCTTAGCATGCTACAATCGCTTACACAGCCACTGGAGATCGGACACGTTAGGAATGCGGGGGACAGGACTACGGGATTCGGGTTAACGCTGAAGGAAACTATTTCGTTTCATGCTGTCAAACTTAGAAAAGTGCAGTCGCCAGATTATGAACTAATGAGCTTCTCCTCCTCCTCCCTAAGCGACCAGTTGGCGTCGCGTCTCATGACGACACGCAACTTCCGCTTGTTCCCAAAAATGATTTCGTTTACCAAAATATTCGTATGAAATGAAATATAAGCAATGAAAATTACGAAAAATACAATAACACAGAAGGAAATTTCATTTTATGTTAATTTAAATACAGATAAAATTGTTAAACTCGAGAACGTGAACCCGGAAGCACTTGTTAGGCCCTGGTTCTAGAAGAGTTGAGAATATTCTTCTTCCTCTGGAAAGAACTGGTAGGAAATTGGTCAGTTTATGTAATATATTTTTAGTTTATCGTTTTAAAAATACGCAATGTCATATTTTGACATTAAATTATGCTGGTTTGCCTTAAACATTTTCTGATTTTTAAAATGATTACATATATTTTTTCAAACAAGATAAACTGTGCACGTCATTATATTATACACTAAGACAATACAAAAACCCCCAATAATAAACAAATAAATAATAATAATAATAATAATAATAATCAAATGAAAAAAACCTACATGAATACCAATTTTGGTTTAGCCGTATTTTCAACGGAAGTACAGCCTAATAAAAATACGCGCAAAAATGTGTTATTTTCTACAACTACTTTCTATTATTCACATAATTATAAAACGATGATTTCAGTCATATGCTGATTGTGTGAAGGTGGAGATCACGGTGCCAACTGTGGGCGTGGCATTCATCAGCTGACGGCAGCGTTTTAACAATCAGCTTTTGTGTCCTGCGACCACACAATCGGGCGTGGAAGACTCAGAAATACTCCATTTGGTGAGTCAGAAGAGGAAACTTACGATATGTATGTGTGAAGTAACATGGCCAGCTGGAAGAATCATGCGCGTGCTCAACTGCAACTCAGAGACCAAATAGAGAAACTTCCATACGAGGGCGTGTATACAAGCTGTAAGAGTCCCAATTTTATATATTTGATATTTTCTATGCATCTACTACCCTTGACTTGACCCATGTTTTAGTGTCTCAATTGGAAGAACGCTTTGAAATTCGCCGGCAGTTTTTAAAAGATCTCCAGTCAGCAAGGTTAGAAATGTTAACTTTTATTTTGTCATAGTAATTTACCCAACTTGTTGACACTTGACAAATAAAATGTCAACATCGACTTAGTACAGCTCAGAAGATGGAATAAAAGTTGGGGAGAATGTCAGACTACTTCAACTTGGCCTCAGAGAAAGTGAGCATCTTGCTAAAAAGGTAAGAAGAGATTGAACTTTGATCTTCTGGAGCACCTTTATGGTATGTTCTTGTTTTGTGTCTCTTCAGCTGTCTCAAACCGTCTCGGATTTAACCACCGTCCTGTATCTGAAAGATGCTGAGTTGCAGCACTGGCAGTCACGGTAAGAATTTTACGTGTATTGGTTGGAATCTTTCAACTTACTTCCTGGAATGTAGGGTTTCAAAACACATTCCTTGGACTAACTCATTAGTTGTGGTCCCAGAACAGATCCCTGTGGTACCACACATGTAAAGTTGTGTTTGTTGATTTTGATAATATGCAACCTCCTATGTCCTGATTGGGATATTTCAAAATGGTAGTAGTTGTTAAACATTTGATGGTTTAATAAAATCAGAACAAAATTTTTGTGGCCCCAGGAAAGATCCTTGCGGTACCCCCATATAGTTTTTGGATGCTTCTGACCTTTTGGGCTGCTACGTTTGTCAAGTTTGATCATGTGCAACTTCCTGTGCGTTCGTAATGTTTCAACAGCAGTCCTCCACATTTCATTTTATGATAGTTCTTCCTTTGTTTATGTCAAATGTAGGCTTAATCAGTAATTCTTGACATTTCCAATTCAGCGTGTCCCACCACCGCCAAGAGGCTATCACTCTGGCTAAGGCAAGCAACGCCCTGAAGACGACCCTTTATCAACACGAGTACACCATCGAGCAACAGACTAAAGAACTGGCCACCCTGCACGTGGAGCAGAGCGGCCTGAAGGAGGCGCTGTCGCAGGCTAAGCGCGAGAAGGAAGATCTCCTGCGGCGGTGGATGGAGGAGAAGAAACAAGAGGCGGATCGGTTGAATAAGTACAACGACGCACAGGAAAGGTACGCGCAAAGACGTACACCAGATGGTTTCCCAGACTCATCAGGCGATTTTCTGCAGGTGGCAGCGTGTGGCCAGGCACTTGAAGAGGCACCTGTACAGGAACAAGAAGGAAGCCAGTGAGCCCATCACGAGCAACTCTTAAAAGTGACGCTCAAATCAATTTTGCCTCCTCGTAATGGATGACAGCAGCATGTTAGTGGTTAGCATGTCCACCTCGCAGTAGAGAAGTCCCGAGTTTGAATCTCGTTTGTCAAAAGACTGTTATCACCTGATTAAGGTTTAGCAAGTAGTCCAAGTGAGATTAATAATTTCTAACAGGTACTGTATTGCAGTCTTTGATTTTGACCGCAATGATGATGTCATAAGAAGTCGCACCTTATCAAAGGACTTTGTGTCACCTTATTACACACTTGATGTCACAGAATGTATGTCCTCGGTCATCTTATTTTTGCAAGGGTCTTGTCAGTGTTACTTTTGAACAAACTAGCGTTTTCCAGGTGATGCAATTTGTCATTTATCTACAAGAGGCTTGTCTCATTTCCATCATGTGAGTTGTCAGCTTTTAACTTGCTGAAAGAGAAGGAGAAAATAAGCTTGAACATTTTTAATCCCTTGCTTGAAATGTGTCTGTAAAGAAAATTAGCCATTAAACATGTTTTAAAAAAGGTGTGTTTCGTAATAAACTGCTCAACGTTTGTGTAAGATAAAATAAACTAACTGTCTTGAGAAATATGGAAATAAAGTTCAGCGATTTGCTAAATTAGCATTATTCTATTAAGTATAGTGTCTTTCTGATGTCCAATCTCAGTGCATTGTAATTAATCTATTCACTTTTCTTTAGTTGAAAGTAGTGATTGCCGTCTTCATTCCCCCCCACGCCCCTTATGCATTCCAGTTCCTCATCTCGATGGTCAACTGAGAGTATGTTGGTTGTTGAATGCACAGTTTCCATAGTCACCAGTGTTTTCACGAGCTCTTGGGTTGGATGGTGTGCGTGTATGCGTGTGTGTGTGTGTGTGTGTGTGTGCCGTTTTGCAGTTGAAACTACTCTGTCAACCTGTCAGCATGGTAAAAGGTGGCAAGCGTTATTCGCCAATGAGCAACGACGGCAATTGGGTAAGACAACTTTGCTTTTTGACCCTTCGCTGCATAATCCACTTGGACACAAAAGTGTGTTTTTAATGGAATGCATTTTACTCAGAGGTGTTGGATGACCAACCAAAATGACTGATCGATGTATTATAATTCATATCTCACTGACAATTATATACTTCAGTTTGTGTGTGTGTTTTTTTTTGTTTGCAATTCATTATTTTACCATATGCCAACATGTGACATCACGTTTGAGTTTTCCCCCTATTTTTAGTGTTCATTAAGCCCTAAGGAGGGTTCAAGTGTACCTAATGCTGTGGCCGTACTCTCCTCAGTTTCCTCATCCAGACGCTGCGCCCAGCGAGGGGAGGAATCGGGAGTTGTCCACAAGCACCGGGAGGATGCTGACTCAGATTCCCGCGCAGTTGCCGCAAGCTTTTGACTTTGAACGCTTTACCAAGACGAGACCGGGCCCGGTATGTATGTGTGTCGAACCTCACAGTCTTTGTTTCAAATCCTGTTGGAAGGGGAAATGAAATGGTTTGTGTTCTGGAGAAAAATTGTACAAAAAGTAACAAAACACACAAAAAAGAGAATGTCAAGAAATAAACTGGCTTTTTAACTTAATTGCTCTACATATTGTATTTGTGTGTGGGGTATACCTTTAAGGGGCGTGGCCTCGTGAATGCTACAGTTACAAATGGCCATTTGGCTCCGTGTGAGCATCTTGGCGTGAGTTGTGGCCTACAGCAGCTGCTACAAGTGTTCTCATTTTGTGTTTGTGTGTTTGAATGTCTGACTGTTTTGATAGAAATCCAGGACGTATACAGTCTCGCAGCATGACAACAAGCTATCCTTTCATGACAATATCATTGTCTTCGATGATGTGAGTATCGACACCTACCTACCTGCTGACCTACACTCTAAAAACGTGTTAAAAATAACCTTTAAAGCATTTCAGACTTACAACATTTAAAACAAATGTACCAAACAACCCATAAAGTTGGGTCAAATTGACCCAAGAGGCGGTTTGGGCATTTTTTTCACCCACACTGGCTTATTTTTAGCGTGTGTAACCAAACTTTGTGTTTCATGCCGTCAGGGAGCAGGCCGTAAAAAATGTCCCGAGGAGATCAATCAGCACAAGTCTCATTTCTGCCTGTGCCAACACGGAATCCCACCCGCCACTGAGAGAAATTCTGTCTACGGCGCTGACTTTGCATCGCAACCTACCGCGGAACCCACCAGGGCCCGGCGCTTTGCACGTGACCACAAGAGGAAGTGCGCGCAGGCGCCTCTGGATGGAGGAGACTTCATGTGGTTCGGACAAGACACTTACGATGACTATGACAGTATGGAAGTGCTGGGCTTCGCCAATCTTAATGCGGGTTCCAGACCTCTGTAAACTGCCGTGGTGGACTTGATGATTTGGAACGTTGAGCCTTCAGTGGGCATTTGCAAGACTTAACTCACCTCTTAATATCACCACAACGAGGATAAGAAGTAAATAAAACACTATGTGCTCATCAGAGATCGTGATTACACCTCGGGACAATTGAGAGTGTTCAATCAGCCTGCCATGCATGTTTTTGGAATGTGGGAGGAAACCGGAGAAAACCCGCGCAGGCCCAGAAAGAGCATGCAAACTGAACGCAGGAAGTCGATCGAACCCACGACCTCTGCACTGTGAGGTCGACGCGTTAACCACTGGACCACCGGGCCACCCGTATAGAATCTTAGTCGCGTGATATTCAACAATACAGCCCATCAGCAGCGACCAGCAATATCCTTAACCTCCTTGTTTTGACAAATGAGTTAAAGGATATGAACTGCTTATCCAATATCTGTGCGTAAAATGTGAACATAATGAGTATGACTTGAACAATTACAAAGAAAGAGTATACGTCCCGGTACGTTGACAATGCCAGCGGTTCAAATTATCACCAACAGAGGGCACTAGCACGATGTCACATAGCCCTGTTTAAAATGGCTAATTGGCTTTTTTTTTTTTTTCTTGGATAAGAGAAACCCAGGCAGTCAACTAGCTCTTCATCAATACAAATGAGAACATGTGAGATGAACAAAGCTATTTCCAGAGGGGGACGCGTGGGAGCGAATGGGAGAAAAGCACTTATGGGAGGCACAGCACTCCCCCGGCCTAAAAGCTGCTTGCTTTTCCCTGCAGAGTGCTTTCAGGGGCAGCAGCTGCTACTTAAGTCTTCATCGGGGAGAGGAGAGGCTCACAAGTATTAATTAGCTGCGGTTTCACAGTTGCAAGGATAGCGCTCACGTCGTCTTAATACGTTCAACTCGAAACTCACAACTGTAAAAGACATCAACCACTTGATCATGAAACAAAATAAAAAAAGACGACTCATTATTTGAAGTGCCTCTGTTGCCTACACGGCAAAATCGACACTGTACCCACATGTAAACAATTGAAATATTTTTTTAAATGCTATTATATGCTACTGTTATTAGGGGATACAGTATGTGTAGGTTTAGCTTAGGCTAGATAACTAGCTAGCAAGCTTAGGCTAACCTTACCAAGACACATTCTTAATTTATTCTTGCTCATTTTTAGTTTCGTTGATTTAATTTGGCCTGATTCACTAAGATTTCAAATCGCAGGCGCTAAAATGCTCGTAGGCGCTAAAATGCTCGTCATAGACCGCGGGTACTATATGTGGGTATGTTTACTCAGGTTGCCGGTGCTAAATTGCATGTTCACAGTGCAGGCTGCCACTTTTAAAAGAGGGTTTTGTGCTTTTGGTCGCGATGATGGTCCTTGATGTGTGTTACTTGATTTTTGAAGCCAAAGCACAAAATGAAGTCTGAAGTGATGGAATTGGAAATGTTGGGGAAGACAAAAAAAAACATAATGAATTCCAGTTCAGGGTGTCCCCTGCCTACTGCCCGAAGACAGCCGAGATCGGCTCCAGCACCCCCGCGACCCTCATGACGATAAGCAAATGGATGGATGGATGGAAATCTATCGCTCTGATAGTTTTGTGGAAGCCAACAAATATGTTTTGTTTGATTCAACTCATCCCCCCAAAAAAGGCTCTGGGACGGACGGGGCCAGCGCCAATTTTCAAAATGCAGAGCGGCAATTGAGAAAATTCTCGTCTGTCCTGACCTAGATATAGTCCTTTAACTTAAATTAATATCCAACAAATAAACAATCACACTTTTACTGACGTTGGGAAAAAAATGTAAGTATAGTTGACCGGTTTCTTTTTTGAGATTCTTAATGAAAAGCACCCCTCGTGTCAGCCTTCACTTAATCTCTACTCCATCCTCAACTGACACTGACAACTTGTTCAACCTTTTGGTTGCATCAAAGTGAATACAACTTTATTCGTCCATTTTTACAAGACATTTGGACGCCCCAGGCAATTTCCTGTGTTTGCATCATTCATGCCAAGCCCAACCCTGATACACAATGTGAGTACTTTTGCCATCTCTGATTTTTAAAGTGTTGTCAGTGCTCGGGTAAAAATCTCACTGCATCATAATGAGAGCTGTCTAGTATTTTGCCGCTTTAACGCAGAGAGATAAGTCAGTCAAAATATTTTCAACGCCTCAACGCAAGCGACAAACATCACAAGGGATGGCTTTTAATACCTAACAAGGCGTCATAGGAGGGCACCTTGGATGATGTGTCTGTGTGTGCAGTGCATCACATGCATCGTGTCGAAAGGCAAAATGGCAAGCTTATGTCAACACGTTTGCTTGGTGGAATATCAAACCTGCTCCCAAGGACACGAGGCAGTACAAGGCGGTAAACAAGCGCGGGGAGCACTAGAGCTTTGCACCTCATGAATATGAAACGAGACGGGGCTTTAAATCCACACACTCTTTGCTCTCTTCATTCTTAGCGTTGGCTGTGATTTATTCGCAGGTGTGTGCGTGTGTGTGTGAGGGGGGGTGAGGGGGGTTCTTTTGATGTGTTGAGCGAAGAGATTTTGCACCTGTTTGAGGAGGAGGGGGGGAAAATAGCAAGAGGTTGATTTGCCAGTTGCATTATCAGCGACAAGAAAAGAAGGGAAGGCCGAACAAAAGTCTACCAATCAAGTGTTGCATAAAACCCATTGGAGAATATTTGGATCCGGATGCAGGTGAGGGCATCTCAGAAGGGCAAGAGATGACAAATAGGATCTAATATTGGCGCAGTGATTTCAGAGTGCTAACAGCAATAGACCAGTCGCTTCGGCCGCAAAGCAACCACATCCAAATATGGGCAAGCTTTCACCTCCCGAGGACTTAATATTTTTTGGCTGACAACCAAAATGATGATAATAACGAGAATCCCACAGTTCTTCAAAGCTCATAATGCCACTTTTTTTCTTTTTTTTCTAACTCAGCACATACGTGGAGGTGATAAGTACGAGGCATTGCGGCCTTGTTCCGGTGCCATTCCAAGTCTAAGAATGTGACGACTTTATTCCCAGCAGAGCAGATAACATTCTGACAACGTGAAGCCACCAAGCGACACCTTCACTGGTTCCCATTCGTCAGCGGCGGAAAATCTCACCAGACCTTCGACGAGTCTCCAAAGGACCAAAACTGCCAATGAGTAGCGTATCTCGTTGATTGTGTTTTTGTTTTTCAAACATCCCAACACCCAGTGCTACATGCTAATTAGCAATGCGCTTGTTATGCATAGATGAGAGAAATCAGCTTGGCAACATAAATTCAGTTTATGGGAGCCTCAAAATTATACACAACTGTTCAATTTGCTCTGAAGTAGTTAGCATACACGCTGTGTATAATCTGACCCTAATAATACATACAAATCTACAATATGGCATATAATCAATATTATCGATGAAACATATTCACTACTTGCTCTTAGTTAATGAATGGAAAAGTGAACTGCTTTTATGCTGGGTGTATGAAAAAGAAAAATATTTGGTGTATTTAAAAATATATTAAAAATAACAAGTGAAAACAACAGCAGAATTAAAAGTAATAATAATAATTATGATAATAATCACATTGAAACATTTTTATGTCAAGAAAACAAATAAAAATCTATATTGATTATAAGATAGAATAATAGTAACAGAATTTCACAACATTTTACTGTAATTGAAATACTACTTGTATTACATCGGCTAATAATCATAACCAACAAATAATGAAATCAGCAGTGTACAAAATAATAGCACGTCTTTTCACTGTCTTTATGAATACCTCATTACCTGCAGAGAACACAGTTTGTCTTACGCCATAAGGTCATAAAAAGCATGAGAGACTTGCTTAAAGCAGAGTGCATCATGAGATCTCGAGATATTAGCATAACCCTCAGCCCCCCCAATAAGCAAGGTGCGGCATTAGCAGGCGGAGAGCACGCGGCTCTCTGCCGGTGTGCGTTTGAGTCCTTAAGATTTAGCAAGCACGCATGATGAGCTTACACTCTCCAAGTCCAAGAATTGGTGTTGCATTTTAAAAAGGTCAAACGCTCGGATTTGCGCCAGGAGGAATTGTGAGGGGGAGAATGAACGTCTCTCGCTGCCGATGTGCTGTAAATGTTTGCACACCGCTGATCTTCTTCTGTGTGCTCGCACATTCAGGCTCATGACAACCAGATAAAGATGTGAGAGATGTGCAGCGAGCAAGTAAAGTTAAATTATAGCATACAGCTGATTTATTATCATGTCCTTTGCCATTTTGATTCAAAATGGACAGAGCTGTTATTTATTGCCTTTCGTAGACTGAATGTGTAGTCAAGTGGCAAAGATCAGACGCTGTAAATATTGAATTATTCCATCGTGTGGTTTGTCAGCTGTCTTTCACAGTGCGTAAATTTTGTTACACGCGCAGAGGTCCTTCCTTCTCTGGAAGGAATTTGACCCAGCACGTTGGATTTTGAAGAAGTAATTTTTATTTCAGCCAGCATTTCCAGGGAGATTTAAAAATAGGCATTAAAAAACTGCATGGGTTTAAAATGAAAGGGCAGAAGCAGAGTTGATCAAACTAAGCCCTCCCACATTGCCATCGTGCTGTATATGTGAAGTAAACAATCGCATTTATTCATTACTAAGTGAATACGAAGTACTTAAATTTTTTTGTGATTTTTATACAAATATGATCATTCAGTTCATTGAATATTTAATTCACCAAGTTGTATTTTAAAAATGTAAAGACAACAAACAAAAACATCCTAATCAACTAGCAGTTTTAATAATTTCAAATGTACTCGTCTTCTTTTTCTATTATACAGATATACACCTGCTGAATATTTATTTGTTTTTACCAAAATATGTATTTAATTAATTAATTAATTAATTACATTTTTGTGGTGTATTCGTGATGTCATTAAGATGAAGAATTTTGGACCCAATTCAGACCCTTGCGGAACACCGCCTTCGATGGCTAATCTATTGGATAGCGTGTTATTTCGATCCATCAAGATGTAAAATCTACCAAGACACCAAGCGTTAGATTACCAGGTTATCAATATAGCTGTGGTTAAAAATAGTACTCTTATATTACGAACATTTTCGAAGAAGCAACTTTGCCAAGAAGTGTTCGAGCCTGTGTGTGCGCGCGTGCGTTCGTGCGTGAACGTTTGTGCGGGCACGCGCCCGTGTGTGCCGGTGTGTCTGTGTATGTGCTTTAAGATTGAGCAAATGGCTCCGCCTCATTCACAAAGCGACAGAGAAAGAAGAGGAAGGAGGAGGAGGGGGAAAAAGTGATACGCACCTCTCAATCCTGGCAAGAAGAAGAAGAAGAAGAGGAAGAAGTAGAAGAAGAAGAGGAGGTGGAGGAGGAGGAGGAGGAGGTAGAAGAGCAGAAAATTGTTTACGCGCCATTGAAGTCAACAACGGGACACCTTCCAAGCTGCGTTGAAGCGCCCGCCACCAGCGCCGGCGGCGGGAATTGGGATTAAATTGGTGTTGACATTCGTCAAGAGGTGGATTATGATCCAAATCCGACGCGATTTGAAATGCGCGTAGCCTGCAATGCTGCTTCCGGATACGATGCTCTCACTGTCACTCAGCATCCACCAAGGAGGTAGGAAGTGTTGAGATATAAAGATTCGACCCAACAAACATGCTAATATTTGTACGTGTGTGGCGCCCGCCCCCCACACCCTCCCCAGCGTGTCGAAATACGAGAAGATTCCCCAACTAGTCCGCGTTGCGTTCACTTCTTCACGCGACTATGTAACGCGGAATGTTGTCACAAGTGGGATTAAAGTACACACAAAAGAAGAAAAAAAAAAAGTTCGCTGGAACTGAACGTTCCCACAGCGATTGTGAAACTATCGAGTAAGTAGAGAGAGTCAATCTTGCGAAAAAAGCACCCGCACGTGAAAACAGAAAGAGGAGAGTCGCAGCATTTCTAATGGGTGAGAATGGGCAACTCTTTGCAGTCTTTTTTTTTTTGGCTGCTTTTGGAGGTTCCAGTGGAAGAAATCTTCAAGTGGAGGAGGGGAGGCTGTGCTATTGTCTGGACACCGAAGGGGTGGGGATTGAGGCTGCATGCAGATGTGCTGTTGGCAAAGGACATCTGCTCTTTTCCCTACTGGGCATTGTCACAAGGCGGGGGGGAATTTCGCGTGTACGTTCATTGGAGAAAGTCAAAATGGAGAAGTTTTAAGGAGGGGAAAGTTTCAAACACACAGTCAAAATGACAGAAAACCCCGTATGGTGTTCCGCACTCACCGGGTCACGGATTATTTTGGGGAGGTAAATGTATATACTGTACAGGTTATAGTAGGACGTACAAAAGTATTGGTTTTGGGGACGACTTGGTGCCGAGGAACTACGTTGAAGTCAATTGAGGAGTTTATTTAAAACAAATGTAAAGCTTTATCTCCAGTTTGTGGCACCTGTAAGCAGGAAACTTTTTGTGTGGGGATGTCACCAATTACTGTAATTCCCCTTGAATATCCCCCCTCTGCACTTGTGCATAAAGAGATCCCGATTTGCTGGTATCCTTTATTATCAGTGTGAAGTAATAAGAAGTTGGATCTGCTTCGGCTGCACCTGAAACAGGGAATGAAATGTGTGCAACACCACCAGAAAACTTACCATATATACTTTACATTGCATAAAGTTGTACCATTAGACAGGAAATATGATGAGGAAATGTAATGAGGCCTTTTTTTTGGCAACCTTTAAGTACTGCTGAACATTTCTGAACATCTATAACATTTTTAGTGATCTATGTACAAAATTGTGGGGGCAGGTGTGTGTGTGTGTGTGTAAAATTAATATTTTTTTCCAAAAGATCGTAATACTCTACTCATGGATTAACCTATTCATTTTTCTGTGGGGGTAGGGGATTTTTAAAAACACCTTGAAACACCCAAGAAGTCATCAAAGCCCTGTCCAAATAGGAAATTTGTACCATAATTGGTGTCAGGGAAATACACAGAAGTGGTACATCTCAATTCCGTTCATATAGTTTACAAAACAATAAACATCCATGTTGGATGGCGATAACACATGTCGTGACATTTTAGAAAGGTGGACTGTACCCCCAAAAAACATTTAGGAAAGTCTTCAGCATGCCCACCTGGCTTTCCACTTTTTTTTATGAGGCTCTGATTGCACCACAAAAGGAAAAAATATATATTTGTCTCCAAAACACAATTTTCAACAACGTTCTCCCTCTTGTGCTGTCACATCTCCGATGCGCCAGCTTTGATGGGCGATGATCCCAGCCGTCTCCAATCTGGCTTGCAGCGCTGATCGCTCGACTCCGCTGGGAGTTGAACTTCCTCTCGCGTCCCCGCGGTCCGCTTGTGTTCCGATATGAAAAACCACAAACACATCACATGCTGCTTCACAATGGAATTGGCGGGTCCTTGTCAGGCCTCTTGATGAATCACCGGAAGGAAACCGCCAGGGGAAAATGCAAAAAAAAAAAAAATCAAAGAGTGCTTTACCGACGAAAGGCCTCTTGATTAATTAATCAATCCGGTGGTGGGCTCTAACCTCCTTAGTTCTCCCGTCAGTCTTCCCATTTTGTGAGATTACGTGCATCCAACTTTCTGGCAACAGTCTTGGAAAGGCCCCAGTGCACAATGCGAGATCCATAATGGAATGTTTGGATCAGTTTGGTGTGAAAGAACTTGCGCAGAACCACATGAGACCATGAAAACTAGCGTGTCGAGTCAGTTTAGTCAAAGGACGGTCACGAATGTTGTTGTGGTTCACTGGCCTGACTTCCCTTCAAATTGGGTTTTCCGCCCAGTCAGTAACTTTGTAAAATTTGTCTCAAGGGCTGTCACGATTTAAATATTTTAAGAATTGATGATTTTTTGATTGGTTCAATCGGTTTATGCACTTGATTTTATGATGATATATTGCAAAACATCTACCGTATTTTCTGCACTATACGGTGCACCTAAAAGCTTTCCATTTTCCAGAACGCCTTATAATCTGATGCGCCGACTATATGGATCAATATTCTGATTTCTTGGATGTAGTATTTGAAAATGTTCTGTAAAGCGCTTTGTTACAGCTGCAGCGGTTGTGAAAGCCCAATATAAATAAAGCTGTATTGTATCGTATTACCGTTAACCTAGCTCCATCTGGTGGCTGCATTATGCAACTGCAGCCACTATTGTTGCTTTGATTCAATGCGCCTTATAATGCGGTGCGCCCTATCTATTAAAACAGTTTTAGAATAGGCCATTCGTTGGAGGTGCGCCTCAATACGCCAACGCGCCTCATAGTGCGGAAAGTCCGGTGCATGACAATAACGGGTTTTTAATATTATGGCTGCAAATAAATAAACTGACTAGTATTTTTTCTCCTAAAATGATTCCGTTACATATCCGCCAATGGAGGAGGGTATTTTTCCCGACTATGACCGGTTGCTTGTTCCCAACACGACTTAAAAAGTTGGCAACAAATTTGGATGGTATTATTCAAAGACAAATTGTTCAAATTCCAACCGCGATCCAGATTCCTGGTGCTGATCCAAATTAGGATTGTTCGACCTTGGCAAAGGTGTCCGCTTTCATCTGTAATACTGCGAGTACCGCAGCCATTCATCAATTAAGCCTGTTCCGAGTGACATGGATCATGTAACGACATTCTCGCTGCTTTGGCACTTAGAAGAGGATTTCACTGTGAGCTTTGTCGTCTCAATGGCTGTACTGTGAAGACTTTTACACCTCTCCGAGCCGCCGCGCTATCTTCACATTTTAAGCGGAAGACACTTCAAACATTTTTTTGTGTACTGAATGGATTTGGCGTGCCTGACAAATGCTTGGCGGCTGTTTTTCTTTTAAATGTTTTTTCCTTCCTCCTTTTCCCCAGCTGTGAAATTGGGACAGGCTGGATGAGGCCGGCAAGCAGGTGTTTGATTCTCCCGAGTGATAAAAGACACTGGATGCTGTGATCCTCTTGTCTGTGTGGGCGGCGCCAGTCTCTGTCGCCCGCTATGATCCAAAATGTTCAAGGGAAAATATTCACCCTGGCTAAAGTGAAACCATTTCGTCGGCAGCTGTGGCTCACCGCATTCCCACAATTCCACCAAATTAAATGTTTTACATTTATGACGGACGCCCTCGTTGTTCCCGTCTGCGTGCATTGATTTGCCGGTAATTTGGCAGCACACCGTTACCCGTCAGAGGTCAACAAACTTCCTGTCCTACTTCCCAGTTTTCCGGAATGCGGCATTACACCGAAGCAATAACGGTGTCATTTTCAATGTCCCCGTAAGAGCCATTTCCCCAAATTTGCATTTACAGGCTCCAAGACACCGGCAGTTATCCGTTTTCATTTAGAATCACTGTAGCGTAATTGCCTCCATAAAGGCTCACCATTTTGTTTTTTTAATCATTATCGGTCGAACAGCAGCTAGTAGCGGACTCATAAATGATCATTTCTGCCTGTTAGTCACTCACTATGACCAGTGATGATGGGGTGTGGATATTTACTCTTCCTGGTATTAATGACAGTTGGAGTTTGCTCAAACCACGTAATAACCTCCCGCGCGCTCCTCGTTAACGACGAGCCATTTCCCTCCAAAGTGCTGCGAATGGCTCGCATTAACGCCGGCGTTCAAGCCGGCCGCGGACGAGATGGAAACGAAGGGACGCGCCACCTGAATGCAGTGCGCACGCATTCTGCGGGGAGAGGCATTGTCATCGCTGTGAGGAAGCCGTTAAGGCTGACGGCTCATCATGTACTCGTGGATGGACTGGAGGACGCAGTAACTAATTGGCTGACGGCTTCCGAATATCGCAGCCCACTTTCTTTAGATACACACGCATCATCGAATGACATGACATGTCCAAAGGTAATAATGCTCAGTTGTGTTTAATTTCACAACGTGTCAATTGTTGTGGTTGCACAACTGCCATTCAAAGAGTAGTAAATACATGAGACGAAGTCTCACTGCGTTATGGTTTTTGCCATACTTCACATTTGAGCTTTTTAATGTGTGTAATATTATATTTATGAAGATGTCTATATATTAGGAGTGGAACAAAAAACGATTTGCAACAGAAAGTACATATATATTTTTTGGGGGGTGTGAAAAAGATGCAAATCCATTGAATCAAATTGTTTCACTTTGAAATGAATCGAGATACGTATCAAAGCGTTTTAAAAATTTATTAGAGAGGTAGAGTGCATTCAAACGTATGTAAAAATGACAAGCAAAAAGTAATTGCGTTGTGCCTTCCTCAACTTGGCCTGATCGCATCGAACCGTGCTCCCACTGAGACGAAGCTAATCGGATCGTTCCACTTTCAAAACAGAGGGTGCTTGAATCGTTTCACCACACCCCACCTGTTGAAAACCGTATCGAATTGTCTTTTTGTGGCGAGATGAACACCAGTAGAGAGAGAGAGAGAGAGAGAGAGGCACGTCATCGACTGGTTAGCGCGTCTGCCTCACAGCGCAGAGTTGCAGGGTTTGATTCTGACTCAGGCCTTCTCGTGTGGAGTTTGCATGTTTTCCTCGTGCCTGCGTGGATTTTCTCCGGGTACTCCGGTTTCCTCCCACATTCCAGAAACATGCCTGGCAGGTTCATGGAACACTCTAAACTAGTCCCCAGGTGTGTGAGTGTGAGCGCGGATGGTTGTTCGTCTCTTTTGTACCATGTGATTGGCTGGCAACCGATTCAGGGTGTCTCCCGCGTACTGCCCCGTGACGTTTGTGAAGATAAGAAAATGGATGGATGGAGATGTGTGTGTGTGTGTGTGTGTGTGTGTGTGTGTGTGTGTGTGTGTGTGTGTGTGTGTGTGTGTGTGTGTGTGTGTGTGTGTGTGTGTAAAAGCAGAATTACAGACATTGTGTGGGTGGCCAGCGAGGGCTGAAAGTATTTGCATGCATATTGTTTAATTCACTCCCTGGCATTATATGTGTTTTGTCCCTTCCTTCCTGCCCACTCTCTCTTGTCTGAGCCTCGGGAGAGAGGTGGCATGAGGAGGTGGAGGAAGAGGAGGAGGAAGAGGAGGAGAAAGGCTCAGATTGTCTCGGCACGAGTGTCTATTCCGGCGCGGCTGACATGTACTTGTGAAAGATGTCGAACATGCTGAAGCAAGGCCGGGCCCGCGTCGCTTCATTCACTCACTATGCCTTCTGTATGGCTGATCGGGAGAATTTTAAAATTTTTTTAAGCTTTTGGGAGCGAGTGATGCTGACATTTGGACAGGGTGGAGGGGATCGCAAAGAAGCATAACATTTTCACATGTCCTCACAACTCAAGCGGTTTCACTGCTGCTTCTAATTTCCTGGGAGAGGAGCCACTTAGACTCTCCGACCGCGCGAATGAACATAGGATGGCGCAATATTTTGATGAGGTGCTTGAAATGCATTAAAAAAAAAAAAAGGTCCACGAAAGTCGAGGCAGTCTGGTTGCAATTTAAAAATGCCGCTTGGAACTGAAATTCTGACATATCGAAAGCTGAAGTAAAATGATTGCGTAACGAATACAGCTGAAGGATCTCAATGCGAAACGAACAGAACTCGTCTTTGGTAGCGTCAGCAAGCTCTGCAGAAGCCTGATAGCGATCACAGTCGTTTGAATCGTGCGTTGGAGAAGGCGAACATCGACAATGTGCAGGATAGGGGGCGCTCAAGGCCCCCCGAGTTGGTGACCCCTGCTCTAAATTGTCCGTCGGTGTGAACGTGTTTGCCTCTGTGATTGGCTGGTGTGTGCCCGAAATGAGGTGGACGCTATTCCAAGCAATGCTCGGAAGTGAGACCGTCCTCGCTGCAACTTTGCCTTTGAAATGCCACCAGTTGATCCTTGCAGTCATCTTCAACCTGCCTCCATGGCTGTTTTTTTTCTTTCCTGGCAGTCTAAGGGCCTCTTTGCTTTGCGTAAACACTGGCTGGCGTCCAACAAGGAAAGCTGGCAGATGTCCATGAAAGTGTTTGACTCCTAAACTAGACGGTTATGTCCGCAGTTGGTTGAAATGACATTAAACGCGGGCAACACGTCACAGCGCACGTCGACACGCGCGCATTTTCCATCATTCGCCATCAAGAGTGTGATCATAATCGGTGCGATTATCTTCTCATTGTTGTTGGCATAGTGGGCGACTGCCTGATGATTTTTTTTTTTTTCATAGTGGGGGGGTAGCATTTTATCGTCTTAGCGATCGGCGTTATAAATGCGCTTATTAGCGCTTGGGCTTCATTCGTTTGATTCTCGTCATTGTCACAGCGGGACGGTCGGCGTTTTCAGCTCGTCGGCGTGTTTGATTTTTTTGCAGGCGTTTGAAGATGTTTGATCCGTGATCCCGAACAAAAAGGATTTGGGTGGGTTCATGTTCCGCCGATCCTGAGAGAAGCCTTCCGCTCGCTATCGTCTGGGGACGGCGAAATATAGTATTGAAGGCATTAAAGTTGCGGCGCCTGCTCTTTTGCTTTGCCGCTGACTCACGGGGTCAGATTATTTTTTTAATTCATTGTCTTTATTAGATTTGTTCTCGCACAAGCGCATTGATGGGACGGCAACGTTTTAACATTTATCCAAAGGCAGTAGCCGATCAACAGTATCTATGATTGATCCCTGTCTCTCGTTCATCTGTCAGTCATAAGATATTTAGATAGCCCGCCTGAACGTTTTTTTCCTTTTCACGTTTATTTCATGCATCTTTGGCACCGACGGAAACGGTTCACTTTCTTGTCGGTGGCGCTTCCACTCCCGCCTCATTTTCTTGCATCTCACGTTGCAAGACTGTCCAGAGGGGGAAGAAGAAGAAAAGTGTTTTTACTTCACTGTGCACTGCAAGGTGAAATGATGATAAACTTGAACTTTCCAGGTCCTCGAAGCCCAAGGCGAGGTCTGAACTACTGGAACGTTTCAAAGAACTCCCAAAACACATTTATTTTCCCTCCACTTTTTCTTCATTGCTTACGCCTCTTTCCCTGACCTTTCTCTTCTGTGCCGCTAAGCTCTCTCTCGGCCATATTTTTCTCTCAATTGTAGTTAAGCTGTCTTTGCCCTTGTCTCTGTTTTTTTTTCCCTCCCCCTCCCCCCAGTATCTTGTCGATGTCTCGCTCACAGGTGCCTGAGAGGTGGCCTAGCTGTATGTGGACGCTTTTTTTGTGTTTGTTTTGTTTTGTTGAGTCTCTGGTGAATATAAGCCTCTGGCCTTGGATCGGGATGCGTGTCTGATAAGACACACAATTCTTTGCTGCAACTGCCTTTCCTCTCTGAGCCAAGATACAAGTGAAATTCTATCTTGCAGTCAACAAGTTAAGTTAGAAGTGATGCATGTCATGCTTCAAAATGATTCTCCGTGCAAGACTGACTGAGGGGGGAAAAAAATCCCCTCGATCTCGTTTTCCCCTCACAAATTAGCTACTGGGTCACATTAATAGAATCAACCGTTTTGTTGCCGCTCTGTGACAGCGAAACTAAAGCAGATTTTTTTTTCCTCACATAAACACAAATTGCTCTCTGAGTGTTAATTAAGTTTTCCTATCATGTTTCAGGCCCTCCAGACATGTCAACTGGTGAACCGATACTCATTCAACATGAACGCTGGCCCCCTCTCATCGTGACCTCTTAATTTGCCGCACAAGAGCCTTTATAATTGCTGCATATGCATCAGGTGCTCGTGCGCTAATTCGGCGGAAAAGATCATTAAGTTCAACCGTTTAAATTGACGCTCGCAACACTCGCTGCACAAAAAATGGGACAAACTAATGTGTCTGGAATGATTCTGAGAGTATACTTTGAACACGTCTAATTACGTATTATCGGGAGTTGAAATGCATTTTTCTTCCTCGCAGTGTTGTGATAGTTTTGTGCTTATTTCTTCTTCGATACCACGGGTGTCAAAGTCAAGGCCCGGGGCCAGATCTGGCCCGCCGCATCCTTTTATGTGGCCCGCGTATGCAACATGTCAACTCCCACGATGCTTGCTAAAGTCTTAACCAAACTTGAAAATGTTCATATACAATGTAATAATTACAATGTCCGTTATTCTTGACTTCTGATGTCAAAACTACTTATCCATCTATTTGTTGCTCACTGTGTATGTAATATGTGGAGGCGGTTCAACATTAATTTGGTACCACAAAATTCATAACGGCCCTCCAGAAACTGTAACTACAATGTGGCCTGTGACAAAAATGAGTTTGACACCCCTGCTCTATACAGTTGACCTATGCAAATGTGTGCTTTGTCGCTCACAGATTAACATATTTGCGGATTTTACACACACACACACACACACACACACACACACACACACACACACACACACACACACACACACACACACACACATAGCACTGCAACCGGAGAAAACCCAAGCAGGCACAGGGAGAACATGCAAACTCCACACAAAGAAAGCCAGAGCTCAGAATCGAACCCCAGCCCCCTTCGCTGTGAGGTGGGCGCGCTAACCAATTCAACCAGTTGGCCACCCATGCCACCAAATCTCAGAGCGAGAGAGAGAGAAAAAAAAAAAAAAATCTTCGGATTAGTCATTGTACATACACATACAGCGAGAGAAAAACAAAACAAAAAACAAAACAAAAAAAAGCATGTTCTCTCAGGTCACACCACATTAGTCAACCCCCTCAGCAGCTTTGTGACAAAGGAAAATCTGGTCTGCCTTGGCATAAGACTGTGGAATTCCAAATGTGAACTGGGTCATCACGTATTGCCAAAACATGCAACACCTCAGCGTTAAGTTCCAAAATATTGCAATGTTTCTTCTTGCCTTTTATTTAATCCCAACAAATAGCGTTGGGTTTGTAAAGCTTCAGCAGTCCCTGTTATTAAATGATGATGTGGAGAAAGTAAATTGCCAATTACTCCAGTTGAGATTTTAATGGCGGGACTTTGCCGGAGTTCATTATAAGTAAAGAGCTGTACGGGGGAGAAGGAGGGCCGCTGGCCTCCACGAGTTTGTCTGCAGCGTGAGATAATGTCGCCATTACGCGTTCGGTCCGTGACTTACGCATTATTGTAAAATGTGCATTAGCCCGAGTCAGCAGTTAAACGTGCCGCAGTCTCCGTCCGTTTCGAGTTGATGTGAAGAGAAGTCGGAGAGAGCTCGAATGTCTGAGGGACATGAGAGAGAGAGAGCGAGCTTGTTTGTTGATGATGGGATCGATTGGAATGAGCACATATTATTTTTGCTTTGTTATTGTTTGAAGTAGATACCGACACCAAGTACCAGTACTTCATAATGTTGTTGTGTCTTGCAGTTGGGATGAAAATGTGATGTGATGTGATGGACATGTCGCAATGGTGAAGCACAACTCTGTCAGATGGAGATAGAGAGGACCCCCGAATAGGAAGAGGGTATAAATCAGCAGTTTGAACGACGGCTTTACGGGTCTCTCAGAGCCCGCAGCTCGCTTGTTAAATAAGCGGCGAGAAAAATAAAAGCGGCCTCGGCTGACTGCCTCCTCATTTTCTGCCACATTGCACTTTTTGCGGCGTAAATCATCACCTCTTCAGCTTTAAGTCGCTTTGTGGTGTTGATGCACTATTCTTTTGCAACATGTTGACAAGGGTAACATCACTGTCACACATGATGAACTGCCCAGTGTCGACACGTTGCCGAGAGATCCACGTAACTATGAATTGTTACCTTCTCGCAGCATCTGAAACGATGAATCGAAGAACTGAAATAATTTGATTACCAAAAAAAAAGGTTGCCACAAAATCAGGGCCTCAGAGCTCCGTGTAGAAATAAGTTAGCGTGATGGTGGCACGCAAGGAGGAAATAGTCTGTAAAAGTGAGAATGCCCAACGTTTGGGATTATTTAATATCTCAAAAGAAGTGCGGTTTGTCTCGCCTTACAACAGCACGTATACAGTGGGGCAAATAAGTATTTAGTCAACCACCAATTGTGCAAGTTCTCCTACTTGAAAAGATTAGAGAGGCCTGTAATTGTCAACATGGGTAAAGCTCAACCATGAGAGACAGAATGTGGGGAAAAAAACTCAGAAAATTACATTGTTTGATTTTTAAAGAATTTATTAAAAATCATGGAGGAAAATAAGTATTTGGTCAGCTAGAAAGAAGCAAGATTTCTGGCTGTCAAAGAGGTCTAACTTCTTCTAATGAGGTTTAACGAGGCTCCAATCGATACCTGTATTAATGGCGCCCGTTTTAACTCATTATTGGTATAAAAGACACCTGTCTACAACCTCAGTCAGTCATACTAATTGTAGACCTGCACCAGGCTGGGAAGACTGAATCTGCAATAGGTAAAACGCTTGGTGTAAATAAATAAACTGTGGGAGCAATGATTAGAAAATGGAAGCCATACAAGACCACTGATCATCTCCCTCGATCTGGGGCTCCATGCAAGATCTCACCCCGTGGCGTCAAAATGACAAGAACGGTGAGCAAATATCCCAGAACCACACGGGGGGACCTAGTGAATGACCTACAGAGAGCTGGACCACAGTAACAAAGGCTACAATCAGTAACACAATGCGCTGCCAGGGACTCAAATCCTGCACTGCCAGATGTGTCCCCCCCGCTGAAGCCAGTACATGTCCAGGCCCGTCTGTGGTGCGCTAGAGAGCATTTGGATGCTCCAGAAGAGGACTGGGAGAATGTGTTATAGTCAGATGAAACCAAAATACAACTTTTTGGTAGAAACACAGGTTCTCGTGTAGAATACTGAATTGCATCCGAAGAACACCATACCCACTGTGAAGCATGGGGGTGGAAACATCATGCTTTGGGGCTGTTTTTCTGCAAAGGGACCAGGACAACTGATCTGTGTAAAGGAAAGAAGGAATGGGGCCATGTATCGAGAGATTTTGAGTGAAAATCTCCTTCCATCAGCAAGGGCATTGACGATGAGACGTGGCTGGGTCTTTCAGCATGACAATGATTCCAAACACACAGCCAGGGCAACAAAGGAGTGGCTTCGTAAGAAGCATTTCAAGGTCCTGGAGTGGCCTAGCCAGTCTCCAGATCTCAACCCCATAGAAAATCTGTGGAGGGAGTTGAAAGTCCGTGTTGCCCAACGACAGCCCCAAAACATCACTGCTCTCGAGGAGATCTGCATGGAGGAATGGGCCAAAATACCAGCAACAGTGTGTGAAAAGCTTGTGAAGAGTTACAGAAAACGTTTGGCCTCCATTATTGCCAACAAAGGGTACATAACAAAGTATTGAGATGAACTTTTGGTATTGACCAAATACTTATTTTCCACCATGATTTTTAATAAATTCTTTAAAAATCAAACAACGTAATTTTCTGATTTTTTTCCCACATTCTGTCTCTCGTGGTTGAGCTTTACCCATGTTGACAATTTTAGGCCTCTCTAATCTTTTCAAGTAGGAGAACTTGCACAGTTGGTGGTTGACTACCGTAAATTCCGAACTATAAGCCGCTACTTTTTTCCCAAACTTTCAACCCTGCGGCTTATACAGTGATGCGGCCAATTTATGTAATTTTTCTAACGGCCGCCAGGGGTGCTCAAGTAGAAAAGGTAAGATTAAGACTGCCGCGTCACAGGCACCGTTTGGGAAGAAAGTTATATTATTATTATTGTTAAGTTATATTATTAAAACTTTGAAAACTCTCTGTGTAACCGTCTTTCTTTGTAAATATGTTTACATGTTTTAATGTGGGCACATGCGGCTTATATACAGGTGCGGCTTGTGTATGTACAAAATTGGTTTTCCTCTAAAAATGTAGTGGGCGCGGCTTATAATCAGGTGCGCTCTATAGTGCGGAAATTACGGTAAATACTTATTTGCCCCACTGTACAACCTGACACAAGGTAACCTGAACATTGTTAGCTAACATGATATATGCTACCAACGCTAATTCGAAAGTATTGTAATGCCTCCCACAACTTGTCGAGGATAAACACAGCACTTTTAATCACTTTATTTATCAAAAGAAACCCACAGACAAACTGGACCACAACTGAGGCCCTCGTCGCTCAACACGCAGACTGCCCAACACAGCTAGCCAGTTAGCAGCCTTCTGCTAACTTGTTTGACCTCGAGGCAGATTTTAAGTTCTCATCAGCCCACTTCACTGACCCTAACTCCAATGTGAACTTCACTTTTTGGGTCAGGAAGCTGACTGGAGACGCAAGCGCGGGGAATACATTCTACAGTGCCGCCTCCTGTAATGTCTCCGCAATTGGCCGCGTAAAATTCCATTACCATGCCGCCATTTTGCTTGGCTGTGCCTCGCCACTCAACATCCCAATTATAATTGTGGTTAAAGATGTCACGATAACACCGTAGCGAGCCAGCCTACAGCCTTCAGGAAATGAGTCGTGGAGAAAAACACGCAGGAGGAAGATGAGCGACACTCTGCTCACCCCGCTGTTATTCACTCCCTTCCTCTTCCACGCTCTATATGTCTTTATTTTGCTGATGCAACCACATCCTATCTGCTGACTAACTGACCCACATTCCCTCTTTGTGTGTGTGTGTGTGTGTGTGTGTGTGTGTGTGTGTGTGTGTGTGTGTGTGTGTGTGTGTGTGTGTGTGTGTGTGTGCGCGTGTGTGCGCGCGTGTGCATTGGTGGTGCTTTGCTCTGCATCCGCCTGCCATTTTCCCCCCCTGAAGACATCACCGCCTCCCGCAGGCCTCAGCGGGAACCAATTAGAAGATTGCTCTTTCGGGGCGCATCACTCACTGAACGTAAATTATCAGGAAAATGCCTTGTTTACTCATTCGCACCACTCACGGTCACTCCCCCCCCCCCCCCCTCCTTCCTTGAGATTTCTTATCTGTGGCATTTGGCTCCAGTCGTTGGTGCATTTACCGTTTCTTTAATCAGTGTGCTCTAAAACACCCTCTAGTGGAAAGACGGCATTCAGACATAGGACTGGGTAATTAATCGAATACCACTTTTTTTTTCTCAAACGGATACCAGTATAAGTACTCGACTCATGAGTACTCACCGATACCAAGTAATCAATACCACTAGTAATTTTGATATTAAAAATCTTTTGTTGACTTTTTGACTTTTTATTCGCAGAACGCCACTAAGCCAACAGACTGAGGACTCTGACAACTTCGGATGTGAAGCTGAAGAAGAGCTAGAGACTTAGAAAGCATGGCTCTGACCGACAAGCATAAAGTGAAACGCCAGCGACTCGACAAAATTTGTGAAGGTAAGAAAATAGTTTTTCGACATCTCAAATCAGTATTCTCCATTAAAACAAATAAAAGTGCCAGGAATCCATTCCCAACCCTCAAAAATATTTTTGTAATTTTTTTTTGGGGGGGGAAACACAAATGGCATCGTAGAATATAAAAATATCTTAAACGAGAATATAAATAAAGAAATTTTATTCGTGCAATTACTGTACAATGGGGATAAGACGAGTTGCAACAACAGTTGCTATCGTGTCATATGTGGGCATTTAGTGGGGCGGCTTTTTGGAGTGATGTACCATTTTTAACGTCGATTTTCACACGTAATCCCATCTTCCAACTTTCAATGAATATTTGATGACTAGCTGATTACCCCCCCACTCCAATTGACCTAAAATTTCTGATTTTGCGCCGTGACATCTCCATCAACAAGTACATCACGTTCATTCAAATCAAAGTCTGCTAGGTTGAACCCGCTGGAGGATTGGGAATGGAACGACCCAACAGTGGCGGCGTACCTCGACTTACTTTATAAGTGACCCAATTTCCGGATTTCTTGCGGTACCAGCAATTGCTTGCCAATGTTTTGTCCGGAAGTTCCAAGGGAAAAAAAACCCCAACTCAAGGCACATTTTTACGATATCACAATCATTTCATTGAAGACATTCACACGTTGAAGATAAAATTTTACCTCGATTGACAATACTCATGTCATACAAGCGTTCTGTCTGTTGGGCCTTTGATAAAGATGCCAAGAAGAGTCGGACGGCAGTAAGGGAAACGTGGCAAACACCTGTCGTGGCCATCGCTTCTCTCCTCCCTCCTTATGTCCGCTCCATCTGCTTTCCCAGCGTGTATTTTGGCACAGTCAGCAGCACTGGTGCCCACCATTGCAGTTGTCCAGAGCTCAGGGACGGGTTGCGGGGGTGCTCATATTTTCAAAACTGCACCGCAGAGTTCGTCATGACGATTCTGCCATGTTAGTTGGCAAGTCCAACAGTGACGATTAGACTTGGTAATGTGTGGTAATCAATCATATGACACACTGTTTATTAGGGTTGGACTTTCATAAGGCGTTACAGTCATGGAAACAAATCGTCATCTGGCATGTCATGAAAAAACGGCATCGGCGTCGACGCTTCTTGAAAGGCTCGAAATTACCCGAGGCTGTGAATGTACCCAATCTAGCCAAAAACCAAGAGCCCGATGAGGATGAGCCATGTAGAAAAAATAATAATAATAATGTTCTCTTTTTTTCATCCTTCCTCCTCCTGTATTGGCATCCTGCTCTGCTATGAGGTCACCGGGGCGAGATCTGGTTCTGATACCACAGTCACTACACACACCCTCTCTGGGCTTTTTCCAGGCTCCTGACCAACCCCCATGCTCCCTTTTTTCAGAGGCTTTGCTGAGCTGCAGGGAGGAGCTTAGAAACCTCACACAGTGTTGTGTCAAAATCATGCAGCTAATTTGTGTGTTGCGTGGGCTTCACAAATTCTGTGCTCAGATTCCTGCGCAAATCTCCTTAAAGTTTTCCAAAATAACCTCCTTAGTATTACATGGACCCGTTGCCTCCGAGGGTCGAACCGGAGGCTGACCCCCCCGGGGGGGATTATAAGGGTCCAGAAGCTGATTTGAAGCAAAATATATAGACTCCTGCTCCTTGTCTGCTCCTGGCACCTGGCACGGCTTCGCTATTTACGAGAAACGACAAGTGTAGAGTCAAGATTTTGCATTTGCACAAAGCAGTCTGATCAATCTGTCATTTGTATTATTGAGGGTTATGTGCTATTCCTGTCATCGTGGAAGGTTTACTTCAGTTAATTTATGGAGACAGCAGCCAGCAGAGGGCACAATTACTGTCTATCCTCATGCAGTGTTAGTGGGTGGTGGTTTATTTACTCAGCTGCTGAGAGTACAGGTGGGTGAGGTGTTTCTTCTACAATCACATCTGCATATTTTACAACACCTAAAATATGATTTTGATGAGTCCACTGTTGTTATTTGTTCATCTCTGCCACAAGGGGGTTTGATCTTTTGAGTGTGTCTCCTATGATTTGTCAAGTAATCATAATATGCAATCCGACTCGAGGCCCTGTCGACCGGTTGGCACGTCTGCCTCACAGTGCGGACGTCCCAGGTTCGATTCCGGCCTCTGGGTTTCCTGTGTGGAGTTTGCATGTTGTCCCCGTGCCTGTGTGGCGCGCCAATGCCGAGGCTTCGGCCACGGCTGGAAAAATGAGGAGATCTTGAAGATTTTCTAATGCAGAATTTTCAGGAAAAAAATTCATGAATAAATGTGGTTACACTATTCATAGGTCTAGACAGAGTTCATGAACATTCGACTGTCGAACATCACAACTTCAATTAATTTAATTGTCTGCTCAATTAAATGAATTTAAGCTATCCTCTTTTTTTTAAACATTAAAACGTGCCTACAAAATAAGAGAGACTGCAAATAAAAAATACCACTCACCATCGCTACATATTATGCCGTGTGGGCTTGAATCTGTCTTTTAAATGTAGCCTTCTTTTCCTTGAAAATCGTAGGCTCCTCTTCTGTCTCCTGGCTTGGTCTTTTCCATTTGTTTTTGACTCATTTTCCTCGCTCCTGGGTTGCATGAATTACTGGTAACCTATCGTGACCGAGAAGCGTGCCTTGACCTGCGTCAAGAGTGGCATACTGTCCACGGATGTAACAGAGAATCAAGTCATTTTTCAAAATAAAACATCTTTCAGATTCCGACAAAAATCAAACAGAAATAATGTAAGTTATTTATTCTTTCTTTGCGGCCCGGTACCAAATGACCCTGGGGTTTGGGGACCACTGACCGAGATGATAAATGATTATCCCTCCCTTGAACATGTTTTCACCCATCAATAAAGGTCGTGCAAAAGTGTCAGCTTTTAGCTGCCCTTAAGGTAAGCTTTGACACTCAAATATTCTGAAGTATTAAACCAAAAAAATGCATGATCCGTCCACGATACCATATAATGCCATGAATTGGACAAGTGCTGCCGCATCGTGGACAAAAGCTCTTGCGGTGTTATGTTTCAAATGTAACCTTTTGTTTTAGAAGCCAAAGGTTATTGCTGCGTTGGATTAGCGGCGACAACACGAAAGCGCAGACCCCCACCCACCCCGCATACACTGCCTTTTTTTTTTGGCAGATTATAGAGCTACTCTAAGTGTAAAAGATGAACAAAATACAAATTTAGAGCATGTACAGTATATACAAATCACAAATTACGGATTTACACAGGCCTTTAGTCAAATCGAGTCGACCATGTAACCCATTTCTTATGCATAAGCAAGCCCTAAATAACTCGGAGTAGGGCAGTGAACGCGAGCTACAGAGACACCGAGGTTGATTCCGGACCGGGCGGGCAGCAGTTGCGTGGGGACTCTGCAGCTAGCGCGAGGCCTGGAGGATTAGTGTCCAATCAGAGTGGATTTGACATTTACTGACAGCGCATGGGACTTAGCGGAGGGAAGCGTATTTCATTCCATAACGGCGCGAGTCAGCGCCCGCCCTCTGCTGGGAATACGGACGGCAAAAACCTGTTGGCGACACATCATCACCATCAGGTAGGTGAGACTTCAGAGGTGCGTGAGTGGTCCCTGAGGCGGGCGGATTCTGGGTCATTGGCCCAATCGGTTGCCATCGCCGTCACCGGGTACACTTGTTTGTGGTTCACATGACGTCACTACGAAGTGGAATTAAAGAGGCTTTATTTGGTTGTAATCCCTCGTAGCAATCGGCGGAGCGAGTAAAATGTACCAAAGAAGGGAGAGATAAATCCTATTGGATTAGTACAAACCCATTCCTCCATCGAACCCACCCTAGCCCCTCCTTTTTTCTTTTTTTTTTTCTTTCTAAATCGACATTTGGTGGCTCAATCGTGCAGCCTGTCTCAGCGTAGATTTGCCTAGGTTGTGTACAGCCTTTGTGTGGTTCATGGTGTGTTTATGTGCGGTGTCCGCTTTCCAAGCCAGCATAACCGGAGATTAATTATTCAAGGGCTATCAGCTGGAGGGGAAGCCACCTGAAAGCACGGACATACAATATTCCGACTGGATATCAGGTGAAACCACCAAACTCTGCTTAGTCTTCTTTTCGGCTGGTTCCTTAACTACCTCTTTCTGGTTCATCTTTGGGTGCTACTACATACCCAAGACTTTAACGACACAAGTGGAGTACTTTTTTTGTGTGGTACAGTACTTGTTTTGTTTTTCCACATTTTTCTCAAATGCTTGTCACTAACAAACAGTTAAGTCTCGGTCGCTCCCACAGTTGGGACACTTTGGGGGGGAATGAAAGTCAGTGGGACAGGGCTGAGAGTGTCTACGAGCAGCAGGCAAGAGTAGCTGGCCGGCGGAGCTCTCTGTCATACGGAGAGGGGGGAGGAGGGTGGTATGAGCCCTCTGCAGGGGTGCGTCCTCCTGACCTGGATTTGAAGCGGGATACGTATTCCTACCAAGACTACGGACAGATTTATCCAGGGGGTCTGAGGAAGGGTTCTGTGCCAGACTTGAACCACTACGAACGAGCAGCCATGGCTCACAGAGGATCCATCCCACATCAAGATTACTACCCTCCCGATCCGGGCATGACTCCTCGTGCACCTGAAGCCTTTTACCGGCCCGAGCACCAGGCTCCACCGCCTCACCCTCATCCGCTCAGTAGGTCAGGTTCTCATTTTGGCTTGGCACCCGTGGCTCGTGTTGGGTGGGATCAAACTCAGGGCGGGAGAGGAGGACCTCAGGCGCCCCCGTCCAATTTACCTCCTCCTCCGACGACTCCAACTCACGATGTGAATCGGGCTTACAGGGAACCCGGCGTTCCCAAGATGATGCCTGATAGTCAGCGCAGACCCTCTCGGGATACATCTCCTGCTCACTACAGCGTGGAACACGCATCTCCTCGGTATTCAAATGAGCCACCGCCTCTGGCCGGTCAATCCGTCTATACCGATGTTAATGGTCGCCTGTTGGATCCGCAGCAGCAGCAGGCTGCTACTTGCCTAGTGGTGGATCCTTCCAGTCAAGGTATGTTGATGAGGCAGGAGACAGCCTCACCCTATACACTCCAGCAGCAGCAGCAGCTGCAGCAGCAACATCTTCAACAGCAGCAGTTGCAGCAGCAGCAACTCCAGCAGCAGCAACTGCAACAGCAGCAACTGCAACAGCAACAATTACAGCAACAGCAGTTACAGCAACAGCAGTTTCAGCAGCAGCAGCAGCTTCAGCAGGAGCAGCTGCAACAGCATCTGCAACAGTCTTTGCCGCCTCCCAACGCCGTAACTATCCCCGACACTAAACTCCCTGTGGCGGCTGCACTTCCTCCCGCTTCGCCGCCCCTTGCAGACCGCCACAGTTGTCCCTGTTGCGCCCGTCCCGATACAGTCAGCACCGACTTCGGCCCCTCCGACTGCTCAACCTCCCGTTCCCCTTCCCGCCCCTCCACCTACGGCCCCGCAGACACCTTTACCTGCCGATCCCAAGAGGGCAGCCGATCCAGAATTTCTTGCTTTGTTGCGAAACGAGGGCATCTCTGAGAGCACCATTTCCTCGCTCATTCAGCAGGGATTTGACTCCACGAGCATGCTGGCTGTTATGGAGGATAACGACGTACGCACTGTAGCGCCCAACCTCGGGCAGGCACGGGTACTTTCTCGAGTGGTCCACAACTGCAAGCGACCCCCTGAGGCGCCGCCGGCTCCCTCTCAGCCTCAGACACCCGTCCGGGGGCGTTCTAATAGTTTTAGCCATCGCTCGGACGTCTACAACCAGCAGCACCACCACCAACCTCTACATCCTCCACAGGCTTTGAATGTCGACCCTCACCTGATCCCCCGCCGACACCTGGGGCCATGCAGACTATTTCGCCAAGGATTGGAGAGGTAGTAGGCAGAAGGCCCAGCAGTGCACCCTCTCAGCAGCTCCTCGAAGCCTCTGGAGGTTACCCAGGCCAACCCCCTCGTTCCCCAGGGCCATATGTCGGTGCCATGATGCCCGTTCAGTCAAGACCCATGTCTGCATATTCATCTGGGATGAACATGCACGGGTTGCCCGTGCAGGGTATGCAGATCATGTCGCAACAGATGACCGGATCAATGCCTGCTATAGCTGGTTCCATCCACCCCATGCCAGGAATGCCCCAGCACATGCCCATCTCCATGCCAGCTTTACCTCAAGCGCCACAGCAGTTACCTAAAGCGTATTCCACCAATTACACGGTGCCCATGGAGCTAATGAAGAGGGACCGGAGCTTATTGCCGTTGTCACCCATGCACAGCCCTCACCCGAATGCCCAGCTCATACGGAAGGGTGGAGGACCAGCAGCAGACAATGCCCTGGTTCCTGTGGGAGGCTCCGTTCAAGGACTAGGTGCCATGGTTGCTAACCAGAAGCTAAGTCGCCGCACCGGTCCACCAGTCATCGTGTCGACTATGGCATCTCCCGACACAAGTAAATGTGTATTTACTCTTGAACAACTGTTATTTGTCTTGATCCTGCTCGGAGTTCGTTGTGGTGTACTTCATCTTACTGCATAAAGAATGTTTTAGTGGATTTGTGTCCGTCCTAGAAGAAATCCTGTCAGTCTATTCCCTAGTCTATTTTTTCTACATGTCTGGCTAGTTTGGCAAAACGCGCTTGTCAGACTTTCAATTTTCCTCGTAGGACCACCTCCGTTCGTGTGTGCAGTTGCAGCCCAGTACGTTGGGCGCTATCTTTAATTCATTGGGACTTTGAGGCATTGCTTTCTTAATTTGCATTTGTTATGGTCTGCAGTCGTTGGCCACAGTCTCCTCGCCAGGATTTATTTCTCATTTCACTCTCATTAGTGTGCAACATTGTCAATCATTGAACCAAACGGCGGCACAGACTGCTTTTATACAACCATAATCTGCTGTGGCGATGAGGACATTGCACAATGGCAGATGTAGTATCACTGTTAAATGCAGTAACTCTCTCCATCCCCCCCAAGCTCATGCTTTTGTAAACATGCATGTCTTATTCCATTATGATAATGAGGGTGCTGCAGAATAGCCTGGAAAAGGCTTTAAGGCTAAACAATCTACCTGCAGTAGCCCATCTCGGTGCACACTGCCATGCATCCCACATAGTGATATCGGCGCTGTCTCGTTCTTGCGCTTGTGGATCAGACTTATTCATATCACGTTTGCTCATTTGGCGGCGACATCAGGGTATATTTTTGCCACGAATGCTAACGGCCTGGTGTCGTAGCACCTGGTCACGGGTGTCTCGCAGCATCACCGCGCCGATAAAATCAAGTTACAGCGCTGATGGCCGACATGTGACGATGTCGTTTTGGCTCCGCACGCCACAGTGACAAGACAGAGCGCAGATTTAATCCTCTCAGATCCTGTGTTTTCCACTGTTGCGCTAATCCACAAATACTGCCAGTCTGTCCTCTTCTGTCAGAGTCTGTTCTGCACACAGCCAGGAGCTTGACAGTGAGGCACTGCAACAGATTTCTCAATGAAGCACGTCTTATTGTCTTTGCGATTATGAAGTGTAAAAGAGAGCGAGAGTATTAAGAGACCTTTGGGCCTCTCCTTCAATGAAACGCTGGTGTCATTAGCACGGAATGTCACATGCGTACATTACAATCGGCAAATAATCACTTGTTTTCCTGCGGGGAAGACATTTGTTGCTGTGTGGTCATTTTGCACATTGGTGGGCATTAGCAAAATTGGATTTGGGCATATTTGGATTTGGTTAAAGTCTTGTTTAGTTGGTGATTATGTTGGGTTTTTTTCAAATGAAAGATTGCTGAGTTTATCAAGGAGAAACTATTGTTTTGTCATGTTATTGTCTTGTCTTTTGCTATTTTTACACATATAGTGGAAACTCTAAGGTCAAATAAATTTTCCCCCCAGAAGAACCGTACAAGTACTGTATTTTCTGCACCATAAGGCGCTTCGGAGTATAAGGTGTACCTTCGATGAATGGCCTATTTTAAAACTGTTTTCATATATAGGGCATTATAAGGCGCATAGAATCGAATATACAATAGTGGTTGTGGTAGTGGCATCCACTAGATGGAGCTGCGCTAAAGGGAATACAATACAATACAGCTTTCTTTATTTGGCGCTTTCACAACCGCTGCAAGCTGTAAGAAAGCGCTTTACAGAACATTTAAAATCCTACATCCAAGACATCAGAATATTGATGCATATATAAGGCGCATCAGATGATAAGGCTCACTGTCGGATTTTGAGAAAATTGAATGCTTTTAGGTTTGCCTTATAGTGCGGAAAATACGGTAAATACAAATACTGTACAGTAATCCTGGCAATCCCTGTTCACAAATTCACATCCTTCCCCCACTCCAGGCTATTTGCAGAATTTTCTTTGTTGTTGTTTTGTCTGTGCAAAAAGCCCTATCTCAATAGAAAAGTGTCAAGGAAATGTGCTGTAGTGATAAAACTTGGCGGAGAGACAAGCTTTGTATTTTTAAGGTTAACGTTAGCTTGGTGGTTGTTATTGGACGTTAGGGAGCATTTTTCTGTTGTTAATATAGGCAACTACGAAACAGTTTAGGAGGGGGCACTCCAGTTATTTTTTTTCTAATATTTGGGCAGGCCTCGGAAATGTTTGAAGTCAACTTTTAACGCTTCTCTCCAGTCATAGAAATAAAACAGCCGCTATTAGTAAGACAAAACGAAACTTTTTTATTCCTAATTGCCATCCGAGTGTAAAAGGGATTTCACCACGAGTACTGACTAACCTCTTTACCAAACACAACACAGCATCACAATCTGCATAACTTTGATAAGCCGTCCCGGTATCTGATGCTGTGTTGTATGCCCTTGAGCAAGACCCCGCCTCCGTATGACTAACCCACAGTTGCTTCCCCCCCCCACCCATGTCCCCCACCACCACACGGGCATGCTGGCCATATTTGCCACAGTAGGATTTCCACTTCTTTTACTTCCACCCCGCGGAGCTGCGCCGCTTCCAGTTAGGCTCGACAGTCCGATGCCAACGCAGGTCAGTCCCGCTCTGCGTGACACACTCGGCGTGATTTCCCGTAGCGTGACGGGGGGGCGTGCGCATATTCGTTCTGGAGATGGCAGATTATGTATTAACCGGCAGAGCAGGTCAAAACTGTGGGCAGTTGTTGCGCTGAGTGAGGGATTAGGCAATGGAGGGGGGGGGGGGGCGGAGTGGGAGGGCGGCATGGGGTGGGGGTGGGGTGACAGATATTGTCCTGCCACTGACTGATGATTGACGGTCGCAGGCAGGGGGAGGAAAGGAGGCGGTGACAGCTGTCGGTCAACCTTGGACTCGCTACGCAGAAAGAGGGAGAGTTGGACAAACGTTGGCCTGAATCCGCGTACATCGTCATTTTTGCATTCGCATTGTATGTCGGCCGCTTATTTGTCCCAAACAGACAGGGATAAATATTTACTTCCGTTTGACCTGAGAGGATGGTCGACTCTGCACGCATCACATTTGCATGTTGTCAGCTCAGGGCCAGTGGTGTAGCCAAGACAAATTTTTAATCACAGCACAGAGGGAAAGAAAAAAAAACAGCGGACTTGAATGTTCTTTTTTGAATTACTTGCAGGCATTACTTTTATTTTACCGTTGTTTTTTTTGTGTGTGTGTGATGTGTCACTTTCAACCAACAAATTCAGTTTTAATCACGTATATTTTAGTTAAGCACGGCTGGCGAGTGGCAACCACGTCTGCCTCACCGTTCTGAGGTTTGAGGTTCGAATCGCTGCTTCACATGCTCTCCGCGGAAAATGAAATTTTCCACAGCTGTAAATGTGTGGATTTATTTACTTATTTATTTATTAACTTGTTTTTACTCTGTAATTGACTGACAAGCTGTCATGCAGCTCACTTACGACTCAAATGTGGTTAAATGCTCAAGAAAATGAAGAGCTGGCTGAACATATTGCTTTCATACCCATGATTTAAAAATGAATACCTACTTAGCACCTCTCAAATTCTGCACAAATTTAGACTGCTTTTCCAATACAACACCCTTTTCACCATTTGGAGCCGCCGCATGTCACGTTTTAAAACGTCAGTTCGAGCCAGTGAATGATTGAAAGCAGCCGTGTAAGAGTTGTTGAATTGATACAGACTGAAGTGAATGGAAACATTAGTCTGAAGGAGAAAGAAAAAAAAGTCTCCATTGAACGTACAATGTTGCTTTAGTTGGTTGCCGCCGAGGCATTTTTTAAAAAATCTGCTAACTTTCGACATAAATGTGTTTGACAATTTAGACACGCTCAAAGTTTACGTGGGCGTAAAACTATTGGAATCCTGAATGAAGATGTGATCCATACTGGTCATTAATCTCCCGTTGGAATATTAAATTGGAGTCCTAAGGCCTCCTTTGGGGAATCTGCTAGTTGAAATACAGGCCACAACAAACACAACTTCAATTATGCCCGCTGGTTGACTATTTTTATTTTATTTTTTCATGGACTTTGAGAGTATTGTTACCAGAAGACGGCAGCACCTCCCTTTTGGCTCTCCGCAGCTTGCATGTCCACTTTTTGTGTGTGTGTGTGTGTGTGTGTGTGTGTGTGTGTGTGTGTGTGTGTGTGTGTGTGTGTGTGTGTGTGTGTGTGTGTGTGTGTGTGTGTGTGTGTGTGTGTGTGTGTGTGTGTGTGTGTGCTGGCAAGTGGCGCAGAGGTCCTCTCCCCCACCAGCTGTTCCCCTTGATATCAGGCAGGATCATTTCCTCTTTGCCTAATGAAAGGATAAAGTGCGCGAGGTTTGCATCCATGCATTGCTCCACTTCTCCTTTTCGCTCTGGCTGGTCTTCTTTTAGGAAAACCTGATCCCCTTCTTTCTTCATCATCAAATCATTGCAGTGCGTGTGTGTGGCTGTGCGTGGCCATGTGTGTGTGTATGTGTGTCTGCGGTGGGCAGTGGAGGAAGGGTTAATGAGAGAAATATGTTTCCAAACAAACGTCATACTCGACTCGGCACTTTTCATTCATTACCGGTTTTTTTTTCCATGTCTGTCCGCTCAAACTAAAAAAAGACCACAAAACGGAGAGGCTGATTGGCTGGTTTTAACATACATGAGTGACTTCACAAAGCCACGTTTCCACCAAGTACACTTTCATACACAGGTTTTTGTGTTCAAGCAAGAACAACCCAACCCGCATGTACGGTCCCACGTTTGGGCAGACCGCCTTTTTTTTTTTTTTTTTTTTTTTGGTGCAGGACAAACTGGGGCGAGCCACAAACACTACATTTGCATGTAGTCAGTGTTCAGGATAAGGTCAAAATCCCGGTTTCTGAAACATTCGGGATAGCCCATTTATACGCGTGACTGGACAGTGCGATCCATTGGAATCTCTTAATTGAAACAAGCGACGTGCAGATAACATCATGACACAAAAAAACTTGATTTCTCCTTGTTTGTACCGTCAATAAAACGCATTCTATTCCCATCACTCGCCATAGCAATTAAGTTTCCTCCTCGCTCCAAAAGTGCCGCCTCTTGAGTTTCGGAGCCATGTTTGTTTAACCTCTGTTTGTATATTTCCGCGCGAGTGGCGCGCCAGACGCACGGACGCTGTGTCGTTTTCGCCTGCAGGGACAGAAAATAGTGTGAAAAACACCGCAGAGAAATCAATGTATTCAAGTTAGGCTTGCTTAGCGAGTGGCATCGAAAGATGGCCGCCGGTAGCTTCAATTGTCGCGATGGCAACGCTATCGCTGGACTACAGACAGTCGAAAGCATTTCATTAAGAATAAATACATCAATGTACATCAATAAATTGCGTCACTTCATGTCAATCATCACCAGAATTCCTGTGCACATCTCAACTCATGCACACTTCAAACTCCGCAACATTTTGGATTCTATGGACACACACGAGGGTGCAATCAACATCACATTCCCTCCTCCATCATATCCTCAACCACATGTGCTCTCGCTGACTTGCTTCCTTGCGTCCTTGCGTCCTTTTTTGCGGCGGGGTGATGCACGAGGCTGACAGGGGGCGAGAGTGATGGTGTCACACAGACGAGGAATGAATAAGAGAATGAGAATTTATGCGCCGACAACGACCCCTCCCCAAACCGCCAACACGAACATCTGTCGTCCCCCTTGCAGCTGTGCAATCTCTCTTTCATTCCTCCTTTTTTTTTCCACCGCCACTCATGTATTCTCGTCCCCTCGCACAGAACGGTGTTTGTACTTTAAGCGTTGGTTGCGAGAGGGTTGAGGTGGGGGGGGTGCTCTTAGCGGATGGGGGATGACGGATTTTCAGGGGTGGGATTATGCAGTTGACCTTTCTCTCTGTTCGCGGTCCTCTTGTCATGAATGAGGTCTTGTTTTGTTTGTTTGTTTTTTTTTAACTACTGCTCGGCTTTGGACTCTTGTTGCAGGTTAATAGTCCACATACTGTCATGTTAATGCCTGATTCATATCATTTTGTAAGACAACTTTGACTGTACCTTAATTAGTGCCGAATATTTTATTAATTTTTAAATGTGTGCATCTGATTGTGTGTAAGTCCAGGGGAGTGCAATGTATTTATATACTTTTTATACTTTTATATTTTTAGATTTTGCGACACTTTGGGGGTGGAGGCTCCCGCAGAATTTCGTTGTAACAAGTGTGCAATGACAAAGTATTCATTCAGGTTGTAACGCATTAAATGCGCACGTTCGGTTTGTATGAAGTCGTGCTTGTCGTACGAAGAGCTTTTTTTGGTACTGTTATTTGGTAGCAGCAAACGGCGTCATTTATATCTTTGTTAAAGGCTCAATATTTGGCTGATCTGGAATGGGTCTCGTCATTAGGTGAGGTTGAACCTCATGTGGTGAGCGAGCGATTGCGGGTCCTCGCTTTTAAGGCAGATTTCAAAAAATTGGCAGATGGACCTTTATTTGTACCGGGGATGAATTCAAACCGCTAAGCTATGCTAATGCGGTCGTGAAGGCGTCATTGACAGTCAATGTTTGCATTGGAAAACACTCGTAGGGCCATAAATTTCCAACCATCATAAAAGTAGAGTCACTTGAAAGCTGAATTCATAACAACCGGTGTCAAATCGCAGACAATAGAACATCAATCTGCTGCCGGGCGGGTATTCAATTCCCCGTTAATTGACTGAACGGCTTCAGAGTTGTAACCTGGAGGTCTAATTTATTAACCTTCATTAGATAAATCCAATTAAGCTGTCAATCATAGTCGCGTAGTAGAGGTAGTAACAGCTTTAATCTGTCACTCGGTAATCCCTATTTACGGAAGACTTTAAGACTGAAGGATTTGAAGGTCTTTGCCGTCATGCGGCGGCACCTGCTCAGGCGTGTTATTTGTTTGCTTCTTTGTTATACGTGTGTCGTCTCGGCTGAAAGAAGTAGGCTAAATTCAAAGGTGTTTTTTTATTTTTATTTACCTGCCTTGGTGGACATTTAATATGGTTTTGTTTTTGTCATTGGAGCCACGCCTCCTGATTAGGATTTAGCGGAATTAAAAGGAAGACGTTTTCTAACATTTAGCCTCATTTCTGTCAGCCCATCCACTGTATGACCTTTTGCATTAAATGCTAACTTTAAGCTAGCCATAGACGAAATGATCTGGTTTTATTGAACATTTCGGTCTTGATACACAATATTTAATTCTTTAGTTTTATGTGTCAGTTCAATAGTAAACCTCAGACAGGCAGCGACCAACAGCTTGAAGCGAGCACACTGTGCCTCTAATAAGGAGAACTGTACGAATGTCATTTACTCAAAATAATATATGATACACTCATTAGTGGAAACTCGCTTTCAAAAGTATGTTTTTAATAAGTTTGTATGTGAGAGAGGTCAAACCAGAAGTAGCTTTCTTCGGGGTCAGCTTCAGCCACAGTGATGTCCTGAATATGGGTTGTAGCGCCACCTGTTGTTTTGGTATGCACTTGACAGTCTTCAATTGCGCGAGATTTTTCACTGGGCATTGATGTCGGAGGAACATCATGCGGTGAAAATAAGATTTGTACATAATAACCTTGTATGTGTGGACGAGTAGCTTGAATTCCCGGTTGAAATGACATTTGGAGGAATGTGAAAAAATCAAATGTGAGCGATACCAAAGAAAAACAGGTTGAGTGTGTGGATACAAAAGAATCTGGCGCTCTTAAAGGACCCTGAAGGCCACATCACCACTAATAAAAAAAGGGAGGGGATGTAAAAAAAAAAATGAGCAAAAGAGAACAAGGGGAGGCGACACTCGCTGCGACTGGTCCTCCTCGTGCATTTTTTTCCTCCCCTCTCTGTTTTTTTTTTTTTTTTTGGGCTTTTCCATTCCACCCCCCCCCAATTCCCCTTCCCCTCTCCAACTCTCCCTCTCTGTGGATGGCAACAAAAGGCTGCCTGACGTCTGAGTGAAAAGACCAAAAACCTGCCGTCTCCAAGAGCAGGGGGGTGGGTGGGAGTGCTGCGAGCAGAGGGAGGTGCAAGTGATCTGGACGAGACGAGGAGGAGGAAGAAGAAGAGGAAGAAGAAGAAGAGGAGCGCGTAGAGAAGCGCTCGTCGCTGTTGGCTCGAGATAAATAGAAATTCATTCCTTATTTAATTTTTTTATTTTTTGGTTTTGTTTTTGGGTTCCCGTTCAGTGGAGATTTAAAAGGAGTGCTGAGTTTTTTTTCTTTTTGAAATTTTTTTATTCAACATCCATTCTCCATCATTTCCCTGCCTCGAGGAAATAAAAGACATGGAGCTTCAGGGGGTGAGGTGACCAAGGAGGAGGACACATTTGGAAACAAGAGAGGACGTGAGAGAATCCTTTAAAACATCCACTTCTTTTTTTTTTATCTCCCCCCCATCACCTCCCCAACACATTTTGTGGACCATGTGCAGCTCCTGATCGGAAGAATGTGGCGACAGCATTTCCCAGGCAAGGAGCACGCCTCTTGTGTGTCGGTGCGGATAAAAATTCCAAATCGAGTCGAGCCGACGAAGGAGGCGTTGGTGTCTAATGAGCCTCCTGAATGTGTTTGCAATGAAGTGTGTCATGCGTGTGCGTTGGAGAGCGGCTGCACTGCTGCAACGCGGAAGGGGGGGGGGGCGCGAGGCAGCGCTGATGGTGATTGTAAAGGTTGTCATGTGTCATCATCTGCAGGCCAGAGACAAATTGAGTGTCTGTGGGTGTGCGTGTGTGAGTGCGTGTCTGAGTGCGTGTGTGTTAGCGAGCGTCAGCCTGGCGGAAAAGTGTGTTGAACATCAGTCCGCCGCTCGTTGGATTGAGCAAAAACAGCAGCAATTAGCGGCTCGTTTCTTTTTACGTACCGGTGTGATTTGTTATTTGAGCTCGGATGCTCCCGGAGGCCATACGAAATGTGTGTTGGGGGAATTAACACGTTTGTAAGTTTTCTAATGACAATTTCTGGGCAAAATGTTTCTGTGAAGCTCTTTTTGCAGTTCCTCCAAGATTGTGTCTGTTGTCACACCAGCTCGGTGAGCGCGCGCGCGCATGTGTGTGCGCGTCATCTGTACTGGCAGATGGTTTCGTATCTCGCTGCTTCACAAGTGAAAGTGTTTGTCTCCATTCCTGTTTGTTACTGATATCACCTCCACAATTCCCCCCCCACCCCTCACCCGTCCCCGCGCTTGTTTTCCTCCCCACACTGAGTCTTGTATTAAGTTTGGGGGTGGGAAGGAGGAAATGGACAAACCGGGTCTTTGTGTGTGTCCACATAGTAGAAGACGAGATAGGCTGCTGGTGTAGACGGGGCGCTGATAGGGTCCAGCTGGGGCAAAGGGAGGTTGGGTGGGGGGCAGGGGGGATGGGGGAGGGAGTGGGTTGGCTCAGAGGGGGCAAGTCTGCCAACAAAAAGATTACCCCCCCCACTCCTCCTCCTCCTCCTCTTTTTTTTTTGCCCGATGCCAAGGGATCGTAAAAGCCACTCCAGAAAGTAGACAGTGCCAGGAACACAGGCCCCCCTATTGTAGCTCGGATGTATGCACAAAAGTGAATGTTTTGTATTGTCGCCAGTGGAAATGACTGGACAGCAGTGGTTAACATTGGTTTGTGGCTGCCAGTGCATCTGTGAAGCCCTGCAATTGAATCTCCAGTGGTAAATTTGCACTGGTGCTACATGACATGCTAATCGCCACATGGGGGGGTCACTAGAGCAAACAATGTTCACCCAAATTGTGATTTTTGGGAAAGCGCAACGGTCCTTGCGTGCCTGTAACAGAATAAAAGTACCACCCAAAAAATGAGAGCATCTTGGTGGCTGTAATTGCCCATCTGTTTTTTTTAAAGCTAGCAGGCTACTTCTTTCTTAGTGGTGGATGACAAGAAGCAATGGAACAGTTTTTGATTACAGCACAGGGAAATGGTTCGATCATGATTTTAAAAGCCCCCCCAAAAAAAGGAGCAAGCATTGCGAAGCATGATGTATTTGGGTTTTTCCAGTTGGTTTTTGGTCAGCGTGCTACTTGCTAGTTTGTGGGGGATGAGATACAACAACGGGGATGTACCATTTTTTTATCGAGGGATTGGAGGGGGGAGGCGGTTGACGCTATTAAATGGTACATATTTTTGTTATCCATGTTTGTTAGCTATTAGGCTACGTCATGGTTAGCGAAGAATGACATCAAACAGTGAAATTGTAGCATTTTTGATGCTGTGACAGGGGGGAATGGTTCGAGTCGAATGCGTTTTGTTTATTTGTTGTTAGTCGGTTATTTCCTGCTCCGTGGATGATGACGTCAATCAATGGGAACGGAGGACTTTTGATTTCGCGAGCCGTTGACGTCAACAAAACGTGAAAAATTGGAGATGAGCAGTTTCGTTTGTCTACGTAAAAAAGTGAATGTAACAGGCTACTTCCTGATTCATGGAGAATGACACACTCGACTGTCACTAAAATTTAATGGCTTTGTTGGCCCATGAAAATAGATTTTGTCTTATTATTTTCATATGTCAGCATGATTGCTGTAAAAAAAGTCATTAAAACTGCAGAGCAAGTGGTGGCCTAAGGGTTTTATTTATTTATATATTTTTTTGCTCAGTGCGGTTTTGTTCTGTGTCACAGGCAAACTTTTAAATGCCTTCCTCACCGATGCAAAAGCAGCTTGTCTTCCTTAATAAAGCTTTCTTTTTCTTTACTTCTTACTGAGCTGATCAAAACGGCATCCTTCTTGCCCGCCCGCGTCCTCGAAGCTTACAGGCTTACGTCGCTTTGCCTCCTTGTTTGGGAAGACTTTAATATTGCTGCACTTGCCACAAAGAACCCCAACTGTGTTTCAGGGGCTACCCTCCTCCCCACCTCCAGCTCCCGCTGCCCTACTCACGCTCTCATTCTCCATCGCCGAGGCCCCCGGCTTTTGAGTTGCTAGGTAACCTTAACCAGCTGTTGGTCCCGAGCCCGCTGAGCCGCTCCTGGCTCGAGGTCAAATCGCGCAAAAGTTTTCCTGCGAACGCTCGCCGTGAACCCGACGACCGCCGCCGTGGCCTTGACATCATCGCGCCATGGAAAATCTTCCTCACTTCCTTTTGTTTTTGCACTTTTATTGTTCCGCTCACGGAGGGGCCCGATGTGGGGTGGGGGCGTCCGCGCCGTGCGTCGCGCCACGCTGACTGCGGCGGGGAGCCTTTCGGCACCTTTTCCCACTCCACTCGGCGATGGGAAGTTTGAACCTCGACAAGTGGAAGCGACTTGGCCGTTGAGTAGAAAATTACAGCGGGGACATAGACGAGTCCCCGAAGTGAGTCACTCTTCTGTAGGTGATCTGTCTCGCAGTTCCATGACTAGAGATTCAACATAACATTGTATATCGCGGTCCCCAACCCCCGGGCCGTGGAGCAGTACCGGTCCGTGGGTCATTTGGTACCTGGGCTGCACAGAAAGAATAAATAACTTACATTACTCCCATTTTATTCATTTCGGATTCTGAAAGATGTTTTATTTTGAAAAATGACTGGATCCTCTGTTGCATCCGTCTACGGTATGTCACTCTTGACGCAGGTCAAGGCGCGCTTCTCGGTCACGTGATAGGTTATCGCTAAAATGGCACTCAGGAGCTAGCAAAATGAGTAAAAAACCGACGTCTTTGGAAAATTTCTTTGGCCCAGCCAGGAGACAGAAGAGGAGCCTCCGATTTTCAAGAAAAAGAAGGCGACATTTAATAGACAGTATCAGGAGTCCTACTTAAAATACGGATTGATCTCAACGGGAGATTCCCACACAGCAAGCCCACTCTGCATAATATGCGGCGATGGTCAACCGTATTTTTCATGCACTTTGTATTTGCGGTGTATCTTATTTTGAAGGCACGTTTAAACGTGACCATAGCGACCAGAGAGTGTTCACGCAGGTCATATCGTATTATTTTGTTGCATTTATCCGCCACACTTTAAAGGCCGGCTCCTGAAAATATTGTCTGACATTAAACCGGTCCGTGGGGCAAGAAAGGTTGGGGATCGCTGTTGTATATTGTGCAACGGAATAAAAGTGTTTGGGAGCATCGAGTGAACAATTTCACATTGGAGATCATTGAATACGGTGTGAAGATCGATTACTTCGATTAAATACCGATTGCGACATGGGCTTCCCAAGCAAATAGGCAATCAATTAAAAAAAAAAAAATTATTGCTCTATCTCCAGAGTTCTGTTCCAAACCAAAAAAATGAACGGATAAAATCAAGCCACTTCATATATATCAAACGTTATTCTCTCAAGTATCGTTTGTCAGTATCAGCGAAAACTTCAGTGTAGCTTCTGGTCCAAGGAAGTGGTACCCGTGCATGCCCAGTGGGGTACATTTGTGACGATTGTCATTCTAGCTTACCTCAGTGGGAAGGGTCCGAAATGTCGGCTGGATTTGGCCAAAAGAAAAAAAAACCAAACCAAAACAAACTCCAGAAAACCTTGCTCGTACACTCCGGACCGATATATCTCGTTCTTCTATTTCTCTACCTCCCTCCCCATCTTCGTCTCATATTAACATTCACAAGTTTATTTTTCCCCCTTTTTCTTTTTAGATTAGAACATCTGCAATCCATTTGTGGTTTCGAGGTCTCGCTTGCCAGCGCTGGCAAAAAAAAAAAAAAAAAGTTTTCATAGCTCCTGGAGAATCATTCAGTTTGTGATTAGTGTTGGCCGGAGGACGCTATCAAGACTTCAAGCTTGCAGCAGCACATTAAATCCCCGCAGACCTCCACCGAAGAGGGCGACCTGCTGTCAGATAAAGCCTTATTTACATTCGGCGAGTTTAAACGCGGGGCTTTTGCGCCTCACTTGTAGACAAGGCTGGCTGGCTGTTGGGAAATGATAAAAAACACTTTGAGTACGTTTATGGGGCTTTGGCACAAGCACTTTGCAACTGGAGCCAAAAGATTTCCAGCCCGAATGATCCTGCTGCCTAATTTAAAACATCTTCAGCCGCATTGTTACATGTGCTTTCGAATGTTTACTTCAAAGCAAGACGATACTCCCCCCCTCACAGAGGGTCTGATTGGGGCGGAGACGTCGGGCTCCGGTTTCGTTTGGGTTGGTGGTTTACCAACCCCAATAAACCAACGGGGAAGTGTCATCGTGTGAATCGAGACGATCCTTGCTGTCATGCAAAGCGCTGTTTGAGCGGTTGCCGCCCAAGAGGACTCCAAAAATATCAACTGTCGAGCACGGATTGCTTTGACGTCGCTATTTGCGCTTAGATATATTTTTTTCTCTTGCTTTGGGCAAAAAATGTGCACATCTCCAGCTGAGTCTGGATTTGACATTCTGCAGGCAGTCAAAGACGTTCTGGTGGTCTGGTGAGAAAATCCAGGAAGCTGATAGCAGACGTTTTAACCTTTTTTTTTTTTGGGTAGTTCTTGAAAACCGCTGAACTTTGTTTCAGTTTTTGTGGCACGCCGCTGTCATCCGCTCAACATTTGGTGGTTCTAGCTTGAAGTCAACGAATCGGCGGCCCCTTTAGCGTATTTTGGCATTAGCGACGCGGATGCCTTTCGCTGAAATCAAACCGTGGCGGGTTGGCGCAAAATGCTCGCAGCGGCGCGTCAAGCGGCCGGAAATATTTAGAGACTCGACTTAGCGCGACTGGAAGATATCTGAGATCTTTCCTGGGCTACCTGCTAACAAATAGCGCCGATGTTCAACTCGCAGCCCCGACTCAAGCTCTTTTTTTACACTAGCGGAGGGGAGTAACAAAAATACCCAAGCGCAAATCAATTCTGTTTGAGGGGAATGTTTAGTCTGTTTATTAGTAGGGTTTTTTGCATGTTTCAATGGACATTGTGTTCTTCGTGTTATCAAGACCTGCCCATATAAAAGACAGCGGTTTTCATTTTTCGACCACCGTTTTCCATCCTGAGCTTTTTCACATCCCATCGTCGTTTCCACACATCATTTCTTTTCCCGCATTTGTTGTTTGTTCTGCGCACAGCCAACAAGCTCCTTACGCGGATTACTCTGATACCCGCGCTATTAAAACGCGCATTAACAGCATCGCTCGAGAGTTAATTATCTCCAGATTCCGCCGCAGGTTTTCCGCGCCGGCACGTTCTGCCTTATTAACGCCGGCGGGGAAAGCGTTTCAGCCGCCACGAATCAACAGTTACACTTCTGAAAGGTTCTTTCCCTTCCGCGCCAGACTCTTGTTCTTGCCAACTGCGTGCGGTCGCTCCGGTGAACGACAGCGCAAACAGAGCCGCGTCTCAAGATCGTCTGTCATTCGCCGTCCCGTTGACGACCTTTTCTTTTCACGCGCTTCTCATCGAAGTACGGCTTTTATTCCATATATAAGTGCCGCGCGGTTATAACATGAAGCTTTGTGATGTAAAAATATGCGGTTAAAAAAGAAAAAAAAAAAAAGGGAAACTCAATCTCTTTGTCATCGGAGTTGTAAAGTGAGTTACAAGGCTGCCATAAAAACGTCATTCAACACACAGGAGAGTGATGACAGGAAAGCGTCGATATGAAGCAAAATGAGACGGGAGGCGACGACATGGAACATAATTAAAATACTTGTTTTTGCCCCCACCATTTTTGGGGGTATACTTGGGCCTGCTGTTTTCTGTGTGTTTAATCGTACTTAATTAGATGCAAACTTGGACCAAAATTGATCACATTTTCATTTTTTCTTGCATTTCATTGTGGGCGGCCCGGTGGTCCAATAGTTAGCGCGTCGACCTCACGGCGCGTCGACCAATCCCAGCTCCAGCCTCCCTGTGTGGAGTTTGCATGTTCTCCCCGGGCTTGCGTGGGTTTTCTCCGGGTACTCCGATTTCCTCCCACATTCCAAAACATACAAGGCAGGCTAATTGAACACTCCAAATTGTCCGTAGGGGTGAGTGTGAGCGCGAATGGTTGTTCTTCTCTGTGTTCCCTGCGATTGGCTGGCAACCGGTTCACAGTGTCCCCCACATACTGCCCGAAGATGGCTGGGATAGGCTCCAGCACTCCCCCGCGACCCTTGTGAGGATAAAGCGGATTCGGAAAATAAATGAATGAATGAATGCATTTCATTGTCATAAAAAGTGACTATAAAAAGTCTGCCTGTCGTCTCTTACAAAATGCCCGGTGTCGATACTCGCCCATCCCTTTACTGTTATAGATCCTTTGAAGGAGTGAATACCGGCCCAATTTATTGAATGACAAACCAAACTTTTGACTTTCAGCGTCATAAATTTCACACCCGCCAAAGATTCCTGCCATCAGACGGAATCAAATTTCGATCATTATTCTGCCCGTCACCATGACAACAGGCAACGGGGCCCAGCCAATAAAGTGTGGACAGCCAACACCTTTCTTCCTCATTTCTTTTTTATTTATTTTTATTTTTATTTTTTATTTTGGAGTGAGAGACACGAACTGACCCGATTGGATGATTGAGGTGGTGACCTCATGGGATGAAAAGGACCTGTTGCCGGGTAACCCAGTTGATACAGTAACACCGCTTTGTGTGTGTGTGTGTGTGTGTGTGTGTGTGTGTGTGTGTGTGTGTGTGTGTGTGTGTGTGTCATTCGAGCAGGGAACACTTCCTGTTATCGTTTCCCCTCCTCCTCTTCCCGCGCGGCGTGCGAGCGCCTCGGATGAATAATTCAAGCGGTCTGCCTTTGCGCAGGTATCCGGCCGCAGATCATGAACGGGCCCATGCACCCGCGTCCCCTGGTGGCGCTGCTGGATGGGCGCGACTGCACGGTGGAGATGCCCATCCTCAAGGACCTGGCCACCGTGGCCTTCTGCGACGCTCAGTCCACGCAGGAAATACACGAAAAGGTAGGAGGGATGCTTACAGACACGAGTCAGAAGGATTTTTTGGAAAATCATCGAATTGGAATTTTTGGGAATTGGGGATTAGTGCAATTTTTTTTTCCAAGGTCCTTTTCTCATTTAAAAAACAAATCAAACAATAAACAATATCAGCTTGATTATGCCTCAATATTTTGGTACAAGCATAGTTTTGCAGTTTTGACCATGTGCTGCATTGTCCTTTAGTGGTGAACTCCCCTTTTACACTTTTTATGACATTTAAAGATGTTGCTGAAAAAAACATTTTCCCAGACACTTAATCGAGCTTTTATGATGGCGACTGTTCGGTTCTGAAACCGAGATAAAGCACGAGGCAGACGAGCTTTCTTCACCTTCGCTTGAGCGACCGGCTCCCCTCCGGCAACCAATATATATAAAAAAAAAAAAATGGGTATAAGGAAATCCCTGGTGCGATGCTAATCCGCGGCGGCGAAGTTAATTCCGTTAGCGGTTAGTTTTGTGAATTTAAGCCTGTTATTTTCATAAGCGCTCGCTACGCCACCTCGACTTTAATGTGACAAACTGCCGATGTGGCGGTTTCTCCTTATTTAAATGCACACACAACAAGACATTTGCATTTAGATGATGGCAAGTAGAAATTTACATCCGTCCGGGGGAGCAGGTTCGGAATGCTGCATTTTTTTTTTTTTTTTTCACCTCACGTGTCCACCGCAGTGACCGATGGTGCCAAGACCGGCGCATATAAAAGCCGGCAGTTTCGAATGGCTGCTCACTGGAGTGACTGATGCGCAACTTTGACACAAAGGCGCCTGCATGTCATTTGTTGCTAGGCAGAATCTGCGCCGCACATTCATTTAAATCTTTCTGAGATGAATAACACGATAAGCCGTCCGCTGTGGTAGCCGATGTCCCCGAAAGGGTTAAACAAGAAATAATCGTCAAGATCAACGTTGAAGGACCGCGGGTAGAAAATGAAACCGGATTTTAAAACCTCATCAAACTGAGCACACTCATGCGAGTTCTGTGCGAAAGGTCAAAAGTCACCCCGCTGATGCCGACAGGTGCTGAGTGAGGCGGTGGGGGCCATGATGTATCACACCATCACGCTGACCCGAGAGGACCTGGAGAAGTTCAAGGCGCTCCGCATCATCATCCGCATCGGCAGCGGCTACGACAACATCGACATCAAGGCGGCCGGAGAGCTCGGTGAGACGCAAGCGTCAAAATGATGGAAACCCGGTGTCGGGCACTCACTCGGCGTTATCAGAAGAAGCCCTGACAAACATTTACCATCGAAAGCGAATATTTGCGAAATGAAACAGTTTGAATTAATCTCCGGCAGTCTCCCCAACATTTCTCCGTGTTTCTCTTGACTGCGGTGCTTCAAGGGTGAGCCTGGATCCGATGAGATTATTTCGCCCAATCAGATTTCAGTCCGTGTTGCCGTGCCAATTCAATCCGCCCGCGCCTTCGGAATCAGTCGTGCGGAACTCTGTTCTCAAAGCGACTCTTTCCTGACCCAATCGGGTGTCAAATTTGCCCCTCACGTGGCCAACAAGCGCGCCCTCGATGATGTCACCATTTGTCTCTCCTCTGATTGGTTGTTTAGAGCATGGTTTTCATCATTATATTACGAAACAAAGGCTCAGGCGCCGTCAAAGTCGCCATAAGGGTTCTCCCCGTTGCCTCCGCAGGTATCGCCGTGTGCAACATTCCCTCGGCGGCCGTGGAGGAGACGGCCGACTCGACGCTCTGTCACATTCTCAACCTGTACAGGAGGAACACTTGGCTCTACCAGGCTCTCCGAGAGGGCACGCGGGTCCAGAGCGTGGAGCAGATCCGAGAGGTGGCCTCGGGGGCGGCCAGGATCCGAGGAGAGACGCTCGGCCTTATCGGATTCGGTGAGCTGAACTTCTACAACGACAAAAGGGAACCCAATCATACTCAAGAGCCTCCATTATTCACTGAAAAACCTCACTTGGCTATTGTTGTTTTTTTTTTTTTTACTCGGGCCACCATCTTGTGGCATCTCGGTGCCAAGGAAGTTTGTTGAAGTGAGTTGAGGAGCTTTATTTAGCCAAAAGTTGTTTATGCCACCATCTTGTGGCATTTTGGTGCCAGTGAACTTTGTCGACGTAGGTTGAGGAGCTCCGAGTGTTGCTCTGCCACAATCTTTATTATGACTCCGACTAATACTAATGTGGACAGAAACTAGGCTCACTGGTACAGTCATGAGGTACATCGAATAAAACCCAATAGAAGAGCAGTTGAAAATGCAGTACTTTCAAGTATTTTATTATTTTATCTCTTTATTTATTTACAACTGTTGCAATAAATTACCAAAAGCTTTCTTTTTTTTTTTTTTTTCCCAAAACACAAAAAATTATTTGGGGGAAACACTTTTTCAATAAGAAGACAAGAAACCTAAAAAATAAATAAATAAAAAGTGGCATTACCAGTATTCACAAAATGTCCTGTCTTTATTTGTTTTTACCCCAAAATAAACCAATCCAGATGAATGCATAAAAGTTTTAGCGACTACAGCCACTGTAACTAAAAACATAGTGCTTCTTCAAAAGAAATACATTTGTTTGAATTGAATTCAATTGAATGTTGTTTTACGAAATGAAAAACAAAAAACAAAAACCCTCCCAGATCAAAGTTTTTTTCCCATCGGCCTTTCGTCACACGTTCCCGTGCGCCCCCTGCAGGTCGCGCGGGCCAAGCGGTGTCGATGCGGGCCAAGGCGTTCGGCTTCAACGTGATCTTCTACGACCCGTACCTGCAGGACGGGCTGGAGCGCTCGCTGGGCGTGCAGCGCGTCTACACGCTGCAGGACCTCCTCTACCAGAGCGACTGCGTCTCTCTGCACTGCAACCTCAACGAGCACAACCACCACCTCATCAACGACTTCACCATCAAGCAGGCACGACACGACGCTCGCCCGCATCATCAAATCGCTGCGCTACTCTTAAGAGACATTTTTTACGTATAATTTGTGCCACAGATGCGGCGAGTTGAATGTTGCCAATAAAAAAAAAAAAATCTTTGAAGAAAAATTTGGAGACACAGTACACGCTTGTTGTTGCCATCATCCCTGTCTGTTTTCATTTATTTTGTCCCCCAGCCCCAGGAAAAAACAACCATCAACAACAATGAAAAAGAAAGAAAGTTGGCAATAGAAAATGACAATACAATAACAAAAAACAGATCTCAATTTTTTTTTCGGTCAAAACCAAATCCTCTATCTCTCAAATTGAGATTTTTTTTAAAATACCAAAAACATAAAATAAAATCAACATTTGAAAAGTCTTATTTAAAAAAAAAGGGGGGGGGGAGCGTGTCTCTTTAAATATTAATTATTGTTGGTTTACTCTTGTTCCTCTCCCAGAAAACAATTCCAAATTGAGTTGGGGTTTTTTTGGAAGGAACAAATTCAAAAGTCACAAAATATTTTGATATTTTTAAATTAATTAAACATGATAATAATGGTAGTCTTCACAGTATTGGTATTGACTAAATTTGTGAGTTGTTGCTTCAAAAACGAAACCAAAAACCCCACGTTTAATGCTTCTTGTTTAACTATTTTTTTTGTCGAGCAAAAAAAAAACCCCAAATTTCTGAATGTATTTTAAATGAGAAAACCCTTTTAAAAGTCCAACAAAACGTACCGTATATCCGCTAACGCCAAATACTATTTTTGTCATCTATAAAAACCAAACCTTTTTTTTTTTAATCCCACCAAAAAGCATCCGAAGTTTGAAACCGATGTGAATTTTGTGGGATTATTGTTGTTCTTGCCCCCCCCTATAATTTTTGGAGGACGCGCTTTTTGTTCGACATCTCAATAAATTTGTTTTTGATGTTTGTTGACGCGTTGACAAGTTCTGTTTGTCTGCCTGCAGATGCGTCAAGGCGCCTTTCTGGTGAACGCGGCGCGTGGAGGCCTGGTGGACGAGAAGGCCTTGGCGCAGGCCCTCAAAGAAGGCCGAATACGCGGCGCCGCCTTGGACGTCCATGAGTCGGAACCCTTTAGGTCTGTTCTTTTCCCAATCTTGAATTAGCAAAGGGACATTATTTATGGCTGACGATTTTTTTACGTCATCCAAAACCAAAACGGGTTCATTGTACCCTCTTCCATTTAGTAGAATAAGTTTTGCATGTCACTGTACGTCGCTGGCATAGATGAACATTATTTGTTGTGAATAAATCATTTTCAAACTAAATGAAACTGGCATCTTAATGCATTTCGAGTGTTAATCGCGTGGTTTAAATTACTTATTTTTTTTTCCACATCCAATGTTCTTCTTTTTAGCTTTTCTCAAGGTCCCCTGAAGGACGCTCCCAACTTGATCTGCACGCCGCACACCGCCTGGTACAGCGAGCAGGCGTCGCTGGAGATGCGCGAGGCCGCCGCCACCGAAATCCGCCGAGCCATCACAGGTAGGCCGGGCTGAAGTACCGGGGGGGGGGGGGATACTCCAGTAATAATAATCATTAAATTAAAAAAAAAGAGTCCGTACTTTTGCAAATGTTTTTAGCTTTTGCCATGATATCGTTTCAGTATCGGTCGTCAGGCAGTCCGAATTGGAATCTGTATTTTGTTATCATTGCATGAACACTAGCTTAAGTACAGTATAGAGTAACCATTTAACTTTAACCTGTCAATGTTAAGCAATAACACAATTCCCGTTTTTTTTTTCTTCTTAAATCTAACAAAACTCTTTTAAAAACTTAAACCATGCCGATTGCGTGTTTCCTCCATCCAGGTCGCATCCCCGACAGCCTGCGCAATTGCGTTAACAAAGAGTTCTTCATCACCTCGGCGCCCTGGGGAGTGATGGAGCAGCCGCAGCCTCACCCAGAGATCAACGGCGCCGCCTACAGGTAGGAGGATTGTAGCGCATGCTGACAGGGAGCTTTTACGCTCGAGGCCCAAATACAGCGGAACCTCCAAAGTGGAGCACCCCAAAAAGGGCGCACATAGTGAATGTCCTGCTACACCATCAGTAATTTAAAATTCACTTCTTAATTATTAAAAACAAGAAAAAAAGAACGTGACACAATTTGCTTTGTGAGCCAAAAATGTGTTTTGAGAAGAGAAGAAGTGACAGCATTGGACTTTGGAGGTTCCGGCGTGCGTAACGTCATGTTTGGCTTGAACGGGACTGAACTGCTTCTCTCACACACAGCCGAGTGAACCAAACCATGGTACACGCCATAGCAACGGGGGGAATGCAGGACAAATTATATTCCTAAATATCAAAGCAGGTAAATGATTCATGGTGATGCGCACAAAAAAACAAAAAAACCTTCCCCTGGTAAACCTCAATGTGTGTTACATTCACCTGGACCACATTGTCCCTCCCCAGCTTCCAAACCAACCGTGTGTTCCCTATATGACTCCCCCCGAATTCACCTTTGGGTCCCACAAAATGATAGCGATGTGGATTTGTGTGTTATCCATATCGTGGATGGGCAGCTCGTAGCCTGCTGTAAGTGGACCCTTGATTCATCGAAAAAGATTTTGGGGGTGGGGGGGAATTATAAACATGTTCAAGTGCGTGGCCCTGTAGTATGTGGCTCCCTAGTTGCACTGAAGAAAAATTGTGGGCTCCCCCCTCCATCATTTACATTGCCCATCCCTGATCTCTGTCATACATAATATCGGAAAAGAACTTTGGAATAGGTGTCCACTTTAGTAGGAGAAGAAATGATGTTTTTGTCCAAGCACATAAAGCCTTTTCTGCGTTGGCAGGTTCCCACCGGGCGTGGTGGGCGGCGTGGGCGGCGTGGCTTCCGGCGGGATCTCCCGGCCCCTGGAGGGGCTTCTGCCCGGCGGCGTGCCCGTGGCCCACACCCTGCCCCCGGGCACCCACGCATCCCAGGCCACCTCTCCCAACCAGCCCCCCAAACACGGTGACCCCACCAGAGAGCACATGAGCGAGCCGTGACCAGGCACTGACGCCCCCCGCCTGCCCGGCTACGTGTCCGTCCCCCCCCCCCTTCCCCTCCACACACACATACACACCCAGATGGAGGACGCACAGATGAGACTGTCACATGAACCCTCCTGGACTTGCAGGACGGAATGACCATTTACTCCGCTCCTTTCCTTCATTCCCTCTTTCCAGCTGTTGTTTTTTTTTTTTTTTCTTCCTTCTTTTTTTCAATGTTGTGTTGCAAGTGTTGTCCTGTTTCTTGCAAGTGTTACACGTGTGTTTTTTCAACAGGAACCGTCCTCATAAGCCAAAAAAACAACAAAAAAAAAACATTTTAAAGCAAAATCATCCATTCAGTAAATTATATTTGCGTCATCGTGAGCTAGAAACGTAGGACAAAATAAAAGCGAGAATTAACTTCAAGCCATAACTGAATAGACACAAATGTGGATTTTTTTTTCTTTTCCTCCTTTTTTTTTTTTAAATGTCAAATTCAGTTGATGTGCAGTTGTTAAATGTTCTTAAATCATGTGACTGCTCCTTGTCGAGTTTTTTTTTTTTTTACTCTTATTTTAGGGTGGCTGTTTGTGTTTTTGTTCTTGTACAAGGCGACCATACAGTATAATAACATAACATTAAGTGCAGCTGGAAACCACAAATAAATACATGCTGTCCTGATTGATGATACGAAGTGGTGGAATGTGATTTTGTGCATTCGTTGAAATATTAGTGGCCTTTTATGGTTGGTAGCCAAAGGCTTCTTCATATGCGGCAAATTACCCCTGGCAAAGGAGAGGTGCTCACAAATGTATTTAGACAGATTTGTGAATAATATTTGAGAGTGATATGCTTTTGTGTGCCAATGTTGGGAAAAGATTACTCAAGCACACACGTGTAATAGTTCAACTGATTCAAAATAGTAATTAATGCTGTCATGTAATTTATAAAATAAATTACTTTTTAGTTTTTAATCAATTGTAATCAATTGTAATAGCTTTATAATTACAATGATTAGATTGTAATTAAAGCGGTGATATAAAATAAAAATGTTTTTACAAACATTTAAATGTAATTGTAATAGCATTACCACTTGCGGAACGATGTTATTGTGCTAATTTTGGCAGGTTGCATGATGTGTGCCCATTTACTGGGTGCGTGTCCGACGAGTTTGAGGTAGTGATGTGTCGGTCGCGAACGAGCCGGTACAAAAAGCGTCGTTGAAGTGAACGATGAGAACCTGCTCTGTCATTTTCCTTCTCTGTCTCTCTCTCTGTATCTCTCTCATTCTCACCCTCTCTCTCTCTCTCTCTCTCTCTCTCTCTCTCTCTCTCTCTCTCTCTCTCTCTCTCTCTCTTTCACGTTTTGGTAGTGTACATAATGGGTGCTTTATTTACACTTTATTCACGATCGCCAACATGGTCATTTTTTTCGTCTAAAAACGCCTTACTATATATACATGGTCGTTTTTTTCAGCTAAAAACACCTTACGAAACATGGTCGGTTTTTTTTCGGCGAAAAACGCCTTACTATACATGGTCGTTTTTTCGGGTAAACGCCTTACTAAACAGTGTTGTTTTTTTCGGCTAAAAACACCTTACGAAACATGGTCGGTTTTTTTTCGGCGAAAAACGCCTTACTATACATGGTCGTTTTTTTCGGCAAAAAACGCCTTACTATACATGGTTGTTTTATTCGGCTAAAAATGCCGTACTATACATGGTCGTTTTTTTCGGCTAAAAACGCCTGACTACACATGGTTGTTTTTTTCAGCTAAAAACACCTTACGAAAGATGGTCGTTTTTTTCGCGAAAAACGCCTTACTATACATGGTCGTTTTTTCGGGTAAACGCCTTACTAAACAGTGTTGTTTTTTTCGGCTAAAAACACCTTACTATACATGGTTGTTTTATTCGGCTAAAAATGCCTTACTATACATGGTCGTTTTTTTCGGCAAAAAACGCCTTACTATACATGGTTGTTTTATTCGGCTAAAAATGCCTTACTATACATGGTCGTTTTTATTTCTTAAAATGCCTGACTACACATGGTTGTTTTTTTCAGCTAAAAACACCTTACGAAACATGGTCGTTTTTTTTCGGCGAAAAAACGCCTTACTATACATGGTCGTTTTTTCGGGTAAACGCCTTACTAAACAGTGTTGTTTTTTTCGGCTAAAAACACCTTATGAAACATGGTCGGTTTTTTTCTCGGCGAAAAACACCTTACTATACATGGTTGTTTTATTCGGCTAAAAATGCCTTACTATACATGGTCGTTTTTTTCGGCGAAAAACGCCTTACTATACATGGTTGTTTTATTCGGCTAAAAATGCCTTACTATACATGGTGAGTTTTTTTGTCTAAAAAAGCCTTACTGTACATGGTTGTTTTTTTTCCGATAAAAACGCTTTACTATACATGGTCCTTTTTTTTCGGGTTAAAACGCCTTACTATATACATGGTCGTTGTTTTCGTGTAAAATGCCTTACTATACATGGTTGTTTTTTTTGTTTAAAAACGCATTGCTATACATGGTTGTTTTTTTTTCCGATAAAAACGCTTTTCTATACATGGTCGTTTTTTTCGTGTTAAAACGCCTTACTATACATGGTTGTTTTTTTTGTCCAAAACCGCCTTGCTATGCATGGTTGGTTTTTTTCTGATAAATACGCTTTACTATACATGTTCGTTTTTTTTGTCTAAAAACGCCTTGCTATACATGGTTGTTTTTTTTCCGATAAAAACGCTTTACTATACATGGTCGTTTTTTTCCGGTTAAAACGCCTGACTATACATGGTCGTTTTATTCGTCTAAAAATGCCTTACTATACATGGTCGTTTTTTTCGTCTAAAAATGCCTTACTATACATGGTCTTTTTTTCGGCTAAAAACACCTTACTATACATGGTCGTTTTTTTCGTCTAAAAATGCCTTACTATACATGGTCGTTTTTTGGGGGGGGCTAAAAATGCCTTACTATACATGGTCCTTTTTTTCGGCTAAAAATGCCTTACTATACATGGTCGTTTTTTCCGGGTAAACGCCTTACTATACATGGTCGTTTTTTTCAGCTAAAAACACCTTACTATACATGGTCGTTTTTTTCGGGTTAATACGCCTTACTATACATGGTCGTTTTTTTCAGCTAAAAACACCTTACTATACATGGTCGTTTTTTTCATGTAAAAACCCCTTACTATACATGGTTGTTTTTTTCGGCTAAAAACGCCTTACTATACATGGTCGTTTATTTCGTCTAAAAATGCCTTACTATCTATGGTCGTTTTTTTTAGTGTAAAAATGCCTTACTATACATGGTCGTTTTTTTCGGGTTAAAACACCTTCCTATACATGGTCGTTTTTTTCGGTTAAAACGCCTTACTATACATGGTCGTTTTTTTTCCGGTTAAAACGCCTTACTATACATGGTCGTTTTTTTCGGGTTAAAACACCTTACTATACATGGTCATTTTTTTCGGGTTAAAATGCCTTACTATACATGGTCGTTTTTTTTCAGCTAAAAACACCTTACTATACATGGTCGTTTTTTTCGGGTTAATACGCCTTATTATACATGGTCGTTTTTTTCAGCTAAAAACACCTTACTATACATGGTTGTTTTTTTCGGCTAAAAACGCCTTACTATACATGGTCATTTATTTCGTCTAAAAATGCCTTACTATCTATGGTCGTTTTTTTTTGTGTAAAAATGCCTTACTATACATGGTCGTTTTTTTCGGGTTAAAACACCTTCCTATACATGGTCGTTTTTTTCGGTTAAAAACGCCTTACTATACATGGTCATTTTTTTCGGGTTAAAATGCCTTACTATACATGGTCGTTTTTTTTTCCGATAAAAACGCTTTTCTATACATGGTCGTTTTTTTCGTGTTAAAACGCCTTACTATACATGGTTGTTTTTTTTATCCAAAAACGCCTTGCTATGCATGGTTGGTTTTTTTCTGATAAATACGCTTTACTATACATGTTCGTTTTTTTTGTCTAAAAACGCCTTGCTATACATGGTTGTTTTTTTTCCGATAAAAACGCTTTACTATACATGGTCGTTTTTTTCCGGTTAAAACGCCTGACTATACATGGTCGTTTTATTCGTCTAAAAATGCCTTACTATACATGGTTGTTTTTTTCGGCTAAAAACGCCTTACTATACATGGTCGTTTATTTCGTCTAAAAATGCCTTACTATCTATGGTCGTTTTTTTTTGTGTAAAAATGCCTTACTATACATGGTCGTTTTTTTCGTCTAAAAATGCCTTACTATCTATGGTCGTTTTTTTTTGTGTAAAAATGCCTTACTATACATGGTCGTTTTTTTGGGGGGGGCTAAAAACGCCTTACTATACATGGTCGTTTTTTTCGGCTAAAAATGCCTTACTATACATGGTCGTTTTTTTCGGGTAAACGCCTTACTATATATGGTCGTTTTTTTTGTCTAAAAATGCCTTACTATACATGGTCGTTTTTTCGTGTTAAAACGCCTTACTATACATGGTCGTTTTTTTTCAGCTAAAAACACCTTACTATACATGGTCGTTTTTTTCGGGTTAATACGCCTTACTATACATGGTCGTTTTTTTCAGCTAAAAATGCCTTACTATCTATGGTCGTTTTTTTTTGTGTAAAAATGCCTTACTATACATGGTCGTTTTTTTCGTCTAAAAATGCCTTACTATCTATGGTCGTTTTTTTTTGTGTAAAAATGCCTTACTATACATGGTCGTTTTTTTCGTCTAAAAATGCCTTACTATACATGGTCGTTTTTTTGGGGGGGGCTAAAAATGCCTTACTATACATGGTCCTTTTTTTCGGCTAAAAATGCCTTACTATACATGGTCGTTTTTTTCGGGTAAACGCCTTACTATATATGGTCGTTTTTTTTTCGTCTAAAAATGCCTTACTATACATGGTCGTTTTTTTCGTGTTAAAACGCCTTACTATACATGGTCGTTTTTTTTCAGCTAAAAACACCTTACTATACATGGTCGTTTTTTTCGGGTTAATACGCCTTACTATACATGGTCGTTTTTTTCAGCTAAAAACGCCTTACTATACATGGTCGTTTTTTCATGTAAAAACCCTTACTATACATGGTTGTTTTTTCGCTAAAACGCCTTACTATACATGGTCGTTTATTTCGTCTAAAAATGCCTTACTATCTATGGTCGTTTTTTTTAGTGTAAAAATGCCTTACTATACATGGTCGTTTTTTTCGGGTTAAAACACCTTCCTATACATGGTCGTTTTTTTCGGTTAAAAACGCCTTACTATACATGGTCGTTTTTTTTCCGGTTAAAACGCCTTACTATACATGGTCGTTTTTTTCGGGTTAAAACGCCTTACTATACATGGTCATTTTTTTCGGGTTAAAATGCCTTACTATACATGGTCGTTTTTTTTCAGCTAAAAACACCTTACTATACATGGTCGTTTTTTTGGTTAAAACGCCTTATTATACATGGTCGTTTTTCAGCTAAAAACACCTTACTATACATGGTTGTTTTTTTCGTCTAAAAATGCCTTACTATACATGGTCGTTTTTTCGTCTAAAAATGCCTTACTATACATGGTCGTTTTTTTGTATAAAAATGCCTTACTATACATGGTCGTTTTTTGGGTTAAAAAACCTTACTATACATGGTCGTTTTTCGGTTAAAAATGCCTTACTATACATGGTCGTTTTTCGGGTTAAAACACCTTACTATACATGGTTGTTTTTTCGTTAAAAATGCCTTACTATACATGGTCGTTTTTTTCGGGTTAAAATGCCTTACTATACATGGTCGTTTTTTTTCGTGTAAAAACGCCTTACTATACATGGTTGTTTTTTTCGGGTTAAAACGCCTTACTATACATGGTTGTTTTTTTCGGCTAAAACGCCTTACTATACATGGTCGTTTTTTTCGGGTTAAAACACCTTACTATACATGGTCGTTTTTTCGGTTAAAAATGCCTTACTATACATGGTCGTTTTTTTCGGGTTAAAACACCTTCCTATACATGGTCGTTTTTTTCGGTTAAAAACGCCTTACTATACATGGTCATTTTTTTCGGGTTAAAATGCCTTACTATACATGGTCGTTTTTTTTTGTAAAAATGCCTTACTATACATGGTTGTTTTTTTCGGGTTAAAACGCCTTACTATACATGGTTGTTTTTTTCGGCTAAAAATGCCTTACTATACATCGTCGTTTTTTTTCGGGTTAAAATGCCTTACTATACATGGTCGTTTTTTTCATGTAAAAACGCCTTACTATACATGCAACTGCTGCTGTTGCAGTTAATACTCACTATTTCTGTTATGATGCAGCTTGTTTGATTGTTGTTGGTTGAAGTTTAATTTTGTTGCTTGTTTAATATTTGGAGCCTTTTTAATGTTCAATCAAATAAGTAAAAAGCCATTTCTTTTTACTTATTTTATTGAACATTAATAAATAAGTAAAAAGCCATTTCTTTTTACTTATTTTATTGAACATTAAAAAGGTCATTTGCAGTCAGTGGAGTGCAATATTTAGTTCACCAAGTCATTTATCAAAATGTATGCTAAATTTGTCATAAACATTTAAAAGAAAAGCCAAAGTTAAAAGAGCCGTTTGAGAGCCAAAAAGAGCCGGCTCTTCACTGAGCCGATCCAAATGAACCGGATCACCGAAAAGAGCCAAAAATCCCATCACTAGTTTGAGGCTTCGTCCCGCAACAACTTCAGTGCCACAATCGGGTGGGTTAAAAAATCAAATACGTCTGTTGCCATGTTGCTCCAAACTAACGCATTTAAGAGCTAAACGGTGAGTCCACTTAAATGCAATTGATGGCAAGAAATATCGTCGCGCAATGCAGGCAGTGTTGTTTTTTCAGTCGCCAAAAATGCCGTCATTTGGACACCCCGAAGAGTGTAATTCGAGAATCGTTTGGAACCGGCATATAACATTCCTTTTAAAACTTCATTGAAAGACTAACATGATGTAGTTGAATTAATTGAAAAAAAAAAAAACAAGGAGTGAATAATGGAGGCTTCCTGAATTGCTATGAAGTCAAAAGTGAACCGTTGCTTAATTTCATGTAGTATCTGCCGCAACTTCCACTAGAGGGTGTGATACATCCTGTCCAAGTGAAAATAAGTCCTAATAAATACTGTAAATAAAAGTCAACAGTTGAAACATTGAAAAAATGTTTTTAATTTTTCTGGTTGTTGGTTTTTTTTTTGCTCACTTGTTTATGTTACACTCTTGCATGTATGTCTGGTGACATGAGGACTAGAAAAAAAATGTATAATCCACAAACCAACTATTGCATCAATATCAAGCAGCACACCACAGGTGGAGGCTCCGAACCGAGGGGTTGGGGGGGCAAAAACAGTAATACGGTAAGTAGTAGTGAATTCCCCGTCAGCTTTGGTTTTGATGTCATTGCCGTGACGAGATGCTTTACCACGCAAACAAGGTGAGTGAGGGTGACCCGGAAAGGTGAAAGAGCTGAAGTCATCTGACATGTAATGAAAAAAATGAGAAAAACAAAACAAAACAAGCACCAGGTTGTAGACGTCCCGTTGAGGTACTACCGAAAAATCAAAACCACCGGTAAACTTGACGCCATTGCGATGTCGCTTCTTCATCACTGCCTCAACCCCCCCCAAAAAGCAGAAAAATATACAGATAATGAGCTTCCAAATACAATCATAATAAATATGTCGACTAAAAACAAAAAGCAAACTTCTATAATGTGAGTCCACTTATTAAAGGGAACGTCTCCCTCCCTTTATTTTTTTTTATTCTCCCCAAGCGCTTCCTTGACCTGGTTCAAGCGATCGCATTCGTGTAGAAATGTCGTCATAAATGTGCAGTGCTTCAATAAAACTTCTAAACACAAGAATGGCTTTGTCCATTTTTTTTCTCCAAAATCCAAATCGGAAATAATGTGCTTGCTTTTTGAACGGAACACATCAATGCTGGTCGAGTTCATGTTGAACTATACGTCGAATACATTTCAACAACCACATGCATAATTATGGAAAGCCCTTTGAGCATTCATCCCATATCCTTGATATTTATCTTAAAACGTCCATGTACTAGTATGCTCTTTGTTTTCACCCGTCATTCAATTTGTTTTCGCTACGACCTTCGGCTAGTTATCAAGGGCAATGAATAAATGCGGCAATGGCTGGCCAGCTTAAGTTCCGTATTAGTACACCCAGTACAACTTTTTGGGCCTACCAGCACACAATCACTAAAACCAAATAACAATCGACGATGCTGCACGAGTTTTACAAGGCCAAACTAGTAGCCATGTGTCACGTACGAGTAGGCCTTCTAGATTCGGTAGTAGCACCAAAATAACCGGTAGTGCTTCAAAAGTAATATGTAGTTGTCCTACTAGTGTGCAGTTACTAACAAAAATGTGTGTGGGTGGGGGCGGGGGGCGGGGGGGTGACTAGCAAGACGCAGTCGTTCGACTAGTGTTTTGTATAGTAGTCTTACTAGTCAGGACAAAGCACGGAGTAGCACAGGGACCTGAGGCTGGATGTCAAATCAATGCTCAAATGGCTTGAGGCCAAATGTGGCAAGTATGACAGTTGTTCCGACTAGTTGGCTGAATCATCTTACGAGGGAGGATAAAGCACATACTAGGACATGGACCTTCAACCGAGGCTTATTTTATATATACACTGTACATATAAACTAAGGCTTATAAAGTTACTTATGCATTTATTCCATTGATATTCACCTTATGTTTGTACGAGTAAGACATGTTGGCTCCCACTAGCGTGCTAGACTGTCTTACTGGTCGGAGCAAAAGGGCGAAGAAGTGCACAGACTTGAAGATGGATAATAAATAAATGCTCAAGCGGCAAGTATGGGCCAAATAGTGTGACGGGTAGGATGAAAAACCCGAAAGTGGTAGTAGCACAGTGTAAAATTAAAAATAAAACATCACTAGTAAGACACGGTTGTTCTCCTCGTGCACCCCGTTTGTTCAACCAGCGCACTGAATTGTCTTACTCATGAGGACAAAGAAGGTGCACGGAGCCTCGGGTTGTGGACCGAATGCTTCAAAGGGGCTTTCCATCCATGCGTTGAAATGGAGCAAATCCGTCACGGAGATACAAATGGGAGAGGGGGGGAAAGGGTGGGTTTGAATTTGTAAACCTTTTTATTTTCCGCGCCCGTCACAGTTTGCCCCAAAGTCCCAACTGGCGAGCGAGCGAACGTGCGATCACTCGTCGTCGTCGTCCTCCTCCTCCTCGCCGTCGGAGAGCGCGGCGCAGGCGCGTATCTGCCGGTATCCGTCCAGCCACTTCTCCACCATCTGCGTGACGAGCGGGTGGTTGCGTCTGCGCGAGCTCTTCTGCAGGGCCACCAGCACGCCGCCGTCCGTCACGCAGCAGTCCAGCCACGAGCGCAGCAGCTTCTCCTGCTGCTCTTCGTTGCCCATCTGGCAAAACACACACGCCGGCGTCAGATCGGTGACTTGCGCTCGTCGCGTTTCCACTTCGGCGGAGGCGACGAACGCCAAGCATCGAGTATCATGACGATGGAATGGAACCTGCTATAATCTTAAAATATCGAGTTTATACATGACTCATTCTTTATTTTAAATCATCTTTACTTTTAATACACTAAAATGAATTCAGCCGTTTTTTGTATTAAGATAAAATGCGAAAGAAATTGCGAGTGAATGCTGAAATGCTAAATGGAAAGAAAAATGTAGAATGATATTAATTAATGTGAAATGCGAATAAATGGGGAATTTCTGTCGGATGTGGAAATTTAGGGCATGTTGAAAATGTTACAAAGTGAATTAAATGGATGGACGGATACAAAATGTTTTCCAAGGTGAAATGAATGTGCTGAATGTTTTGAATTTCAAACGGTAACAATGTGAATCTCTTGTGTTGGAAATGTCCCACTGAGAACGAATGGCGAGTTTTGGGTTGGAAGTGTTGAAATTTGCGCACAACGGAATTTTGGGAATGAGAAAAATAATAGCCTGCCTGCCAGCTGTGAATTTTTGGAGTGTACTAACATGGGAATTAGGCAAATGTGATGATTTCGGTGGTCATAGATGAGTGTCAAAATAATGAGAAAGGGGAGGGGTGGGGGGTTGGGAATCATGAAAAGAACTTACTTCCTGCGCAGAGAGGAAGTGGATGTGCAGCAACTTGCGGTCGCTGTCGACGAGCGGCAGGAAGGTGACGGTGACGTCGTCGTCCGTGTTGAGGTTGGCGCCGGCACCGCGATTGTCGAATCCGTCGTTCTCCATGGCCACCAGGGCCGAGAAGTGGCCGCGCGTGTAGCCCAGCGCGATGGGGCTCTTCCAGCAGAAGCTCTGTTCCCACAGCAGAGGCAGGTACACGCCTAGCAACACACACACACATGCATCATCAGCAACACGCTTCACAACTAAACACATCCGCTACCCTTGTGAGGATAAAGTGGCTCAGAAAATGTATTGATTTGCCTTTTCTTGAATTTGTCTTTAAGAGCCGTGTGTAAGAAGGTGTTTGAGATGTGATGGGTTCATGTTTTCATCGCCAAGAATATCACCACACCACTAGAGGGCGCCCATGCAGCCCACTTTGAGAGTTCGCAGCCGCGCACCTTGAAAGCGAGTGAACCCGAGCGTTTCCCCACGGAAACTTTTGTAGTACTTCACTCCGTAGACGATGATGGGCCTCCGAAGTATGTGCGCGAGGACGAAAATGTGAGTCTGCTCCAAGCTGGATCCCGGCTGCGGAGGAAAGAACACACGCATCAGGTTGCTTACTGTGCACGGCGGCCACAAAACAACAACGCAGGCAGCCTAGCGCTAACCCACCTCCGCTTACTCCAATGCAGGAAGCATTGGCAAAGGCATCAATAGATCATCTCCTCGAATAATTGACAATTTCTGACAGCCGCACGTTACCTGACTGGCCAGCGACAGGATGAAGGCCCAGTCTTCCTGCCACTGCTCCTCCCGGAGGGAAAAGTGCAGGCCGAAGCTTTGCGAATACCACGACTCCCACTCCTTCCAGCGCGTGTAGAACCTTGGGACAACAAACACACTCGACTTTCAAAAGGTTCGACTTCTGTGTATGTATTACTGCAGGTGATGCTAAATTAAGTTGCCTGATGATTTAAAACGACCAGAAAAAGGATGCTACTTTCAGTTAGCCTGTTGATGGCATTTTGCATGGTATGTTAGCATAGAGCTAGCAGATGTACGCTTGATTTTTTTTTTGGGGGGTGGGGGGGGACTTTATTGTGGCACATTTTTCAAAGCCAAGCGTTGCGTCGAAGTGTAAAACACAAGCAACGCGAGCCGGCCGCATGTCACGTTTCAGCCGCTGTCGCTGCCGTCCTTGAAGGCGCCGCTGAGTGCGACCTCCGCAGCAGCCGCGCGCCTGGTCCGCTGCCAGGTAAGGACCGCGGGGTCTTGAAATTTCTTGGACGACAGGCAAGAAAAGACGACAGCCGCAGAGCGCGCCGCTATGCAGGAATGCAGGACTAAAACGGCCTCGTCGCTTCTTAGCTTAACAATTTCGCCGCGTGCTGCACATTCACTAGCCACCGACCGCGGCTTCACGTCACCTGTTCTCGATTCAATATGCCCCCCGCCTCACCAGTGCGAGCAGTCGTGCAGGCTGTCGTGGAGCGTCTTGCGCAGGACCGAGTCCTTGTCGTAGATACCCCAGGTGGCCTGCAGCACCGAGTCCAGCAGGCAGTCCCCGGCCGTGCGGTTCCACAAGGCGTAGAGCCGGCTGTCCAGCCGGGTCCCGAGCTCCAGCGACCAGTTGATGATGGGAGACTCCTCCTCCAGCTCTGGGGAGAAACGGTCGATGGGCACGGAACTGCTGTGACATCTTGTGATTTGGCGATTCTGTTGCCGAGGTAACAGCTTGACAAGATCCAAATCCCGGTCAACTGTTTGGGTCAAGTGATGTTTTTTTTTTTCTTCTCTCATTTTATTTGAGCTGGGCATGTTGGATAAGAGACAAGAACATGGCAAAAGACCAATGGGCTGTTTTTGAATTTATCTTACAGTTACGAAAGATTGCCAATCGTTAACTCATTCACTCCCAAAGACGGTTTTAAACGTCTTTTCAGACTTGGTCCAGAATTGGCTGGAACTAAATGAGTTAAAAGGAACCCCCCCCCCACCCCCCCAAAAAAAAACATGCAGTGCTCTAAACCTGATTAGAAAGCTCAAAATTGAGAAGTTGCCAGGATTATTTCGTTGAGCCAAATAACGAGAAAAAAATTGTCCGATAAAATGCAAACATTGTCCATGTATAGATTTGTTTTCAATTGATGTCAATTTGTCACTCTCTTAGGAATAGATGTCAGCGTAGTCCTACATTCCATTTTTCACACTCATACTTTTTCAAAATCATTATTTAGCTACATTATTGATATTTCATACTTTTGAATTGTAGTATGTCGCTTTTCATCGTTTTTTAGCTTGTTCTGCATGGGTTTTCCCGCTTTTGTTTGTCACCAAACACTTTTTCACACATTATTCATTGTTTTTCATTTGATCTATGATTCCCCAGACATTTACATTCAAATCAAACCAGATCGGATTTTTTTTCTCCATTTGTTTTTCCGCATGATGAAAATGGATGACTCTTCTGTTGTATTAGCTTATGTTAAATGTTCTGTAAAGTGCTTTGTTACAGAAAGCGCAATTCAGATACAGCTGTATATTTTCAAGTTTCATTGTTTCTACATTTTTTATAATTTTTTCCCCCCGCCATTGTATTATTGCTTCTGCGCGTTTTGTGTTTCCGCACGCTATTGCATCGTTGCAAACAAACTCCCCTTGAACTCACTTCTTTAGCCAGCGTATGAATCATTGTGGGCGATTATCCGTACAGGGCAATTTTTTTGTGACAAAAGCGTCTCTTAAAAAAAAAAAAAAAAAAGCATCCAGTTACAAATATGACACCAGCTATGAGATTGTACTCTGCTACAGGGCGGACGGAACATGTGACCCGGTGGGAAGACAACAAGCCACTTGTGTCGAGCGTGCTGTGCTCCCTTTGAAGCACAACGAGCTTAATCTATTTAATAGCGGACCTCCTCAGTGCGTCACTGACGCAACAACCGACTGGAATCAGAAGCTGCATTTTGTGCATCACAGAGAAACTTTCTGGGTGGGGGTGGCGCAGAAAGTCGCCGAGCGCTTTACAAAACCACGTGATACACATTTTAAATCCTAATCTCTTCATCTCAACTGGGAGGGGCGGGTGGGCGAGGGGGCAGCAGTCTTTTCTGTCCACATTTCTGGCAAAATTAAAATCCCAAATGCTTGTTATGTGATCTTTACGCCCTTCCTGTGACTCATTGCGCGTGAGGTAAAGCGTTGCCTTTTACGGCGATGCGTGCGTGTGTCTGGGAAAAGGTAAAAAAAAAAGCCTTCAGAAACGTACAAAAAGACGAGAAAAGAAGCAGCTGGCAGAGGAAGGACCATCAAGGAGACACTAACCGTTCTGGCAAGGGAGGAAGTGCGACGAATAAACCACTGCAAATACTTGGCGTGCTTCCTATTAGAGGATGAGTGCAAGCGCGTGTGCGTGCGTGTGTGTGTGTGTGCGTGTGTGTGTGTTTTGGACCACCGTCAACCTGGATCTGGTTTAACTCCTTCCAACAGCAATTTGTACATGCACTCACTGCTCTAAATACGACAGCGCAGAGCTTACCTTTTTGTACGTCTCGGTCCAAAACCTCGTCAAAGAGCTTTTCCTGAACGGCTGGGGGCAAATCCTCAATATCTGAATACAAATACAGCAGAAGGAAAAAAAATATTTTTTTAAAAGTAGTACCTTCTTAAAGTGGATATTCAATGAAAATTATACTTGACAAACTTGAAACTCCAGAAAACAACAACAAAGGCTTTCTAGTCTATTCTGGTCGTGTTTGCAAATGAATGAAGGCACAGTGTCGCGTATGAACGCCTGAACTTTATTTGTGGTTCATCGGCTGCTTTTTAAATGGTGTCGGGTGTGAGCCGACTCGCCATTTAATGTGATTGGTTAATTCTGAACACAGCAACATCCCCAGCTATGAGAGGGTGTGCGCACTTGCGCAACCACATGATCTCACTTGTTTTTTAACTTTTCCCTCTCTTACTTTACTTTTTCCCCAATTGGGTTGTCCAGGTTATGGGTCACATTAGTTGTGCGAAAAGTTTATCTTGGTCTCACTTTGAAGATCACAAAAAAAAAAAAAACTGGCATTTGAACACGGGCTTATGCCACAATTTTTTTTGTTTGTTTTGGCCACAATAACCAGTGGCTTTCCATCAATGCCGCGTGGCTCTTGTCAACACACTAGCTAATTCTTTGACGAAAAGACAAATAAATGCATCAACTGTGCGCAGCCAAAACAGTGCAACTCTCCGCTGGTGGCCACAAGCCAAGGTCGCCGTTGTCCCGCACACGTCAAACCACCGATCCTATTTTTTTAAATAGTCCAGATTGTGAGCCAGAGGTAAACTGCCTTCTCTTCTGCTAGGTAAACTAGCAGAAGGGAAGGCACAGAAACACACAGCCTGTGGGTTGTTGGAGCTAAGAGCCTTTTAGCGCCCCGTTAGCATGCTGCTGCGGTGGCGGCGGCGATGGTGGTGCTGACCTGCGGGCAAGGTGAAGGTGACCAGGTCGGTGAGGAAGTAGCAGGTGAAGTCCCCCTTGCGCTGGTGGAGGGAGGCGGCCACCTCGCGGCGGATCTGCTCCGTCAGCTCGGGACACACCATCGCCGGGATGCACTTTGCGGCCTGTTGGGACACCTGGGGGGGTGCGTAAGGAGAGAAAGATTTGAGACAATTGCGGGAGGAAACCAAGAGTTCAAAGCAAACATGGTGAAGCAGCATTTAGATGTTATGCTCCCAACAGAGATTAAGTGAGCCCCAAGTGAGCATGCTTTTTAAAATCCAGTTAAAATGCCCTCCTGCCCCAATTGAGGTCCTTTAAAGCATTTTTAAAATACATTTCCTTGCACTGTATATTCCTTTAATAATTTTAGGAAGACGCCTTTTATTTCCGCACTTTGTTTTGAAATGTCTTCAGTTTGTAAATATTTTTCAATAGTTCTCAATTGTTATCAAAATTGTACTTTGATCTATTGAAAGCACACTTGAGTTACTTTGTGTATGAAATGTGCAATATAAATAAAGCCCCCTTGCCTTGGGAGTCGAAAACGACCGCGATTCACCGTCTCCCGCTACTGTGATTTATCTTGCGTGCCAGTGAGGACGAGAACAGGAAAGCATTTGAAACATTTTCAGTTGTTGCGCCCGGCGGCCGTCAAACATTTTCGCAGGCTTGCGCCGACATCTCAACTCGGCGCTCACCGGCTGACCCGCTCCGACGGCAAATTGGGCCAGTGAGCGAGAGCGCGGTGAGGCGAGGTGCGCGGCCAACAGATAATCTGGGATAACGCCGCCGTCAGAAAGCAAGCTGCTCCGCACGCCTCAGGCACAAACCAACACACAAAAGCGCACGCGCGCGCACGTCTCCGCCGCCGCCGCGCTCGCTGCTGACCTCGGTGAGCAGCACGGCGAGCATGTCCTGCCGCTGGAAGCGGATGGCAAGGTGCACCAGCGTGAAGCCCACGTCGAATGCCGACGGGCGGTGGAGCAAGTGCACCTCGTCGGACGACAGCTGCCTCGCAATGTCGCCCCCCGACGTCTTGTAGGTCTCCACAGCCGCCAGGTCGCCCTCCACCACGCCTGTGTGGAAAGACGAGAGGAGGAGAGGTTGTTGAGAAGCAAAGATTTGTAAGCGTCTGGAACCGTGCGCACTTTTGCTCGGTTACATTGACGGCAGGTGTTGCCGCGTGTTCATTTGCGTCGTTTGGGCAGACACTCGTATTGACAGCGTCGATCCGATCTGCGCGTTGACGCGGCAACTTGCACTGGCATTGAAATCCGATAGTTCTCCGATGATTACCGACTTCTTTAAGAGGTCCGCTTTCGATGTGAGTGGATCCCCTTGCGGGCATTTCTTAGTTTTACGCTGCCGAGATGCAAATGTGGCATTTGAGAGCAAATGTTTACATTTGTATTTTTACTCTGAACTGAACCGTATCGCTTTGGAGCGTACAAGTGGTAAAAAGATGATATACAGTGCGTGTGAGACTTGAATAAATTGAAGCATGAAATGAAATGAGATCTGGTTGAAGTTCTTTGGATCGAGCCGCCCGATGTGAGGAGACCAAATACAGCGATCCGGGTGGTTTCTAATATTTTGCAATGCGCCTTTCTCTCAGAACAAAGTGGCACAGTTGCACAAAATGAATAACTCTCAAACCAGTGCCAATCAAAGCAATCAATACGAGAGCTTTGATGAAGCGCCGGTATCGGATGTAATGACGTCGTGCGTGTCTTTGGTGTTTAATCTCCGTGAATTATAGTCGTGATGAACTGTTTACGCCCAGCGAGTCATTTCAGAATGAAATAAAGCTCCAAGCGCGAATGATGTCTGGTACGCCGTACATCTTGGGTGCCCCATCCAACAATTACAGCATCCTCTTGACAGCAATGGAAACACTGTGGCGTTTTTTTTTTCTTCCGTGCACAACAACGCTCGGGGGGGCGAGAGGGAGAGAAAGTCAGTGAGAGACATGGAGTGGGTGGAAGGACTCGCCGTGCCATGTGGAGCTGGGCTAGCGCTGCAAGCGATGAGGAGATAAGTGTGGGGGGGGCGCTACACAAAAGCAATGCAGTGTGTGACAAGAGAGAATCACAAACCAGCAGAGTGGCGTGGGCGTGCCCGCGGCCCAGCCGCCGGCCCCGCGCACCGCCCGCATCCGAGAAGACGCCATGCGCGGCGCTCACTGGAGGACACTTGCGGGAGAGAGAACGTCGAGCATTTTACATCTGTGATTGACAATCCCGGCTGAGCACAGACGGGAGGGAGTCAATCACACGGGTGGGAAAGGAGATCAGCGAGTCGATCTGCCAGGTTCCTCCCATTCCAAATGTGATCGCAGGGCAGCAATTGAATAATTGACGACTCCATCAGTAAGCGTTGGTGAATCTGCTTTTTTTTCAATGCGACATTAGTTCCTGTTGACAGTGCCAAAAATGCACACACCAAAATTGATTAGGATTCACGTCTTGGTCGGGGGCCGTAACATGTCAGAAAAGAGGCTAAATTGTTGTTTTCCAAAGTAAAAGCTGACGATTGCCAAGGTCTTATTTTGAAAAGTGCACGTAGCGAGAACTCGAGAAATGCGAGAATGTTTACTCTTGAGAGGCTGAAATTCGGCGATTTGGACCATTTTGAACGAAACAAGGTCTCAAAACGATTAAACGCAGGTCAAAATATTTCACGGTATTAATCGTTGCAACCCTGATCCAAAGTGCAGCAAAGAAACCAGTCGACAAGCTCGTAAATCTTAAGATGGGAGCACTGGCAAATATGTATACGTATGAATTTTTATTTCATATACTTTGATGCCTTCTGCTCCAGGAGAAAAAAAAAAACTCACCAAGTATTTCAAAGTGACACGATGACACTGAGTACGAAAGCGTATTCGAACAGTGCGTTCTGAAAGCCGGACGGTGCGTTTGTCACGCGATGACTGACGGGGAAGTCGCTGTCAGGTGCTCAATAATGCAGGCTGAAAGTCACGACTCTTGCTCAAGATATCCAGCGGCAGTATATTTATATATAAATATATATATATATTTCTGACCGCGGCTTGGCTTGTCACTCTATTTTTAAAAAGCGACAGGTCGCCGTCGGAAGCCCGCGCCGCATGTGTCACGCTTCACCTCCCTAGCAACAGAGGACAAATTCATGTGACGGATTGTCGACAGCACAATTGGGTTACGACCTCTATGCCAAGTTGACGTCCCCGCGGCCTCAAAGCGTCCATCAATTCTACCCAACGGAACACGAAGAACTTCAAGAGCACGGTGTTAGTAGCATGAAAGACACGAGGAAAGGGGGGGGGGGGATAATAAATCTCATTTTCCTTCAAATGTTCATCCTCCCACTCCACACTCACCAGTCGACAGTGTGGGTGGCCGGGCACTCGCTGCCTGTGTTTCACTCGCTCGCCGATAGCCACACACGTAGCGGCGTATCGGCATGCGAGGAGACAAATGATCAAATCTGGACCGGGGGGGGCTATGTAAACCCAATGCTGTGAGGAGAATAAACATTGGGTCTTTCTCATACTTTTTTTCACCAAGCTAAGGCAAAATAAGGTACTAGCGAGCTATGACGACTTATTCTTTTGGACACCGTTACTTTTATTGAGTGCCTTAATAACGATGGTGTGAAACGGTATGATGGCAAAAAAAAAAAGAGAGGGAAAAAAACCATCAGTAAAAGCAGTGCAATTCTACAAATGGATGGCAGACGATATAAAAGACAGGACACCCCTCGTTTTGTGTCGTTTGTCGCATTTAGCTCACAGACGTTGGTTGTTATCTCATTTTTGTTTTACGGTCAACTGGGACAATGAAATAGCTTGGGGCAAGCACGCTTGGCCACTTGTTCAGCATCCGTCCAAGCGCACACAGCCGCTCTTAGAAATACCGGCGCTAAGAAGACGGTATTTCGCTGAGGTACTGCTGTGCTTTTTCAGGCGCGATCCAACGTGCAAGCAAGAAAACTCAAGAGGTCGATCGGTTTTTATGCTTCTTAAGCATCTCTTGGAGGGTACATGACAAAGATTTGATGATGACTTCAGATGTTGCCTGTACACAAAACAAAAGGCTTTATAATATGCCAACCGGATTGAGGGTTGAATGATTTTGAAAAAGAATCGAATCACAATTTTTTTCCCTTCTATATGGCCATTGAATACAAAATTATTATTTTTTTAAAGTTCTTCTAACTTTCTTTTTTTGTTTTAACAAACACTATCAATTCATGAATCTGTATAACCCCCCCAAATTCATCATAATAACCTGTATTACAAAAAAACGTTATCAGCGAAATCGTTCGGGTTTTTTTCGGTGACGGTTACGCTAAAATAAAGGCCAAAAAAAAAAGAACCATGACTTACTAGTTCTTCTTTTAACTTTATTTTAAGATGTCTGATTTTTACTTTCCAGGACAGGACTTTGTATGCACTGCAGCTATGGTTGCTTATAAAGTGCTCAACAAATCAAATTTAGCTGAGTTTGTTGGAAAGAATTTTTTTAATAATTTTTTTTGTGTACTTCAATGAGAGGAGTTCACTTTCAACTACATTTGAATTTGACTAAGTGCTCATTTCTAGTTGTCAAGTTTCAGTTTTGAAATTGAGAGAATGAAATAAATGTGGGTTTTCTGCAGTACAGACGCTCCCCAGGTTACAAACAAGATGCGTTCCGAACGATCGTTCGTAAGGTGAATTCGTTCGTAAGTTGCTTCAGTGCTATATTTCGTCTGGAATGTATGTTTAAGGCTTATATGTTTGACATCCATATAACGGGGAGGGAGCTTTTCGTCACGTTCTTCAGGGCTCGAGGGTTAGCTGCCCGGTAAACTAGCAGCGGCTTCAGCTTGAAGCTCCCGATATTTCTGTTTATAAATGGTACCGATGGTCGAACCATTCATGTTGTATGCAAGTGCAACGCTCACCATTTTCTCACCCGCATCAAGCTTCTTTATTATTGCCACTTTCATTTGAAATGAAATGGCTTGCCTCTTCTTTACACTTCCACTCTCACTAGAAGCCTTTGGCTTTTCAACAACCATATTGAATAATGAATGCACGAGATATTTAACAACTGGGCAGATGAAGCAGGATTCGGGGTAGTTGCTGGGCGAGCTCTCACAGCACCTCACGTCGGTATTAGCGGCGGAAAGAAGTACTACAGTACCTGTACTCGGAAAAAGGCGTGAAATACAAAATCTAACTTTTTCTTTTCTTTTTCGACATACCCGTAAAAATGTTCGTATGTACCGTTGTTCGTAACTCGGATGTTCGTAAGTCGGGGAGCGTCTGTATTCTCATTTCTTGTTGACCCCATGCCCACCGTATACACGAGAAACTCACCAACACAGGCGTTGAGGAAAAGCCAATCCATCCTTCTCATTCTGTTCTTAATCTGCTTGAGCTTTTTGAAATCCACCTCAAGCTCTTCTTTACTCCCGACCCCGGCCCCCGACGCCACCTCGATCCTCTGAAAGTCCATGTTCACCTTCGACTCGCGTTTGGAGGAAGGCGGCGACCTCCTCTGGCTGGTGCTGCAGCCCCCGACCAAACCCGCCACGCCGCCGACCCCCTGCCCCCGCGCGCTGCCGACGCACCGCCTGTTGCCCCTGACGGCATCGATAAACTTGGACGACAGCTGCTGCCGCTCGGGCTCGGACGCCAGTTCGATGGATTCGGTGAGCAGGCCGTGATTGGGCCGCGGGTGGTCGCACACGACGCATTTGGGCGCCTTTGACCAGTTCTCGTAAGTGCAGGCGGCGCAGGTCCAGTGCCGCGCGTTCGTGTTGAGCCGATTGCGGTCGTTGTATTCCTCGCAGGGGTCGGTGACGGCGGACGAGGGCGCGGGGCGACATCCGGAGCCCGAGGTCTGGGGCGACTCGGTGGGGCTGCGCGGCTGTCCTTGATGGCTGGCGTGCTGCTGAGCGTGCTGCCTGTGACACAGGCACTGAGTGCAGCGGATGGCGCGGGGCCAGTTCAGGTAGGTGCACATGTGACAGGACCACTTGGGGCTGGTCTCGGGGGTATCGCTGGCGCGGACGCGGGGCCGCGCGCTGGAGTCGGGGCAAATGAGCAAAGAGGAGCTCCCCTGGGTGGGGCTGTTGCCGAGGCCGGCGGGGTCAACGCAGGGGCGCTCTTGAAGGGCTCCTCGGTGATAATGGCGCCCGCGCTGGGCCGCTGCGCGCGGCACATGGTGCACTTGATGGCTGACGGCCAGTTCTCGTAGGTGCAGTATTCACAGGCCCACTTGGAGACCAGTTCGGTCATCGTCGCGCCCGCCCCGAGGTGTCTCGCTGCCGTTCGGTGGGGTTGTCAGCTCGGCAGGTCCACTCGGTGCACTGCAACGGTGCACTGCAACCAAAGACATGCGGAACATTTTATGAGGGAGGTTCAGTGTTACTATTCTCCGGATCGATACCTCGAGTATTTTCGATATATAAAATTTCATTTAAACACAATGACAAAAAAAGTCCGATCCCGATGATGATTCGCCGATGTGTCAGACTACCGGCGATTAGACTGTGGCAATTTCATCAAACGGGGAGTAGTTTGACGACAGATGGACTGGATGAACTACCCTTATACTTAGTTTATCGTTCATAATGCTACTTCAAACATTGCCTGAAGTGTTAATGGATGTTTCATCATGCTGACGGTGGGTGTACAATTTGCAGTGGGGATAATCTATATCGGCCAGATGATCCTACGTTCATCCAGAGGTGAATAGTTTCAGTGTCGGCGTCGGAGCACATCTGCGAAGGGACAATAGGTCAGCGCTCGGGCCGACATTATGCCGGTCGGTCATCACGCACAACACTTTATAGACACGGATGTCAGGACGGGCATTGGGAAAAGGAAATCCATGCTTTAGCTTGAGAAAAGATGAGGCAGCAGGTGGAGACATACAGTATCTACAACACTTTTGTTTAGTTTAGTTTTCTATTTGAGTTTTATTTCACTGAGTGCACGATTTGCAGGGTGAATCTTCTATAATCTGCTCGACAGCGTACCGGTATCGCGTGTTGATCTCTACTAATGCACATCTGCCCAATATAAAAAGAGTGTCCGGTGCACACTGGACTTTCCAGTACACACTGTGCAGTTTGCTCCTGCCGTGGAAGTATTTGACGCCACACAACACAGCAATGCGCAATAAACAATCCAGGATGGAAACCCAACACGGACCATAAACACATACGGTAAAAGTTAATTTATAGACAGGGGGCAGAGTGGCCTACAGTACCACAGAGGAGGCTGGTAACACGAGAGGGGGTGAAAGCAGACACCCAGCAGGGAAGACGCGTGACTGCCTAGACACTTAACCCAAGTGTAATTTAATTCGGCGCAAAGCCTATTAAAGATAAACAAATAAATAAATAAAAAATGTGAATAATCCATAGCGCATGCGCATTGCTTACATTGGGGCTGGGATGTTTGTTTACACGGTGAGAAATTCATCACATGAGCGCGACAAAACGCACCGCAGGCGCCTTTTTCCCCTTACATCCCCACAACAACAACCTGACTCGCGCCACTTTTTTCCAAAGGTACGACGCTCTTTTGGAACAGGTTCACAGGTGACGCGCTAATCGTTTCGTGCTCATATCCAGCTACGAAACACACTTTGGCGTCAGCCAGCGCGTCAACAACTTCCCCGAGCGATTGAAATATCGCGAGATTTGCCTCCTCGCTTTACAAACTCAACGAGATTTGACAGCCTGCCAGATAAGTAATTACAGAGCAAGCTAGCCGCCCGCGCGTTGCTAACACGAACTTGTTATGTTTTTGTTGCGCTTCGTAAGGGGGAAGTCGTTCGGTTGAATACAACAAGAAGCTCCTTACCTCGTTTCGTTCGCCGTGGAGAGCCCACTCCCAGCCGAAGCCACTCGGGCTTCTCTCACGTAGCCGACACTAGCCGCATATTGACTTGGCTGGATGGCGGAGGTCCATATAAGCCACAGGGCGAGAGCCTCCACCCACTCTCTCGAGCCCCGTCCCTCCTCGGTTGTCCGCGTTGGACTCTTCAAAACATTTTGATTCCCTTTTTGCCGACCAGAAGGGCTTTTAATGACGACGCGGATGGTAGGAAAAGAATGAGGCAAGGGCTAAAAACACACTAAGGAGAGAAGTATGGAAGCCCTCTGACTGTTGAGGAGGGAGGACCGGGGATTTACTACCTGAATCTGCCGCGCCTTGCCATTGGCTGATTTCCGTGCATCCTCTCGCGTTAACCAATCAGAACAGATGTACCTCATCGTCCATGTTAAAGGGGTACGGCAGTGCAAAACAGTACACTTCAATGTCATCCGGAATAACAACCCCATTTGCCAATTGGTTCAGTTTCCCCCAGCCCCGTCGGCGGATTTGTTTGTTTAAGAGCACAATGTAATCTTTTATTTATTTTTATTTTTTATCGCAGGCTTGGCAATGTGTGTGTGTGTGTGTGTGTGTGTGTGTGTGTGTGTATACATTGTTGTTGCGGGAATAGCAATTAACCACGTGGTATAGGCTCCAAAAGATGATGTCATCGTGAAAATACTGCAAGCAGCCTGCGGTAATGTATGGCAGCTTCAATGTCAGCCCGACGCGCAAACACTGGGCTCAGAAGTCATGTCTCATCAACGATTTTGAGCAGCCATTTCCACTATTTTCCTTTTTTGCAGGATTTTTTGGTTATGCAGAAAAAAAATGCAATCCCACAAATTTGTTGCATTTAAAACATATTGCACAATCCAAGCCTTATATGCATATCTCGCTTTTATTAACCCCGAAGAAAAACAAACCCTTACATCACTCAAATGGACAATTTTATTGGGTCACTAACCTTTTTGAAACTGATAGCTACTTCTTGGGCACTGATGAATTCGAGGGGCTACAGTTTTGATGCACACTGAAATAAATTTGTTGTTACTCAATGACTTGAAGACACAGATTAGTATCAAATATGATTTAACAAGGAAGGAAAGGGAACATGTGCTACATTTTATTTCTATAAATCTTCACACGTTTTTATTCTAAACGAATTGATAATTTATCACTTGTGTGTACCATAACTCGTGAGCTATATTTAGAAAAGGCCCCCGAGCAAGTGTGTGGTCCTCGCAGAGGCAACCCACAGGCGCAGTTTTCAGCTTTCAATGAACCAAGCATCCATATTTTTTTTTAAGAAACCTCCGAGAAAACAGACACGTCATCCCGCGTACAAACCTCTCTTTATTAACCCCCTAGTGTAACACCATACTGTGCTCAAATCAACCATGCCTTTTCTCTTCTGCCATTTGCACAAATCCAGATCAACGCTGAGAGACTCCCTCGGCGTTGTGATTCAGGGAGCTGTCATGGTTGTCCCATTCAGCGTAGGAAGAGAACCGGAAGTACAGTATATTACCCCGTGCCGTTATGAGTACATGAGTGTTCATTACATCTTAAAAAAAATGAAAACAACAAAAAAGCCCTGCTGTGTTTTTGATCATCAAGTTGAGGTTACGCAAGGATACAAGAGTCAATACAATGGAACAGTCTGAAAGGTGGTACAATTTTGTTAGCATCATCGCAAAATTGCCCAAGTCTTGATTTCACTCAAATATATCAATGTGCTTGCTTCTTTAAGTACATGTAGATTGCGAAACATCCAGGTTACTGGACTGTTCTTGTTTCCAAAAATGTTTAAAAAAAACGAACAAAAAAAAGACTTGGTCCTTCATGCTATGAGGCTAACAAATTTGAGTTACAACTTCAAAAACACCCACCATGGGTGACATCAGGTAGTAGAAGACTTCAGCCCAGTGGGCATCTGAAATGGAAATCCTGTTTTTTCTTTTCCTTCTTGTGACGCTAAAAGACCCTGACTGCTCAGTTAATTACGAGCAAAACAAACAAAAGATGAATTGAATTTAAAAAAAACTGCTGATGTAAACAGCACGTAGCTAAAAGCAAGCTAGCTAACAATTAGCATGCAAACAGATTTGTTGCATTTAGTCTAGTTTTACTGCACAGAGGTTTTAACTTTCACGGAAGTTAGAATGGGGGAAAATTTCAAGTTGTCTGACATCCAATCCAGGGTGTAGCTAGCCTATTACCCAAAATTACCCAAATTCAGCTGGGCTTGGATTCAGCAACACATTATTGAGGGCATACGCTATTACATTTCGAGTTGAAACCAGAACAACTTGGAAGTGAGCCACCATCCAAACGGTATAGGAATCATTGGAGGAGCTTTTGAGAGCATGTCTCCCAAACTCCTGGCTCAAAATTCAACTCATGCCACCACGCCCAACCCCTCGTCGACTGCACATTCAATACTTAATTTTGCTCCTCATCACACGCTCCAGTTCTCCAGGGAAAAGCATACAACAAATGTCAGTTTTTTTGTCCGTCATGAGATTGCGATTGTGAAGTCACATTTAAACAATGCCAGTTCCTGATCAGTGATGCAAATGAGACAGGCCTGAAGCCCCCCCTACCACCCACACATGTGCACACAAATGTCTTGACATAGCTAAAAGCTGGTTTTCCAGGCAAAATACATCAGTTCAACCCGCTGGTAACCGCATCATACACCTTCTAGTTTCTGCATTTCCCTAAAACTAGACTGTTCACTTTTATTTTAGTCCTCTCAAAATGACCGAGCGGGTTTCATGCGCCTTTGTAGTGGCTTTCTGTTTCTGGGACTCTACTATACTTCTACTTTAGTGTTTCCTGGAGGGGGGGGGTGGAGGGTGATGGGTAAAGCGACAGTTGGGTGGCCATTGTTAGCCAAGAGGGGAGAACCACCACCAAAACTGTAATAGAGACCTAAATTTTGCCGCGCCATAAATAGAAAGCAAAGCTGTTGTGATGATCACCGCGGTGAAAAGTCACACATTACAAGGGGTTACCAAGCCTTCCATGAATGACTTTAATAGTGAACACGTGAGCGAGAGGTGAGCGTCAAGTGATTATGGTCAGACATATTAGCAAGGAGCAGAGGAAAGTGGAGAGAGCAGCCAGGTTGAAGTGTTTTTTTCTCTCTCTAAATGATGTTTAGTGGTAGCTCTGTGTTGCAGCAGTAGAAGGGAACCCCGGTTAGTAAAGCTACAGTACATTGTGTTTGTGTGTGCCCTGTGAAGCCCCTGTACAATGTACCAAGAGCTGGAGTGGTCGGACGGGGCGTTACAAGTAACAAGACAGGACCTCATTGGTATAGCACAAAGAAAATTGTACATTTTTCTTATGTTAAGTGCAGCGAAGCGCGATACAATTTCAGTGTTTTTCTGTTGACATTCGTGTCTAATCTCACATAAAAGAAAATATAGATTTTATATATAAAGCACTCATACGTGGCTGATCTATTTGTCATTTTACTTGCCCTATGATTCAATTCTTTTTGTTTGTACTGAATCGATCATTCGTTAACAGTTACAAATCCCAAATCAAAAATGACAACGTGCACGAAAAAGCAATTGGTAGTCCAACACAAAAGTGAAAAGGCAGATTAATCACATCCCTTTTGTTTTGTTTTCTTTGAGAGGTGGTTTCTAAATAAAGGCAATAAATAGTGCAAAAGTGATGCAAGAGTGTGTGTTAGTGTAATATGAAGAAAAAAAACCAGAGGGGGAAGCAGGACCTGCCTTTCTGTGGACTTCGCTGGTTGGCAGAGGTAACATCCTCCGTGTGTATATAACCCTAAAACACCAGACACGTCCCAAATTAAGTACCCAGACAGCACCCATAGGAGAGGTGGGGGTGGGGGTGGTAGGGGGAAAAATCTCCCAAAAACACACACAATATTAAACGCCCCCTTCCAGTGAGCTGACGAGGTTTCCCCTTAAAATGGAGATAAGACAACAACAACAACAACCAAAAAAGACATTGCGGGATGCTTGGTGCACATGCCGTTCACTTTCAGGACTGGCACTTTTTTTTTTTTCATGATTGCTTGAGAAGGTGCGTCAGTGTCCCGCACAGACCCGGCGCCACATTTCTATGTGGCCTGCGACCCACGAGCATCCCCGTCAGGGCCCAGGGCTGACAATTGACTTCGAGCTAAAAGGCCGGCGGGGGTCACGGGAAGGCGGGGGGCTTCGCTCACCAGGTTCTCATACTCGCTACTGTCCTCGTCTTCATCATCGAACTCCTGCCCCGCCGCTTGCCTGTCTAATGAGTCCGAGCTCGACCCGTCGCCGTTGCCGAGGTACGGCGAGCTGTGCGCGCCGACGGGATTGGAGAGGACGGCGACGCCCGTGCCGAGACCCGTGGCCGGCGGGCCCGGCGCGGGGTGTCCTGGAGAACCCACGGCTTGGGGGCGGGGTAGCAGAGCAGCGCTGGTGGGGGCCGAGGAAGAAGACGAGAGCAGAGAGTCAACTTGGGACAGCAGGTCTGCGTAAGAGGGCGGGTTGGGGGAGATGTTGGGCCGCTCGGGGGCGGAGGGCGCGTGGAAGGGTGTCCTCGATGGGAGGGACGTCTCGGAAGGTTCCGTGTTCTCCTCCGGAGTGGAGTTGAGATTCCGGGCTTCGCGGAGCACTGTGGAGCACACGGGCACAATGCTTCAAAGCATGTCAACTTTGCCTGCTTAAAGATCAAACCACAGTTGGCTAACACGTTTGTCTGCCCATTCATGTAAAAATAAATAAATAAACATAGTTGGCGACAGTATCTTTCGCTGACGCTCCTCGTTAGGTGTCCCATTAAATCATGTCAATGGCGCTAAAGAATGATGACCTTCCCCCAAAAAGCGCTGTAAGTGCTGTTACCTCATTCACTCCCAAAGACGTTTTTAAACGTCTTTTCAGACTTGGTCCAGAATTGGCGAATGAGTTATAATATGCTGATTGCATAAGGAATATTTAAATCAGCTCGATTTATACAAAGGATTTCACTTCTGGTGGCCTGGTCTGGAATGTAACCCCTGCGATGGAGCGCAGGGGGGGGGGGGGTAATTTGTAGCAAGCACATCCATGCTGCCTTCTGAAGAGTCAGAAATGCTCATCCGTCTGTCTGGTTCTGAACTTATATTAGATGACATTTATGTCGGGAAAGGCTGAGTCGCACAGTTAAGTTGTCCAATCTTCTTTTTATGGTCCCGGAATTACGACTCTTCACCTCTGCGGTCGCATCTCTGTAAGCATTCTGCCACCAGTGAAGCGCATTTTGTCAGGGGCAACTTTCAATGAAGTGCTAGCTCATTGTTGTTTTTTTGGCAGAGCACTTTTCAGCTCTTTTATGATGTTAATGTGGCAGCTTCCTACGAGGAGATGTCGCCGTGGAGTTTGGTGAAATGTCGTACCACATTGCGACTGTTTCCGACTCTCAGATGCGCATGCTTGTCGCTCATATTTCTTCCACTCTTCATGGAAATGAAAAGCACGGGGAAAACAAGCACACTGCACACACGAAGAAGACCTGAGCCGTAATTTAAACCGCTAGCTCGCGAGGCCGTGCTGCTCAGATATATCGTTGATCAAATAAATACTTACGCCGCTCCTCTTCTGCCGTTTTTCGTTTCCTGAGTGCAATTTGTTCTTTCAGCTTGTTCACGTCGTCTTGAATTTTCTCCTTCACGCGTTCGCTTTGCTCGACCTCCCCGCACACGGCCTTAAAATTAGATGACGGGAGGAGAAATCAGATGAGAAAATATCATAAAAAAGATTATTGTACGCACTCTGAGTCTGACAGACCTGCACTTTATCTTGCAGCGCGCTGTACACCTGATATATGGTTCGGATATCCTTCATCACTCCGTCTTTGTCGAAGAATTCGGCCCTGCGGTGGAGTGGGATTGCCGTAGACATTCGTATCAATCGCAGCATATACAGATTTGCTTTTTAGGAAGTCACCGACAGAAATTGAGCTCAACGGTACTGTCGTTACATTTCGGCTGCGAGCGAAGTGTAACAAATTCCGCTGTGCCATTAGTCACGGTCAGTTCACAGAGAGAAAGAATACTGTGCCTCGCCCCTGCTTTATAAACCGCACAGCCGGCAGGAGGTATTAATGGCGCTCAATCCATGTGCGTGTGATGTGTGCGTGGCGCCCTCTGGCACAGCCGGGCAACTCTTTGCGACTCACGCGACAGTGTGTCGCGCTGCCCTTATAGAAGTTAATCAGAGAGGAGGCTGACGCTCTGTGTAAACCCCCCCCCCCCCCCAAAAAAAATCTCAAGTTGGCACACGCTCAGGTGGAAACAGGTGCTTACACACACACACACACACACACACACACACACACACACACACACACACACACACACACACACACACACACACACACACACACACACACACACACACACACACACACACACACACACACACACACACACACACACATTAGGGGACACTTGTTCAGCAACTAACAGTGAGCCCGGAAGCGGTGCCGATTCATGTTTGGAGAGCAAATATTACCCTTGTTCTTTGATGACCTTGGCGTAGTTGAGCGAGGTGTTGGGCACAGAGGAGACCTTGTACTCCTGCTGGCTGGTGTTGCCGAGGTTGGGGATGGCGAGGGCGATTCTCTGGCTGTACCTACTGAGTGCAGACGACCGCTGAGCAACCCCGGAACATGACCCGTGAAATACCACATGAGAATATTGTTGAAGTCATTTTCGGTGGACTCTCAGAACTGCTGTTTGGAGGAAGCCAAAAGGAGATTGTGTTCCCTCACAGCCCTGCCGTGTACAACAACAATTTACAAGTAAATGAAGCCATTAAAAAGTTTGGTAATTGCCCGTTGCTTCAAATTTTCTTTTTAAATGAAGTATTCTGGCGGCCCCGTGGTCCAGTGGTTAGCGCGTCCACATCACAGTGCGGCAATACCGGGTTCGATTCCAGCTCCGGCCTCCCTGTGTGGAGTTTGCATGTTCTCCCCGGCCTGCGCGGGTTTTCTCCGGGTACTCTGGTTTCCTCCCACATTCCAAAAACATACATGGCAGGCTGATTGAACACTTGAATTTGTCCCGAGGTGTGCTTGTGAGCGCGGATGGTCGTTCGTCTCTGTGTGCCCTGCGATTGGCTGGCAACCGGTTCAGGGTGTCCCCGCCTACTGCCCAAAGACGGCTGGGAAAGGCTCCAGCATGCCCCTCGCCTCTTGTGAGGATAAAGCGGTTCCAAAATGGATGGATGGATGGATATTTAAATTCCGAGAGCCCACTGAAGTTCTTGTACGAATAAAGTCCTCAACAAAAATGGAGGCATGATGATAAGAGTAGTTCAACCAGCCGCTCAATCAATACCTGCGGTTGGGTCGGAAGAGCACGTACTCCAGCGCGTGCGTGGAGCTGTTGGCCGTGGAAATGAAGCTGAAGAGGAGGAAGACGAGGTCGGGCACGCCGAGCAGTTGCGTCAGCTGCTTGTGGACGACCTGCTCCCTGAAGGACATCTGCTGCTGCGTGTTCCGCCGAAACCGATACCAGCCAATCACATGCTGGGCGAGGAACGAGCGAAATAAAAGGCCTTGAGTTTGAATAGATCGCTGCTCGATATCTAAAGAGTGGATTTGTTCGGGTGACAGATGGCATGACGAGATGGACGAAACAAACTCGACGTCGTCACTCACTTTTCGCCTATCTTTTAGAAGACTGCTGAGATGTTCTTCGTTGACTTTGCCCGCATAGTCATAAAAGCTGGTGACAGGGGGGAAAGAAAAAGATGTCACAATCCTGTTTGCTGGCACTGCAATCTTGTAAGATGGAGCCATCTGCTGTCCTAAAATGGGTATGAGGGCCCTGAGTGATCAACTCATTTAAATACTGAATGCATGAATTATTGTCAACAAATCAAGAGATCACGAGGTCAAAGGCAGAAATATATTTTCTGCTTTAGTCAGCATTTTTAACATAATTATTATCAAACTCACTGTCATAAATACTAATGATGGATTGATCATCTATGATGATTTCCCAATGGAATTTTCTTTTTCTTTACTACGCCTTCCAGTCTTAGCAAAGACATGTTATACGGGTGCATCCCAATAAATTACAATATAACACACACTTCGTTCCTTTCAGCAGTTCAATTCAAAAAGTGAAACATTTCTCCATGTGTTGAACGAGGTTACATAAAATGAGTTTCACTTTCGTAACTGAGATGTACCTGCGTGTGCATCACGATGATCTGAGTCAGATTGAAACTGTCAATAAAGAAAGTGCAGAGAGAAAAAAATATCTTGCAAAGCTTACCTAAACAACCGTGCACAGGGGTCATGATTATGGATTTCTGTTGGAAACAGAGACAGGCGTTTGCAATTACACTATGCCTAAATGTAATGGAAAGATAAGCAAGGGTGGTAGACGGACAGGCAAGTAGACAGATAGACAGCCTTTACCTACAACCTGGATGAGCTCCACGCTGCTTATCTGCGCGTCACTGATGCTGATCGTCTCCTCTTGCCTTACTTCTCCTAATAGGAAGCCCTCCTGTACAAACACAAAAGTGATATAACAAGATTGCTGAATACTCTCAAATCAAAGCATTTGCAATGTAAGGATTTGCTGGTATCCTCCGAAATTGTACAGCGATTAGTTTCCAGACTATCAGGGCATCACTGAGCTCTACTGGAAGAAAACGCCATGGTCCCCTAGCTAAACTCCAATCCAGAATGGAAGAGAGAATGTACATCTGTCAGTATTGTTGTATGCTCCAATTGTGTGCAGTGCTGCTCCTTGTGTGTTTAAACGATCGCGTGATTAAATGATTGCATAGGCATGAAAACATGCACACAAATCGAAAGCAGTTAAGAGTAGAAGACCTGTGAGCATAAGAGGACTCAAGTTGACTGACAAGCATCACCTGTCAGTCAACGCGGAAACGAGGTGAATTAAAATGGAGGCAACGCTTTAATATCATTTATTCATTCCCAATTCCATTGGTGACAAGTCGATTAAGCCTTCAGAAGCCACAAACTCAACCGCTACAATTGCTAGCCATTGGGGGAGCTAACAGCTGAGTATTTCCTGGAACGTAAACACTTCCCCCGAACACTTCCTCTTGTAAACTAACACCGACGAGCAACTGTAACTTAGAATTATGATGAGACGTTTCATTAGTGCGTATCCGTAAAAACACCAGCTCGACAATTTGGTGTACAACTCCAGAAACTGTAATGAGTAGATCTGCCGGTAAATAGACGCCACCATCACAAGCTAGCCGAGCAACAGATCACGACAGCGGGTAAACAACACAAACTAATGGCGCTGATGAACGACGCCGGAGAGGCAACGCTTCCCCTCGCTTTTGGCAACGCGACGCGGCCTACTCACATGATCCGAGTTGCTATTGGCGCTGTGGTAACACACAGAACTAAAAGTATAACCTGAAATGGATGCCGCCATGATGGAAACATCCCAATCAACCCCACTGCCCCCTGCGGTTGAGAGGGCGCTGTGAGAGGCGCATTGCATCATGGGAGATATAGTCGTCTTCATTCGCTGTTTAGCAAACAACATGGAAGCCGCCGTAAGAAGCACGCGTGGTCGCGACTCAGAACAGGACAGCGACTCGGATAATGACTTTGAAACCTCACAGTTAGGAACGAAGGAATAGTAAGCAATTTGAGCATATAATGAAGTTATTAAAAATTATTATGAGGAATTATATGTTGTTTCTGCAGCCACTGGTAGCAGTAGCTAATAAACTAGCGTTAAACCCAAACTGTGGAATTATTGTTTGTATTAAATGACATTGTTTAACTCACAATGTGATGCCCCCATTTGTTGAGAGGTGCGGTGATAGTTTTTTTTAAATTATAATAATGTCAATTTTGATTCTGCAGTTGGGAAGATGCGTACCAAAAAGAGTTGGAAACGTTCAAAGACATTGGGGACGTTGGTGAGATATGGTAACTATTTTCTTTTTCTTTTTTTTTTTATACAAATATCTATTAAAATTACTTGTATTCTTATTTAATTAAAATATACACTAAATCAGTGTAGAACATTGTAGTTTATAAAAACATACACGAATTCCATAATGAAATGTTATGTAAATAAACAGTTTTGCTTCATGATTTCCTGCTTTTTAATGTCCATTGAGTTTGTGTGGATGGTGTGCTCACCTTGGCCACCCGGGAGCAGTGTAATACAGACATACGGAACACACGAGTACGTCCATTAGTCGTTTTTTTTTTTTTTTGCAGGGGATTAAAAAATATATACGTTTTTACCATCCAACTTTATTCAAAATAATTACTCCATCAGTATTAGGCAACACATTTTGTTGCGTAATATGTCACCTCACCCCAAAGACAATATTTTTTGTCACTGCGCCTAATTAATCTTGCTTTTATTTTTCTCTTGAGGTTTGGTGAGGAAAGCATGAACCGTGTGCTAAAATGGATGGACAATGCTAAAATTCCGGAAGACGCTGCCATTTTGGACATTGGCACAGGAAATGGAGCCTTTTTAGTTGAGATGGTAAGGGCGGAGGGAAACGGGACAATTTAACTCATTCACTCCCAAAGACGTTTTTAAACGTCTTTTCAGACTTGGTCTAGAATTGGGTGGTACTGAATGAGTTAATATGAATATAAATCAAAGTCTCTCTGAGAGTGTCAATCCAAACAGCATTATCATCTCTGAAATAACACATTGTAACCAAAATATTCATTGTCATTTGAATTTTGAATTGACATTCCATGTCAATGTGTTTTATCTTTTGTCACAAGGCTAAACATGGATACAAGAATTTAACGGGAATCGATTATTCCCCGGCCTCCGTGGAACTGGCAAAAAGTGTTCTCCAGGCAGAGGGCTTGACACATGTCGAAGTGAAGGTGGCTTTTGTATCTTATCCACATACACAACATTTTATGTACAGTGCATGGCATATCCACTTCCAAGTGCCCCAAACAAAACTAGTCCAGGCTATACCCCAAGCACGACAGAAAATGAATGGATATGAAGTATGTGTGGTCCATCCCAGGTTCCGTAGTGGACTTAACGGCCGGTCCTGGATGAGTTTGAGGAAAACTTACTGTTTACATGTGGCCTGCTTGAAAATGGCCCTGAAAGTGATGGAAGTTTGCCCACCATTCACATTTGACCACCTCCAAACCTCAAAGAAATGAAAGTACATCTGCTCAGTAATGGTGGTCCCACTGGGTGTGTCTTGTGTGTGTATACGTGTGTGTATGTGCAACAACCTTGCGTATATGTTCAGTACCTGGCACGCCAGTGACTGTGTGTGCGTTCTTTGGACAGAAAGATTGCCGTTGATGTCAATATTGACATTAGCGGGGTAGGGCGGGAGGCAGAGAGGGAGAGAAATCTACATTGTAGACTTTCTCGGAAAGCGACAACTGTATTCGTCTTTGTGTAATTGTGGAATTACAACTTCATTCTCATCATGTTGTAAATTTAGTCTTGTCGCATTACTTTATTTCGGCAAAACGAGAACTTTAATGTTGCAGTAGTACAGTTTTCCCGGACTAATGGTTTTCTCTTGTAATTATTACAACTGTATTCTAGGAACATTACAAAAGTTTATTCCTGTAAAATGAGCCTTTTCTTGCAAAATTGGCTTTTTTTTCTCCTATCATTACCATTTTATTTGCACCATTTCCAACATCGTCTTGTAAATTTCGGGATTACAATCTCAATACTAGAACTTTATTCTTGTAAAATTACAACTTTTTCCTCTCCTAATAATAAAACTTAAAATCACCTTGTTTTATTTTTCGGCACTCTATTTTTAAGTGTGTTTGTACCTCATCTATTTGCTTGATCGGCTGTATTCTCATGGTCCTTTTGCTCAGTTTTACTTTGTCACGCTCATATTTGAGTCAGTGTCAACTTTTTCTCTCTTTTTTTAAGGAGGTGGACTTCTGCCAAGGTGGACTCGAGGGTTACGACCTGTGCGTCGACAAAGGGACTTTTGACGCCATCAGCCTGAATCCTGACAATACTGGTGGGGTGAAAAGACTTTACGTGCAAGCTTTAAAAGCCTCGCTGAAGGATCAAGGCCTCTTCTCGATTACGTCCTGCAACTGGACAAAAGAGCAGCTGCTTGAGCGATTCAAAGAAGGTGAGGCCAAAATGCCATCCGTCCATTTTCTGTCACGCATGTCCCCTCATTAGCGTTGCGAGTCAGGGAGATGGCGACTGTGTATTAAAATGCATGTCATTCATATTTTGTTGTTAAACGTAAGATGTAGTTTGTTAGATTTTTTTTTCTTCCCGAAAAGCATTTTTTATGTCATAAATGAAATTTTTTTTCCAATTTTAGTTTTCGAAATTTTGCTAGCTTGCTTTTAACTGCAATAGCCTTGACTACTTGCTTGCTCAAAAAAAAAATCTAATCAATGTCATTCACCAACTTGACCTCTAGGTAGCGTAACCGCACAAACTGTGCTGTCCTCAAACTGCATACGTTGCAGGTTTTTTTGTTTGTTTCTTTTTTTTTTATTCCTAGAACAAGCGTTTCTGTTTGTTTCTATGTTGAATGTCAAAGTAAAACACAGCAAACCCAAGAGGTTCATTTCGCTTTTGGCAATAAAACGTATGGCTGTGGGCATTGCAATATTTACATTCGGGCCCTTTTTGTTGTACGACCCACCTCGGTAAACACACAGGTCCTCCAAGTGGGACCGTCAAGCTCCGGGCGACAACTGTCTGAAGTTTGTGTTCTGGCAAGTGGCCAGTTTGCTGTCACCTTTTTGTCAGTGGAGTTGCACGGGCGTGCCTCCAGGTCGTCTCTCGTGTTTTAAATATTCAAGATCCTGGGATGTTTGTCTGAGGCCTTTGTATTTCTGTTTGTGTGGTTAATTACATTTTTCACTCTTTGACGCCCTACAGGATTTGAATTTGTACAGGAGTTACCCACGCCCACTTTCCAGTTTGGAGGCAAGAAGGGAAACAGCGTGACTGCATTGATATTCAAACGAATACGGTGACACAACCGAAAGTGGTTTTTGGACACTGCTTTTGTATGTATATGTGTATATATATTTTTTTCTTCAAGGACCCTCTTTTTTATAATGCTTTACATTGAATAGGAGGGAACACTTTCTGGTTTAGTTTGCACTGATGAGACAAAACATCTGCAAAAACCTGTTTTCACAACCGGGTCTTCGTCTCATTCTGACCCACAAGTTTGGATAACATTGTTCTGTGTAAGGTGGTTGGTTAACTGCAACCATCTGTCCAGTCCAAAAGGAAAAAGGACTCTCCGGCGAAGGAACTAATCAGGGCTCCAAAGAGTCGTGATGAAGAGCTGCTGACATAATGAATAAACAAGAGGCCACAAGGCTTGTCTGTCACAACTTTCATTACATTAAAAATAAATAAATAAAATGAAAAGGAAATGACACGACATACTTCATAATGCAGCACGGCTACTTTCCGGCCTGCTACTGATTTCCTTTTGCGTGTGCCCTCAATGTCCAAAACAGTGACTGACTTCAAAGCCAAATTGGCACCCAGTTCCCCATTTGTAGTTGAATACAGCCCCTTAAAAGTGATATTTACTCTTGCGGGTATCTCGCCTTCAAAGTCTGTTCTGTCTGTTTTGTTGTTCACAAAATGCGTCGTGCTAAATAATGCGCTCTAATATAGAAGGCATAATGTTAAAATACATAACAATAACAGATTGATGAAAAGCAACAGAATTGTGCCAGGAATGGGCATGAAGAAAAATAATTTTAACTTGAAGTGTGGGCTCAATACTTGACACAAATGACTTTCTTTTCTTCTGAAGCTAATATAAACCATCCAGACAAGAAATCAGAGCGTGAAAGAGTGTGTTCTACTGTATCCTTATTATTTTCATATCGCCAGGTTGAGAAAAATCCTGATGTCCCCCCACCCCAATATTTGTGCACAGTAAAACTCATTCCTAAAACATGTACCCCAAGTCCTCAACCCACTCGTTTGGTCACCGTTGTTCGTAAAAATAGGCGCCGAATCACACTCACAGCCGATGCCGATTGTTTTGATCATGTCCAAATGTTTTCACATGGAACCTCTTACTGGTGATGAGCACTTGGCCCGGTGAAGAGATGCTGGTTTAGAATCAAGAGAAAGATTCCCATGTCATGCTTTTCACTTGTCAAAGTAGCCCACGCGCAAACACGTGCCCTGGCTTTCGCTGCTCAATTTCTCATCTGTTGGTATTTGTGGGGATCATGAAGCCAAACTCTGATTTGACGGCGACTGACCCGCAGGACAAAATGTGTTTCCTGTTACAATAACCTCAAGAAGAAAATCGCATCTTTTTGCATTCGGCTGGTTTTGTAAGTCTATTTATTTTTAACAGGAATTCGGGTTTGGGGATATTTTTTTGTGCTGTTTGGGCCTTTGGTTTGCGGGGCATCTCTTGCAAGCGTGCCGCTCAAGAGTAGTCATGATTTTGTTGTGCACAATACATTAAAGTTTTCAGGGAGTGCAAATAAAACTTGATTTTAGAATAGTTTTACCTACAAACAAGGTTAAAAATTACCGAGATAACATGCCAGGCCAGTAGATGGCGCTATCACTGGCCAGGAGTAAGTACTACATCTGCTGAAGTCTTGTTTCAAAATGTAACCCCCCCCCGAAAGTATAATTAGGATAAACATTCATCGAGCAAAAAAACTTCAGCAGCACACACACGGTCACTGTGACACAAAATAAACCCTCAAAAATTAATCAAAATCATCCCCCTTTTCCATCTCGTCATAATACAACACCGTGCTCACCACTTCAAACCAGCATAGTGTGCGTGAGCCCAGATTTCACTGCTCACGCCAGTCCCCCAAAACATCTGCAAAAACCTGTTTTCACAACAGGGTCTTTGTCTCATTCTGACCCACAAGTTTGGATAACATTGTTCTGTGTAAGGTGGTTGGTTAACTGCAACCATCTGTCCAGTCCTAAAGGAAAAAGGACTCTCCGGCGAAGGAACTAATCAGGGCTCCAAAGAGTCGTGCTGAAGAGCTGCTGACATAATGAATAAACAAGAGGCCACAAGGCTTGTCTGTCACGTTGCTCATAAATTACTGCCCCACTCTGGGCGCCTGATTGGAAACCGGGCCAGTAGACCGATGGGGAGACAGCCGAACCCGAAAACACGCCGTTCAGTAAACACATATTAGTTTTACAAGAATACCTGGCAGATAGATTTGCAATATATATATATAAATATTTTACAAGGTTCTCCGTATCCTACTCCGATGCACATCAGAAGACATTCACAGAAACCTTCCCATGAAAAAGGTAATCTCAAGATCAATCAAATCCTCTTTTTACAGTTAAAAAATTGTGTTCACTATTTCTGATCACAGATTATGTTTTACCACTGCCAGTGTCAAATTATACTGTCGTTCTCACTCAACCATTAATAATGTACGTTATAAGAAAATGCTGTTTGGCACTGCACACAAGCCCACAAGTCAGCACTTTCTGGCACTGGCTTTCATAATGACCACTTTTATGTGGCTGGCTCGTAATATTAGCCTATAAGTTTGTGAATTTGGTGCATGAATACTACGCCTTCATTTTAACGTCTCAAGTGTGATACTGCAAATATTTATGTCTTTTTTTCCTTCTTTTGGAAACACGTTTAAAGGTGCTCTGCTCTGAGTTTTTGAATGATTCCCAACATGTTGCGGGACAAAATTTCCACAGCAGAAGGCGGGAGACGTACTGGTCGTTAACTTACTTAAATAAGCCAAGTACGGCTATAACATTTCCATAGCTTGTACATAGAAACGAATGATAAAGAACACACAAAGTAATGTATGCATGAAGTGCAAACTGCACTTCCCCTGAGGGATGCAGAAGGACTTCATGGGAGGTGCAGTAGCTTAAGCAAAATACGTTTTTGAACCTGATGACCTCCGGCCAGACACTTTTAAAAAGCCATTAAACTGATGTGTTGATTGAGAAATTATGGGTACTTTTATGCTTAAGTGGACACAGCACTTGTCCAATAATCATCACAATGGGTGTGGTATAAATATGTGGACAGTGAACAGCTGTATGCGTATTGAGCATTCATGAATTCACCTGTGGGAGCCCATGTCAGCTGTGGCTCCTTTGGTTCACGCTAGTTTTGCCAAACTAGGACTAAACAAGGCATCAACACCAGTGTCATCTGGAACAACATTTCAGCAGAACATCATTAACCCTTGTGCAGTATCTGTCCCAAATTTGGACATTTTTGGACAGTCAGACAGTTGTACACACAGCCAGAGTGTGAAAAATAACCCCACGAAGCTGAAATTTCCATAGGATGTCAAAAGGGGTCAAAGTTCAAAATGACAGCAAGCTGGACATTTTTGAACATTGCAGTTGGTATATATGACATTGTAACAAATTTGGAATACCTTGATAGTAGAAATCCCAAATTTGGCATATTGACGCCCATTATAAATTCAAATTTCCAATAGACTGTAAAACTGGTGTTTTATCGTGCATTTTCTCAATTTCTGCACAAATCACATCACGGCGGCTCACCAGTACTATCAAAGCTTGAGAATTGTGGTAGTGAGTTTTACCTCACTCTCCACGAGATGGCGCTTTAGCCTAAGATATCATTTTCGTGCCGACTCTTTACGTCATTGAGAGTACTTCCAGTTCGTCATTTTCATTCGAATAAACGGTGTAGTTTGTTGCGAGAGGTCTATTTGCATCTATGTGTGTGGATATGATCGTTTGTGCACGTCACATAGAACAGTACTGAGCAAAGACATCGAAGCAGTATTTTTCCGCCATTTTGTGCACATTTGAATGTGAGGTCGTCGGCGTCTCTTGCAGAGACGTCACCCAGACAGACTCAACTTCCTTGTGTCACCTCTTAAGATGTCCCACCGCGTATGTTGCACATAAATTACATTGGTTTGCACGTGCACGCCGCGCGCACGCGCAAAACAATGTAATGCAGTTTGTAGAGCATTGCTAGCTGGGTGTTTTTGGAAAATCAGGTGTTATTTTTGAAAATCGACTTTTGAATTGGTCAAACTGTTATGCAATGCACGTCCCGGCCGTGTGGGCTCGTAATGAGCGTGACGCGCGGCTACGCGCGTTCACGTGAACAGCGCTCAGCACAGGCGAAACAGCCACGTTTTAGGAGTGTACTTACGGCCATTTGAAATGATGGGCTCATCAGTCTTTTTCTCGTCTTCACGCCAGTAGATCGCGCACTCACAATGTGCATTTGTGCACGGGCATGCCCAGTGCCCTGATTGATTGGCATGATTGGCTTGTTTGAGGGTGCAGCACGCGAAAACTCAACGCGTAACGATAGTTACTGGCTGGACGTTGTTTTGAAAATCAAGTGTTATTTTTGAGAATCGAGTTTTACATTTATCGAGCGGTTCGGAAGATGAATGAATGAATGAGTTTTACATTTGTTTATGCACGTAAACACACCAACACTGCAACTGCAGCTGCACAGCAGCCGGTGCAGCAGCTGCAGGAAGAGGACATGCGAAAAAGAAAGCAATACGGATAGCTTTTGCGAAAAACCACTTCGTGCTTGAATTATTGTGGCAGATGTGGAAAGGCCAATCCGCCACAAACACACTACAACCATTTGTTCTGATTGTAAAAAAAAAAAAGTTTTGTGTTTGTTTTTCGTTTTGTTATCAAGTTTGCATATTAGTTGCTGGTTGTTTTGTTTGTTTGTTATAATGTATGTTACTTCAACATTTTTCATAGTTTTTGTGACTTTTATACTTTTTCAAGGTTCTAATTACCATGTACAACATTTTTTCACTCTGATATCTATATAAACGCTATACACAATATTGGACACATAGAGTTAGAGTTACTTATATAGAGTCATAACCCAATACTCATTTTGTTATTCAAGAAAAAAGTAATGCAAACTATATATGTATGGCTAGATCTAATGCCACTGAACATTTTGAAAGTGAAAAAAAATTCAAAAGTGAAAAACGTTGTCACACCTCAAAGCGCAACCCAATTTGGGACAAATATGTTTGATGTCACATTTTTTTGAAATGGCCATTACAGAAAAAAACAGGCATGAAATACAATTCTGTTCCTGCGGTTTGGTGACATATTCAAGGCTCTATTTATGTCATATGCAAGATTTGGACTGGGTGGGTTTTTTATTTACATATGCAGCATAGTGACTATGTGATTGACACACTCCTGCTGCTGCGGCTCATACAGGGCGCCAAATATAAATAAATAAATAAATAATTATATGTATGCCTTGGCCTGATGCCACTGAACATTTTGAAAGTTGAAAGTGAAAAAAATTCAAAAGTGAAAAAAAGTTGTCACACTCAAAGCGCAACCCAATTTGGGACAAATATGTTTGATGTCACATTTTTAAAAAAATGGCCATTACAGAAAAAAACAGGCATGAAATACAATTCTGTTCCTGCGGTTTGGTGACATATTCAAGGCTCTATTTATGTCATATGCAAGATTTGGACTGGGTGGGTTTTTTATTTACATATGCAGCATAGTGACTGTGTGATTGACACACTCCTGCTGCTGCGGCTCATAGAGGCGCCAAATATAAATAAATAAACAAATAATTATATGTATGTCTTGGCCTGATGCCACTGAACATTTTGAAAGTTGAAAGTGAAAAAAAATTCAAAAGTGAAAAAAGCTGTCACACCTCAAAGCGCAACCCAATTTGGGACAAATATGTTTGATGTCACATTTTTAAAAAAATGGCCATTACAGAAAAAACAGGCATGAAATACAATTCTGTTCCTGCGGTTTGGTGACATATTTCTCTGTGACCGCCAGTTCATGTTGCTGTGTGGATCCGCAGGTCACGGGTCAGTTTCTTTGCATGACTATCTGTATGTCAGTGCTAAATGCTAAGGAGATGCATGTAGGATGCATACAGTCAGACAACAAGTCATCAAATTTGTATATACAGTGTTTGGATATCTATCTATGACGCAATCATGGACGTTATGGGCATAAAGTACGGCATCATATCAAAAATAACATTTAGTTGGGGTATTTAAACCCCTCAGAAGTCAAATGTAATTCGCATAATTCCAAGCGAATGTTTCTTTAAATCGTAAAGGGGATTTGGAAAGAACCGTTAAATTTAACCGCAGATAGTGCGAAAGTGAACTTGTAAAAGAATCTGCCTTGATGGAGTAGCAGAGGGCGCGGAGTGCAGACGGGTAATCCGGAGGGAGGACCACAGTGGAGCGTACCACCTCGGCGGGGGGTGACTAACTTTTGGTCACGCCATCCTTAAATTGTTCGTTGCCATAAAATATAAAGTCCATGTTTGGGTTTACTCTACTAAAAGTGTTTGATGATACAGGGTGTTTGTTTAGTGTTTTAAAAGCATTTCGTTTATTAACCAGCAGCGACTCATCTCACCCATCTCCCTTCTCGGACATTTATTTCGGTCGCCCATCTAAAAGCAAAGAGCCGCTCCAAGTTTTCAGCTGCTCGCAGTCTCTCTCCGCTCCAGTCGCGAGACAGGCTGTCTGTCTTGGAACTTTTTCTAGCTTCCTCCCGTCTTCTCACCTATCCTGCCCCCCAAGAAAGATGTCCTAAATCGAGGAGAAGACGAGCCTCTGCTGGCCAGGTAATGACACCCAATCGTTGGAACGTATAAAAATGTACGTGTAGTACGTGTACTCTTGCAGGATTTCGTCATTTTAAGACAGTGAAAACATTCTTACAAGTTCTGTGTTTTGGCTTCTTCTGTGCAGAGTATTCGTAATACGGCAGCTTTTTCAAAGCCTTTCTGTCTTGGTGTTCTCTAAGGGTCATGATTAACTGTTATTAGTTCCAGTGTGTGTGTATGTGTATACGTGAGTATGCGTGGTGTTGCATGCATGAACAACCTGTAGCTGCATGTGTTAAAGCATGCATTGCATCGATGTGTGGTCACAATCAAGCTTCATGTGCGTGACACACACAGACGCGCACGACTGCGCATTTGATAAATCGCTTCAGGTTCACGTCCGAGTACGCTCTTTGTCCTAACTTGTAAGACAGTTCAGCGCGCTAGTAGAACGGCTGTATTACTAGTAGCATTGATTTCCACTACTAGCTACTGTGTGAGTTTTCTTAACACGAGCAGGACACCTGTGGTAAATAAGTAAAACAACTTCGTGTTACTATTGAGACAAAACTCTGCAGTAGTGGACATCTGCACGTTACTCGTACTGCTAGCTTTAGCGTTAGATGTTAACGTGTAATATTTTGTATGCCACAGTTGTCCTACTTGTGAGGACAAAGAGCATACTAGTACAGTATGTGCACCATAGGATGGATTTCACGAGTACTGGATCGAGACAATTCAACACACGAGTAGAACGACCCGTATGGAATAGTGGATTGACTGTCTTATGTTTTTCCACTGCTCGTGTTACTTTTGGCCTACGTCTATGCAACTAAACCTTACTAGTAAACTATTGTGCCATAGTAATAACACTGCTAGGCCCAACTAGTAGGCATGTGTCACCCAGTTGTAGCCTCGTGGGCTATACTAATAGTACCAAAATGAGATCCAGCTTAAGGTCCATGTACTCTTTGTTCTCACTAGTAAGACAATTCAGCACACAAGTAGAATGGTTATGGCGCAATAGCAGAACAACTATTTTGGGTCATGTTTTTCCTCTACTATTTTGACCTAAAGTATCAGCACATAACTAAACCTTCCCAGTAAACTACTGGAGTAACACTAATAAGCCCAAGTTGTTGGCTAGTAGCCTGATGCACCCTACTAGTAGCACCAAAATTCCCGCTAGTAGTGTTGCCACACTAAAATCATGTGCTTAAAATTGTAATAGGATGCAGAAGTTGTGCACTTGTCAACCCCTATTGCTATACTAGTACGGAAATACTCGTAGCGCACAACTGTCAACTAGTGCAGTTTTGCATCAGGAGTAACACGTAGTTATCCTACTACTATGCAAAAGTTGTGGTGCAGAAACACACACATATGCACGCACACACTGTGTGTTGTCTTTGTCCTGTGACATGGATGAGTTATTTTTACTCCAGCAAGGAGTTGATTTTTTTTTCTTGGGGTGGGGGGGCAATCAAGTGCTCTAAAAACAATGGGCCACATTGTTTTCAAGAACTTTTTAAGTCTCTGTGATGATAGTCACGAAGGCCTCATCATCGTCACCATTTTAACTGTCATGGAAGTCACATTTGACCTCATCGAATAAGAACTTGGCCTTTTTGTAATATAAAACACTCCACCTTTGACATCTGTCATGCCTCATAGCTAGACAGTCAGTAATTTTAGTCGACAATCACATGACATGATGTGTAAACTATTGTGTAAGTGAAAAAAATGGTTAACTACTGTAATATTGATATTTAAACATTCATTTTTTTACATGTCATGGGGAGGCTAACTAGCAAATAGCTATCAGCTAACATTCATAAGTAACCACACTGCCTGGACTGAACATTCTTAACTCTCATGTATGGGTAAAAATAACTACTGCAGTATTGACAAAAACACACATTAAAATACTTTAAAAGTTGCATCATAAATGTTTAAACTTTCAAATTACCAAGTGGCTAACAGCCAACATTAGCAGATGAATTCACTGCTTGGACTTCACCATCTTAAGTGCCACCTAAATGTTAACAACTGTGATAATAATCCAGAAAAATAATGAAACAGTCACCTCTAATTTTTCAAACCTAACTTGCTAGCTAACAGAAGCAGCCGTTCACACTGTCTGGACTTCAGCAATTGACTCTCATCTAAATGCTAAAATATGTCAACCACCGTCATATTAGCTTCGCTTTTATTCGAAACTTGCAAAAGTTGGGACACTTGCAAGTCAAGGTATGTTAACACAAGAAGAAACGCGGTGGTCATTCTAAAATTGGTGTCTCGCAGGCAGTTTTAATAAGACGTTGGGTGTCATCTGATTGGGATTCTCATGTGACTGAAGCAGTTGTGTCATCATGAGACATTTTGCAAGCAGGTTGGCTGCAATGACCTGAAACTGATGATCGGACTGTTTCCCTTTCTTGTGCCGGCTCGGAAGCGTTCTTGCATCGCCCGTATGTATTAATGTTGCGCGGTGGTTTGCTTGATCCATGTCGACACGGTCAACAGAGAAACTGGTTGAGTACCAGGGCACCCTAATGGGAAATACATGGAACTGTTGCAGTCCCACTCTTGCAGAGAGGTCTCTTTCTGCAACGTTTGGTCGAACGTTCCTAAAAACAAAAGTTGACGCCGGGGAAGGTTAAAGATGTCATCAATATCTTGTCACAGGAGATTATACCAGTTTGGCCTTGTGGCAAACCGGCTCACGCTATCAGGGATGTTCATTTTACACTCATGGGAAAAATGTTAAGATACTAGCAGATTTTCACAGTAATATCCGGCCCCTGTTTGCATTTCCTTTTGCAAGCCTTTTTGTGCAAGTGGCTTGAATGTAGAGTTCCCACGGATGCTTCGACATGTTTGAAAATGTGTTTTCAAAGTTGACACACACACACACAAAAACCAACAGAACTGTAATGTTTTGGTTTTTGACGAGAAGCTGCAAAATGATATGTATTATCATCTGATCCAATTGGATTATTGTGTAATTTGCCATGTATGCGTGTTAAACATCACGGTATCGCGTGCATTTTTACTTTGATGTTCTTACTCTTGAATAGTGGAACATTTTGAAGTCAAATTGGAAAAAAAAAAAGCAATACAAAACAAGCTGTTGGAATTTTATCTCAGAGAAAACAATGTCATCTGTAAAAGGGGCACAAATCTTTGAACAGCATGTGCACATTTTAAGTTAGCCTGTAACGTAACATGAAACCTCCTAGCTTTTGTGGCTAGCCAATCTGTGGCTAACTAGGCAGTGGCAAGTGGCAAACTACTAAAGTAAAAAAACAAGACTCATTCTTTAATGATGCATGACGGAGGTGTGCTGTGAGAGGAAGTGGCAGCAAGTCACCCCCCCGCCCCCACTGCCATATAAGCGTAAATATAAGTAACATTTGAGCATGCGCCCTCCATTTTGACGAGCGGTGATTGCTTTGTGTGCCTGGGAAGCGAGCCTTGTCGCATGAGGGCGAAACACAGCTTGTGTTGTGGTGTACATTGTTTTTTGCGGTTCTGTGGTCATTGTTGATCTTGCCTGACTTAAGTATATCAGGAAGTTGAGGTAGTCAACCTTTGTGTTGATTTTGTTTAAAAAAAAACGAAAATCTTAACTGCCTTGCAAGTGTCCAAAATGGAAAAATCAAACAAGTTCTCACCTGCAACTCTGAGTCTCTTCACGGCTCAGAATGTGGTATTGATTCCGTTATTTCACGTTTCTGCGGCTTCTCTTTTGCCATCATTGGTACACTGCTGTCGGTGCCCTTGCTTTAAAATAAAAGGCACACACACAACAAAAAATAAATAATAATCCAAAGAAATGGAACTTAATCCTTGAGCTCAGGCGTGCCAAACTTGTTTTCATCAGGGGCCACATCATAGTTATGGTCCCCCCTCAGAGACTACACCGAAAATTAGTATGGTATGTACTGTGGATAGAAAAAGTCTACACACCCCTGTTCAAATGCCAGGGCTTTGTGATATTGAGTTTTAAAAAAACAATTAAAAACTAAATAAATAAAAGCAAGATAAACAATTTCATAAGATTTTGGGCCATTTATAGCCTGTACTAATGAAAATAATAAATTGGTGTTAGCACACACATGCCACCATCAAAAATCCCTAAACTTCAGCTGTTCTTGGTTTGATGGTCACGGTTGGGTTTACTTTTGATTACAAAGTGGGAGCACCCCCTCCCCCTTCTCTTTTATAGCAACAGGAACCGATTTAATGACACTTAAATGAAATAGCCATGACATCCGCTAGCCAGAAGCTGAGCTGGACTGTTTGTTTGCGGACCAGTTGTGTGGTAGTTACACTTCTTGTCCCTCAGTTAATATGATCTGTGTAATGACCCTAATCATCGCCCCCATTTTGTTGCCAAATTAGCCCTGCATTTGATCATCAAATCTCCGATGGAAAACTAGCTTTGACGTCAAGGAAACATTGTGGCAAGCTTCTGGTTGTGACCCGCAGGCCTCTAGGGAGTTGTCTTTTGCTATGGGTTTAAGGGTCATTCAAATGTAGAAGTTTCACTTTAGTTTAGTGCACACGAGTGCAAAAAAAAAAAAAAAGGAAGGCACAAACCACATCGAGTGCAGGTTGTCACTCAGTGTCAAGTTGTGTGCGTGTGCTCAAGTTTGCTGCGTCTCTGTGTTCTATTCTGTCAGTTGCAGCTGCATGCCCAGCGAGGCCCTTCTGCACTTTGTGTACAACTCACACAATACACACACGCTGATGTACAATCTGAAGGACCCCCCCCACCCACCCTCTCTGCCTTTTCTGTCTATCTGTGTCGTCTCAGTCTGGCTATTTTCCTGTTTTTCACAGCGAGTGTGTCATTTAGCTTTCTGTTCCCCTCTCACTGACACTCTTTCATGCCTGCGCTGGCCCGAGGCGAAGCGACCAGAGAAGAGTTTGTTCTCCGTGCCTCGCGCGTATTTGTTATGTGTGTGCGTGTCCTCGCGCTCCTCTCCATTTCAGAAGCGCCCTTCTTCCTCTGTGACCCGCAGTCGTAACTACAAACAGTGAAACTCAAACCTATGCGGCTGCGGGGACACTGGAAACAAACACCGCCCGTCCTGGTTCTTTTTCTTGTTTGTTCCACTCGTGGTGCGTCTATGGTCTTCTCGTTAACAAGATCGATTGGAGAGTCTGATGTTTCGATGCCCGGCTGGCCTGAAAAGAAAAGAAAAAGAGGCATTCTCATAGATTACTAGTTTTGAAATCAGTCAAGTCAATTATTATAATTTTTTCAATTATTGTTCAAGTGAGTCCAAACCGGGTAACATAATTATTGCAAAATGTCAATGTTATTTATTACATGTATTACAATTTTGACATTTCGGTCCAGATTTTAGCAAGTTGTTACACATTATTTGCTTTCACGGGCCACATAAAATGACCAGGCGGGCCAGATTTGGCCCCCGTGCCTTGGGTTTGACACTGCTGCTCTAAAAGATGAAACGCATGCTGGGGGTGAAGTAGTGCTCATTGGCCTGAAAATAGCATTTCAGGAATCTGAAAACGCAAATATTTATAAGCATAAAGTTTTCCTACATGTGTATTTTATGTGTCAAGTTGGTCGCCAACTACTGGCCTGGCATGCTCACTGCAGAATCTAGAGACATGTTAGCACTTCCACGCCGACACGTATTTATTTACAACCCATCCCTACCAGGTCGTTGTGTAAGTAAGCGACCAGGGTGTGTGCATAAACCGAGTACAAGTGAGCTAATGTGTTATCACGGTATGCGTGCTTTCTGTAGATTGTCCTAATTTACTCATCAGCCATCACGAGGCAGCGTCGTGTGTCTGTGTATTCAACACTGGCGCTGGCTGGAGCAGCCTCGCCAAATTAAAAGCCTCCATTGTGCGGCACACATAGGTTAATTGTTGACGGCCTACATTGAGAACCTGTTCTCCGCCGGTTATGCAATTTCTTTTGTGCGCTGCTCCTATACAGTTCACCTCAAACAGCCTCGTACAAAGCTGACATTTCATATGCGAGAGTTTCGCTTGATGCAAGCTCAGACTCGAGAGAAAGCGTCCCGACTTGACGATCCTGCTTTGAATGATGGGGCGGAGGGGACATGTGTCAGTCCAAGTGGCTGGCGTGGTTGAGCGGAGATTTGCATGTTGGCAGCTTTTCCATACACCTGCAAAGTGTTTTGCAAACATTTGCAACTGCTGAGCTCACCGAAAAGGAGATCGGATCTGCAAATCAGAGATCAACAAAGCGCAGGATTTAAAGCGGTATGGGTAATGTTTAGAGAGCCAACACACTTAACACCTTAAGCTCTTTAAACGCTGTGCAATATTTTTTTAATGACCAGAAACACAACTTGATCACTTTGGACAAAATCTTGAGGGCATATCTTTAAGTATGTCTTTTAAATGGGCAAAATGAGCCTAATGTTGAGCTGCTTCAGAAGAAATTGGCTGATTTCCCATGTCATTTCGGTCACCGGTTCTTGAGATTTTTTTTTTTTTTTAATGGGTTTACTCATATCAATTTGCATTTTGCTCGGATCTTTGAAGGACCCTTTTGAAATACCCAAAATGGTAGCTTTAAAACAAAATGCCCAACTTCCTGTGTCGTTTTTGACATGGGCTCTTGAGACTTTTTTTGTGGGTCTGCTCATGTAAGACATTCAGATTTCATGTTCCTCAGTGAAAGCGTTTTTGGGTGCTGAATTTCCAAGGATTCCGCAGGATTTTGACTAAGATGCCCACATGCGATCACGCCAACTAAAGTTCTTTTTCACAATTTAGCGTAACCTATCTTATCTTATGTGGTTCACACTTGGCATAACCCTGGGACAAAAATTGTCGGATAAATCTGTGAGCTGCTCAGGAAATGACCAAAACTGATGCGAAAATGGCAGCTAAACCCCAAAAAAAAGCTGACTTCCCATGTATTTGTGTTTGTGAGACTTTTTTTGTGGGTCAGGCCAACCAAATGATGTATTGCTAAACGAAACTGGCTTCGAGGGCAGAATTTTAAAAAGTCGCGGTGGCTCGAGGGGAAATTGGTGAGTTTCGGAGTATGGCGAAGCCCTCAAAATGGTGATTTATTTGGCTTAAGAGCTTAGAAAAGCACATGCGGAGGCCACACAGAAAGCCCTGAGCCTTCCTGTACACATCCGTCTTGTTCTTCTCACGTTGCCGTGCAGTCAGAGGGTCCTTGGCCGAGCCCCCTCGTGAATGAATGGAAGGGGCGGTGGAATGCCGCTCATGGGGTTTTTCTTCTCCAAACAACAATCTCTCGCTTCACACAACCGTGACATACACGTCATCTTATGTAACTATCTGCGAGATTTGACGTCGTCGCTTGTTGTTTGTGCTCGGCATACTTGCAGCAGGCGCCTCGCCACTTTTAGAGCTGCGAGATTGGGAGCGTCCGCCGGCCAGCGTCTGGTTAGTGTGCACGCAACTGAACAGGCCCTCGCGGATAATGACGGAAACCGCAGGCAGGAAAGGCAAAGATTCATAGCGAGGAGGGGGGGGATGGTGTAATTAGCGAGGGAGGTACCTGGTATATGTAGAGTCCAGGCATGTGGGGGTCACCGCGGTTTGGACAAAGGGGGCCCCCCCTATGTTACCTCCTCGCACTCAAAAGTAAAACACCTGATCTTGCGCCTGTCAAGCACGTCAGGGCTTCACTTTGAATAAGCCCCACTTTGAGACAGGGGTCCCGACCCCCCGAATACATTACACACCTCATAGAGGGCCTTGTGTTGTGTTTTACAGCTCGCTGGTCCGCCACGACAGCTTGGCAAACCGCGCGGCGGCGCATGTAACAAACTTTGGGTTTTCATTGTTCTGTTTGGAGGCACCTCACAAGTGAACGAGTGATATAGCGACTTTCGTAATAGTTTCATCGAGTTTGTCAATTTGCAGGAGCGGGAGACACAATTGTCAATTCTTATGGCTGTTTGTTTATGAGGGTAATGACGGTAATGGGTGACTGAATCATTTGCACCGTCGTCATCGTATCGGTATTCCCGAAAACGTCACTTATGAATGACTCTCTCAACGATTCCGAATGTAGCTCCAGATCAAGGGCATTCAACGGTCATTTTGTGTGTCCTACACTTTGGAATAATGGGTTGCCACCTTCTCACCGAGCCTTTTGCACACGATCGGTTGAAATCGGAATTGTCAAGTGATTGGCGCGCAGCCGTCTGCCTAGCCGGCACCAGCCAGTCTGTGGCAGCCAGAACTACTGTACTCATTTCATGACTCAAAATGCAGTCTATTAGCTCTATCGGTAAACAACCATCAACAGTGACGATCCAACTTCTGTGAGCAAGCGCTCAAATTCGGCAAGGGATCAAATAAATATTTAGCCCACTCTACATTACATGAGATTGAAACAAGAGCTGTTTCCAAACTTCTGCCATGACCCAAATAATCCCTCGGTTTTAATTGACACTGTCAGAGAGGTATTACTTTAACACTGGATGCTTGTACTGTATGTTTTGGGCAACGTATTGGACACAACCCTCCGGATGATGCAGTGAAGTTACGAAATGCATCGTGGTTAATGAAGTCTTCTGAATGTGATGACCGCAAAGGAATCCAAAAGTGTTCCCATTTGTTTCTTCGCTCTTTGTGCTCACTCAGCACTGAGAAGTACAGCTGGACTTTTTAAAGGTTGATTCTCAAGCACATCATTGATTAAATGACAAGTAAAAAATGATCTTGGCCTCATTGTTTGACTACTTGTGAAGATGGAGTGAGTGTCCCCCCCCGCCTAGATACTAGGGGTGATGGTCCGAGCCTTCAGTGGTATGTCTTGACCTCTCTAGGAACCATCTTTATGACCCGCACCTCATGACTGGTGAGTGAGGTGGCTGCGAGTTCACTCTGAATGGATGGTCCACCCTGCGGACTTGGAAGGAAAATAATGGCTCCCACTTGCATACCGACACCCACTTGTGCTCGAAACCTTTGTTTTTGTTGCTCTTATTTTGATTCCATGACAACATTCTGGTAACTGCCGAGCAGTTGCCAGCAACGGCCTGGCAAATTCTTGTGATTGTAACACATTCTAGTAACCATCGAACACGGTCCAGTAACTGTCCTGTACATTCTGCGAACTGTAACACACCCTGGTAATTTTATGTTTCGGTCATGATCGAGGGAACTGTTTGCTATTGCAGTAAATGTCAAACTGCGCTAACTGCCTAGCGTGCTCCAGTAACCGTCCAATGCGTTCCGCTAACTGTCTAGTACATTTTGCTAACTGCCTAGCATGTTCCCGGTAATTGCCTTACACGCTCTAAAAAGTGTCTAGCACATTTTGTTACATGTGTCGCGTATTGCAGCAACCAAAACAATCGGGCTAACTGTATAGCACATTATGGTAACTTCTTAACACATTTTCATAACACCCTAACACGTTCTGTAAAATGTCTAATTCACTCTTGTATCTGTCTAGCACTTTATGGTGGGAATCTAGAACATTCTGGTAAAAGCCTGGCATATTCCGGTAACTTCGAGCACATTTTGGTGAATGTCTTACTAACTTGTAACCGTGTGTCACATTCCAGTAAATGTCAAACACAAAATTTGTGTGACTTTAAAAACAATGATGTGCATTATAATCGATAATTGATCATTACATCAATGGTCATATTTTTCCAGAAAATGTTCAAGTTCGGAATTGTATGTGAATGCTCCAAAGTGCTTGATTAGTCTAATGTATAGTAGTTTTGTTTGTTTTGGGGTTTTTTTCCCCCAACGGCTGCAGCCAGCGATCAAAGTCTTGACACCAGATACGCTCTGCACAAGTATGCAGTAGGTCAAGCCAATCGCCGATGGGCACAAAACACCCTCCTGAGAGAGCTTCACAGGGCCCCAAATAGGCGGCTATTGATCTGCCCGCACAACTCTGAGCTCAGGCAAGGAGCCACATTATCTTAGCTGCCCTTTGCAGTGCCCTCCCCAGTCTTTTGCTTTTTATGAGCCAAGAGCCGCTGTCTGCACTCTTGCCCGGCGTACACAAATCCGACTGGAATTACCACCCGATTTGATGAGGCCCAATTGAATCTGGAGCGATCTAGCGGTAGATTTGTTCCCATTTAGTGATGAAGCTTCCCTTCAGTTTAGCTCTAATCTGACGTGATGTAACAGCGAGCAGCCCTGACATCCTTTGCAAAGCCAGACAAGTAACGGGACTGTTATATATATATATATAACTGAAGTGACGTTTTTGAGGCTAGTATGAACGTTTACAACAGCCGTTGTTTATCTCTTTTGAAACATGCGGTTGCGTTACTTAGAAATTTGATAAGTGTTGCGCTCGTGGCTTGGCTTGCCTGGCAACCGTATTTCTTCACGACTCCACAGATCAAATGAGAGCATTCGTTAAACCGCAGGCCTCTGCCAAGGCAAAACTCTAATGCCAAATAGTGGGTTGAGTCCTATGATCATTTCATTTTTGTAGCTCAACAGTGGGAAGTAACAGTTTCCCGTGTCTGTATGTGGCATTTGTGTTTGACAAGCAATAATAAAAACATTTGGAGAACTTTCTGCTAACTATATAGCACAGGGGTGCCAAACTCATTTTTGTCACGGGCCAGATTTTATTTACAGTTTCCCTTGGAGGGCCGTTATGACTGAAAGCATATAAAGAAGTCAAGAATAGGGTTTTTTCCTCCATCTATTGTTTAAATTACTGTAACAAGAAAATGCATACAGTGTCACTCTTATTTATTACAACTGACAATTAGAATTTTTTTGAAGAGGTTTCAGCAAGCATGATGAAAGTTTTCATTTTTTCTTTTGCTTTCGCGGGCCACATAAAATTATGTGGCGGGCCAGATCTGGCCCCCGGGCCTTGAGTTTGACACCTGTGGTCTAGCAGATTTGAACAACTGCCTAGCATATACCTTTTAAATCAAATTTTGTTGTGGTAAGGAAAACGTGGATACCCCATTCCCCTTGCCCCTTTACACCGTGTGGCAAACAAACACGAAAGAGTGAGCATTCGGTGTCATCGGTAGCGAAGGAGAGGAGAGGATCATTGACGAGCTAGCTGATGTGATCCGTCGACACCGGAGTATGGGCTCACGACACATCTTTCACCATTGGGGTCTGGTTTCTCTATCGTGGCGAGCCGCTTCATTAAGTAAGCATGGCTCGGGGCTTCTGATTTGTACCCTGCCCTCTCCCATGACCCCCTGCTTGCCAGTCATTACGCACACACGCGCGCACCCTCGCACACAGTTGGCTTAAAGACACACACGGCATGTCTAGTCGCACAATAGGAGAAACTCCCGCATATAACCGTCCGTCTTGCTCCCCAACTCCTGCACTAAAACCCACTTGTTGGCCTTGCCCATAACTCAAAGTCAGTCCTAATCAGACGAAGTAATAGTACACCGATCAGCTAGAACATTCCCGTTCTTTACTCCCAACACGAAGGCTAGCACAGGCTTTATTTTCCTGCGAGGGGCCCAGTTGTGCTCCACTGATTTCTTTTTTCTTCTTCTTCATCTAGGGATAAATACAGCTAATTGGAGTGTAACACGTGCTGGCAAACGTCTAAAACACTCCAGCAAGTGTCCTTCGGTAACTGACCAATACATTCCAGGAATTGTCTATCACGTTTTGGTAACTGTTAACATGTTCCATCGCTGTCGACGATGTTCCAGCAACTGTCTGGCACGTACCAGTGATTTGGCCATTCCGGTAGCTGTCTGGCACATTCTGATTGCTGCCCAGTACATTCCAGGAACAGCCCGGCACGTTTTTGTAACTGTCTCACACTTTATTGTTAACTATCTGGTCAATTTGGGTAACTCTCTTGCACATTCTCATAACTTTCAGGACCATTCCTGTAGCTACCATATCACAATCCGGTAACTGTCAAACACATTGCATTAACAGTCAAGTGTCGTCCTGTAACTGATTAATATGTTTCATTAACTAGCGCATTTTAAAGTCGAAGAAACTCCAGCCCATTCCGCTAACTGTCCGGCACATTGCGGCAAGTGTCGGGAACATTCTGGTAACTCCTGAGCAAAATGTTCACTGTTTTGCACGTTCCCGTCGCCGTCTACCTGGTAAATATCTAACATGTTCCGGTATGTGTCCTCCACTCTCTGGTTACTGTCTAGGACACCCCGGTGACTGAGTAAGCAACTGCCTAGCATTCGTGTCCAGTTGCACAATAGGGAAAAAAGGAGACCGCTCCTCTTTCAAAAAAAAAAACACAAGGCCTTTGCAGGAATAGTTATTACGACGGTATTATTGTCCACGTTTTATGTTGTGTTCTGTTGTATTGTTTTTATTTTATGTTAAAATATTTGGTAAAGCACTTTTTTTCATCTGCAGCTGTTGTGAAAGCGCTACCTAAGTCAAGATGTATTGTATAACTCCTGCATGCAAACGCCACGCTCCTAAACATTCGCACGAAAACCCACTCGCGGGTCTCGCCCATTACTCACTGTCAGTCCTAATCAGCCTAAGTAATCGCACACCGATCAACAAAAAAATTCCCGTTCTTTACTCCAAACAAGAAGGCTAACACGGGCCCTCTATTCCCGCGAGAGGCCCCGTTGTGCTCCACTGACTTTCCGGGATAAATGGAGCTAATGGGAGTCATATGCTGGCAGTTGGTTTAGGCCTCGCCAAAGTAAAACATATTGAGTGTGCTCATGGGGTTGCGAGAGATGACATGGAAAGTAACACGAGCCGGTATGAAATCTGCGTGCGGAATACCTAATCTCACACTGGCGTGTTTTATAAGTGCGGCAACCTCCGCTTAACATGTACAGGTAGGCACGTTACACAGGCAGACCTGCCAACGCCATTAGCTTGGTGTGGGTCTCGTGCCGAAAGCAATTAAAATGATAGCTTATATAAAATTTGCCACTCTACCTTAGCTTATGTTCAGATTTTCATCTTTGTCCATCCGGTGAGACCACATTTCCCCATTCAAAGTTGAAGTGAGAATTTCCCTGACAAGCAGAAGTCACTTTTGATGTAAAAAAAAAAATGTCCTCAACGGATTGTATAATTTCTGGTCAGAATTCAAATAATTTTAAATGTGTCCACCAAACGGCACCATTTCCCCACCCCATTCAAAGCATGCAGCAAATCTTTACACCTTTTATGTGTAAAATATATGTCGCTGTTGTCTTTTTCATTATACTGTAAATGAGATTTTGGTGCGGCTTTGCACTTTTATGTTAATTTCGGGATCATAGGCATTCTTAAGATATACCGTATTTTAACGACCATTCGGCGCACCGTGTTGTAGGGCGCAGTCTCAGTAACGGGTGCTATTTCTGTATTTTACACATACACAAAACGCACTGTATTATTGGGCGCAGCCAGGGGTGGTAAAACATACGTCAGTTTAAACATACGGCATGCATGCACGCACGCTAAAAACACGTTAGCTTGAAGCATAGCGTAGCATGCTAAGACATGCTAAAAACACGTTTTTAAATAGGCAACGGAAGCAAAACTGAGATCGGTTGTACTTTATTTCGACATCTTACAATGTACTCACGTTTTTCGATCAATCATCACCCAGAAATCCATCAAAGTCCTCATCTTCTGTATCCGAATTGAACAATTGTGCAAGTACCGGTAGTCCATAAAAAATGTCGGGTTCCCTCTCGTCACTCTCATTGCCATGTGGCACGCCCACCCTTCACTGATTGGCCGGCTGCTTTCCCGCATGGCTGGCCTCTCTCACGTCCTCAATCACGGCCACTTACACGCCCACCCTTCACTGATTGGCCGGCTGCTTTCCCGCATGGCTGGCCTCTCTCACGTCCTCAATCACGGCCACTTACACGCCCACCCTTCACTGATTGGCCGGCTGCTTTCCCGCATGGCTGGCCTCTCTCACGTCCTCAATCACGGCCACTTACACGCCCACCCTTCACTGATTGGCCGGCTGCTTTCCCGCATGGCTGGCCTCTCTCACGTCCTCAATCACGGCCACTTACACGCCCACCCTTCACTGATTGGCCGGCTGCTTTCCCGCATGGCTGGCCTCTCTCACGTCCTCACTCACGGCCACTTACACGTCCACCCTTCACTGATTGGCCGGCTGCTTTCCCGCATGCCTGTTCACGCCCACTTCCGCCTTTTCTCTATATAAACAGCGTGTCGGCTCTCAGTCAGGATTTGGAACTCGGCTCATACACTAGACGCTCCGCATTATAAGGCGTCCTGTCCACTTTGGAGAAATTTTAAGACTTTTAATGGCGCCTTATGGTCGTGAAAATACGGTACATTAAAACAGATCTGTCACATTCATCCCGTACTCATTCATCTAAACCAAAATGACTTTAAAAAAAAACCCCAAAAAAAACTAAGGGTTAACCTTTTTTACAGCAACCACGGCTGCATGCAGCCACAACGTGTGCATGAAACGAACCACACTTCCATATAAGCTCCTTGGACCACATCTTTCGCCATGCCGCCTGTACCCAGGATTGGCCAAATGATTCCCCTCATGTTTGCTTCTCCACATGTTTTGGCCGAGGAAGCAGTTTAAGCGTACGTCAGCTTTTAGCTCGAGAGAGTACTCATTTGGCTCCTAAAACAGGATTTTAATGAACGGAAAAATCTGGATGCGTGTTGTGGAAAAGGATGAAGCACTTGTGGCTGTAGGCGTCGTCAAAACATCACATGATGTTGGAAGAATGATGTCCTGAGCTGCACTGTTAGACCTCCAGGGGGACCAGAAGAAGTCTGACTTAAACACACGTTGTTGTCTTAAGTTTAAAGAATAAAATAAAATAAAATAAGGCGTAGAAAAATAAGTAGTGTGTTTACGGTAACATGAAATTTCAGCATAGGGTCGGTAGGTCGGACAAAGTTTTTTTTTTAATCTTTTTTTCTCCCTCCCTCCCCCATCAAAAACGTTAACAAAATAAACATAAAACAAGGAGACATTGAAACCAGTGCCGGATGCTCGTCTGTCAAAGAGGGGAAGCTCAATTTTGGTCGACATCATAAAATGTGTCCGTTTATTTATACGCGAATTCTACTCTAGCTCCGTTCCTTTTCAAGAAAATGATCTGTGACCCTGTCATACCAACAAGGCGTCTTTTCCCCGTACTTAATTAGTGTCCTACAACTATAGGAACTACAATAAATCCCACCAGAAATAAAAGATTAATTTGTCGCTAGTTGTTTGTTTACAACAAAGAGTGTCGCTAAAATGATTAGGAGAAGTCTCCAGCTCAACTCGGAACAGAATGCGAGTTGAAAAATTGCTCGCGACGGATGTCTACACTAAAAGCTCGGTGACTGACTCATTTCAATGTCAATCGAACTGGCACACAGGCTCAGACAGATCATCCAATCTGATGCAGAAAAGCCTGACGTCTGGTACCCTCCCACTGCCATCCAGTCCCAGAGACGACGAGCGTACGTGGGCGGGACAAAAACCAGCTTGTATCCAATGACTCGTCTCCGTTCAACGCATTGGGACAACCTACCCTGAACTCACTACCGTTTAAAGCACAGCGAAGCTGCGGGATGAATGAGAAGGGAGTCGCGTCGGAACCAGTAAGAAGAAGCTGATTCGGAACAAAAGTTGAGCACGTTGTAGCGCATATTTAGTCAATGACATGTACACACAATTAAATTTACATTCATATATTTGATCACTTATTCTTTGCCATTTTAGGGGAAGCCGAGCTTCCCTTGCAGTCCGAGAGCAATCGCCACTGATTGAAATTCCCGAGAGAGTTGGGTACCCAGCGGCTGGGTGTTCCAGCCATCTCGTTACCTCTGCGTCCCGTGTCCTAGACGGCCCGTGGTGGTCGTCAAATAGTTCGTTGAATCTTTTCGATACAGCAGTGGATGCTATTTTCTTAATATTATGGTGCGAGCATGCGACTGCAACACACAAAACGGGGTTTAAACCGTTGTCGGAGATCGTGGCCGCCGCCATGATTCAATGTTGTTGACAGACGACAGGGCAAACGACGGCGCACGCTCAATGTGAATATCGCGAGAGTTTGCACCAATGTAAACGCTCTAAATTCATCTTTCCTTTTATTATTTATAATTTTGTCTGTGGTTTTATTTTTCTTGTTTTGATTGTAAAGCGTCCTTGAGTGTTTTGAAAGGCGCGTATAAATGAAATGTACTATTATTATTATTATTATTATTACTACACAAAAATGTAGAAGGTTTGAAAAAAATGCCGACCGTAAAGTTTTTGCTCGAGGTAGAAATTCTCGGTCGGTCGGGTTACCGGAAACACACTACTTTTTTTTTCTACGCCTAAGCACCTTCATAAAATCGCATCAAACTACCCAGGCTGTTTTGTAAAGAAACGATTGCGAGTCAAATAGCCGAGAGCATGGAGTGCCTTACTTAGCCACTTTAGTTGCGTGCTAACTTTTGTTGACTCTAACAAGGAGTTAATGAGTTTGTTTTTATGCAAAACTGAAACAAATCTTGGCCAAGGAAAACAGACACTAAAATTGTGTGGATTTTGCACGTGAGTCTTGCTGGATATCCTCAGCTAAATTTATTGATTCATATGTTGCCCTTTTTTTTTTTTTTTAAATGTTACACAACAATGCTGTTTGTCTTTATTTAGAAGCACGTAAATTTATTAATTAAATTTTTTTCGGGGCCGGAACGGATTAATGGCATTTCTATTCATTTAACTAGTGAAAATTGATTTGTTATACGATTAAATTGATTTGCCAAGCTTGGTCAAAGAACGAATTAAACCCTTAAGCCGAGTTAGCACTTTAAGCTAGCCGCGGAGCGAATGCAAAGCAGTTTTTGTACCGTCATGGCCACAATTATGCCATTCGAGGAATGGTGTCAAGATATGTATCATGTTTTGGAAAATTGTGTCGCTCATACCTGCTTTGTGTTACCTAATAGCTCACATGCCAGCATCACAGTGGAGTTGTTTTTCTTCCAGAAGACAATGCCTGCGTAGCAATGACCTCAAGACACTGTCATCACCACCGTACAGATGTTTGAAACGACTCAAGAAGAACTTTCCATATTTGTCTTTTTGTCCCGAACAGAGATTGTCTCAAGTGCCAGGGGCGTCCTACCTGCTCTTTGGCTTAAATGGGAGGTGCCAGTTGACTGAGTGACAGCCCGTCTCAGACCCTCGCCCAAGATGACTGCCCGTGGCCTCCTGTTGCTCTGCCCGATGAGACTTGTGAAGAGCGCTGCGTTACCATGGTGATCATCTTCTCCAAAAGCCTGGAAAAGAAGAAGGGTGTCAATGATGTAAGGCCCAAGAGCAGCGAACGACAGCCGGTAAGAGACGACGAGAGTTGGACCGTGTTTGGTTTTTTCTTTGGCCTTTTTGACACAACCTAACCTCCATTGGGAAGTATGCGGACTCGGTTTTCAAAACGCCAGCAGTTTCATTTGGTATCACAGAGTGGTGTTTTTACATATCGTGAGTCGTGACCTGAATTTGATAAATTAATTCCATCCATCCATTTTCTTCAGCGCTTGTCCCTTCTATTCGTTTTGCGGGTGAGTGGAAGCCTCGATTGCATCCTGAATTGCTCGCCAGCCTATCGCAGGCCAAGACTCGAACTCGGAACAATGAGGCAGACAGGGTAAGCACAAGCGCACTGCGCTGCCCGACTTCAAAAGATTATTGCATGGAGGAAAAAAAAATGTCTTTCGTGTTTATTACCTATAGAAAAATTGTATTTCGTGCGTACCTCTGCGTTTGACCGTCTGTCGTTTTGTTGCACATGTACGCCAGTTTAGGTTGACAGCACATTAGCTTAACGTTAGCAGCTACTTATCCCTTGTCAGATGAGCATCACCACTTCATGTCATCCCACAGCCGCTGCATGTAGCAACAAGCCGGAGCCATGCTGCGTTTTAATCTTGAATCCTTATATTTATTTAGCGACCTCACAAGTTGCTCCAAATAGTCCGATGCACTTGGACCTTAACTTAAAAGTGGCCACGTTTACGAGCTTTTCGATCCCACATTTGCAAGACAAAATATTATAGTTATAAACTTCAGACGGATCGCCACTCGAGTGAAGTGGAAAAAAAGACAGAGAAAATAGATAAGTCACAAAGTGCGGTTTCACTATAATTGGCGCAATATTAAATGTTTCATACGTGTCTGTATACAGGTTTTGGATTGCCCTGCAAAGCCATCGGCACCATTTTCCACCGAAGAAAACATGTTTTGTCTTTTTGTTGTTTTTTTTTTGTTGTTGTTGTTCTTGTGGTAGTGATAACCTCAGCGTGAGTCACCCGTAATTTCCCTCCGCATTTTCTCTTTTGTCCCTCGTGTGCAAAAGAAGCCGCCACCCTGTTGCAAGCGAGCGAACTGACAGATCACAAGACAGGCGTGTGCAGGCAAAAACCTTCCTCTGCGCACGCCACGACCGCAACGAAACCTCCACTACTGGACTTAAACTTAAAGTTAATAGAAGCCATTTTGCAGGGTATCAATGGATCAGACGGCATTTTCCTCTTGAGTAAGTTGGCTGTTATTTGCAGACCAACAGCCTGTTGAGCGACGTGTCAGCCATTATTCTATATGTCACATGCACAATGGCCTTTGTGTATAAACCCGCACACCTTTGTTGGTTGTACAGCGTTTGTAGGCTAAATCAATATGTTTTTTGATACATCGCATGAAATAAAACATCCATGCATTCATTTTTTATGGTGCTTGTCCTCATTGACCGGGTGCCAGCCAGTTTTGGGTCACGTTGAGACCAACAATCATTGACACCTATGGACAATATAAATGTGTCAATAAATAATGTGTGTGAACCAGGCGGAACAGCTTTTAAAAGAAATAAATAAAATGTGTTTCCTACAGTAGGTTGCACTGGCACGATCATTGTTGTTATGATTGTTTTTAATTTTAGGCAGCATCACTTAAAAAAAAAACGGAAAAATTGTATTATTATTAACAGAAAGTAAGGTGTCATGTTTTGGGCAGCACGTCAGGTCACTAGTTTTGCGTAACAACGATGTGGTTGACGGGACTTAACCATGTATTCGTCGTGTGTGTTAAAGGAGCTACGAGGAGGACCTGAAAGGCAGGAGTGCCTGGGAAGGGTTTTGCAAGGGTTCTCCACACCCCCAAAATATGAAACACTAAATTGTGCACGGGTGTGAACGTGAGCGGGAATGGTTGTTTGTTTATATGTGCCTTCGAGATGGGCTGACGACCAATCCAGGGTGTGCCAGATCTCAAAGCCAGCTGGGATAGGCTGCAGTTCACCCGCAATTCAAAGATAGATGTTTTATTTTCGTTGGCGTGTGACAATTATATGGCTACGTGATTTTTTTTTTTTTTTTTCAGAGCAATGATAACTCTGAGGCATGCGTCGCATATAGGCCACTGGTGTGGAATGCAGTATTCTCTACACTGGAATGCGATACTCTTTGCATAGATTCCTAACATAGTATAGTTTCTAAACACAAACGTTCACGTTTGAATGTGACCCTTCAAGGTAAGGCGTAGAAAAATGTGTGTTTCCGGCAACATGAAATTTCAGCATAGGGTCGGTAGGTCGGACAACGTTTTTTTTTTAAATCTTTTTTTTTGCCCCCCATCAAAAATGTAAACAAAATACCCATAAAATATAAAAAAAGGAGACATTTTTACAACTATTGAAACCCCCGCTCGCCGGCTGGGTGTCTCGTTACCTCTGCGTCCCGCGTCCTAGACGGCCCGTGGTGTTCGTTAAATAGTTCGCTGAATCTTTTCGATTGGATGCTATTTTCTTAATATTATGGTGCGAGCATGCGACTGCGACACACAAAACGCGGTTTAAAGTGTTGTCGGAGATCGTGGCCGGCGCCACGATTCAATGTTGTTGACAGACGACAGGGCAAACCACGCGCACGCTCAGTTTACGACGGCGTGACGTCACGGCCGTAAAAGTGTTCATATGAAAAGGTAACTACAGTACTGACAATAAACGGCAGTGAGCACAGAGCCAGACTCCCCGCGTTTTATTAAACACAACAATGGCAACGAAGATGGAGCTTCCACTCTTGCCTCTTCCTCCGTTCCTCGCCCTGCCTGGCGAGCCGCCTGTCCCGCGGCCCCGCTGGTTGGAATCCTTCGAGACCTTTATTGAAGCCGTTGGGATCGCCGACGAATATCGCGAGAGTTTGCACCGATGTAAACGCTCTAAATTCTTCTTCCCTTTTATTATTTATAATTTTGTCTGTGGTTTTAATAATAATAATAATAGTAATAATACTCTTTATTTATAGGCGCCTTTCAAGACACCCAAGGACACTTTACAATAACAAAAAACACAAAACAATACAAAACAATACGGGTTGAGCAGCGGCAGCCAAACGCGCCAGCGGTCACTCAACCCGGAGGAGTCTCTCTCTCTCACCTCCAGGACATCTCCACGGGTTTTATTGTTCTTGTTTTGATTGTAAAGCGTCCTTGAGTGTTTTGAAAGGCGCTTATGAAATGAAATGTATTATTATTATTACACAAAAATGTAAAAGGTTTGAAAAAAAATGCCGACCGTAAAGTTTTTGTTCGAGGTAGAAATTCTCGGTCGGTCGGGTTACCGGAAACACACTACTTTTTTTCTCGCCTAATAACGTGTAGTACTGTATCCAAATTGGGATTCAATCAAGCCATCCATATTGGGTTATGCATTCGCACACTTTCGGTTCTCTGATTCTTTTTGGCTTCTTTTCAGCGTGAGCGCCACACCATGAGCAGAGGGACGACCCTCTTCTCTTGTGGAAGTGCTGGTGAGTTGTCTACTTTGTAGTCATTTGAGCCATTCGAGTCTTCATGTCTCTCAAGTTGCGCAAAACGGAGAGGTCTGAAGAGACATGCGACCAGAAAAACCTTTTTGGGGGGGTCATGTCGCGGGACGCTGAAAAATGCATGGTGGGCCGCAAGTGGCCCCCGCGCCGTAGTTTGGATACCTCAGATTTAAGCAGACTCTCATCCAAACTGCAGCTTCACTCTCCGTGTCAATTTCGTGTTGTCAGAGTTGTGGCGGACAAGTTTTAGGTGGCACTGCGGTTGATTTCTTTTTACACTTGTAACGGCGATGTTTAAAACCCGACCGTGTGACGCATGACTTGCGGAATGTATGGACTCGCAGTCAAAGACTGCAGCATCACCAGACACGCTGAGCCGTTTTACGCACTGGACGTCTTAAAATGAGACGTCAATGACCTTTGCACCAGCTCTTATAATTAAGACGGAATATATTAAATATTAACAATGTTCAACTCGTTGCACTTTTATGACCGTTAATGTTACAGTATTACAGGGTCTCTTGGCTCACTTAAGATGGCATGGAGTGCTATCAGAGTCAAGGAAGACAATAGTTAACTTATTTTTATACTTGTGTGAAAGACAAGAATCTTAAAATTTGACTTGGCGGTTATTGGTGGATTCTTAAAAAAAAAAAAGATAATATCTAATGATCCAAAATGAAGGTCTTGATGAACTTTGTGAAGCTAATACGTCTCAAAAAGGCCACAGACACAAACAAAACAGACTGCCGTCATTTTTCAGTTAAAATGATTCGAAATGTATTCAAAATGTCTTTTAAAATTTCTTAAAAATGTAAATTATTGCGATCATAATATTGAGCCTACATTGTGAGGTAGTCCTGTTGGTCATCTTAAACCAGCTTTCAGCGCTACTTCAAGTGTGCCAGAACGGATCGTGTTCCAACTAAGAGGTTCCGCCGTATTTGGCTTTCACTTCCTCTCCTCTCGTCAACATCTCGTGATCGGCGTGCACCTGCTCCGTGTTACAATGCACGTTACGCTCTCACAGGAGCTTCGCAACAATACACTTCCCTCGATTAAAAATACCCCTCCTCTTCTCTTCTTTTTCTTTGCGGGTGTTGACATTCAGAGGCGTGTGGCGAGGGCTTTGCATGGCGTGCCTCGTTCATTCAGGCGTCACAAGACACTTTTGAAGTCGTCTCTTTTGTTGAGTTGTTTTCGCGACATTCCTGTCAGGCCGTTGCTGCATTTAAATGGTCTGGCCAAAAGAAACCATTTACAGGCCGGCGTCGGAGTACATGATCCAAAATGGACAGGATTAGGGTGAGAAAAGCCATCTTGTTTGGCTCAGTGGCTCAAACCAGCTTGATAATATACACCAGTGGTTGTCAACCATTTAGTAAATAAAACGTTTTAAAAAAGATTAAATGCATGGATGGATGGATTAAATGCAAACCTGCTACCCGTAAAAGGTTAAATACAACTGAACTGTACTTGAGGAGCGGTTCCTTTCACGTACCACGAGGGGGCCCGAATCATGGTGACTGTAAATCATCGCAGTCATTGAACCGCGTTGGCTTAAATTTGAGATTAGTAAGAGTGATGTGTTTTTTCACGCTGCCTGTGATCATGAATGAGGTTTTGTGAGGCGCCGTTGGTCCACTCTCGACTGGTTTGCTGCTGACAGAAGAAGTACGACATGACGTCAGCTCAGGCCTCGTATTATCGCCAACGAGTTATCTTGGCATTTCCACTACAGTGTGTTTTGAAAACATTTTTCCTAATTTTTTTCAATTTTTTTTTTTTTTTTTGCAGAGGCAGACAGATGGCTGAACCCAGGGCGAAGCTTCCAGTCAGGTACCAGTCTGGAGAGCCTGTGGGATGAGATGCCCGAGCCGGGCGGACGCCCCTGGGCCAAAGAACCGGGCGCCGCCATGGCCATCACCAGCCTAATCAGAGATCTCAGCCTGGGTGACGCCGCCTTGAGCAATGCCCACCCCGCCGCTCCCCCCAGCACTTCGCACTACACCACTGTAGCCACCAGCCAAGCGCCCACGGCGCCCCCCAGCAAGCGCCAATGTCGCTCTTTGTCACTGTCCGACGAATTTGGCGGCTTTCGCTCGTCGTGGCGGCCTCAGGGCTCCCGAGTGTGGACGGCGGTGGAGAAGCGGAGGTGCTACAGTGGCGGGAGCGTCCGTGCCGGTGGGGGGTTCTCCGGTGGCTACTGCCTCGCCATGCAGCGTAGCTCCAGCTTCAGTTTCCCTTCTCGCACCAGCGTCTCCGCGGACGGACCCTTGGACCTGCCCTTCTTCAACCAGCGACTGCCCGCCCACCCGCACTTCACCGCCTCCCCCGTGTCCCCCACCACGCCCTCCTCGCAATTCCCCCAGTCCAACCGTGGCCACTGCCTGCGACCTCTCTCCCTCTCCCACGAGCAGATCAGCCTGCCCCAACTCCAGAGGGAAGAAGTTTCAGAGGCCAGCTCTCCGGATTCCACCCCGGAACTGGGACGGCGGTCCGGCCAGAGAGGCGACGGGAAGGGGTGCCTGTCTCGGAGCAGGTCGCAGCCCTGCGTGCTGAATGACAAAAAGATCGGGATGAAGCGGCGGAGGCCAGAGGATGCCCAGGAGCAAAGGCCCTCGCTGGACCTTGCAAAGATGACTCAGGTGAGCTGCAATTGGCCGACGCGCGCAGACAAAAGGCACACAGGAAAACATTTGCCGAGGTCTCGTGGTGAAAGTACTTTGGATTTGAGCAGCAGGCTGGATTTACACAACATTGTTTAGGAGACGGGGTCAGAGTTCAAATCTGCACGTTCTTCCTGTGCTTGCTTTCCCACATCCCGAAAGCATATGTTAGGTTCACTGAAGACAGTAAATCAGGGACGTCCAAACTTTTTTTCACTAGTCTCTCCGGGGGCCTCCTGCCGCTGGGATGTGCCCGGAACACCTCAGCAGGCGGGAGCTGTCCAGGAGGCATCCTAATCAAATGCCTGAGCCACCTCATCTGGCTCCTCTCGACGTGGAGGAGAAGCGGCTCGACTCTGAGCCCCTCTCGGATGACCGAGCTTCTCACCTTGTCTCTTAGGGAGAGCCCGGACGCCCCGCAGAGGGAAAACTCATTTGGGCCTCTAAGATCCCGGATCTCGTTGTTTCGGTCACGACCCATAGCTCGTGACCGTAGGTCGACCGGTAAATTGAGAGAGGCTCAGCTCCTTCCACACCACGACAGACCGATACAAAGTCTGCAATGCAAACTAGCATCAGAAAAAAAAAACACCCCAAAAGATATTTTAAATCAATCTGATCAGATTGAATGTTCTCGATCGTTCAACCAAATCTTCACAACTAAACCATCTGAAGTGTTTTTTTAAAGTATCCGACGGAGGGAGTGGTGCTTACTCATGGAAAATGCCTCAGGTTCAGTCATGCCGCTTAACGCCACACACTCGAAAAAGAACCAGGCTTGGGTGAACATCTCATCGCGTCTGTTGGGCAAATCCAAAAGGTTGGGCCCCCTTGAGGTCCATTTTCACCCACCCTCATACTTGTCATTTCCTGCACCAATCTGGCTCTTATCGCAGAGACACAGTGGTCAAATTATATTTAAAAAAAAAAAGAAAAAAGAAAGAAGTAATTGTGGACAGAAAAGCCGCAAGACCCAATTGAAGTTATGCTTGCTTGGCCCCAGCAATCAGTGATTGTAAATGAGCCCTTCGCTTCTCAAATGGAAGCATTCAAGTCTTTTCATGCTATGCACTCTTTGATGCAGGGAGATACGCATCTGGAACAACACTGTTGAAAGATGCAATATACCATTCAGGAAATTGCTGTACGATGTCTACCAGGGACTGACCATGTGGCTTTTTGGAGATATGAGGCGTTTTTGGGGGATTTTTTTGTTGTTGTTTTTTGTTTTGCACTGATTTGAGACGCGAGTGGATTACAATGGCGGTGAGCTCAAACTCACTTCACAAGAAGCAGCGCTTTGGTCATCACCAAAACCAATTTTAGACTTGCAAAACGGTCAAGAGCGATCTGCACACGTGAAACCACAATCAACATCCGAGCATCAAAGACTTCATTATGTCGTGAAATTCTCAATGTTTTTATCACGGTATTTGATACAAACTGATTTGGAACAAATTCCGAACTGCGACAAATGATGTATGTGGCACAGTTGCACGCTGTCATATATATTTTTTTAAATAACTGCAGTGTGATAAAGGTGGTGTATTAAGTCACCGCTGAAGGCTGAGGTCCCAAATCTCTTTTTCCTAAAGATTTGTGTCCCCCCTCAGGGGCGGGCGAGCGAAAGTTGGACGTGCAGAGTTTCCTCTAATCATGCCAGGTGCTAGGCGGGGCAACGAGCCGAGGCGCGACGACACACACGCTCATCACGTTGACGTTACCTCGGCTCGCAGGAATGCTCCCACGTCACATACTGGGACCGTGTTTTCAAAGATGGCTCGGGGATTAACAGACGGACACGTTGCCTGCGTTCACATTTCAAAGGAGGTGGCGTCGGTAGCTGCTGTTCATGCCCCCCCCCACACACACACACACAAATCTGTTTATGGGAATTTTGAGATTTGACATACACAATGGATTGAAATATGTTGTTTTACACAGTGAGCATTTGGAAGCAACATCAAATTTAAGATGAGTCCAAACGGCTTTTTCATGTGAATCATTTTTTACCAATTGTCTGTAAAAAAAACAACAACAAAACCAGCTCGTTCACATTTGGGTAAATAGTCGTTCTGTCGAAATGTTCAGTGCAGAGCTGCCAGGTTTTGTCGAAAACACTACTAGTGCCAGAGAGTGACAGTCAAATATTTTCTAGTTTGACACGATTGAAGTTCTGTCGTTAACTTCATTCTGTGATTTTTTTTATTTCTTAATGTGGTACGAATAGCACGAATGGTACGCAGGCTCTCTCTAGTTTTACACGAAGTTAAATGTTCTTTTTTTTTTTTAACCATTTGTTAAGTACAGTTCAGTTATATTTAACTTTTACCATCTGGGTAATCCATTTAAACTGGATCATTAATAGACAGCGGTCAATGCATTTTTGCCAAAGGGATGAAAGTTAACTTTTCTCGATTAATTTTTGAATTCCAATTCTGCCTTCATATTTTCTCTCGTACTTTGGGTTTTCACAATAATAATAATAATATACAATAAATGGCTCTGGCCTTTCGGCAGGGAGGCCAAACTACACAACTCCTTTTTTTAATTATGGTGGCACTCGAATAAATTTTTTGGAAGGCGATACTTGCTGTAAAATGTTTGAAGCCTTGACCTAACGCATCAAATCTCTCATCTCATCTTTTGGTCAATATTTCAATAGGAAGCTCAGCAAGTGGACTTTGTCTCGAGCAACCAAACACTTCCTAAAGATTATTCCCGCTGACGTTCACTTCTAGATTAACAAGGCACTTGCTCATTTTACTACCAAACTATCTGTTCGGATTTTTTTTATTATTTTTTTTTTTTTACTACCTCTGAAACCGTCGGGAACTTGTCCTGGATTTTATTGGCATGTTGTTTTAAGGTGACTTGGTAAAAAGGGGTACACCGTGGGAAAGAACTCATAAAAGAAAGTCCAAATATTTGGCGGAAAGAAAAAAAAGTTTTTTTTTATATAAGGCGTAGAAAAAAAAGTAGTGTGTTTCCGGTAACCCGACCGGCCGAGAATTTCTACCTCGAAAAAAAACTTTACGGTCGGCATTTTTTTCAAACCTTCTACATTTTTGTGTAATAATAATAATAGTACATTTCATTTATACGTGCCTTTCAAAACACTGAAGGACGCTTTACAATCAAAACAAGAACAATAAAACCGCAGACAAAATTATAAATAATAAAAGGAAAGATTAATTCAGAGCGTTTACGTTGGTGCAAACTCTCGCGATATTCACGTTGCGTCGTTTGCCCTGCCGTCTGTCAACAACATTGAATCATGGTGGCGGCCACGATCTCCGACAACGGTTTAAACCGCGTTTTGTGTGTTGCAGTCGCATGCTCGCACCATAATATTAAGAAAATAGCATCCACTGCTGTATCGAAAAGATTCAACGAACTATTTGACGAACACCACGGGCCGTCTAGGACACGGGACGCAGAGGTAACGAGATGGCTGGAACACCCAGCCGCTGGGTACCCAACTCTCTCGCCGCCTTTGGCGGCGAGCGGGGGTTTCAATCAGTGGCGATTGCTCTCGGACTGCAAGGGAAGCTCGGCTTCCCCTAAAATGGCAAAGAATAAGTAATCAAATATATGAATGTAAATTTCATTGTGCGTACATGTCATTGACTAAATATGCGCTACAACGTGCTCAACTTTTGTTCCGAATCAGCTTCTTCTTACTGGTTCCGACGCGACTCCCTTCTCATTCATCCCGCAGCTTCGCTGTGCTTTAAACGGTAGTGAGTTCAGGGTAGGTTGTCCCAATGCGTTGAACGGAGACGAGTCATTGGATACAAGCTGGTTTTTGTCCCGCCCACGGACGCTCGTCATCTCTGAGACTGGATGGCAGTGGGAGGGTAACGGACGCCAGGCTTTTCTGCATCAGATTGGATGATCTGTCTGAGCCAGTGTGCCAGTTCGATTGACATTGAAATGAGCCAGTCACCGAGCTTTTAGTGTAGACATCCGTCGCGAGCAATTTTTCAACTCGCATTCTGTTCCGAGTTGAGCTGGAGACTTCTCCTAATCATTTTAGCGACACTCTTTGTTGTAAACAAACAACTAGCGACAAATTAATCTTTTATTTCTGGTGGGGTTTATTGTATTGTACTCCTCCGTGAGCCGTCACCTTATCCTGGTGGAGGGGTTTGTGTGTCCCAATGATCCTAGGAGCTAAGTTGTCTGGGGCTTTATGCCCCTGGCAGGGTCACCCATGGCAAACAGGTCCTAGGTGAGGGACCAGACAAAGCACGGCTCAAAAGACCCCTTATGACGAACAAAATAAATGGACTTCAGTTTCCCTTGCCCGGACGCGGGTCACCGGGGCCTCACTCTGGAGCCAGGCCTGGAGGTGGGGCTCGTTGGCGAGCGCCTAGTGGCCGGGCCCGAAGAGACAACGTGGGTCCCCCTTCTCATGGGCTCACCACCCATGGGAGGGGCCAAAGGGGTCGGGTGCGATGTGAGCTGGGCGGCAGCCAAAGGCCCCTGGCGGTCTGATCCACGGCTGCAGAAGCTAGCTCTGGGGACATGGAATGTCACCTCTCTTACAGGGAAGGAGCCCGAGCTGGTGTGTGAGGTTGAAAAGTTTCGACTGGATATAGTCGGACTTACCCCCACACACGGCCTGGGTTCTGGTACCAGCTCTCTCGAGAGGGGTTGGACTCTCTTCCACTCTGGAGTTGCCCACGGTGAGAGGCGCAGAGCAGGTGTGGGCATACTCATTGACCCCCGGCTCAGTGCCTGTACATTGGGGTTCACACCGGTAGACGAGAGGGTAGCCTCCCTCCGCCTTCGGGTGGGGGGACGGGTTCTGACTGTTGTTTGTGCGTACGCACCCAACAGCAGTTCAGCGTACCCACCCTTTTTGGAGTCCTTGGAGGGTGTGCTGGAGAGTACTCCTGCTGGGGACTCCCTCGTTCTGCTGGGGGACTTCAATGCTCATGTGGGCAATGACCGTGAGAGCTGGAGGGGCGTGATTGGGAGGAACGGCCCCCCCGATCAGAACTCGAGTGGTGTTTCGTTATTGGACTTCTGTGCTCGTCACGGATTGTCCATAACGAACACCTTGTTCAGACATAAGGGTGTCCATATGTGCACTTGGCACCAGGACACCCTTGGCCGCAGTTCGATGATTGACTTTGTGGTTGTATCATCGGATTTGCGGCCGCATGTTTTGGACACTCGGGTGAAGAGAGGGGCGGAGCTGTCAACTGATCACCACCTGGTGGTGAGTAAATTCCGATGGTGGGGGAAGATGCCGGTCCGTCCTGGCAGACCCAAACGTATTGTGAGGGTTTGTTGGGAGCGTCTGGCGGAATCCCCTGTCAGAAGGAGTTTCAACTCCCACCTCCGACAGAGCTTTTCCCATGTCCCGAGGGAGGCGGGGGACATTGAGTCCGAGTGGACCGTGTTCCGCGCCTCTATTGTTGAGGCGGCCAATCTGAGTTGTGGCCGTAAGGTAGTTGGTGCCTGTCGTGGCGGCAACCCCCGTACCCGCTGGTGGACACCAGCAGTAAGGGATGCCGTCAAGCTGAAGAAGGAGTCCTATCGGGCCTTTATGGCCTGTGGGACCCCAGAGGCAGCTTACGGGTATCGACTGGCCAAGCGGAATGCAGCTTTGGTGGTCGCCGAGGCAAAAACTCGGACGTGGGAGGTGTTCGGTGAGGCCATGGAAGCCGACTTCCGAGCGGCTTCGAGGAAATTCTGGTCCACCATCCGACGTCTCAGGAGGGGGAAACAGTACACCACTAACACTGTGTACAGTGGAAGTGGGGCGCTGTTGACCTCGACTCGGGACGTTAATGAGCCGGTGGGCGGAGTACTTCAAGACCTCCTCAACTCCACCAGCACGCCTTCCTTGGAGGAAGCAGAGTCTGGGGACTCTGATGTGGGCTCTCCTATCTCTGTGGTTGAAGTCACCGATGTGGTTAAAAGCTCCTCGGTGGCAAGGCCCCAGGGTGGATGAGATCCGCCCGGAGTTCCTCAAGGCTCTGGATGTTGTGGGGCTGTCCTGGCTGACACGCCTCTGCAACATCGCGTGGTCATCGGGGACAGTGCCTCTGGATTGGCAGACCGGGGTGGTGGTCCCTCTTTTAAAAAGGGGACCGGAGGGTGTGTTCCAACTACAGAGGGATCACACTCCTCAGCCTCCCTGGTAAGGTCTATTCAGGGTGCTGGAGAGGAGGGTCCGTCAGGAAGTCGAGCCTCAGATTGAGGAGGAGCAGTGTGGTTTCGTCCCGGCCGTGGAACAGTGGACCAGCTCTACACCCTAAGCAGGGTCCTCGAGGGTATGTGGGAATTCGCCCAACCAGTCAACATGTGTTTTTGGACTTAGAGAAGGCGTTTGACCGTGTCCTCGGGAGTTCTGTGGGGTGCTTGTGGGTATGGGGTACCGAGCCCCTGATACGGGCTGTTCGGTCACTATACCACCAATGCCAGAGTTTGGTTCGCATTGCCGGCAGTAAGTCGGAATCGTTTCCAGTGAGGGTGGGGCTACGCCAAGGCTGCCCTTTGTCGCGATTCTGTTCATAACTTTTATGGACAGAATTTCTAGGCGCAGCCGAAGCGTTGAGGGGGTCCGTTTTGGTGGCCTCAGTATTGCATCTCTGCTTTTTGCAGATTATGTGGTACTGTTGGCTCCTTCAAGCAGGGCTCTCCAGCTCTCACTGGAGCGTTTCGCAGCCGAGTGTGAAGCGGTCGGGATGAGGATCAGCACCTCCAAATCTGAAACCATGGTCCTCAGTCGGAAAAGGGTGGAGTGCCCTCTCCGGGTCGGGGAGGAGATCTTGCCACAAGTGGAGGAGTTTAAGTATCTTGGGGTCTTGTTCACGAGTGAGGGCAGAAGGGAGCGAGAGATCGACAGGCGGATCGGTGCAGCATCTGCTGTGATGCGGACGTTGTATCGGTCTGTCGTGGTAAAGAAGGAGCTGAGCCAAAGGGCGAAGCTCTCAATTTACCGGTCGATCTACGTTCCAACCCTCATCTATGGTCACGAGCTATGGGTCGTGACCGAAAGAACGAGATCCCGGATACAAGCGGCTGAAATGAGTTTTCTCCGCAGGGTGTCCGGGCTCTCCCTTAGAGATAAGGTGAGAGGCTCGGTCATCCAGGAGGGGCTCAGAGTAGAGCCGCTTCTCCTCCACATCGAGAGGAGCCAGATGAGGTGGCTTGGGCATCTGATCCGGATGCCTCCTGAGCGCCTCCCTAGTGAGGTGTTCCGGGCATGTCCCACCGGGCGGAGACCCCGAGGACGACCCAGGACACGCTGGAGAGACTGTCACGCAGCTGGCCTGGGAACGCCTCGGGATCCCCCGGGGAGAGCTGGAAGAAGTGGCCGGGGAGAGGGAAGTCTGGGTTTCCCTGCTAAAGCTGCTGCCCCCGCGACCCGGCCCCGGATAAGCGGTAGAAGATGGATGGATGGATGGGTTTATTGTAGTTCCTATAGTTGTAGGACACTAATTAAGTACGGAGAAAAGACGCCTTGTTGGTATGACAGGGTCACAGATCATTTTCTTGAAAAGGAACGGAGCTAGAATAGAATTCACGTATAAATAAACGGACACATTTTATGACGTCGACCAAAATTGAGCTTCCCCTCTTTGACAGACGAGCATCCGGCACTGATTTCAATGTCTCCTTGTTTTATGTTTTATGGTTTTTTTGTTTACGTTTTTGATGGGGGATCGAGGGAGAAAAAAAGATTTAAAAAAAAACAACTTTGTCCGACCTACCGACCCTATGCTGAAATTTCATGTTACTGGAAACACACTACTTATTTTTCTACGCCTAAAGTGGTTTTCTTTTGGCAAACGAAGTTTTATTTTGCAAGAAAAATGTCAAATCTACAAATGTGCCTTGACAACGTTTGACTAATACCTAACTTGATGGAGGACCGGTCTCGAGAGAGAACGTAACATCAAACTTTTATTCTGCTGGCATTTGGAATTTATTCTTGAAAAGTTCAGACTTTATTCTCACCACATGACTACTTTATTCTCGTGCCAATCCGACAATCTGTGTCCAGATTGTAGTCTTCCAACGGTGTGACTTCACTTTTATCGCGTGAAAATGTTCTCATAGCATTTCTTGAAACAATATCAGAACTATTCTTACAAATAAAACTTTACTTTTGACCCACTTTTCATTCCGACCAGAACAAAATCAAATTGGATTCTTTTAACATTTTTCCGCGTGCATTCAAATTCATTTATTCTCCCAAGCGTGACATAAATCTTTGTTCTTTTCATTTCCTTTTGTCGACACACCCATGTGTGCAAGAGGCTGGAAAAAGCGACTGTATTTCAAATGGGGGGGTGAAAGGACATTTTTGAGATGAGCCATAATCGTACCAGCTTCAAAGTTTGTGAAATTTCTTGCCACATCAAAGCGGTTGAGACACACGTTTGTCGCTGCAAAACTTTGTGGATATTCGTGTGTGTGTGTGTGTGTGTGTGTGTGTGCGCGCGCACGAGGTTGAGGAAGGTCAGCACATAACAAGTCCCCAGTGTGTGCTGTCAGCGCAACATGCAGTAACGTGGCCTTTCGTTTCCTGCCGCACGTCACCCGACGGCGGCTGTGAATTCGGGGGCTTTCGTGACATGCTGGTCAATGATCGCTCCGCCGTCATGGGTATTTACGCAGGACGCCCGCCCCCATCCACAAAACAAATTCCTTGAATAATTTCGCAAGCTGTCGGGCCGCGTTGTTTGCACGCCTGGCTGTTTCCCTTCCACCTTGGCCGGCTGCCGCGTTTTTTCCTCTGCAGCGGCTGCGGACAGCCGTCAGACGGAGGCTGAGCTTTTATCGGCAAATATGAGGCCAGTCGCTCAATGAAATGTCAACGCCGATTTTGCGGACGGGGGGGGGGATTTGCCGCCACATTCGAGTGATTTAAGGGGATGAGGGAGAGGGGCGATCTTATTTACGCAAGTAAGCTGTCAAATCTACTCCTCATTGTGGCTCGCTCTCAGAGTTTCCTCAAAGTGTGGATTGGGGTTTGGAGTTGAGATCCGCCCATATTTTGAGTACACGCGAGTGATTAAGAAGGAGGAAATTGATCACAGGTTGGAAGTCAGACAAGCGAAGTTATTCTCGACTCGAAACAGTGTGTAAAGGTTATCGTATTCGCACTGTCTGTGTGTCGTGTACGACAGAGATTCTTCGACTGAATGCAACGAAGATGGTGGTCGCCATATAAAAAGCCACAAAAACGCACACGAGCCTGTGACTGACATATGTGTACGTTGGAAAATACATCAATGTTTTGCTCTCGAGTCATTCCTACAAAGTACATGTGGTTTTGGCTCTTTTGTAGAAGCAAACTCCTCTGTTCCGATGTGAGAGGTGTCACTAAAGCAAAAAATAAAAATAAAAAATAATGCGTTTCACCCAAAGTAATTTTTCTCCGCTTTACGGGAGAAACGGCGACTCTATTTTCTAGGGATGTAATGGTATCCAAATGTCACAATACGATATTATCGCGATTTTAATAATAATAATAATAATAATAATACATTTTATTTATAAGCGCCTTTCAAGACACCCAAGGACACTTTACGATAACAAAAAACACAAAACAATACAAAACAATACGGGTTGAGCAGCGGCAGCCAACCGCGCCAGCGGTCACTCAACCTGGAAGTCAGAAAGAAACCACGAGGGAGGGAGATGGGGAGGGAAAAAAAAAAAACCACGCTCGAACTATCCTCATTTTGAGGATAATTCGAGTTAGGGTAGTTGGTGTTATTTAAAAAAAAAATCTCAATTGTGTTTTTGTACGTAACAGTGAAAAGTCATTGGCCATTGGCCAGTAATTTTATCGTCGTCAAGTGCGATTGGCTCATCGAAGTAAAACAAAGTTTCATGGTCTCAGTCGTTCACCATGCTGTATTCGGCTGAGTACACACTTCATATCAAGGCGCTTGCTAATGCACGCACGCTTGTCAAATCGATTCCGTTTTAAGTGACTTCATTGTACGTGACCAAAACATGCCCAATTCAAATTAAAGCCCATGAATAAAATAACCACCAGATGGCACTGGAACTGCAACAATTAAAAATAACATGGCCTGGTCAACGCACGTGGTGCTTTTAATATCGCGACATGACACCGACGATACTGTGGCCATTTTAATTTTGCGATGTTGCCTTTATTGTTGAATCCCGAATGTTTTCTCAACTAACAGTGGTTGCATAAATGCTAGAACTCCCGCTGGATTAAATAACATGCCCCCACCCTCATGGCTCTTCATTCCTGACATGGCGAGCATGGCTGAGCAGCAATGTGGGAACGGTGACGCGACTCGCCGCGTAAACACGTTGTCTCATTAAATAACAGCCCGCGCTCTGTTCTTCGTAAACTCTCGGCGCTTATCTGCATTTTGGCCTCGGTACAGCGCAGATGAATGATTGATTCGGAGGTGCATTGCTGTGTCATCTGTTTGTCGGGGATGAGTGCAAGATTCCTTCCTTGCACTTCTTTTTTGTGAGACACTGCGAGGCCCCCGCTTGCGCTTTTTCGACTGACCTCGTTCCAAAGACGTTGCTGATTTCCAAATAGCCCCAGTTGATATTTCTTTGTGCTTTCGCTTCATAGGTGAGGCCGTTGTCATTGTGTTGAGCAAAGTCAGGATTGTTTTCGTGCCCTTTTATGGCAGTATTGAAACTTCTAACACGCCGACGCTTTGAGGCACAGTGAACACACAAAGTCCTGCCAACAGAATTGTGACACAAACGCTAGCTTGCTCCTCCCCCTTGCTGACTTTGTGTTGATTTCGACCAGAAGTCACCAAATTGCTTTCTAATTCAACAATTTTTGTGGTCGACTTAGCCCCCCGTCTTAACAATAACATATAAAAATAATACAATGATTAAATGTAATTTGAGCATATTTGTTAGTTCAGTGTGTGCATCAACAGTGGTCGTCTCTTTGCGCAGTCAAGACAGAGCTCTTTGCATCAAAAAGGTTGGTCGGCAATTTTTGGTGGGGTACTGCGAACGGCTTCTGGTTACATCCAGACTTTTGAAATAACAAATTTGCTCAAATTATTTTGGTGGTAAATCATCTCATCGTCGTTTTGCCGGCCATCTTGTTTCAACTAGACGGTACGAAAATAGAGTTTTAAATGTTTGATTCTACATTCACACCAATGCATGATTTAAAATAGTTGGATGCAGCTAACTAGTAAATGGCATTTATTTATTTTCACAATAACAACACCATCTCACTTTTTTTCTTCATTTTTTAAATTTCATTTCAATTTTTTTTATTCATTTGGTGCTCACAGGCACCATGTTGGTGACTCCTGATCCTAAAACCCATCCTTGTGAGAGGATCTGTACACCCAGGACCTATTTTAGTCTTCACTGAACCTAACGCAGACTACTGAATTCATATTTTAAAAAAAATTTTTAATGAACTGTTCTTCGTCCATGTTTAACGGTTGGCTGACCAGGTCCATCTGCCCAATTTGATAACGATTGTGTGCCCATGTGCGGTATACTTAAGGGGTATATATATCTCGTGCGGCGGTGGTATGAAAAGCTGGGCACAACACAGAAATGTAACCCCGCTTCTTGCAGACCCTCCCAAATCCCAGGCTGTCCCCAGCGGGTTTCATGGAAAGCACAGAGTGACAAAGCAGCTCTCAACCTCCCCCCTCCTCCTCCTCTGCTGGGATAATTAGTAGTCGAGTAATACCAGGGGAACCGAACACAGAGAGGGTGTAGAAATCCCCCTTTTTCCATTCCGGTGACAGACAGCGAAAGGCCTCCCACTACTCTGGTTATCACCTCAAGTATTTGCTTTTGTTTGCGAGAGACTCCTGGTGCACGGCCGCAGGGAAGTTGTTCCTTGCTCAAGGGGAAGGGAAAAAAAACTCATTTCTATTCATCCCCGTGCCTCCAAACATCTGCTGCTCCGCAGATCATTAACCCCCTCACTGCACTGTATTACAACTTTATTCGTCTAATTTTGAGACTTTTGAAAAAACAAACAAAAACAAAACATTTACAACTTTGTTCCTGTGATGTTTTAACATTTTTCAGGGAGCATAAACAGTGACGTCTCATCACAAATGAATGACTGATATTAACTTAAAGTGGATGGATGGATGAGTTTAAAACTCTTGATGGGACTGTGACATTTTCCGTAAATCACCTCCTTGGCATCGGCGCTTGTAGCCCACCTCCCTCACAAGCACAATGAATACACGTTCAGGTACAACCTACAACCTCGTATGTTGGACGCAAAATCCAAAGCAACTAGATTACAAAGTGTGACGATATTTATCTTAGGGCGACCATCTCGCAAATCAATGATGTCGCATTTGTAAATTACTGGATTCATTTAACTCCGTCAATCATATAGAAGACACATTTGTGTGAAATTAGCTTCGGATGGGTTTTTTTTTTTTTTTTGGTTTGTTTTTCTTCCGCCCATCACGGCCCTGCTTTGTCTGTCTTGCTTATGTCAAAAGAGGAGCTCGGTGTTCATCCCGTATCAAGGTAACTCGGGGTAGGACTTGCGCGCAGCTGGAACGTACGTCAACAAGGTCAAGCATCGAAAAACTTAAAGCCAAGCCCGACTGGCGAGTCGCCTTGACATTGTGGAAACACAACCGTTTGCCGTTTTCTGCGACTTCACTCGGTTTGGCTGAACGGCCACTACGGCTTTGCACGTGTGCTCGCATGTGCGATGAAAGTTTCAATGAAACACAAGACGCCGCTTTTGGCAGCTTGAAGCGAAACCGAATCTCACAAAAAGTGACAGGAAAACCTCAAGATGAAAATTCCCCTCCCCAAACAAAAGGAGTAGCCTACTACCACTTTCCAGAGGGAGGCATACTGTGGATCACTCATTGATCTTCACTTTGTGAATAAAAATGTTTTATGATTGACACATTTGGTATCAATCAGTAGCTCGGGTCATGGTGTTTTATGTATTTTTTTGCTCGTAGCTCCTCTCACAAGCACAATGAATCCATGTTTATTTCTTTCAACATTAACATTATTTTCTCTGCGATTTATGTGCAAAAATGCATTTGCCGCGTTTGGGCATAATGCTGTAACATGACGTGGAAAAAGTGATGTGAATACTTTTCAGATGCGCAAATAGCGGGCCCTCACTCTATTGGATTACTTCCACATTCTCACATTCACGTCGTATTTGTTGTTGTTGTTTTTTGCAGCAACTCCAGACTTTCCAGAGCCTGAGTTGCCCCGGATTCTCCTTCTTCGACAGCTGCCAATCCAGCCTGGCCCCGTCGCGCCACCGCCAATTGGAATTTACCGCCGTGTCCGAGCTGGGACTAGAACCGCGGCAGGAGGCGATGAGAGACGGCAAGGATTCGTCCGATGAGGAACTGGACAGCGACTCGGCGTGTAGCGTGGGCTCGAGATCGGGCTCTCCGCGGGAAAAAGTCGCCCTCTGGAAGGGCGACCGCGCCTCATCCAGGGATATTTTCCAGCTCGGGGGAGAGCTGGACCTCGAGCAGATTGAGAGGAATTGAGGCGGATGTTGACAAATGAAAAGGGGTAAGGAACATCGCCACTCAGTTGAAAAGGAAAGACGTTGGACTATCGCAAAGGACGCAGAGCATTTGCCTTAAAACATTGGGACTATTTTGAACTTGAGTTTTTCTGTGCTCAGGATTGTGAAAGTAAGGGGTTAGTAGTCTTAAAAAAATTAAAGAAACACACACACACACACTGATCCGCCATTGTCTTCCCATCTGGTGAGCTCTCCGACGTTAGCTTAGCTTAGCTTAGCATCTCTTTCCTACAACTCAAGAGTGGACGCAGGAACGACCGCGTATGCTCGGATACATGCGTCCCTGCCCTCGCTGAATGTAGGCTCAATAAGCTTTAAGACGTGGGCTGCATTTACATGGACACTCGTATTTTGATAAGAACCAACCTGTTATGGATCCGTTTCCTAGCACAGACTTCCAACAAAAGCAGAAGTTGGAGCGCCAATAATAAAAAGAATATTCCCGAAGCTAAACGGGTTCTTTCAGTCCATGTAAACACAGCCATTGACTTCCTTCCTCCTTTTTTGTAGTTTCTTTATATGCAAATTGTATATTTGAATTCAATTCTTAAATGGCTAGTTCTGATATCAATGTTTATTTTTCTATTTCTATGTTGTTTTTTTTCAATGGAGCTGTTTGTATGCGGAGGGAGAGCGTGAGGAGGGATGATCTTGGACGTGGAAATAAATCTCCTTTCGCCACCGATTGTCTTGTTTCATTTCCTGGTTCGAAATGAAAAGGAATGTGTAACACGTTAAATCCAGCGTGCGTTTCGTGAGTTGGAAATGAGAAATAAACACGAGAATGACGAGCGAGTGTGAATATGACGCGGACAGATTGAATGATAACAGATGATTTGAAAAAGGAACCACTCCCATGGGCTCGAAAAGTCGCCATCCACAAGAACGAATGTCTGCAGGACAACCCCCCCCTGCTCGCATTTGATGGCTGTAAAGTGCATGCCAAACTTCTAAAAGTTTGTAAGCACAATTTTAGCCAAAAATAATGAACATCCACTTTTTTTCCTTTGTCTTGCAAACAACAGGTAGCTCGCCATATGACCATTATTTATTATTTAACGCGATAGCAAAAATCACCAAAGAATTGCCATGAAAAAATAATGTTTGAGAAAATGCGATTAAACAAGATCGCTTTCAAAAATACCCCCCCCAAAAAAGTCCTTCTATCAGCTCTTTTTAAGTTGCATTCAAGCCTTGTATCAGCCTTATCAAAAGGCGCCGCGGCGGTGGGAGGCTGTGCTCAGATTGTTTTTCCCGACACAAGGAAGAAAATCCCCGGCTGCACAACTGTTTATATCCAAAAACAGGATGTCCCGGACCAGCGGCGGACTTTCCTTCGACGACGGGCCTTGGAGAATGGCGAACTCTGACATCTGCGAATAAGAGGTGTTGCCTTACACAAACACACACCCCTGACACCTTGAGAAAATACTGTCAGCCGGCCTGGAAAATTATTTGCAGCAATGGGACGTCGGCTTGCTCGTATAAATAATAATGGTAAAAGCAGTACTGATTCCACTCTTTCAATCAAGTAAAACCAAAAATGGACAAATGTATAATACTGTAGTAAATAAAATTTGTTTTTTTTTTTTACTGTCAACGATATGCAGTGAATATCAAGTCTCCACACCCCTGTTGAAGTGCAAGTTTTTTTGTTTTTGGGTGATATATAAAAAAAAAAAGACCAAGATTTAACATTTCCACTCTTAATTTGACCTACTCTATAAACTGTACAACCAAATTGGTTTCACGGTTTGTATGGTCTTCTTTTGGTGAGTTCCAAATAACAGTTCAGTGGTGGCGCAAAACCTCCAGACTTCAGCTCAAAGAGAGAGAAAAAAAACCAAGCAAAAACAACATGAGAAGGGCTACTCAAGCTGCCGAACTTGATGTGGTTCCAAGAGATATGAGCTACTTGTAAATTACGGTACCACTACACGTTAAGAACAATAACCAAATATTTCAACTCCATTACGTGGACATCAATAGCTGTGCATTCGCCAAGTTAGCCCAAAGGTCAGTAGACCACACACACACACACACACACACACACACACACACACACACACACACACACACACACACACACACACACACACACACACACACACACACACACACACACACACACACACACACACACACACACACGCATGCACGCACTTCCTCTCTGGCAGGAAATGAGCAACTGAGCAAGCCAGAGTGCTAATATCTGAGGCAAAACTACTATAAATAGGGAGCATTGTAGCAGGCCAACGTAGACAGGAAAGGCTACGTTACACAAATCAACAGCGGCCTGGACGGCCTCGATTACATGCGGGCAAACATTGTCTGTGTTTTCAAAGCAAACTCTCTTTCACTTTGTCAGCGAAAAGAAAAAAAAAAAACGCGACTTCCCTTCAGGGACTTGAGCCGAGGTCAAAGCCGTGCCGTCATTTTCTGTCAGTCGTCTGCCTTTTATGGCGCTGCGTGGCATCGGAGTGATACTCTTGAGAGCTTTGTCGGTTCTTTTGAGGAGTTCTAAGAGACAAGTTATGTTGCGTAAATATACTACGATCCAGAGTTCTCAGCGAAAAAAATGAATGGAAATGTCGTTCATCTGTTCCAGCCCCCCCTCCCCCAAAAAAGACCAATATTTTTGCACTGTATTGTAAAAGTCAAAACATAAAAAACATCAACATTCACACATTAGCCACTTAACACGTAACAGTAATTATACTACATTCATGTAGTATAGATCGCGCTACTTTTGTTGCGGGTTTTATAAGGACGAATGAAGTTTGATGTCGTACCTCACGTATCTCGCGGTTGTCAGCTGGTTCATCAATGTGGTTTACTCGACTTACCGGTAATTATATAATCATTGCGGTCGAAATCCAACCAATTCTACTATGAATCGGCATCATCACTGTTCATTGATTCATGACTTATTTTAAAAATACGTCTCTTTCGAAAAAAGATTAAAAACAAAAGCGAGAACCAAACGATTCAATTATCTGCAGGTGGCCGATGACCAAGTCCAGGCCGCGGCAGCTAGAACTCAACCCTAATGAGGACAAGTGCTGTGGAAAATTACTGGATGGATGAATAGATGACGTTGAGGACGGGGACTAACTAATCATTTGACAGGAATTAGATCAGTATTCATTGTGCTTGTGAGAGGAGCTACTATCAAAGTGGCTGCAAATCCGACCCCCCCGATTTCTATCGACTGGTGTGGGCTCCAGTTACCCGTGACCCTAATCTAATGAGGACAAGCACTACAGAAAAAGGTTGGATGGACGATTAAAATGTTTTGCCGAAGGGGAACATTGTGAGCTTCTTAGTCAGCGTCCGGAACAGCTGGCCGGTCCCGCCTCGTCTCCACGTATGCACGTAGTAGGTGCTTACGCGCTCTTGGACACTTAGCGCCATCAGACAGGTGGCCGACAGTGTCGCATGTCACTGATTGACTATTCCCCACACCAAGTTGACAAAGTGCAACCCGACACTTTGTCGCCGTGGCTCCCAGTGAATGCCATTCCCTACCCTCTGGCCCGGCGTGGCAGTATGATTTACATCCTTTAAATGTGCCCTAATGCCGGCTTTTGTTCCGTGCCAGCCACCCCCTGAGAGTGGGAATCTCAGTCCCAAGCGGTATGAGGCGACATTTGCATGACAACAATCAAAGAAACAACGTCAATTGTTTTGACAAGGACTTGTCGGCAAAGAGGACAAGCGCTATAGAAAATGCTCGGGAGGATCACGTTGAGTGGTTTAAGATTTAACATGTTTATTTTGATTGTTAATTCATCGCATATTCAAGCATGGGAGGCCAAACACGATGACAACTATGGGGAACTGAGCTTAGCCCCACGATGGCACAGCATGATTCTACTCTTCATCAAAATAAAGAGTCCAGAACATTCACATAAAGAGACTTGGCCTACACACACACACACACACACACACACACACACACAAAAAAGAAATAAATGAAATAAAAATACAGACCCCGAATAGTCAAAATCTGCAAGCGTAATTTGCGAACTAATAACCCTCCTCCACTTACTTCAACATAGTTGTGTCGCGACAACAAGGCGCAAAAGCAATACGTTTATATTAGACAGGACTTTGGCCTCAGCACAAAAAAGCAGAACAGTTTCTGCAAGGGGTGTTTTGTGAATATGCAGGGGAACCTTGTATGGATTCAGTAACTACTTCATATTAAAGATAAAATGTTTTGCATGATCTAAAGTGAATTTCTGGCTATGTGGGCGACTGACCGGCGACCAGTCCAAGGTGTAGCCTCTGCTTCTCAGACCCGCGAGGCGGACATGCTAACCACTGGCCCACCGCATTTTTTTTTTAAAATTTCCATGAATTAGCATCGTCTGGATGCCATATGCTCCGCTGGATGCACATTCTCCCCACCCCTCTTGACTCAAGTTGTCAGTTAGGCGAAGCGTTTGTGTTTATGGCAGTTGATAAACTTCACCTGAACGCTACGTATCATTAACACGTGAGAGACACTCCTCGGAAGATCGAAACTCGGGCGTTGTAAATCAGCTTTTGGTGGGAGCAGATGGATAGTATGTTTGCTGTCGATGTGCTGTGCTACTCATTCAAATCCAGTGTTTTTTTTTTTTTTGTGCACAGGCCCTGACACTACTTCTCCTGCCAGGCCCACAAAGTGCTCTCCAATTACAGGAAAAAGGAGTGCCACTGGCCCACAGATGAGTCCATCTGCTGCCAAGCTTTTATTCCATTTTGGAAATGGGTTGCCATGCCTTCCAAACATTTCCCAGTCGACAGCAGCCTAGTGTGCGTGCGTGCGTCTGTGTGTGTTATGAAACTGCCTTTTACAGTGGACGCACACATGTTGAAAAACATCACACATACACATACATAATACACTGGCACCGAATTGACAACAATGCCCGACTCAAATAGATGTGTTGTTTCTGGTTCGAGTCCATCCATCACCTGGGTAAAATCTGGGTCGACTATGGCAGCCTTGGCTGAGCCCCCCCCCTGCCCTTCCCTCCCTATCCAGCCATACTGGAAACACAAGTCATACGCTCAAGACAATAATTGCGCGGAAAAAGGAAATATCCATTTACAGTTGCCTGAAGTGGGAACGGTTTGGCGGTTGGATAACTTGGAACTTGAGCGAAACTTTCCAGGAAACTAGGATCCCAAATTAGGCCAAGAACCAGAACATGAAAAAAAATCAAGTTTGGTGCATATTTTATACTATTTTCGAAAGGATCTTACGAATTGAAAGAGATACTAACGCACTAAATCTTAACATGCTCAACTGTGAACTGTTCCCTATAAAAAAAACAAACATGACTGGACTGTGAGTGGGAGACACTTCACTTAAAACGGAACCTCCAGGAACGTCCATCAAGCTCACTTCCATGGACAATACACAGTCATGTACTGTATGCGTGTACTGTAGTTATGAGCATCTGAAGCCATGACTACATATGTGCGACCAAAGCCAATATGGCTGAGTCAGGCCTCTGGAGATGCAATCAGAGTGAAATCAGAGATTACTCACGGGCATGGCAGCCATGATGAAGATGGAGGCGGACAGCTGTCTACATATCTTTGAGCCTCTTGGATGAATGGACTGAGATGACCCCAACAGCATGATCATAACCTGGGGAGAGAAGCGATTGTGACTAACTCCGGGTCCGGAACCTGGTTTTAAAGATTCTTTCAATTTGTTTTTGTATGCCATCAAACTGGGTCTCTGTTGTGGAAGTGCAAACAAAGCACGAGTAAAACCAAACATTCAGCCTGAAACGCTCACAAAACTTCCACGTGTTGGCGAAACCTGTTAGGCACATGAATACACAGTCACCGCTCTTATTGCCAGATTGCCTCTCGCTGCCTTCAGGGAGGTTTCCCATAAGCGTGAATGACCTCGTCAACTGACTGTCACTAAGTCTGTGAGAAAAAAAAAGCCAACAAAACCACAAGGGCAAGTATTCGTCATCCATAATTTTCTTCATTAGCGGAGCCCAGAGTTCAAAGCACACATGGTGAATCAGCATTTAGCTGTGATGCTGAACGTCAACATGAAAAGCTGCCAACAGAACGTAAGTCATGACCAAGTGTAAATGATTTTAAATTTGGGTTAAAAACTATACGTCTCCCCTTACGTTTAATGAATTGTAAATGCATTGCAATTGAATTGCAAGGTCGGGACATTTGCATCGCGTGTGGATTCCCCATTGGAAGCGAGGATAATCACCAACGGCGGCGTTGGCGAGTTGTTGGAGCACGGGCGTGCACAGGAAAGGCGCCTGCCTCCGTCACACATCTGTAAACATGTGCAGACGAGAGGGCAGCGCTGGGAGATGTGATCGGCGCAGACATTAAGCTGCTGGCAAGATAACCGATGGACACGAAACTGATAACTGGGTCGACATTAAAAGCCAAGCCTCGTCAACCTGCTTCGTAAACAAAAAAATTCAACCAGTCGTCATGATTAGCAAAGCTACGAAGGTGCAAAAGAAGAGTCAAGACACAAGACAGACGTGCTAACCAATATTTCATCGCTCCCACATTCAATTTCATACGTTTGTTTTGGGGTTTTTTTTAAAAACAGAATACTCCAGACAGAAGCTTCCTGCTCAAGAGTTCCCACCAAGCACTAATCTACAATGGAAGACTAATCTGTGCGAATGGGCGCAAAAGGCGTTGGTGTGGTTCCGAGTCAAGGATAGGTCGAGATAGTTGCGTTTGATCTGGCCGGGAAGGAGGACCACCGTCTTATAAAAGCATTGATAAAGCTGTCATGTGTCCGGCACTCCCCAACAGTGCAGCAAAGCTTTCAAGGTCCGATGACATTGAAAGCGTACAGACGGTGACGGTGTGATCGAGGCTTCCTATACACGCTTGTCCGTCGTCTCGTGTTTTCACGACGCCTTTACATCCTCAAACACGAGCCATAGTGTGAAAAGTTCCACATGCAAGAGGGGACACCCGGCGACAAAAAAGGCCGCCTCTGGCTGTCAGGGAAGCAGATGCTGCAAAGGGTTTGGCTCGGTATTTGCAGCGTTCTTCTTTTTTTAAAAAACAAATTTCATGAAATAATTGGCTTACTTTTTATATAAAAAAATCTATCAAATAAAACATATTATGGATAGAGTTGCCAAATTTACATTGAACAATAACTAATATTAAAAATGTGACTCATTAGGATTTTGTTTGTTTATACAGCAATGAATTCTTACATACTTTAAACATAAAAATATTAATTTTTCAATGTAATTTTCATTGATTTATCTTGTTAAAAATGGTCGGAGGTGTGACTGTACAATAAAAGTCAAATTAAGTACAATAAACTATTTTACATATGTTCAACGTCAAACTGCAGCATCTAAAAATGGATAACTATAACTGTAAGAATGAATGATTAAGTATTAAAATAACCTATTTTACATCATCACGGGCAGAAAGCGATGGATGAACAACATAAATGTTTTGACTTTATTTTTAACATGATCATTTTTAAATTTCAGTAAAGAATTGGTTAATTCCAAACAGTAAATCAATGATAAATAATATAATTACAAATGAGAATGAACTGAATTTCATGATTGAAATAAACTATGATACACATTCTACAGACACATTTGCATCTTTTCTTTCTTCTTTTTTTTTTTTTTAAATGAATGCGCTGGCCTTGTTCTTTTTAGAAAATCGGTGCCCTTTTTTTTTGGAAATGCACTTCACGCCTGTCAGAAAACCGAACTTCATTCATTCATCTTCCGGACCGCTTTATCCTCACTAGGGTCACAGGGGGTGCTGGAGCCTATCCCAGCTGTCTTCGGGCAGTAGGCGGGGGACACCCCGAATTAGTTGCCAGCCAATCGCAGGGCACACACAGACGAACAACCATGCATGCCCACACGCATACCGAGGGACAATTTAGAGTGATCAAAGAAAACCGAACTTCTTCATCATTAGTTCTCCCTTCCTTTGACGCACACACACACTCAAAATAAGGGAGATGCAGGGAACGTTTTCCTCATGTGAAAGTCCTGTCTCAAGTGTTGATCATCACAGTCATTTAGGGAGGGGCTTAATAAATACATGCTCGGGCAGCATGGTGGGATTAGTGGTGAGCACGCCTGCCTGACAATTCTTGGCTCAGGTCGTCATGCATGGTGGCGTTTAACATATTTTCCCAAAAGCCACCCCGCCCCCGGTAACTTGTAGCTCTAGTTAAGTTTTCGTTTTGTTAAAAAGCATTTTTGTTTTTACTTCATGAAAGAAAAGTTGTTTGTTTTTCAATTTCAGTTTTTGTTATTTCGTTAACAGCCTTTGGTGACATACGGTAAGATTTGAGTGTCGTGTCATTGCACTCTGAGCCAATCATCTCCATGTCCAAAGCTTGATTAACAAAGGCCGTGACACCGATTTGGGCTAATTGGTTGTTTTGTGACTTTCTGCTTGTCTCATCCCAGAGAGAAACTATAGAAGAAACAGATCTGAAATTTTGAAGTGGAGTGGTTCACAATGTATGCCCGGACTATACAAATCATTCCACACTCCATGGGGAACGAGAAATGAAGTCAAAGAGGCAAAGTGGAGGGAGCGATGGAAACAAGAATGCGGCAGTGTTACGACTTGTGCACATTTCCAAGGCCGGCTGCAGGATTTGCCAGCCAACATCAGCGTGAGACGGCCACAAAAGGCATTCTTCTGCTGTCATCTGATGGTGTGTACGCTGGATTTTTTAAATTGAGCGCAATGCCGTTTGACCGAGGCTTTCTATGGACTCTGGGAGGAGAAGGGAGGGGTTAGGGGGTGGAAAGCCCCACAGCTCGCCAGCGCGCTCCACCCCGGCTATTATGGCGGGCTTGCTCTCAGGGGACCACCCGCCTAAGACGGACACCGGCTCAGATGTCCTCCGTGGGCCTGATGAAGAAATAGAGGATGAGAACAGTTGTTTTTTTTTGTGATTTGTGTAAATAAACAAACACTAAGCTGGCGGCGAGGGGGCACACTGAGCTGGCATATACTTCTTGGCTTGAGCCGTGAGAGAGCAGCTCATTTATTCAAACCACTGCAAGATGAGGACACAACACACACACACAAGTCATTCTTATATTTTGAAGTTAGAATAACAGTCAGAGGTCATGATGTGAAAACAGCCCACCGCAAGCTCATTTGCGACTGTTACCGGAATCTGAGCATGTTTCGTGGCTGACATTATTTAGATTCATGAAAACAACACAGCGGTGACTTGAGATTTGAGTGATCCGACTTGAGGTTGTTTTCGTCAAAGGCCGTCCTCGGGGCAATTTTTTTGTGTGTTTTGTTTTGACTTCAGCGGCAGTTTGGATCAAAGCAAACGATGATTTGAAAAGAGGCTTTAAGATGTTTATAGCCACTCAAAGCTGAAGTTTACGGCAAAACTAAACATAGCACAAAGAGAATGAAATCTCGTGTATTTACATAGAACCAAAATAACGTTGTCTTCGGAAAGCGCATTTACCGCTAACATGTGCGGCTTGAAATAAGTGGTTTCATGTTGTAGTTTGCGAGTCAAAAGTAGTTTTTACTTTTTAATTTTACCCCCCCCCTAAAATTAATAATGTTTTCCTGGCACTTTGAGCTAAATTAGCAAGACTTTATTCATCCTTTAATTGCTTTGGGAACAAGGTTTGGAGCTTTGAGTCAGGTCGAGAGCAATCATGAAAATGACCCATGACAGCGCCACATCAACATGTTTGTACACGCTACCTGCATGCATACATGGAGGCCCATGTAATCGCACCAACCGATACAATCGCACAGATGTTTGCGTCGACGGATAAACAAAGAAAGTTCTTGTCGGCTTTCGTACGGCATCGATAAAACGTGAGCATGTGAACAGGCCTTGTTATGGGGTGGCCCCGTGCAGCCGGCAGAACTTCAGCCAGGGATTGATTGGGTGTCGCGAGTTTTATGAGCATGCACGCACTCCACTTTTTTTTTTGCACTAGTCACTAACTCATGCTATTTCTGTTTCCCATCAGCCACATCTCGTCTCAATGTGCGCTTGCGGATAAAAACAACAAGGATGCCCTTTGTGTTGAGAGAGTAAAACCCGATGTGTGAAAAGAACGGAAAAAATGCATTGCACCACTTTTCACGTTGAATGTGCCCTAATTGAATTTTCCTATTTTGACTTGCCACGAAAATACCCTGACTGGCCCCTGTACACATAAGCTTCCTCTTCCTTAACATCCGTTTGGAACAATTTATTTAAAAAAATAAATAAATAAAAAAAGACAGGATGGCGATCAATGATTAAAACGGGCACTGTGAGGAAAACAATTTATCCATGTACAAGTGCGCAGACATCCCAACAACACATCATTATATTAGATTTCCTTATATTTTTACTACTACTAAGACCACACCTATGACGACTAATAAAACAAATTAATCATGAAAAATAATGATGCATGTTCTGCTCAGAACCATACTGGCATATTAGTGGATGTTGAGTCGAAATTTCAGGGGGGGAAAATGTACGAATAAAATAAAAACATAAAAAAACTTAAAAATAAATAAATAAAATCGGAGTTTGCAGGGAAAAAGGTGCAATGAAAAAGTAAGAAGCTAAAATGAAATGTGTTCAAATCATAAAATACAGAATAAAGCCAAGATGACGAAGGGAAAAGTAATTTCCACATAACATGGGAAACAAAAAAGAATTACATAAGAAGAAATTACCGAAATCAAGTTGGAATTAAGAAAAAAGGTTTAATGATGCTATTGCGAGACTGAAAAACATATAGAAGATAAAATATCGAGGATCAAGTCATTTATGAAAAAAAAAAAAAGATTAAATTCACACATGATACTGCAATGGGATTTTCAGAGAAATACGTTGGATTTTAGGAGATTCAAATTTTGGAAGAATGAAGCTGAAAACAATGCTATTTCGATCATACGACTTTTTTTGCGTTCTTATCCTCTGAACTTTTATTGTATTTTTCTTGGTTTGACCCGATGACGCCGTCATAGGATAACAAAAGGAAACTTCTTTCGCTGAATATTTTCTCTGGCGATGCAAACCACGCAGGGCCATCGCGGTGTTTGTCGCTGCCAAAGAGAGACCACAAAGTGTTTTCAAATGTGTGTCATATCTGTCTGCTCCCCACCGCAAGTCTCGACACCTTGAAAGTGCAGCCATATGGAGGTGAAATATAAAAAGCTCAGTTTTTGGGCGTTTAGGGACAGTTGATCTTAAACATAGGCGCGGGTAAAAGTGTCACTTATCGGGAACATCGTAGGCGTTACTTTCATGCTAGCCTACAAATGTTGAGTATGCTTAATTTTTTCAGGGGACTTGTTTTGACTAAATCCATAGCCGTTACATTGTTTTTCCTCCATGGCTGTGGGTCAGGGCGGCCCGGTGGTCCAGCGGTTAGCATGTCGACCTCACAGTGCAGAGGTTCAATTCCAGCTCCGGCCTCCCTGTGTGGAGTTTGCATGTTCTCCCCGGGCCTGCGTGGGTTTTCGCCGGTTACTCCGGTTTCCTCCCACATTCCAAAATCATGCACGGCAGGTTGATTGAACACTCAAAATAGTCCCTAAGTGTGAGTGTGAGCGTGGATGGTTGTTCGTCTCTGTGTGCCCTGCGATTGGCTGGCAACCGATTCAGGGTGTCCCCCGCCTACTGCCCGAAGACAGCTGGGATAGGCTCCAGCACCCCCCGCGACCCTAGTGAGGATCAAGCGGTTCGGAAAATGGATGGATGAATGGATGGACTGTGGGTCAATGCCCCACTGCAAGCGAACTCTAACTGACAAAAGTGAAGCGAATAAATTATTGGATGTCAAATTGAAAAGACTATGAGCCCTCTCATGCACCCTGTAACCTGATGACACGATAAGCTGTCCACTGCAGTAACCGCTGTCCGTGAAAGGGTTACCGCAGTCTTTTTTTCAGTTGGAGCCATCGATCTGGGGCCAGAAGTTAGATATCAATCATCAACTTTAGCCCATGGGTAATTTCAAAGCCATCTTGTTTTTGGTTCTTCCATCACACTTCCTGGACCTGCATTCAAAAATAAAATCTAAAAGTGAGTTCTGTGACCATGGCGTAATTGGAGCCATCTTTTTGGGAGTATCTGCTAACAGTTCCAAGACCTGCATCCACGCACAAATGCATGAGGCAATTGGAGCCCTCCTCGAAAAATTGTGTGTGATTTAACCTGAAGGGACAGAGAGCTACTAGACGGCACTGCCTCCAATTACAAACAATCCTAAAAACATCCTGATTTGATTGGAAATTCATGACCCAGCATCCGGTAGATCTGGCAGCTCTCTCACCACCCCAACTTGGCCCGATGCACATCTCAAAACCGCTTTCTTACAACAAGTCAGCTTGTAAAAGAAACAGAAAGGTGCAATTAAGACTTGGGCAAATGCCAACGCAGAGCAACTTTCCAGCATCACACGGTCTTGTAAACACCGACTGATGAACGTTAACCTCATAAATCTTACCGATAATTGCTGTTGTTTGACGAAACGGGAATAGCAGCCTTGACAATTGTAATTTCTGAAGCCCTTGTCGTCTCATCGTATATACCTGAACTGGATTGACTCCAGATGTCCTGACCCAGCTTGTTTTTATACATGACTTTTTTTTTTTGTTCCTTTGCCCCAGTAGGCCTCCACACCTTTGAGCCGTTTATTTTTTACGTGATTCTTGGCGGTGAGTCCAACTCAAGCTGTCAAGTGGTAAGGGGAACAAAAAAAAATTCACCTGATGGGAAAATTGGAGGTATAAGAGAGAGGGTGCGATCTAAAACGTCGCTCTCCCTCCTTTTGTGAGATTCGGACGGACGGGGGAGGTTTTCCCTTGCTTTGCGCTCAACACATGTTTTGTATCACAGTCATGTATATTAAAGGAGCTTGCCCTAATGTGAATAACATGAACAAGATTCGGCTTTGGCCTTACAATAGAATTGGACCTCACACTCGGGCCATTTCACGAGGCACTACTGAAGAATCGGAAAACAAGACTGCTATGTTGAATCCATACGCGCTATTTTGAGATGATGAAAAAGTCTGGAAAATTTTGCATTCGTTTGAACAGATATTGTTTTTTGAGTGGGAGGACCCGAATTTGCAGGCAGGTTTTTGAAGTTCATGCACACTTCAAGTCGACAGATTTTTGACTGGATTATTCGCACGTGATTTTCACGCGTCCTGAATTTTGCACTTCCGTTGGACTACTATCGCCGTTCAGCAATGTGGCCCTCGGCTGCCCGATGTTTACGGTCATTCCAAAGGGGTTATCGGCATTCCAGGAAGTGCGTGCGTAATGAAGGAAGCCTAACGAACAAGATAAACACACCACACCTTGCACTGTCTTGTCCTGTTAGATCCTGTCTCACTGCGTTTGGCAGGCTGCTGCCGTTGCCTCTGGGTCAACACGACTGACAGTTGTCCAAACTTGACATAACGGTTGACTTTATACGCGATGGTGATCTGGCGTGTGCCAGTGGAACCTTTTTTTTTTTAGCTGATAGAGAGGCCTGCTTTTTTGGCCTGATGCAAATAGCGAAAACTATTCTAAAACTAACAAAAAAAAAAAAAACAGCTCAAACTCCTTATAGATAGGGCGGTGCCAAAGAACAACTTTTCTATTAGACAGAGAAAGCGTGTCTAAATGAGGGGCCTCCATTCACTTCGACTTAGTTCCTTGGTTGAAAGATGCCACAAGATTGGGGGTTAAAACAACTTTTTTTTTTGTACCCGAAAGTCCATCTGTGAAATTACAAACCCAATGCAACATGTTCGACCGAGGGTGCTACCTTGCGTTCACTCAATGCAGCTACATTGGGAGAGTTCACAAAGTTTGCCGTTTTTCATCAACACATTGCTGCAAAACCTGAACAAAAGCTACCGTGTCTAGCTCACAATGCTCGCTCGCAGGTTATTTCTGGTTTAGCCCAGGATGAAAGACGGGCCACAAAGGAAAGAATGTGGTTCCTGTTGTGGTCTTTTAAGTGTCCCTGTGGAGGGATGGAGGGACCGGCGGAACGGGTGCCAGAACTGGACAGGGTCCGAGAGATCTTATGGGAACAAGGAGGACAGAAAGGACGGACGGCACCCGAGTGTCGAGATAAGAGTGGCGGGGGAGACTTGGGTTTGATGTCAAGCCTCTCACTGAATCAAAATAGCGAGCGAGAGTCGAGCAGAACCAAAGAAGCCACTAACACGAAACACATGCAACAGAAGCAGGCGTGCAAGCTACATACAAGTGGCACTCATCTGTCTTCCAAGTTTGGCATTGAGACGTCTTGTGGGAGTGAAGCAGTAACTCTGATAGGATTCTGCAAAGCCAGTTCGGCCGGCGCCAAGCACAATACGCAGCAATTGAAGCAGAATAAAGATAATGAGAGAGGCAACGCACGCCTTTCAGTTAAGGAAGTGCACCGCCGGTTTGTCTTTGCGATAACATTCAAACATTGTCCAAAAGCGAACACAGAGAGCACAAAATATACAATTGTTTTTTTTTTACATGCTTTTCATTCTTCCTCAACAGGCCAACCACTGGCGGGTTCTGGTATGTGCAATGTGTGTGGCCACACAGCTAAGTGAAATGTTGATTGATCAATATCTATTAAAGAAAATAAAAGGGTGCCAAAGGAGGGGTCTCGGCTGTGCCAACTACACAGTACTGTGGAAGTGACAAAAATGTATCTGGTATGCAGGGGTGAAACAAACAAAAAAAACGATTAGAATCGGAAAAACGTTGTTTTATTTAGAAGATGCGAGTGCATCCAATCGATCCAAACTGTTCCATTTTCTAAAAATATAAAATCGCAAACTCCTTAGATTTAGCCAGATTATTGCTGTGTGTATAACCCAAAACAACAGTGACAATCTATGTTTCTTGCGTTTGGAGAAGCAATCCTCTGTGGGCCCACTCCAAGGAAAAACGTTCAGTCTCTGGCATACATCAATGCTCCTCAGCAGGAAGCCCTCATCGAGGTGCTGCTGACCGTCTGATGTGCAGCAAATTTAAATTCAATAAACAAGAGTTTTGAATTCCTCATCTGTGCCCTGCAGTGTTTGCACACCGTGTTGATACTGGGTGATGAGGCTCATGTGTCTTTGTGTGGTTGTGTGTGTGTGTGTTTAACTATGCCAGTCAACCATCCTTCAATTACTGAAATGACACACCATGATGATGCCTGCTAATGTTTAACAAACACAGGTGACAGCAGTGTGTGTGTGTGTGTGTGTGTGTGTGTGTGTGTGTGCGTCTGCCTGCGTGCATTTGACATGTCAACTGCAAACAGGCCTTCTTAATTATCTGTGCACGCACGGGCGCACGCACATCTTTCAACAAATATCTATTAGGGGAAAAAGGATGAAGGAACGTGCACTCCCATAAACAGCCAGCAGATGGCGGTATTTTACAGATTGTTTTTACTTCGCAGAGTTGGTGAAAAATGGATTCACACCACAGACAGTATTTTCTTACAAAATCATATTACAGGGCTTTAGATTTTTATAACAAATTGTTTGGGACTTTTAGTGATGAAAATGAAATATGGGCCAAACCATGTCATGCTTTTAAATGATAATTTAAATTATAATTAGTCATGTTTTTTGTTTCACCCCTGCATACCAGATACATTTTTGTCACTTCCACAGTACTGTGACATTACTTCTGAAATGTTCCGGTGATTATATATACAGTATATTAAATTAATATGTTACTTTGCACAGATGCCATCTTAAACCACAGAACCTTAAACTCACAGCGCCCTCTTCTGACGAAAGGTGACAAACACAAAAGTGAGTCAAGGAGCTACAATACAGTATGTAGCCTAAATTGTGCCTTTACAAACATAATACCTTCTAATTTTTTTACAATATGAGTATTAGTGTGTTTACAATTTGTAGTCCTGCAGGACTACAATGTATCATATGGAGAAATGTTTCTAATATTTGACATACAAGGGAAATATTTTACATACATACAACAGATTTAAAAAAAAGGTCCAGAAAATGAAAGTCTGCTACAATAATATTTCAATATAAGTTAAAAAAAAAAAAGACAAGACAGAGAGCTTGACAGTCAGTCAGACAGATCGAAATACACAACTAGATCTAAAAGATGCATAGAACTCCTTGCCTCTGGACTTTACTTCGCCATTTGCCTTTTAATTGAGCAGTATGTTAAAACTTGCTTGTAATGGATTAATAGTGCAGTGTTGATGGGAGGATAATAGTGCTCCCCCTGCCCCTCGGCTACCTTGGCCCCCTGCGCGATTCCTCCCAGAGGTCTGATCGGTTAACCCTAACCCTCTCCGTTTGCTTTATAAAACGAGGGAGCGGAGTCACTGAGCTGTAAATACACGCTGACCTGAACTAAGACTCTCATCATCGGTAAACTCATTCAACACTGGGAGGGATGGCCTCCATCACTGAGTGGAGGTGACGTTCCAGTGTGTGTGTGTGTGTGTGTGTGTGTGTGTGTGTGTGTGTGTGTGTGTGGTGAAGCGTCAAACGACAGCCTCAAAACGATCTCCCCATCAGCCCCAAGCAGGCCAGGAGATTGTCCCCAGGGCCAGAATTTATGGAAATGGCCGTAAGACGTGAAGACCTCAGTAATGGGATGTGTCGATAAGGGACCAGCCCCCCCCCCCAATCCCCTAGCCCCTCACACAATCTATTGTCGCTTACTGAAGGAGACGAGTGGCCCGGCTGTAAGACAACTCACATCTCATTTTCCCCATAAAGCCCCAGCGAGTCAACAACCATAAAGCTTCTATAAATCATCATCGAGGCACACAAAGAGGCAAAAGTGAGAGGGGCATATTCATCAGTGCGATGGCAGACTTCATGCTTTTGTGCACTTGAATGGGTCAAATTAGTCCTTTTTTGGGTGAGTGATTTAGGACTTAATTTCCCTAATTATCCTCAGGGGAGTAGCAAAGTATATCCATCTATTAAACACTTTGAACGAAGGAGCAAACGCGCATTTTAATGATGCACCCATATGCGTGATGAAGAACACATTTTGACAAAGGAAAAATTCAAAAGCAAGACTGAAATGTATTTTTAATTCTAATAAAGACCCAGTGAAAATTCTCTCAGTCAAACCTGGACACTTATTGGTGTAAACTAAAATACGTATATACAGTGGAAGCTCGTTTTATGATTGAGTGACCCTACATAGAAGGAGGTACATGTAACGTATGGTAGCGAACTTCACAACAAGCAGGAGTTTGGCAGGCATCCAGTTTACGGTAAAACCCAACATCACACAAAGAGAATTACACGTTGCGTATTCAACAAAACCACATCTGGTAACTTTGCTGTGCGCTTGCTAAATATTAACACACAATGCAAAAAAAACAAAAAAAAAACAGCGACACGCTAATTATACTAGCATCCATGCTGCCTTAGTTCTTATGTTTTAAAATATATGTAATTGGTTTAATTTTAAAAAATAAAATAAATGCAACAGTGCACTCGACTGTATTTTATGATTTTTTGATTTTTATTTTTTGGATGACGGGGTGGAAGAATTCTCACAATTTTCTCCAATTCCTCCTATGACCGTAATTTTTGTGGGTTAATTTTTTATTCTCCACTTCTCCATTGTGAGACAAATAAAGGTTTTGTTATCTTATTTAAAAAAAAATCATAAAATTAATTTCCAAATGCAAGTAAAATAAGCCGAAAGTTTAGTCAAAATGATTTTTTTGTTGAATTACTTTGAGTCAGGACAAAGAGTATACTTCTTGGTGTGTAGTGAAAAAAAAATCAATAAGGTTAAAGAGAATGGTGCTTGGCTATTAATTCCCTGGAAGGTCCAGTCATATCTTATTAGGAGCCGCTAATGAGCAACGGCCCCTTGGGCAGATGAGCCGCTTTTCAACTGGCCAGAATTATTGATGGAGGCCCTTTTCAAGTATTTAGTGAAGAATTCTTAATGTGCATCGACCTCTCCCGAGCTTCACTCTTAGTCTTAACTGAACAGGATAGGAACCCAAATATTAGAAACGGACAGCAGCAATCCAAACAGAGCGTCGTTCACTTTGTAAAGGCAAAAATGTTAAGACAATTCCTGCATAACATCACGAGAGCCACATGAGACACTCTTATTTCAGACTGAGGTACTGCTATCGTTGTCAGAGTAATGGGTTGGATCCCAGCCAGGATCATCTTGATATATAGATATAGATCTTGAAGGGAAACCAACAAATCTGGATTAGAAAAAAATATTTTGAGCAATAATGGTCCAAAACTATCCTGACCTTAAAGGTGACACATACCACTTACAGAAATGCGAAAGCACAATCTTATCTCTATCTCTGACCTTACTTTCCACCATGTGTGCCCAATGCTGCACTGACGAATCAGGAAAAATGTGAAATGGATATAATAGACTGCCCCCTAAAGGTCAAAACTGGAACTACCCCACAAATGATTTCCGCATTAAGTTCTAGTTCTCACTGGTCCGTATTACCTTGTGGAGGTGTGCTTAATAGAGTGTCTACTGAGACTTTTAGTCACTGTAAAGTAGCTTTAACGCAAACATATTCTTTCCTGCTTCTCTACCGGACCTCCCCGCATGACCAGTCAAGGAGTGTGTGGGGGGGGGGTCCAATGAAAGATGGCAACCCCTCCCACCGGGGACGACGGCGGTCCCACACCATTTTACTGGCACAGGAGGGCGAAAAGTGCTAAAGGAACACAATTATACCGCAATCATTTCCGATTCTCCGCCCGGAGCTGTGGGCCGAAACGGCGCAGGGATGAAGGTCACAAGGGGCGCGGTGGGGAAAATTTGGAAAATACACTCAACAGTGACTTTATTTGGAACAACTTAATTACGACTTATTGTAAGACCTGTATTATTCTTTTTTTTTTTGCCCTTACAAATATACGTGATAATAATCCATTGACGGTGTCAGAGAGGAATTAATATAACATTTTGGATTGTACATAGATAAATACTTTGTACAACAATATACCAGAACTTTGTAGTGTCATCATTGTTTTTTTTTGTTTTTAAACTGGATTTGGAGTAAATTTCCTTGGGCGGCTGTTGCTCGAACACTCAAAGCAAACTGATGTCAACAGATCTAAAGCAATTGCACACATTGTGTTACGGGATAAATTAAGGCATTTCCAACTATTTGGAAGACTTTTTCCACACAGTCGGTGGAAATGTCGAGTGAAAACGATTTAAGTCTACCTCTGATATCGGGGCAGCTCTGGAGTCGGTCACGAAGCTTCTGCCCAGGAAGTCTGAGCTGGGCCCAGCCGTAATTTTGCTCCCACGGAGGTCACGGTTCTCGTCGAGTTCCCTCAGCTCGGCCTCCATCAGCCATCGGTCCATCGAGACATACACTCACACACACGACTGGCGCAGAGCTTGTTGGATGAAAAAGAACAATTAAGGAAGAAATGAGGGAGAATCATCAGGGGAAATAGCTGATGAAGACTTTATTGATTAGGGCAGCTCCACTGATCCACATCTCACTGTAGCAATTACCAGCGGCTGCTGAGGGGGTGGGGGGGTGCTCATCCACAGGGAGAGCAGTGGGGCGAGCGTGTCACAGTGCAGGGGCCCACTTTGAAGACCACCACGGGAGGGGACAGGAAGTGAACCTGGCAAACAAAAAGAGCAAAAAACGACAATGAAGTTGTTGGGTGTTGAAGTGTTGAAGTAAGCTGAGGAGCTTCACTCAGACAAAAGTAGTGCCTTCCCACCATCTGGTGGCAACTTTGTGCCATGGAAAACAATGACGAAGCAAGTCAGGCAAAAGTAGTACTTTGCCACCGCCTTGCAACATCCATAGGCAATTACAATCCTTGGCGTTCACTGTAGAGTGAAGAGTTGGCCCTGACGTCATACCCTTTAAAATTTGAAAATGTGGATGGTGTATGAAACTTCGGATCAGCAAGCGTCAAAGGATTAGCTGCTTGTTTTGATTTTTCTTTGGCCCTTTTTCTGGGTGACACTTTTTCCAACTGAAGCAGCAGCCTCAACCAGGGGTGGTTAGAAAAAACTAATTACACAGGAAATGACGTGGTGTAAGTGAAGGTAGACAGATTGTAGGGGTTCCGGTGTATTTATGTACGCCGAGAGGACAACCCAGTCTGGACAGCCCACTAAATGTAAATTCCTTGTGAATAAAGCAATAAAACGCAAAACGCTGAGACGACATGTTGACAGTACGATCGGAACCTCCCCCTCCGTTTGCTCAGCTAAGACAGCAGCGAATTTGTACTGAAGTCTGCCTGCTGTTGCTTTGAAGAACAGAGATGTCGTTGGACGGGACGCCTGCTGGAGGCAAACGCCATGACGGCGATCAATCACAAGCCGTTAGCTTTGCGTAGCGGCACTTCCAGAGCCTGAATGTCAAGAAAGGTCGTGGAGGCAACCGGGATGGGAACCAGCATTTTTATCCACAAGATAGCAGGTTCAAAGGTCAAATGGGACATTTTATTAAGAGGTGGGAACCCAAATTTAACCTGAAATGAAACCTGGTGCCAGAATGACTGGGGCAGAAAATCATGTTTTCTGCTTGCTGTTGATTCGATTGATAGGACACTACAACTACTAAAATAAGTGAAAACGAAAGGCAAAAATTTGATTTTCTTGGATAGCTTTCAAACCCTGCAGAGTTGAAACAGCAGCTCCGTAGCGCACGCTTTCTCAGTTTGAAAACCTTGTGCACTATTTGGCAAGGGCACAGAAAGTGAGAGAGGGAGAAAAAAAAAAGAGAGCGAATGGTCAATGGAGAAATATAAAGGGACAAACACAATCTGTTGGTGCACGAGATGGAGATGAATGGAGCTAAATCCTCTCGCCTTCCATCACACCTTCCCATGCCAGCTCTCCACTCCTCTGCAATGATGATAAATACTCCAGCCACTATTTATATTTCCTAATTGTAATTAGCAGGAATTATCAATTACCGTTAGTGCCTAATTGCCCTTCATAAAGACAGCTCCCCAGGTTTAAACGGCTCCATTTAAATAATGTAACTAATAGCTCTCACGCCTTTACATCTTCATTGTTTCCGTGCGCGGGCCCGTGCGATGGCTTCGCTCGTAATTTAGCGCTTCGGCGAGAGGAGGAGTGCAGGTGGCACCGCGCGTGTAATTACTGTTAATGAATTATGATGTGACCTTCTCAGAACAATGGCTAATCAATGCTCACGTTGAGTGACAGTACGACCGCTGCAGATGCCAGTCACGCTAGCAAGCAGGCCCAAGTAAAAAAGAAAAAAAAGGGAGAAAAAACCCCAAAACACTTCATTTGTACACAAAAGCAACACAAATAGTGAAAAGGGTTACATTACAACGCAAGATTGAAGACACAGCACACTGGAAGAAACAAGTTGACGACTTTGAGCACCACAACTAAAGATTGAGCAGATAGGAATCGTGAGGGTGACAGATAAGTCAACGCTGGAGGATCGCGGTTGTTGATAAGTGGAATTGAAGAGGTCACAAAGAGAGTTGGGGCCAAGGTCACAGGCCGCCCCGTGGGTAACGAGGAGGATCAGGCGGAGCTTACTGGGAATTCTACAGGATGCCATTGTTGGGTTGCAAGAACAGGGCTTATCTGAGCCCCGTGGCTGAATGATCGGGTAAGGTGCCTTGCTGATTGAAAGGAGAAATTTTTGAAGAGCTAAAAGGGCACTCAATCTTATCATCAACACAGCAACTAAATGACAACGGCCAAATAAAAATATTTTTTCATGTAAACTTATATACTGGAAACAGCGGAGACTCTAGAATGGAGCCCTGAGGGATGCCACACTTGAAGGAGGGGGATTTATGAACAGACGTATGTTTTGCAAGAGAAGTGTGTCAATGTATGTACCATCGACGCTACGATTATATGATGTCACTCGAAAATAGGGCTGCCTGCAACTAATGATTATTTTAACACGTAATCAAGTGAATTAAAAAAAAAACATCCATACCTTCATTTTTTTTAAAAAAGGGCATTACTTTAAATTGCAGAAAATGCAAACAAACTCTTCATTTATCTATGGAGCCCCCAATAAAGTTTAAACAAACATTGGTGTCATGACTGAGATGTAACATTTTTTTGACCCTTCACTGACATGTCCACAGTGTACGAGTAGCGCCGATGACGTCAGTTTGTGAACTGACCTTTACCTTGTTCCGACAGGGGCAAGGCATGACTGACAGTGTCCCTCAGCGTAATTTACCCCCTCCCCGCCTCCATCCCTCTCCATTGGCCATGCGATGCAGTTGACCCTCTGTACAAATCACCGCCCAACTTTCCACATCTGCTGCCTGTCAGCATCTGCCAGGCGCACTCACCCGTCCCGCCATAATGAAAAACTCTCATTACTCGCCTCCACCCAACAGGTACACAAACCGTTAGGACAATTACCGGGCAATGCCACTGACCTTGTTGTCTCTGAGAGTCACCCCAGCACGTGCACAACAGTGAGTGGCAGGGAGCCTGGTAAATACACCCACAGACGCGGAGATGCGGCCGAACATACGCACAGAATTCAACATGTACCGGTTTCAAACTAGGACAGCCATTCGATCTACAGATGGACTGAAAGGGTTGGAGGTTTTTTTCCAGGGCCGAAACCGATCATTAGAAATCAAGGAGGCTGATAACCGATATTTGGATCTATATTAACGCCAACACTTCACTATATATACTAACTCCAACATTTACTCATTGGCCGTTATGTTTTCAATATTATTTGGACGAATGTCCGTTTATCCCTGATCCATTCAACCAATGTTTTGGATCGTCCCCATTAGGTTGGCTGGTGTTGGGCGGTGTGTACCGTAGACCAGGGGTCACCAATGTGGGGCCTGAGGGCACCCGGTCATCCCCAAGGATTATATGAGTAGTAGTAAGCAAGCGTCAAAAATACGTTGAGAAAGGTAAATTAATCTTTGCTTAAAATTCGATGGTGGCCAATAATGGGTCATTTGAGCAAAGTGTAACCCCTTCGAAGTTTCAAACAGGAAAATGCAAAACGTTAACGCCAGCAACTTTTTCAGCGAACCGATCAATGAAATGGACTTTAAAAGGCAGTTCCTAGACAACACGGACCCGACATAGAACAGAAAGGTGATTGAGTAGCTATAAAGTTTGAACAAGAATCTGGCACAGAGGTTCAAACAGCCCAACTTCGTTCCCCGCAAGTCACTTGCTGCTCCATTGTTTGCCCCCCACTTTACAGCGGCGTGCAGGCAGACAACAGCGGACACTGCAATCTGCGAATACTAGTGCAGCTCATCATACCTCCTCCGCCATTAGACAAATAATCTGACGTTGAGCAGACTAAGGGCAACCCTCCCTGCCAAGTGATGACTTTACGGGTCTTCGGATGGAAGTGTGGCTCGGCGGCTCCCCCGCCGTGCGCGACGCGGGGCCCGCTCCGCCCTCTCTAGGGCCACAGGCCTCTTCCCGCACAGCGTGAAGACAACCCGAGGGCCTTTATGTCCTCCTTTGTCCCGCTCGCACGCACAAACAGATGTCTGGCCATTGGGGTTTCTCGTAGGAAGTTGTAAAGCTCCAGCGTGTGGCCAAAACCATTCATATGCACGGCACAGAGTGGCGCCTGCGTGCGCGAGTGCCATACACATGCAAATGTTGACAAGCAAGCCTCCCCCCATTGGGGCGGCTTTCACAAATGTTTGACTACCGTATGTAACTGAGGCAAAGCTCACCGGTGCACCAGGTTATGACCGGCTTGGGCTCAATGCAGAAAACAACAAAGCGCAGACAACACAGGAAGCGGCAGAGGGAAGAATGAGAAGGACAGACAGTGTAAACACCTCGCTGACGGAAGAAAGGACCACAATCTGGACCTCACACACTTCAAAAAAAGTAATTGCAGAAATGCGATGCCCACGAAAAGTGGCGCTAAGCCACGTAGTTAGATTACATTCCAGGAAACTCCTTTCAATTCCCTTCCTACGATAATGTGCTAAGTCACCGGCGGCACATAATGAACGACTGTGCATTAACAGAATCATCAATCTGTTTTCCTTTTGACAAAAACAACAACCTTGAAGTCACATTAATACCGTTTTATGAACAGCTACTTGGGGCACTGCCTCAAAAGGCAGAAAAAAAAGACAGAAGGATTCCAAAATCAAATCATTGCGATAGCAATCACAGAATTTAGTTATCGACGAATTGATTGTAAACTACTTTCTTGATCTGTGGAATTAAGTCATCGGTGAAACCAGAAAAGGTACTGTTGATTCAGTCTCCAATAGTTTGCTGGGTATGACAAAAATGTGCAAACTTCACGTCACTGAATGACCTATTGTTCTGTTCCAACAACAGGGAGTTCAGAATAATCATTTGGAATATTTGGGGGGGTTAACAGATTCATGGTCACCATATTTGCCCACCCCTCGAATTAATTAATAATGAAACTTTCTGAGGAGAACACAATTTTAGCACAGAAACATATGCGGGATTGCTTGGATTAATTTTAGCGGTTCCATGAAACATCTGCCGGTTGTTGCTAGGCAGAATCCTCCATTAAGAAAAAAAAAAAAATCAACTCGCATGTTCTAGTGAAACACATTCTTAGAGATGTGCATTAATTTAAAAATGACTGTTTTAAATAGAGATGTGTAAATATGTCTTGAATATGGCATAAACTGTGTCTGAGGACAAATTTATCTTGGGGGGGGGACAGAACTCGTTGATTATGAGTTTGAGTGAAATAAAGCTTTGCCACTGCAGTAATTGGCTTGGCCTCCCGCTATCTGAAATGGCGTTCTTGGTCACCATCGGTTTGTTTTTATCAGAGTCGGACACCTGCTGGGAATATTGATCCCGCGGCGGTTTCAGCATTTAGCCGTCATCAGGCGGCAGGGTTTTGAACAACCCCTGTGTCACTCTATATTGAATACTAATGGCAGCGACTCGGGGAGCCCATTGATTGTGAATATATATCTATCAGCTTAGGTGAGAAAACAATCAGCGCCGGGCATTGTGTGAATGTAATTTGGTTTGCATGGATTACTTCTAGTTGGACAAAAATGCGTATTGGTGTTGTTTAAGTTCTCACTGTGAATGACTGATGATGATTATTATTGGAATAAGACAACGTAACTCGTCCACAATGTCACATTTGTTAACAGATGTAACGGGCTCTCCAAAACGTCAAAGTGTTACTTATATTATGGAAACAAGCATTTATTCATATGTAAAATGCTCAAACATGCCCAGACCTATTTATGAGGCACACCTGCATCAAGAATTATGCCTCTAAAGCCTCTTAGCATTTTAAAAGCGTTTTAAGCTCTTATTGTGAAGAACCAATAAAAACGACTATTTCTGATATTGCACGCATATTACTGGCACCCAGTCCTAAAAATTATATTTGCACATTTTATGTTATAACACACACACACAGACACACACGTATTTTCAAAATAACTACAAAATAATTTTTTGAGTACTCTATGACAGCAGGAATTACTTTTCATTATGTGTAACCCAAATGTTTTGTGCATTGTCATTGAAATACCTCCACGAAAATGGTTGCCAATATTGTTTGGGTTATTAGTACGAAGAAAAATAAAACTACTTTAAGTCGTGGATATTAAAAAAAAAAAACACACACACACACACACACCCCGCTCAAATGTTTGTGATATATTATATATATAAATAAAAGACTGTTTAACCGTGAAGTGCAAGATGTTCTATAAGTCTTTTTCTGACATCTTTTTGCTTTCTCATAGAAGCCTGTTTTGTGCCAACTCTACCCGGTACTGTATTTGGAACAGTCCACCTTGACTAAGGTTCTCGAGGGAATTTGGCAATTTTGGGAAAGTGGGAAGTATTGGAACGTGGAATATAGTTCAGGGTAGAGTGGGAAAGATGTGCGTGCAAGCAGAAAAATGACTAAAATTGTAATTATTAATTTTTTGGGAGGAGAATCTCGCAACGTAATTTCCTACAGGGATCAAAATGAATAGAAACTCCTTGTGAAGGTCTACCCCCCCTTCAAAAAACCCCAACAACGACAGCAACAACAACTCCCAATTTGGTGACTCTGATCCTTCCCAGCACCATCTGTGGCCAATTTACTTTCAGCTCGAGCAATATTGAATTTAATGATATGGGTGATTATCGAGCAATACCCGGGGCCCATTAGGGGGTCGTGTGAAACACTAATAGTGTTTGCGTGACGTGTGTGGTGCCGGTGGGGGTCAGACGCTTTAAAGGATAGCAAACTCGCACCCCTCCTTCAGGACTCCACAGATGAGGGAGAGCGCAGATGAGCCGGTTCCAAGAAGCACCCAGACTATGAGAGGACCCGCTGCGCGCGCGTAATTACGCATCACCCCCCCTCCCCACGACAGTCTATTTTTGGTTTTGCAGTTTTTTATTGTTGGTGTATTTTTTTTTTTTTTTAAAGCATGCTGGATTCTAAGCACCGTGGAGTGACCATGACGTCCACTCACAAGATCTCCTTCTCGATCGTCGACATCCTGGACCCGAACAAATTCACCAGCAAGAAGGCGAGCGAATGCGCCAAGTTTGGAGTGGCGGACATAGAGAGCACTAGTTTGGAGACACAGAGCGACGCGGAAGGAGGCGACACAGCTGAAGGTAAAGAAGAAGAAGAAACACGTCAAAAGATATTTTGGATAATAGCACAGCAAATTGTCTAAATTTTGCACATGGTTGCCTTTTCCTGTGAAGATGGATGTACAGTACAGTATTCGAGAAATGACGGGAAATGTTCAAGAAACAATGATTAAAAAAAAAAAAGGCCATTTAATTGAGTCTCAAATATTATGTACACCTGCGAAATCAAATCAAACAGAAAGCTACAGTATTTGTATAATGATAATAATTCCCAAAATAAAATTGTTAACCTAAGTAATACCTCCCCCACTCCAAAACCTTTATTGAATGAAAGGTAGATATCTTATATTAGCAACAAAAGCATATCACCAGTAACCGGTCTTTATTTTTTTTAAATTACTTTAAGCCGTCTTGCGGAAGAGTATTAAACTGTTCTGGCTGTCACTATAAACATGCAGCATAGATAGTTGAATAATGACACTCCCGCATCTGGTTGGGGATAACTGAACGAAACTTGTTTTTTTGTTAACTACAGTGACTGTGGTGGTATTGAAGTTGACTGCAAAAGATAATATTTTGGTCAATTTAAGTTCGCAAGTTGGGGCAAACAGAACGTTAGCCAAACAGCATAGTAGCCCAAGTCATACTTGTAACAATTTCGGGAAAACAAGAAAGAAAAATAAAATTCAGCCAACAAGAAGAGGCCGCTTGCCTCATTTCCACCTTTGCCATTTACGTTGACTTGAATGACGGAGAATTGGCAGCCATAAAGAATAGAAAAAAGTTTGATCAAACATAGTGGCATTTTTTTTAAAAATCATTATTTATTGTGACTGTTCGAGAGACAAATAACGCTATTTAGAAACATCTCTCATTTGTGTCCTATACTGTACCAAGTTTGTTAAACGCTTGCACATAATCCTGCTAACAAGCAAACTGTACATGACAGTATTTATATCAAATAAGGGAAGCATGCATCCAATTCCCCTGCGTCAAAGAGTTGAAAGAATGTTTGCAAAACAAAGACTTTTTTTTTTTTTTGCAAGGAGTGAGTAGAATCAGGTTAAAGCCGTTATTTCACATTAAATCAGAGTCATCTTTGTATGACCTTCGCCTAATTTCCACGGTTAGTTCTCTTTCAAGGAAGCCACAAAGGCTTGTATCCCAGAGCCCCGGCGGTGTGATTGGCATTGGGGCAGGCAGGCTGAGATAATTGTTTAAATCGTCCCATTGAGGACGCTTTGATCGATATCCCATTACTGCATCCTGCATATCTCCTCGCAGCACCTTGCAGGTACAAACCCGCACACCCCAGCCATGTCTGATCCCAAAAATCGCTCGATTCCGACTCCCCCGCCCGCCCCACCCCTCTTAAATAGATGACATTTATCGACCCGCGGGCAAATATGAAATCCATTAGCACGTCACGGCTGAGACGGCGTGGCTGGATTTAGGCGGGATTTCTTTCCGCAACATGACATTTGAGGCGCTATCTGCCGCCGATAAATTATTGAAGGATTAGTGGCCAAGTCCTGCCACCGCTGACACTTCAGGAAGAGTTTACTTCTGTATGTCCACTTTCACGTGATAAATAAGCAGGGACGTCGGTTCGACAAAAGTGAAGCTGACCGTTCTGCACGGCCAGCCGTCGGTTGTGTTCCCCCAAGTGACAGTGTGTTAAAAAAATTACAAAAATAAACGGAGGAGACATAAGTAGCATGTCATTAAATGTACAACATTTATATCCTATATAAACACAGTGCACTGAGTGAGAATATGGAATGGGAACTTCACATGAAGAGATGTATCAATAAAGCCTCGTCATTATTATTATTATTCATTCATTCATTCATTCATTCATCTTCCGAACCGCTTGATCACAAGATGACAGCAAAGTGCTACTTTTCCACGGGTCAGAGCTGGGGTCGGTCTAAATCGTTCATTCATTCATTCATCTTCCGGACCGCTTGATCCTCAGTAGGGTCACGGGGGCGTGCTGGAGACTATCCCAGCTGTCTCCGGGCAGTAGGCGGGGGACACCCTGAATCGGTCGCCAGCCAATCGCAGGGCACACAGAGACGAACAACCATCCACGCCACACTCACACCTAGGGACAATTTAGAGTGTTCAATCAGCCTGCCATGCATGTTTTTGGAAAGTGGGAGGAAACCGGAGCACCCGGAGAAAACCCACGCAAGCCCGGGGAGAACATGCAAACTCCACACAGGGAGGCCGGAGCTGGAATCGAACCCGGTACCTCTGCACTGTGAAGCCGACGTGCTAACCACTGGACTACCGGGTCACCTTATTATTATTACTGTATTGATATTATTTTAACCCTTTCATTCACTGTGCTCTGTGATTTACAACAAAATAATGGACGGTATTGCTTTACCGTTGACATATGAATTGAAATTGTGAATCCATTACACAAGGGCAGCACAGTGGTTTGCTGTCAAGAAGTTGGGGTTCAATTTTCTGCTACAGCCTTCTTATTCGCCGTTGGTATGTTCTCCCCATGCTTGTAAAAGTTTCCCCGGTGGATGATAACTTCCGCACACTTTTCAAAAACATGCAAGTTCGTTTCATTTAATCCTACTCGATCTGAATGTGCATGAATAAGTGGTTAGTCAAGAAATGGCTTGTAATTGGCTGGCGTCCAGTCCAGGGTGTACACTGCCCATCACCCAGCTGGAATCAGCTCCAGCTCATCCGAATGAGAACAAGTACGACAGAAAATGAATGAAAATGTAAACAATAACAACGGTTAAAAGATCAGATGCACCAAAATGGTGCGCCAACCGAAAAAGAAAGCAGAAGAAGAAATACAGAAAGAAGGAGAATAGAATATATAAAAGTCACGGCTGCCACTTCTCATGGTCACAGGGAGTTTGCGTCCGAGCTCGAATTTTAATACATTCAAGTCGCGTGTCGAGCCAAACTATGAAAAAAAGTGACATTTTTAGTCCGAAAAAATATGCTAAGCTGATCGGTGAGCTCATGTTGTTTTTCTCTCCATTCCTTCACTACAAGACGACCAGTCTGGACACTCCAATCACCGCCCGGTGTTTGTCGACCCCCTCATGGTCACCCAGACCGACGAGAGCAAGCAGTACCTGCCCGAGGAGCCGGACCACACGGCAAAGGAGATGACCGTCACCCTCCAGGACCCGCCTTCAACACACAACAAGAGGCGGCGACAAGACCAGAACGGCGCCAAGCCCCGCCGCGCCCGGACAGCCTTCACCTACGAACAGCTGGTGGCGCTGGAGAACAAGTTCCGTGCCACTCGGTATCTGTCGGTGTGCGAGAGGCTCAATCTAGCGCTGTCCTTGAGTCTGACAGAAACGCAGGTAAAGATCTGGTTCCAGAACAGGCGCACCAAGTGGAAAAAGCAAAACCCGGGCGCGGACAGCACCTTGCCGCCCGCCCCCGCCCCGCTCATCAGTCCCGGCCAGGCCACATGCGGCTCGGGCCAGGCCGCCTTCCACCAGTCTTTCCCCAACCTCAGCTCTGGGAACGTTATCTTTCACACAACCACAGCTGCTCCGCTTTCATCCAGCGGAGGGCTCCTGCATCCATTTCTATCCGGTGGATTTGTGCAGCCCTCCTATTTCAATCCACACCTATGAGAGAAGGACTGGACTCTCGTTGTTTTTTGTCAATTGGGTAAAAGTGACTTTTAAAATACTTTATATGAGGGTTGTTATCATTAAAGACTCCTAATTGTTGAATGTGTGAATGTGAGAGTGAATGGTTGTTTGTTTATATGTGCCAAGTGACCACCTTGGGGTGTACCCACACTCTTGCCTGAAGTCAGGTGGGAAGAGCTCCAGCTTACCCTCAACCCTACTGAGGATATTTAAAAAAAAAAAGGTTGATAGTTGAGACTCTGGACTGTTTGCCCCCACCAGGAAGTATGGAATTCAAAAGCAAGGTCAATCTTTTATCTGCCTACTTCTCAAAATGTGTCAGCGAGTCGTTGGTTAACCACTGGTTGCTTTGACCATGCACCATTCATTTGCAGTCTGGAGGGGTGAACATCTGCTTTGTAGGGAGTCACAGAGTCTCCAAAAACACCACCCGAAAAATCACTGAATTTGTTGAACATTGCTTTATGAAAAAGGGTCGCTGCAGCAGGTGGAAAAGTTGTGAAATACGGCGAGTGTGCTATCTCCTTCAGGGTTGTCATGTCAACAAACACTGCACTCGTTCATTTGCATGAGATAAAACCACCCCGCCTCAAAAGGTTACGATTTGAACCAGTGTAACAAATGGGTAACACGTGTGAAATACATCTTTATCTCTCGTGTATTTTGACTGAATCATGTTAAGACACCTGTAATTGCATTCCAAATGTGGAAAAGAAAATATTGCCTTTACGTTACAGCTATTTGTGTCATGTCCCACTCATGTTTGCACCAATATTGTTGAAACCCCCCCACCCCCAAAAAAATCAAAGTCTGTTTAAAAAAAAGACAAAAAACTATCACTTTGTTTTTTCAAACACTGTAGTCAACAGATCTTGTAACACAAACGGTGGTATATTGCAACCAACCAGCTCACATTGCTGTTCAGTTATATATATTAAAATAAAATATCAATGTTATTTAATTAATAAAAATGAAAACTTGGGTCTGAAGGAGATTTGAATCAGTCCACCCTCATTTTGCGCTTACATTCTGCCACCACACGGTGTCACTACATCCTCACGACTAACTAATCCCAAACCCATTTCAACTGAGGGTGTGTTTTTGAGATCATCTCTAAATGTGTCAAGTAATGTTTTACTAATTACCCACGCGTGCTTGAGGAGAATATTAGAACGCCACAGTTTAAAGGTGATCACGAGCTCGATAGGTGTCGTTTTAGAAAGCAAGCTCACCCATTCCACTTGCTTGTTTCCAAGTGGTCATGACTTGTAAACCAGACATCTTGGAATAATACTATTTGTCATCGGTCCGAGTCAGCAGCCTCCGTCTTTACCTGCAGGAAGAGAGCACGCATCAGAGTCACAGGAGTCAATTTGCCCCTGACATCACTTTGACAGTCTGAGAGTCTGACATGCAATTTCTCTTTTTTTAGATGGGGCTTACTCCACGCTGTCAAAACCAAGACGTCAATCTGCTCTCTGTGTGTTGTTATTGCGCAGAGCTTGGGTTCAGGTGGGCTTAATAGTGCACAAATGCTCTTAAAGGGGCACTGGGATTAGTTTGGCGTCCAACAGCATGTTAATCGGTTACCTTTGACCTGTGAGATTCTGGGACAAATGTCCACATTTTGGAAAAAGTTTTTTCCAGGATAGTGGAAGCTGGTATACCTGTGATGAACTGCAAGAAGTAACTAGCCCTTCTTCAATTTACACGCAATACTTTTGCCTGGTATTTGTCTGTTCCATTGCAAGAATCCATCTATCCTCCCATCCACTGTTTATGGTGCTTATCCTGTTGATGGTCGCAAGGAGGAGAAGCCTATTCCGGCTGACTTTGGGCTAAAAGCAAACACCCCACTGGACCGCGCTACACCATCAGTGGCCCCGGTGTCAAGACTGGGAAGACAAAATTCCACCAATTGGAGATGGGTAAACACATTCCAAATGAAGCCTTTATGTTGCGTGACATTGCTTTCGGGTATCTGCATGTGCTGTTTGAAGTGAGAAAATTCCATCTAAAGCCGTTGTTTGCTGTATATTTGGCGGCGAAGCGGGTGGGAGGTCCGAACATAGCATTCGGAGCAAAGGATTTCCTGGCATGAGAGTCTCTGTGTGTGGTATCTTCGGTATTTGAGTCTATGGGGGAACAGAATGCTTTCTGCTGGGGAGTTGGGGGTGGCGGTCAGAAGGGAAGGAAGGTGGGAGGTGGATGAATGACGATCCAACGCGGCAGAAAGGAAGGACAGGACGAAAGAAATATGATTGCACACTGAAAGTACATTTAGTAGGTTGCACAGTTCACAAAGGATACCTTCATCCTGTTCCCAGAAGGGTGAAACATCCCAACATCTGCTTTTTTCCAATACAGCTTACTTTCCAAGTTCTAAAAAAGAAGGTTTAGTGGGCAACAATTGAATTTATGCAACAATTCAATCACACAATCAATAACCACCGTCGTTCTACTCAGGCGTAGAAAAAAAAGTAGTGTGTTTCCGGTAACTCGACCGACCGAGAATTTCTACCTCGAAAAAAAACTTCAGTCGGCATTTTTTTCAAACCTTCTACATTTTTGTGTAATAATAATAATAGTACATTTCATTTATAAGCGCCTTTCAAAACACTCAAGGACGTTTTACAATCAAAACAAGAACAATAAAACCACAGACAAAATTATAAATAATAAAAGGAAAGATGAATTTAGAGCGTTTACACTGGTGCAAACTCTCGCGATATTCACGTTAAATCGTTTGCCCTGTCGTCTGTCAACAACATTGAATCATGGCGCGCCACGATCTCCGACAACAGTTTAAACGCGTTTTGTGTGTTGCAGTCGCATGCTCGCACCATAATATTAAGAAAATAGCATCCACTGCTGTATCGAAAAGATTCAACGAGGCGACGGCGGCGACGTTCGAAGTCGGCCGCGGGGAGAGGCGGGGGACGGGCGTGACGCAGGCCGGGCCACGACCACCACGGGCCGTCTAGGACGCGGGACGCAGAGGTAACGAGATGGCTCTAACACCCAGCCGCTGGGTACCCAACTCTCTCGCCGCGGCGGGGTTTCAATCAGTGGCGATTGCTCTCGGACTGCAAGGGAAGCTCGGCTTCCCCTAAAATGTCAAAGAATAAGTGATCAAATATATATGAATGTAAATTTCATTGTGTGTACATGTCATTGACTAAATATGCGCTACAACGTGCTCAACTTTTGTTCCGAATCAGCTTCTTCTTACGGGTTACGAAGCGACTCCCTTCTCATTCATCCCGCAGCTTCGCTGTGCTTTAAACGGTAGTGAGTTCAGGGTAGGTTGTCCCAATGCGTTGAACGGAAACGAGTCATTGGATACAAGCTGGTTTTTGTCCTGCCCAACGGACGCTCGTCGTGGGACTGGATGGCAGTGGGAGGGTACCGGACGCCAGGCTTTTCTGCATCAGATTGGATGATCTGTCTGAGCCTGTGTGCCAGTTCGATTGACATTGAAATGAGCCAGTCACCGAGCTTTTAGTGTAGACGTCCGTCGCGAGCAATTTTTCAACTCGCATTCTGTTCCGAGTTGAGCTGGAGACTTCTCCTAATCATTTTAGCGACACTCTTTGTTGTAAACAAACAACTAGCGACAAATTAATCTTTTATTTCTAGTGGGTTTTATTGTAGTTCCTATAGTTGTAGGACACTAATTAAGTACGGGGAAAAGACGCCTTGTTGGTTTGACAGGGTCACAGATCATTTTCTTGAAAAGGAACGAAGCTAGAGTAGAATTCGCGTAGAAATAAACGGACACATTTTATGATGTCGACCAAAATTGAGCTTCCCCTCTTTGACAGACGAGCATCCGGCACTGGTTTGAATGTCTCCTTGTTTTATGTTTTATGGTTATTTTGTTTACGTTTTTGATGGGGGAGGGAGGGAGAAAAAAAGATTTTTAAAAAAACTTTGTCCGACCTACCGACCCTATGCTGAAATTTCATGTTACCGGAAACACACTACTTATTTTTCTACGCCTCATCACCTCCTAGTGAAGGTCGTGGCCTCTGGTTGCCTGGGAAACCGTCAGCAGTATGGAACACTCCCTTGCCGGTGACCACAAACACTCCAATTAAAAGTGAGAGGTTATTTTCTCATGGGAGTCGATAGTCAAGTGACTATCGACCCCTAACCCCCACCCCCCACCAGACTGGCAGTAGCAGAGTTCATTAACCTGCTGGCAGTTCGCTCAGAGATAATGTCCTCTAATTACTACAAAGTCTTTTTGTGTGTGTGTTTGTGTGTGTGTGTATTTGACCTCTCCTCCGACATTGTGGTCTTTGAGTCAGACTGTAATTAAGCGCCATCTTTACTCTTCTGTGCTTTAGCATCGCGGGTGATTGGAAGCGCCATTTGAAAACATGCAGCGGAGAATATAAAACACCAACAATGTCTTCTTCAAGGATGTCCTCCATTTAAAAAACAACTCTGAAGGAACAAAATAAAGCTGCTGCACAAGAGGGATTTAATTGATGTCACATGCGCCGATGGTTACCAGAATAAACAACATTTGTGCTTAAGTGCCGAGAGGAAACTGCTGTGCCCGGGTTCATCCTGAAGTTCAAGAGGATACGATGATCTGGAATCCCCTCCCAACCGCCCTCATTTGACAAAGTCTCGTCACTTGCTCTTCCCAAACCGCGGAGCTTTCCTTAGGAAAATGTGCTTTCATCAGCTTCTCGCTTCCTGTGCCAGTGGTTATGTACTCAGAGTGCGCACGGTGGACGGCGCTGCACACAAAGTCCTAAGATTTGCGAGGGAGAGCGGCGTTGAGCAGACAAGCTTGATCGAGATCCGACCGAGACATCATTCATACTCTGACGCGTCATTTCCCAAACTATCTTGAGCGTGTGCTGGCTGGGAAGTGGTCCAAGTACTTCCCCGTGTCAAACTAAATCATGCCCGCCTGTCAGGACCTGCTCGTGCTCAATTGAGAATCTTTTTATTGTCTTGCCACTGAAGATTGCGCCAGTCAAATAAAACTGCTTAACTGCATCAGAATTTTTTGGAGCTTGAAAAATCATGAATGATAAAAAGAAGGAGAGACAATGTGTAGACTGTTGAGAATTGGGGCACGCAGTCCCATCGTCTGGAAAAATCAAAAACAAACTCATTCAAAACCCAATCACCAAATGGAAAAATGGATTGTTTTCCTTTCGAGGCGCGACATAGGATTTAGCCGCTCTGATAGCATGCCTGTAAAAACTTTACGACACAACTTTTCAACAACAAAACTGAAAACTGAAACCGATTTTCTTTTCTTCAATGACAAAGTAAGAACGCAGTCTACCAAGAGACAGTGAAGGTAGTACAATTCCAAGTGCTTAACCAGTCACAATTTTAAGATGATCTGTGTTCGACTTTTCAGACATCAACACTCCAACTTAAAATTTGATTTTGTTCGGACGGGATCGTCTCTCTGAAAGCCCCGTGACGACCTGGTGGGAAATATAACCGCTACCAAAGGATTTATGAGGATATTATTGATGAGCTCCCCAGACTTTCTTTGCCATGACGCTGATGTTGTTTGGTTTATTAATGACACAAGTCATAATGGCGTTTGATTGCTGCTTTAATAGCGTGAATAGCAACTCACAGTAACGATGGCAAGCCGCACCTTGCCTCTTGGGTTATACCATTTTAACTAGACCGGGGATAGTCCCAAACAGATGTTGGTACTGCAATGTCTAGTGCAGTTATGATTTGAAACGTCGAGCGCCAGCCTTTTTATAGACTACGTCACGTGATCGTCGGCAATACGCTGCTGCACGCTATGCAGCAGCGTATTGCAGTTCGAAAGGCACGGATGTTGGAGAACAGCTAGTAGGTATTCTCGACGTATTTGGACTTATGAGTAACCTACACTTAACGTGTTTGAGCGTGTGCAACGATCGCATAACTTACCTATTACTTATGGCCTGCGTATACGGGACGTATAGCCATATCGCTGACATCTGACGAGAAATTTTAAGCATGCTTAAAAGTTTCGCAGCTCAAACAGAGGGATGTGTGGGCATAAAAAAGAGGTGAACTTGCATCCACTTTTACTTGCCGTGAGGCAGATATTTCCAAAGCGTTTGAGAGTGGCATCAACGTTTTTGATTTTGAATGCTGCGCTAGTAGCATAAGTGTATTACAGTCAGATCTGCATTGGTTCCAATTTACAGCTGACAAAAAAATGGATTGTGCGGCTAAAGTTAAAAGTTCAGATTTTGAATGAACTACTACACCACATCAGCGTTGCCTGAAATTGTGTGATCATTTCATTATGAATACAAAATGGAGATTACAAATAATATGGCGGCGTTGCATTATATTTTGCAGTGAGCAGCTGTTAGCAGCTGTGCCCGACAGCTTCTATGATGACAAACAGAAGAGCGACGGCAACAGCTGGCCTCATGAGCCACATGTTAAGTACGGCCGAACAAACTGGTCTTGTTCTTTGCTAATGACTATGTACATGTTGTTCTAATTCCTGCCGATGAAGGGAATGAGGAGCTGGAGTACAGCTTCAATCTGAAATTCCTGAGCCTTGACCTCTTCAAGGACTCCCCGTAAATTTGACTTTCGCTTTAAACAGCTGATTAGAAGACCATTACTTCTGCTCCGCTGATCCGCCGGTCTCTTGACTGCCATTCTGAAGGAAGCTATTTTTGTGAGATGGACTCCCCTGCTGTGTTAGTGGATGCAGTTGAAAGAAAAAATAAAAAGAAGCACGAGGCAACATTTCTGACATTTTTTCCTCCTCCTTCCAGAAAAGCATTAATACTATCCCCAAATATTCAAAGAACACTTCATTGGTGTTATGGATGTCGTCATGTCTGCGAGAGCACAATTAGCAGGAATCCAAGGATTCGTGTGCTTTTTCTTTCCCCAAATAAAAAGTATCAGTTGAAGAAAATTGTCTTACTTGGCGGAAACAAGCTCCATGGGATCATAGCATGGTAATCCGGAAACACTCATTTATTTCTTGTTACCTGCAAGAAGACATATAATTTTTAGGGTGTCAATCACACAACAGCCCAAAAAAAAGGGACTGTCGGCATTTTGAGAATATTGACCGATTGGTACAGGAAGGCATAATCAGCAGAAAGTATACTTTAACCATACAAGGGGGAGATATGGACATCTGACTTGTTTCCGCCATTTTTTTCCATGGAGCCATGTTAGCGTAATCAAAAGTCAGCATGTTTTCAAGAAACTGTACAAATACCTGTAATGAGCTAGGCGTGTCTATGGTAGAGGCTAATGCGTTTTCACTTGTCCATGAATGAAGGCCAAATTATAAAAAAGTCGCTCTTTAAAGGAAATGTCATACGTATTATGGCGTTAACATTACTGTTGGTAATGAACACAAAGGAAACCAATGACTCGCACGACTCACCTTGTCACCCGCCAATTCTTCGAGTCGCGCGGTGGATTGTGGGTAAGGAGAGAAAGGCCACACCTAATCAATCCCGCATCAATTGTAGTGGATGAGTAATAGGATGAGTGTTGCAAGATTTGTTCGTCGGTGCGCCTCCTCTCTCCAGCAGTCAGATGGAGGCAGCGGAAACTCTCTCAATAGTGCTGCTAAAGCCGACCATGAGCGCAGTACGCGCTCGACACGCACTCCGTGCTCTTTTCTTTTCCACGCAGGCAGACAGACACCTGTTCCGTCGTCTTTTCTATCGTTTGGATTAGCATGGGGAGTCAGATTGATTGATCATGTCTAGCAAACTGCGAATGAAACGACGACCAGTTGCTCAACTCAATTGTGAGTACAGTATTGTTTTTTAATTATATATTTTTAATAGTAATGTGTCTTTATATATTATAAAATAACAAAAAAATCTTTAAGTAACTGTATACGTGTAATATGACTTAAAACAGGTAGACAATATGGCAGGATAAATATAAAAACATATTTTTATTGTATTGGTGTCTTTTTTTAAATTGTTTTCATTTCTTTCATCGTAATAATTAAATAACTGAAACAATCTTCTAGTTTTCTCGTCGTTTCTTTTTTTTTTTTAATGTAAAGATTTTTAAAGAATGTTTTTCAAGTCACGTTGTCACTTGTTGCTGGGCAAAGTTTAAAGGACTTCTTCATAACTACTCCATAAGTGAATTAAATGTCTGGAAAGGAAATAATTTCAGAAACAACCCGAGTTTAAGAATTGTGAGTTGCATTTATACATGCATTCATTTCACTGCTAAATCTGTATTAAATATTACATTCGCTTTTGTGGAACAATTATTGCACTGTTTTATCAGCATTTTGATTATATTCTTCTATATAAAGCAGTTTACTGTACATGTGTTTCCATCTAGACATGCAAAGATGAATCGTATGAGACCTTAATCCCTTGTTATTCATGGAAACCTGCCAGTTAGGCATTACTTTTTTTTAACCAGTCTTTTGTTTTCTTGGCAAAATACTTTGCACAGTAGGTTTCTAAACATTTGAAATGCTATCAACGTTGTGAGTTTGGGTGATCATAGTTGTGGTATATTCGTGGCCTAATTTATTTTTGGCATGATAGCTTGTAGCATATACTCTTTGGTTTACTGCAACCGGCTCTGCATTGCAAACCATAATCTATTCTTAAGAGCCAATAGCGAGGATCCACTGTTTTAAAGGACCCCCCCCAAAAAAAAAAAACTGTTTATCACTGCTTGCTAGATGTGAGATTAGAAATCCTTAAATGTTGGCCAAAGCTCTTGAAACTAGTGTGCGTCAAGTTGTAATCCTCAAAGATAACCCTCCGCTCATTAAACAGCTGTACACTGTCAATGTTATTTCGTGTTGCCCAAGTGGAGAGTGAACTGCAAACATTGCGACATTCACAGTGAACCGACAACAGCCTTAAAATATTTGAGTTCACATGGGCGACCGTTTGCGCTTCTGATTGTTTTTTCTGTTCATTCTAACATGACACGTTTAGATGGGAGTGTTGGACGGGTTACAGTGGCAGATTCCTTTGAATGCTCCACAATCCCTAGACCCCTCTATGCTGTTTAAGTGATGTTGGGGATATTTGGAGATGAATGTTCAATACAATACAATACAATACAATACATGCTGATTTATATAGCGCTTTCACAACAGCGGCAGCTGTAACAAAGCGCAATAACCTCACCTTCATAAAACACAGAGGCAGCACCACTGCAAGAGGCACTGAAAGTAAACACTGGGTTTGTCTATGGCAGCGGTCCCCAACCTTTTTTGCCCCACGGACCGGTTTAATATCAGACAATGTTATCAGGGACCGGCCTTTAAGGTGTGGCGGACAAATACAACAAAATAATATGATATGACCTGCATGAAAACGGTGGTATTTTCGAAACATAATAATAAACACGAATCATGACACGAGGAACGTCCTATCTGGCCATAACGCTTTCTGGTCGCTATTGGAACATTTAAACGTGCCTTCAAAATAAGATACACCGTGCATGTAAAATACGACTCACCATTGCCACATATTTTAATGTCAGAGAATGTTATCAGGGACCGGTCTTTAAGGTGTGGCGGATAAATACAAGAAAATAATATGATATGACCTGCATGAAAACTGATATTTTCGAAACATAATCATAAACACGAATCGTAACACGAGGAACGTCCTATCTGGCCACAATGCTCTCTGGTCGCTATGATAAGTCAATCGAACTGGCACGCAGACTCAGACAGATCATCCAATCGGATGCAGAAAAGCCTGGCGTCCGGTACCCTCCCACTGCCATCCAGTCCCAGAGACAACAAGCGTCCGTGGGCGGGACAAAAACCAGCTTGTATCCAATGACTCGTCTCCGTTCAACGCATTGGGACAACCTACCCTGAACTCACTACCATTTAAAGCACAGCGAAGCTGCGGGATGAATGAGAAGGGAGTCGCGTCGTAACCAGTAAGAAGAAGCTGATTCGGAACAAAAGTTGAGCACGTTGTAGCGCATATTTAGTCAATGACATGGACACACAATGAAATTTACATTCATATATTTGATCACTTATTCTTTGACATTTTAGGGGAAGCCGAGCTTCCCTTGCAGTACGAGAGCAATCGCCGCTGATTGAAACCCCGCTCGGCGAGAGAGTTGAGTACCCGCGGCTGGGTGTTACAGCCATCTCGTTACCTCTGCGTCCAGCGTCCTAGACGGCCCGCATTCCAGCGTGCCTTCAAAATTAGATACAAAGTGCATGAAAAATACGACTCACCATCCGCCGCATATTATGCAGAATGGATTGGTGCGTGGGAATCTCACGTTGAGATAAATCCATATTTTAAGTAGGACTCCTTTTCCCCTTCCCAAATGACCCACGGACCGTTATCGGTCCGCGCCCGGGGTTGGGGACCCCTGGTCTATGGCATTCCCTAATTGGTAAAAAGATAAGGACCAGTCGTAGTGCAGAGGTAGATATAGGCCAAGCCCAATCGTTAGCAGTGTCCTGATCCGATATTGATATCCAAAATCAGTCTGATATCAGCAAAACAAAACAGCATCACATAATATTAGTCCATGTCCAAATTCTCTGATATTAGCACTCATATACAAGCAGTCCACTCCAGGCGCCACTCCTGCTCTTCCATCCAGCAGCGTCTGGATCTAGCATCCGGAATTGTAATAAATGGGTCATATTTTCTCATACGTAGTTTTGCTGACTATTGTTCATGTTTGGACAGCGTCACTTGATCAAGTCTCTCCTAACATGTCATACTAAAAACATAACTAAAATCATGTCGCACTCTGACTGATATCGTATCGTTTTTTGTTTTGTTTTTTGATCACCGTGAAGACTTGAGACAGAGATTTGGATTCAAAATTGAAACTAGGAAGTAAAACACAACTTGGATGTCCGAGCTGTTGTATCAATACTGTACCTTGAGGTAGCAATGCCCCTCTGATACCATTCTTGATACCAAAAGTAGTACAGCACATCTATTAGGTATCCTTTACAACTTGAATGAATAAAACCCCAAAATGTGGACAACCAAACTGGACTGTCCATCTGTCCAGCCATCCATTTTCTGTACTGCTTATCCTGTTCGGGGTCACGGAGAGCCAGAGTCAATCGCAGATAACTTTGAGCAAAAGACGGACTCGACTCTGGACCGGTCTCCACACATTCACATTCACACCATCAGTGAGTGGGAACTGTCGTCAGGAAGATGGACGCTAGGCTATCAGTGACCCACCCCCTGATCCCCCAATGTGCACAGCCTGGTGGAAATGGTCTTTATTCATCAAGGAAAGTAAATACAGTCACACCCAAGACTAACCGCCCTTAGGCTGCTGCCGTGTGGTTTATTTGGTCTGCTGGGCAGGAAGACTTCAGGTTGTCCCACCAAGCCCCCCGCCACCCCTGCCCGTCACCTTGAAATAGTGGAAGCACTTCCCAAGATGTGAAAACCATGCTTCTTTTGGCAACCTCCAATCTTGAGCTCATGCTCCAAATATGAGAAGGAGGATGAGAGAGTGCTATCTGACTGTTTAGACTTAAGACTGGGGATCTACTACAAGCCTCAGAGAAGATTTTTTTTTCTTGGCGCATCGGGAATGTGGGAGGAAGGCACTGTGTCTTGACTGTCTTTTTTTTCATTGTTTACTCGTCACGATTTGCCGCATAGCAACGTTAGCAAACAAACTATTGGCAGTTTTGTTGTTATCTGCATTCGTCATTCCATCCTCCTCCCATCAAGTCGTTTTCCCGATGGCTAATGGCTTTCCCTTTCGATTCCACGTGATGGTATTTCAAATGTGTTATTGCTACGTCTTGTTTTAAGGAAGGCCCCGTCCTGAATGTTTTTTAACTCAAGCTCATTCTGACGTCTTTCTTTTATTTTTTTTTTTTTGATTGGCATTGGATAAATTACACCATGACAGATGAGAACTTTCCACAGTCTTCAAACCGCATACCATCATTTCGATCCGTCCATACCGCCTGCACGGACTCCATTACGTGAGCGACTGGCTTCTCCGTCTGCTTTAGAAAATAAATATTTCACGATATCGTCAACTGCATGGCGCTTAGTGCAGAAGTTGAGTAGTCTCTTCAAGAGTGACTCCCGACAGAAGCAGAGGACGTGAGCGGGATCAAGCTACGACATGTCATGTGCGTGCGCTCGATTTCAACTTGCGTGTCTGAGAGCGTTGACAGGTTTATTTTTGTGAACATAATCAACGGCCAAAGTGTGCGGCGAGTTGAAACCAAGAGCGGGCGTGTGCCAGGTTCACGCACCACCACCGCTTTTCTCATTCAAACACAAAAATGAAGAATTTATAGAAAGACACGGAACATTGGTAGTGTAGTGGTTCACATACGTCACAGTGCAGAGGTCGATCCCGGCTGCGGCCTTCCTGTGTGGAGTTTGCATGTTCTCCCTGGGCCTGCGTGGGTTTTCTCCGGGTATTCCGGTTTCCTCCCACATTACAAAAACATGCATGGCAGGCTGATTGAACATTCTAAATTAGGTGTGAGTGTGAGCATGGATGGTTGTTCGTCTCTGTGCGCCCTGCGATTGGCAGGGCATTTTTTGATGATGATAATGTGTAAGTAAGTGAACCTTTACATTCACCAATACTCCAAAGACGATTGCAGTGCGAAAAGCCATATGCAGGCCTACAGACAAGCTGGATACGTTATTTTATTTTTGTTATTTAGCAGGGCAGACCACTTGGCAGCGGTTTTCTTTCGCTCTGAAACATTAACGCCAACGTTTCACGTGACCCCCACTTTCTCCAAATAAAGTGGTTTATAATAACGCTCCATTTGTCTCCCAAAATAGCGGTAATAAACCCGAATGACCCTCTTTTACCTGCAATTACGCCGCCTCTTCCTCACATGCCGCACAGTAGGACCCATCTTCAGCTGCTCTCTGCTTGTTATTAATGTCACGTTGGCTTTAAAGAGCCGCTAAAGAAAAATAACCACCTGCGCGTCCATACACACCTACACGCGTGTGCAAATACACACTGGAGCACATATGTGATCCATATGGCAGGGTGGGCTTCCCTGAACAGATGTCATATTTATACAAGAGGTTTAAAATGACGTCGCCTTTTTTTTTTTTTTTTTAATAAGTGTCTTGTTTTGGTTAGAGCGTGTTTGTTGAACAGATTACAAGAGGCCAGATTCCTGGCATGCAATCCTCATTCGTCAATGACAAAATCAGTCTTGAAAGGCATTCTGGTGTGACTGAATTTTCCAAATATGGAAATTATACATTTGACACTCAGCTTTTCAGCCCGGGACAACTGTTTTGACCAGCTACAGCAGTTTGCGATCCCTCCACGTTGCCACCCCAAACAGATGCTTCCAAAAGCAATAATCAGGCTTATTTGAGCCTTTTGCGATTTGGTGGTTGATTAACAGCCTCTTTGTTGAGAAAGCGAAAGGTTAATGCCGACCGCAGATTGGGGAGTAAACTTCATTTTGAGCACACCAAATGCTAATCGCCCAGAATAATCTTTTGGTGAGAATCTTGACTGACTTTGATCACAAGGGTGGGAAAAATGCCCAAACTCGGCCTGATCGTCATTGCCGTATGTGTGCAACATGTGTGCAACAATGTAAACAGAAAAATAAATAAATTGCTTCACTTCCATATGTGGCTGTGCTTTCTGTTTCCAATGCTTGGACGCAGCCAAAACACACTGGCAGTTGGTCATGCTGTACAGTATTTACGCAGCTATAAACATCGGGATGTAATGCGTTCTGCGAGAGAGTCGAGCGCCTGCCTGTGCATTGTCACAGAAGGACCTGCCATTTGTAGGAATTTGGTACAGCGTGCAAGTTATCATGCTGATGCTAAACAGAGCATAATGATCTCAAGAAGCAGAGTAGATGAAAATGGAGGTCTTTTTTTGTCCCTTTTTTTTTCCGAAATTCACAGCGGGCACTCTGACAAGAATGAATCAGGACATGGGGAAATGTAAAGGAATCAAAGTACCTTCGAAAAGCATCCCTCTCAATTGATGCTAACTCTTAGCATGTGAGTCAGTTAAATGCACCACTTGATACGAAAGTCCCGTTGAACAAAAATCAGAACGCTTCCCTAGCAGGATCACGAAAGGTGGCTTACTTTACTCCCCTCGAGCATCCCCAATAAGCCTGAGAGCTGCTCTGAGCTGTTTTATTGGAACGCATGCTTTTTTTTTTCCTCTTCGTGACCTTTTTTTCTCACTCAGCCTTCATGTTGGCACTTGTGCCGACTTTATTAAAACAAGCCCAAACCAAAGCTAACTTCACTCATCACAAGCTGTGGCCTACTACAATCTCTCTGGGTTGCTGAGAGTTCCTGACGTGATATGCTAACGTTTAAACTTTCCTTTTGGTAGCTTGCTAACGTTTAACTTTTTTTTTTGTTAGCTTGCCGTGAATGGCAACCATCCATGACTATTTAAGGCCTTAGAAAGGTTTATACTTGCTTAAAGATGCCACAAATTGGCGGCAAATCACTAAAACTGAAGTAAAAACAAAACCTAAACAATTATATTTCCTGTATTTTGCTGATTTTCACCTATTGTAGGTGGCTCTTGAACTTATTGCTCCAGATGAATAGGTGTGAACTGTATGGGGGGTTCCTGAGCATTCCTGACGTGATACGCTAACGTTTAACCTTTGTTTTTGGTAGCTTGCTAACGTTTAACCTTTTTTTTTTTGTTAGCTTGCCATGAACGGTAACATTCCACGACTATTTAAGGCCATAGAAAGGTTTGTACTTGCTTATAGATGCCACAAGTTGGCGGCAAGGCACTAAAACTGAAGTTAAAAAAAAAAAAAACTAAACAATTATTTTTCCTGTATTTTGATGATTTTCACCTATTGTAGGTGGCTCTTGAACTTATTGCCCGTAATGAATAGGTGTGAAGTGTATGGGTGGAAAAAGGGCGGGCTAAGCAATTTTGACGGTAGCTTTCCAGTCACCTTTTCCTCCTTTTTTTTCATGAGAGCTTGCTCGTGAGGTGCTCTTGTTTTCTTAACTGATTAGCCAATACGTTATTTGATGTTACTGCTAACGTGCTAAGTGATGTCATGTTTTCCGGGTTGTTGTCCAACACTCCTCAGCTGCACGATGACGGAGGGGCAAAAGAAAAAGTCTCCCCAGTGGAGTGTCGCGAAAGTGTTTTGGCTCTGTGAAACGTCTGCGTACGCTGCTTGTAAGGAAAGCGCTGTTATAATTGCCGCATTCTTGGGGTTTTTTTTCTTTCTTTTTTTTAATCGCCAGTGGTGCTCCTCCACCTGTGTCAATATGCGAAGCGTGTTCATTCATGTGCTGCGCAATGATCCTGGTAGGGTTAACAAAAATAAAGCTGCGGTGGGACCGCTTTGAGTCCGCCGAGAATTCGTGTTTTGTTTTCGGTGTTGAATTACAAGCGTCACTGTTATTCTGACCTCGACAGCTCGTCTTTTATGTTCAAACGACCACACGCACGTGCACGCGCCGCTCAGCTGAAATTAGGAAGCTTCACATTGACACGCAACGCCCCCCCGCGGGAGAGTCAATATTAAAATGATTTTTGTCGTTGCTTCAACAAGTGCTTCGACTTTTGCAGAAAGCCCAAGACGTGACCGTATCGATGCCTGCTTCACGTCAGCATGTTGGGGTCCAAGCACGGCAGAGCCTCCCGGTCGGACCCCCGCATTTCACCTATCGTTGAGCATTATGGAAAAACACCCACCAGGGCCTATTTCCACTTCCATGAAAATGTGTTTTTGAGGTGGTCCCGGGTGAACCTGTGGACCTTCTCCAAAGTCCAAGCGGTGGTCTTCCTGCTCAGTCTGACGCTGAGCTTCCTCATCATGGCTTCCTACGTCCTGACGTGGGGTAAGAAAGGACTCCTGTTGACGCCCTCGCCCTATCACTTTAAAAGTGCCGACATCCCGACCAATACCACAGCAATAGCTTCGGCATCGGGCCTCCCCTTAAAAAGGACGTCCGTAGACATGAAGTTGTTGACGGGGATGATCCGATCCAAACTAGAATACCCGCCGCGGAGGGTTCCGGATGAGAAGGACATCATCGGGACAGACACTCATGTGAGTATTTCAGTCAGGAATTTTTACGTTGAACCCCACATCCCACACAGAACAGGTAAGGGAAAGGAAATGTAACCCGTAATATTAATACGAAATATTGGATAAATCATGATACATTTTCTTTCATTTTATCTTTATTATTTGAACTTTCTATGATTTCTCTGTCGACTTTTTCGTCTGATTTAAAGTCCATCTGTTTGATTCAATACTCTCCTCCTCCTGTCCACAGTTGTTCTCTGCTATCCCTCGTCACTTCCTGCCAGGCGTCAAAAGCCCGTGCTGGTACGAGGACTTTCCCGTGGAAAAGATCCGAGATCCGTACGGGGGGAACCTGTTCACGGTGCGATCCAAGAACTTCAAGATCGTGTGCGACCGCCTGGCGTCCGCCTTCCGCCAGCGCCCGCGCCGACCCGGCGTCGACGGCGGGCTGTCGCGCCTGCGCTGCTTGCCGTACTTCTACATCATCGGGCAGCCCAAGTGCGGCACCACCGACTTGTTCCACAGGCTGCTGCTGCATCCCGATGTCAAGTTCAACATCATGAAGGAGCCGCACTGGTGGACCAGGAAGCGATTTGGTGAGGCACCGAATGGTACTTTATTTTGGATTCAATTGGTCAGGCTTTGTCGACTTTGATTACTATTTTGGGCCGCTTTTGTTTTTTTGTGCCAGGTTACATCCGCTTCAAAGATGGCTTCCAGGAAAACTTCCCCGTGGAAGATTACCTGGACCTGTTTGACTTGGCTGCATACAACATCCAAGGATCAAGCGCTGGAAATTCCCCCGGAGAGCGACGGCGCCTCGCGCGGCTCATCACAGGTGAACACGTGTTAAAGTCTACATACAACTCTCGGGTTACGCTGAGAGTTCACTGCTCATTTTTTTTACTGTTTTCCCCTGAAGGGGCCCAGATGCAAGCAGATGGAAATGAAATCATATTAAATTGTGAATATTTTGTGGTTGCAATGGAACAACTCGCTTTTGAATTGAATATTCCGTGCATGGGGGGATGCGTCGGGTTGACTCAAAATTGTCCAACTTTTGAGTCAATAAAAATGACTTTATCCTCTCGGTAATGCTTCAAAGGGTATTGATTTAAATTCCAGAAAACACATTCCGAATCATTTGAAACATATTTAGACACTTTGGAAGTTATATGATTATTGATATTTGCATGGCGGTCCAGTGGTTAGCACGTCGACCTCACAGTGCATGGTTCGAGTCCAGCTCCGGCCTCCCTGTGTGGAGTTTGCATGTTCTCCCCGGGCCTGCGTGGGTTTTCTCCGGGTACTCCGGTTTCCCCCACATTCCAAAAACATGCATGGCAGGCTGATTGAACACTCTAAATTGTCCCTCGGTGTGAATGTGAGCGCGGATGGTTGTTCGTCTCTGTATGCCCTGCGATTGGCTGGCGACCGGTTCAGGGTGTCCCCCGCTTACTGCCTGAAGACGGCTGGGAGAGACTCCAGCACCCCCCGCGACCCTTGTGAGGGAAAAAAGCGGATCGGAAAATGAATGAATGCCTTCTAAAGGAGTATAAATCGTGAGATGAAATATCCGATGTCACCTCTGCATTTCAAACGTTCGGAGTGACTGTCCAATGTCTTTCAAAGGTGAAGCCAGCGCGTCCACCATGTGGGACAACCAAGCATGGAGTTATCTCCATGTCGACAGGGAGGAGGCCGAGCCGCCCTTTCTGGCTCAGGACTTCATCCACACGGTGCAGCCTGATGCCAAAATCATCGTCATGCTCCGAGACCCCGCGGAGAGGTAAATAATGGCCGCGGCACCTTTTGGGTGAGAAATCCTGTCCAATCCTCAGTTTCGATTGCTTTCTGTCCCCAGGTTGTACTCGGACTACTTGTACTTCAAGATGGCCAACAAGTCGGCCGAGGACTTCCATCAGAAGGTGGTAGAGTCTGTGCAGCTCTTCCAGTCCTGCGTGTCGGAGAGGTCGCTTCGATCCTGCGTCTACAGCACCGGCCTCTCTAACTCCATGCCAGTCAGCAACATTCATACAATTTTAGCATCACTCGATCATACTCAGTTGTAAATTGTTTTTTTTTGGGGTTGGGTTTTTTTGGGGTTGTTTTCAGGCTGATTCCAATGAAATTGAATGAAATTCTGTTAACCAGTTAATTGCTGATTAATTAGAAATGTGTATAATGAGCCAAATAGCTTCCTTTGTGGACCTTTAGCACTTGAAACCATCAAAATATGAATTAGAGGCAGAACCTTTGACTGTTTTACAATGATTTGACAATTACCTCATAACTGTGATTGTTCAGTTAAAGCCATCCATCCATCCATTTTCTACCGCTTATCCGGGGTCGGGTCGCGGGGGCAGCAGCTTTAGGAGGGAAGCCCAGACTTCCCTCTCCCCAGCCACTTCTTCGAGCTCTTCCTGGAGGATCCCGAGGCGTTCCCAGGCCAGCTGGGTAACATAGTCCCTCCAGCGTGTCCTGGGTCGTCCCCGGGGTCTCCTGCCAGTGGGACATGCCCGGTACACCTCACCAGGGAGGCGTCCGGGAGGCATCCTAATTAGATGCCCGAGCCACCTCATCTGGCTCCTCTCGATGTGGAGGAGAAGCGGCTCTACTCTGAGCCCCTCCCGGATGACCGAGCTTCTCACCCTATCTCTAAGGGAGAGCCCGGACACCCTGCGGAGAAAACTCATTTCGGCCGCTTGTATCCGGGATCTCGTTCTTTCGGTCACGACCCATAGCTCGTGACCATAGATGAGGGTTGGGACGTAGATCGACCGGTAAATTGAGAGCTTTGCCCTTTGGCTCAGCTCCTTCTTCACCACGACAGACCGATACAGCGTCCGCATCACAGCAGACGCTGCACCGATCCGCCTGTCGATCTCTCGTTCCCTTCTGCCCTCACTCGTGAACAAGACCCCAAGATACTTAAACTCCTCCACTTGGGGCAAGATCTCCTCCCCGACCCGGAGAGGGCACGCCACCCTTTTCCGACTGAGGACCATGGTTTCAGATTTGGAGGTGCTGATCCTCATCCCAACCGCTTCACACTCGGCTGCGAAACGCTCCAGTGAGAGTTGGAGAGCCCTGCTTGAAGGTGTTCAGTTAAAGCAAATATCAAAATAACTTTTTAAAATATTTAATTTGTGTTCAGCCCTCCCCGAGTCATAAAAGGAAATAGAGGAATAAGAATTTTGCCAAATGAAAATAACTTCTTGAAATGGAGTCCAACAAAGTCATATCATAATAATTGTATTTTTATTGTAATTCAAAAACAGATTCTGACGTTCCATATTATTGCGAGGATGACATTTGGATTTTATAGCGTGAACTTCCTGTCAGTGGCTAGTTCTGAATTATGGCTCCCTCTGGCGTGTTTTATCTGTCAGTGCAGCTGGAGGCTCAAGCTTTGAAAACTAATATCACAACCAAATCCCTTCGGGGCCACTGATAGTGTCTGTTTGTATTTCTTCCACGCAGGTCAGGCTGACTCTGGGCATGTATATCGTCTTCCTGCTGGACTGGCTGACGGTGTTCCACAGGGAGCAGATTCTGGTTCTGCGGCTGGAGGACTACGCGGCCAACCTTCAAGGGACCATAGAGAAAGTGTTCGACTTTCTGAATGTAGGTATGTAATGAGAGTTCATTTAGAGTAACATTATACCTCAAATAAATCTATATAAATCTTAATTATTTTTTATGTGTGCATGTTATTATTCCAGTTTGTGTGTCCGCTCTGTGAGAATTGAAAATGAAAATGAAAAATTCTTATTTAGCCCCACTCCATTATACTGTGACACACTGGCTTTAATACGTTCACCCTTGTGGTCAGGTCCTTTGTCCAAGCAAGCAGAGGCGGCGCTGACCCAGCGGCCGCTGTCCAATACCCGACGCGCGGCTGACAGGAGTCTGGGCCCCATGCTGCTGTCCACTCGGAATCTCCTGTGGGAATTCCACCAAGCGTTCAATCATAAACTGGCCAGCGTGCTGGACAACCAGGCCTTCCTGTGGAGTGACACATGACTGCCTAACCTTGAAAAAGACACTCTGGATTGATGTGTGTGCGTTTTAAATGTGTTATTTATTTCTTTCGTGTTTCTCAATGCTTAATGAAATGACGAATATTAGGGTGGAAAACACTACAATTTACTAGTGAGGACAATGAGTCTCCTAGTAAATGACCTCAAGCCACTACGATCGTGACAAATGTGACTCGTACAACTTGTCGTATGGCCAAAGATGGTTTTCTAATGGGTTTTCATCATTTCAGATGAAAGAAAACAAGAATTTTCCATTAAAAATGTGTACAAAAGAGACCAATAGGAACTATATTTTGATTTTGTTGTCAACGTAAATCAGCTTGGACTCCATCCCACTCACACACTACTGATATGCTCTCACACATGACTTCAAAATGCTCTCGTCTTGTACACACTAATGAAACAGCCTTTCACGTTAATGAAACCATCTCAGACTCATAACTGAAATGCTCTCACACATGTTGCTGAAACACTCTCATTCACACACCTGTAAAGCTATTGACTCCCGGGCACTACTGAAACACTCACCGGTTCCTCAAACACTCACGAGTAAAATGCTCAAGCACTACTGAAACGCATTCTACTGAAACACACACACACACACACACTATTGAAGCGCACACATTCTACTGAAACACAACTAAAGCACTCTCACACTCAAATAGTGGCTCACTCCCACATCCTACTGAAGCACTCATACTCACCACCGAAATGCACAAGTTACTAAGACGCTCACTCCCCAACGAAACTCGGTACGATAATGCACCCCCACACATGAGTGAGTCATACACACAAACGTAATACTCTCACACGCACATTCTTAAAATGTTAAAATATTTTTTCAAACGACTGAAACACTCACATAACCAAGTGCAACTCTCTCACATCAACAAGTAATTCATTGACTTCATCTGACATGCGCAATTGAAAAACACGTTGCATGCTCTCACACAATGAAGTCAAATACTCTCGCACACCAAGTTATGTGTGAGAGGTAATCCTCATTTGTGTCTCTGACAGCCACTCATACATTTTCACTGGGATGTACACTTTTACAGAAAAAAAGGAAATTTTCAGGCACGTCACCATCCCCCAATAAACCACGGTTCCACCGAGGCATTGGCTTCATGACGGTGTCTCTAATGTTGAGTCCAGTGAGTGTGGCAATGATGCATTAAGCGCAATTAAATCCAACAAGGTGGAATACGAGGGCAGCGGATGATTTGAAAGCGATCGCAGTCAGACAGCATGAGATGAATTTTCCTCAATTATCTCGAGGAGATGAAAATAATGGACTTGAGTGCTTTGTGACAGGTTCGGAAAAGAAGACCCATTGATAGCTTTTAAGCTGCACAAAGAAGTTGGGCGAGTTCGACCCCCGTCCTCCCAATAAGGCTTGTACGGTGTACATTTTCCACCATGGAAGAAAATCAGCACTGACAAGCTATATCGCTGTTGCTGGGTGATATTGACAGCATGTCCTCCTCAAAGGTTGTCAAAATGTGCAACGAGCTGGACACTTGCGAAGAAACAGTAATACCCCGGTAACAGTAATCGTCTCGGTCCGTAGTCAAATTTTAAAGCCCATTTCCACTGCCTCGCTAACCAAAACAGCAGCACACGCCAGAGGAAGGAGCTTCATTTAGACTAGGAGTTACCAACCTGGGTAATGATTCATGCAAAGGGCTACCAGACCAGTTTGAAACACACTTCTGAAATAACCGTTTTTAAAAATTGATACTGATCATGTTCATGATTTCTCACAATAATTAGGAAACCGACAGATATCAAATAATCACTTCTACAACATTACTAGAAAATCACAATGTCCCATCACTAGTGAGCCATTTTTAGAACATGCTCACGGGTTACTCATGTGGTTCTTTGGGGTTACCTGATTTAGACCGGGGGCGGCCCGGTAGTCCAGTGGTTAGCACGTCGACTTCACAGTGCAGAGGTACCGGGTTCGATTCCAGCTCCGGCCTACCTGTGTGGAGTTTGCATGTTCTCCCCGGGCTTGCGTGGGTTTTCTCTGGGTGCTCAGGTTTCCTCCCACATTCCAAAGACATGCATGGCAGGCTGATTGAACGCTCTAAATTGTCCCTAGGTGTGAGTGTGGGCGTGGATGGTTGTTCGTCTCTGTGTGCCCTGCGATTGGCTGGCAACCAATTCAGGGTGTCCCCCGCCTACTGCCCGGAGACAGCTGGGATAGGCTCCAGCACCCCTGCGACCCTTGTGAGGATCAAGCGGTTCGGAAGATGAATGAATGAATGAACGATTTAGACCGACCCCAGCCCTGACCCGTGGAAAAGTAGCACTTTGCTGTCATCTTGTGGCATCTATGAGCGATTTATTCATTTTCAAGGTCAACCGTGAAGTAATTTTAGAAAATCCTAAATGAAGTAAGCAAAGCAATTAAACATACATACAATAAAGCATGAAATAAAGCATGAAAAATGATTTCCTTATCGTAAATTTGACAAAGCAATCGAAGCGAGATACTGACAAGCCTCAAACCGGAAGGTGGACGTCACGTTAAAACAACAACAGCACGGCTCACTATGGAAAGTGTACGAAGCAAGTCAGAAAAAATGAACGAAAGCATGCTTGAATTAGTTTTAGCTCTAAGTATGTACCGTCAAGTTTACGTCACACCTGACCTTTAAGGAGCAGGCACATTGTTGCTATGCAGGGTTAACTAAACATTTGTACCCCCAACAGCATGAAAAGGACACGCAGAGCTAGCAAGAAATCATTCACAATTGTTTTTTTTTTTTTTTTTAATTTTAACGTGAAGGAGTTGTTGTTTGTTGTGTCTAGTGCAGTGGTTCTTAATCTGGGTTCGATCGAACCCCACGGGTTCGGTTGAGTCGTTCTCAGAGGTTCGACTGAGCCTCTGCCACTGAGGGGAAGACACACGCGACTCAACATGTTAATTAGTTATGACACGCCCGCTTGGCCATCACTGGCTGCAGATGATCACATGACATTGCTTGTCCAATCGGTGCTGTGGGAAATTTAGATGCTTCGTAGTCAACGTGTGACTGTCGTAATAGTACGTCGTACAATAAAATAAAAAAAAACTTATCTCTTGACATTTTATTTACTTTTTTCTGTTTTTAATAAATGCGTTTTTTTAATATCTCGAATTTGTGAAAATATATACAGTACAGTGGTACCTCGGCTCACGAACGCTTTAGCTCACGAACTTTTCGCCTCACGAACATTAATTTCGCGAGCATTTAGTCTCCGCTGACGAACTAGTTTTCGGCGGACGAACCAAACCAAGCGGTCGAACAGCGCCCCTGTGGCGGCCGCGAGATGCTGACGCACGCTCACGGCGTTCACTTCGTCACCTCCTTTCTTTGAATGCGGACGTGGTTTGTGTTTGCTAGACATTTTGGACCATATTGAGTGTACTTTTGCTATTATGGGACCGAAAAAGACCCCGCCACAGGCTAGTGTTAAGCCTAAGAAGACATTAAAGAAAATTCCGATCGAGTAGAAGGAGATCTTTGAAAAACACGAACGAGGTGTGCGTTTGTGTGACTTAGCGTCCCAGTACTAGTACGCTAACACGCAACAGGTGTCAATTAAGAGGTTTTTAATCAGCAAAAAGGATAAAGAGTCTCCTTCTAAGAAGCAAAGAAGAGAAGCCACACCGGAGGTTGAGTTAGCTACAGTCCTTATGGAAGGTGACTCTCCTTCCAAACCGTAACTCCCTCCCTCCCTCCCTCCCCCTCCCACTCCATTCCATCAAGCCATCAACTACGATCACAAAGGTAAATAAAACGACTTTATTATACAGTACCGTTTATTTCTTTAATTTCAATACAATAGCACATTTATTATACATAAAATAAGGTATATTTTTGTGTAGTTTTAAGGCTTATTTAGTCGAAAATTATGTTTATGGGGACCTGGGAACGGATTATTCTCATTTTAATGGTTTCCTATGGGAAATAAATGTTCGGAAGACGAACTTTTCGGCTCACAAACCTTTTCTGGGAACCAATTAAGTTCGTGAGCCGAGGTACCACTGTATATTTATTTTTCACTCATGAAGGGTTCGGTGAATGTGCATATTAACTGGTGGGGTTTGGTACCTCTAAAAAGGTGAAGAACCACTAGTGGTTGTTGGGGTTTTTATGTTTGCAGGCACCTGATTGGCTGACAGGTCAAAGCGGGTGGCACTTCAAGCACCGAAATGATGTGATACACACACAAACACGCACACACACTTGTATCATCTTTCTCCTAATGAGTGTGAAATGTGAGCAGCGGACCAATGGAAGGAGGCTGGCTGCTTCGCAGCAGGTGATGATGATGATGTTGTTTTTCTTCTGCCTGCATGAACCGGCGTCATTGTTCTGCGTTTCTATTTCCAGGTCTGGCCTCACTCACACGAAAACATCACTCACGTTGAGTGGATATAAAGCATCTGCACTATACACCTCACCTCAAATGTCAGGTTTTGGTGATTCATCAAAAAAACAAAAACAAAAAATGAAGACTAAGTTCTTAAAAACTGTATTTTCATCATTCAATTGAAAAAAAATCTATAATTTTTGGAGGGCAAATTCAAATAACTGATCATGTGATTGCACAAGTTTGCAACAGTCTCTTCTGACTGGGCACGTGGCTGTGTAATAATTTACGTAAACTCCTATTGAATGAGTGTCAGTACAAATTTGCCACCAGTTGATAAACAATCCAGAATGTTCAAGTTGCTCTGGTAGGCTTTTCCTGACATTTTTGCAATTAAATCGTACAGAAAAAGGCATGATCCTCAGGAGAAAAGTCTAAAAGAATTTCCAAGGTATTAAATATACAGGGGCGGTCTGCGTGGGTTTTCTCCGGGTGCTCCGGTTTCCTCCCACATTCCAAAAACATACATGGTAGGCTGATTGAACACTCTAAATTGTCCCTAGGTGTGAGTGTGAGCGCGGATTCTTGTTCATCTTTGTGTGCCCTGCGATTGGCTGGCGACCGGTTGAGGGTGTCCCCCGCCTCAACTGGCTGCTGGAATTTCTGGCAAGTACTGGTTGTTTCGGTACATGTGACAACAATCTCCCATCATTGTCATCTGTCCGGATTATGAGGTAGGGTGGCAAGATGGAAGCTTATCTTGCAAAGAAAAAAATCTTCCCATCTATCAAACACATGGTCGGATGAAACCAAGGTTGAACTTTTTGGCCTTCAAACCCCAATCAAGTCTTTACCATTCCCTGTAAATACCTCACCTCCTTTCCAGTCTTTTCCAAGTACTTATTGATGTCTTTTATGTGCAGGACATTGAACGGGCTTGAGACAGCCCTCCTGGTGATTAGTAATTCTTCCTTTTGAAAGCAGCTTGCTGGCTCGATTTTTGGTTTGACCTCCTCATTCACCGCCGAGGTGTCTTCTAATCAAACATCCTGATGGATTTTCGCTAAGCTGAGAGCCCTTGGCCGAGTGAAACAATATCCGAGTGGCTCCGTTTTGTTGCCATAGATTCCCAATCCCTCCCCTACGGTTCCCTGATAATCGGCTCATGTTGTATTGTGGCGTTTTGCGTGTGCTCGGTGTTACTGACTGAATGAAACAGTGATCGTGTGACATGCTACACCACCGTTCTACAGTAGCTGATATTACCGTTTTAGCTTGAAAGTGAATTTGTCTTTTGGTGGGGAGTTTATCTGTGGTGGGTATCTGCTGCTAATTGGGATCACTTGGGCAAATTCCATCATTAAAACCTTGGAATTCACCCCGGTTCAAATCAAAATGGCCGACTTCTTTCTTCAATTCCCATCATGTGTCCTTGAGAGTTTTTCTTGCATGATGGACAGGTCCAATGAATTCTCTGTGAATGGGTGAAACTGACGTCAAGCACTAATTCTTTCTTTCCAGGGGACGCTTTGGAGTGAATTTTGGGGTTGGTTTTCGGGGACTCCTGTCGTTCTTTGCAGAGGATAAAGAATAGATGTATCTTGTTCAGTATCAGAACCGCTTAATTGTCATTGTACCACAGGGTGCAAAGAAATGCAACAGACACAATCCGTCCAAAAGATCATTTTCCAAAGGCCTAGCCCTACGAACAAGCATAGTTTTTCCTAAATTCTGTACAATATGGCCCTTAGTGGATAAAACCCTTTGATTTTAAAAGTCACTCTTTCCTCTGTCACTTAAAGATGTGATCCTCTCTGGTCTCAATTATTTGTCTGATAGCTGTCTCATGTCAGGGTGTTTTTCCCCAATTCTTGACACCTTTTTATCTCACATGGCTTTTTGACAGAAACGTAATGGGAAAGGTGGGTATGAAGTCGGATTGCATGTCACACAGCCTAGTTTTGATTTGTGGCAAGGAGACAGGCTGCCTTATAGACTATTTACGCCAGGCCAAAGGGGGGAAAACACATCCTTTGATTTGATGTCAGAGTGAGTGGGAGGTCTGCATGCGCTGTTCTATTAATGAAGGCGAGGGCATCTTTGTGAATCTGCGCCTTGTGCGAACCGTTCCGTCGGGCGCGCTAACTGCATGACAAGCAGCAGCATTTCCGAGCACCCTCTGGGGGGAGGCGACATCATAGAGTTGCAATAAAAGGTGTTGCAACGCTCTTGAATGATTTCTGCATAAATTGGCCCTAAAATGTGATCAAAATGTCATTGATCTCAATAAGAGCCAAACGGCTGTTTAATGGTTATGGGGAACTAATGGAAGTCACCAAAAACAAACCGTGGTCGCAGAAGGAATTCAATTTGTACTTCACGGCTACACTTTATTTTACTTTGGAGTCTTTTTTTTTTCTTTATTAAAAACGTTTTTCGGTGGTTTTGGATTGATGGCATTTCCATTCATTTCAAAGGGGAAAACTGATTTGACATAGAAGCAAATTGAACTTGGTCACAGAGCGAATTGCCCTCTTCAGTCTTCAGTGCATTTTTTTTTTATGCTTCAATACAACTAAAGCTGCCATTTCCTGCCTTGGTGACTGCAAGACAAATGGGTCTTGGTGAGCCGTGGCGCTCAAGATAATTAAGTTATTGTAATCCGAAGCCTTTCAAAACAAAACTTTTTTGGAGCGCCACTTTTCATCGGAGCGCAAATGAATGCCTGCAGGGACATCCCCCCAAAATCTCAAGTGCCAGAAGCAAAAACAAGCAGAGCGTTCCACTACAGAAATAGAAAATCTGTTCTGATTCTTGTTATTATGATGCCTGTCTGCCGGGAGAGGGAGGGTTGGGGGCGGGGAGGCCGTAGGGAATACTGTGACATTTGACTCCGACATTCCCACGATTTGCAAGACACGGCGTTATCAGAAATGATACGGTGCAGTTATGTGGGGCGAACAAGTCCAGAGCCATTTCTGCCATTTTCTGCGTGTCCGCACTTGGGTCACAAGTGTAAGCTAACAAACTAACCACTGGACCACCGGGCCGCCCGCTGCCTCAATGTAATATTCATTATTCATTTTTCAAAGTCAGAGAGAGCCGCAACCCACGGCTTCCGATCCACAAGTGCCTACGAAGCCGCAGGTTGCGGACACCTCGACAAACAACCATTCACATTCACACCTAATATTTTTGTACTCGAGGAGGAAGCCAGACTAGGTGATTCAAACGCGAACATCAGAACTGTGAGGCAGATGTGCAAGCCACAAAATCCACCGCGATGCCAGCAACATGCATCGTGTCGAAATATCAGCATGACTTCATCTTCAAGAGAGGTAGAAGTTCAGCAAGGATGATGACGAGTGGGAAGGTGTAGAATCTCTCTATTGTTTTTTCTTTCTCTTCTTTTCACACTCTGCAATCAAGAACATTTTTAACTCAACGCTGCTGCCTTATTAAAAGTCTTTGTCCCGCTGCCACATCAGCAGCGGTGGCAGAGGCAGTGGGTGGAAACCACTGTTCATTAGTTCCTTTCTTTCATCATCAGCGTGGGGGACTCAAGGTGTTATTCACGCAGTTTGGTATCGTGAACATTTTCGACATGGACAAAAGGGAAATTTTTCCTTCTCCAAATATCGACACAATACAAATGGTTGCAGAGAGAAGGGCAGAGAAGGTCCCTAACTGAGCTCCAGCAATTGGTAATGGGAGCGGTACGATTATAAAATAATCATTGGTGTGGTCTCTTCGTATTGCAGGTTTTCATCTGTTGCTGTATGGTTGGTCTGGAACATCCGTCCTCCACTTCCGGCGGGTGGGGAACATCCATCCATCCATTTTCTGATTCGCTTACCTCAGATGGGTCGCGGGACATGCTAAAATCTATTGCAGCTGTCTTGGGGCAGTCGGCGGGGGACAACCTGAACTGGTTGCCAGCTAATCGCAGGGCACATATAGACCAACAAACATCCGCGCTCACACTCACACTTCGGGACAATTTAGAGTGTTTCATTAACCAGCGAAACATGTTTTTGGAATGTGGGGGGAAACTGGAGTACTCGCAGAAAATCCACGCAGCCAAACACGCAAATTCCACAGAGGAAGGCCGTAATCCAACCCTACATGTCTGCATGTGAGGTCGATGCGCTAACCTGTCGACCAGCGGGCCGCCCGGGTCGGGAGCATTTCCCTTGCTATGAATATGGGTTCACTGCATATAAAAATAAACAATATTCATTTAGGGGGAAGAAAAAGAAGAACATTTTCATTTTAACCTGCATGTTGTAAAGACCTAAATTCAACTAACAGGATATAAACTATGTTCATTGGGATTTCATTTACGCTTGGTTCATTGCACACACCTCGGGTCAAACTGACCCAAGGTTGAGAGTAACTGGAGGTTCAATACGTGCACTGAATGGTTTTCGGGTAACTTTAGGGTTTGACTTTTAGACCTCTATGCCGTCTTAATGGAGCATGTGTCTGGGTATGTGGGTCGTTGTTCGTATCCAGGTACGCTAGCAGCCCATTCAGTTTGCATTGCACAAACTTTATTGACATGTAAACAGACAAACATCATACACAGCTTGATAAAAAATAAATAAATGGATGCCACTTAAACGCTTTATGGTCAACATCCTGATTTGTCACAAATCCCTCATGAGTCACGAGGTAGAATGGATCTCTGCTACACGCTTTACCCTGTTTCGCCCGATGTCACCTCACATTAAAATTACTCACATGCTTACACCTACATGACATTATCCCACAAATAGCAAAAGGTGACTAAAGGTTTCGGATTAAATGAGGGTTCATTGTCTGAAAGGCACTTTACAACTCATGCCTGACAGCTCCATCATACTACATCAACCCTGCGTCATTCGCCGCCGTGTGTGAAACGCTCCATACAGTCCCGAATGACTTCACATTTTACATTATCCCCTGAACACATAGCGCGTCTAATCCGGGATTTTCCATTGAGGTTATGCTTCAATATTAATCACGGCACCCAGTTGGGGGGGACGAACAGTATAGCATCGGTAATGCTGAAGGTCTCCATGCATTTAGGAAGCAAGGACCATTTCACGACTGTCTTGATCACATTTGGATCATAATTGGAGGAGTTAATGGCACCAAACGAACACTTAAAGTATTTTAGCTGGTCAATTAAAAAAACAAACAAAAACAAAAACTTGTATATTCAGATTATTTTCTCTTAATCTGAAAAGCAGACCAAAATGTTTCCTATATGCTTTGGAGAAATCCCCCCAACTCACATCCTGTATCCTAGGCTCCATACCAAAATTTTAAACATTATTTTGGAGAAAAAGGGTGGTTAGCTCAGGTGGGACTCTTACTTTCAGGGTTGTGGTCTTGAGCCTTATGATGAGCACTGGAAACAGTCTCTGTGAATATTTTTCTGTCTGCAAAGCGTATCGATTTCAAAACATTTTTACAAAAGGCAAAAAGTTTGCTGAGCTCAATTGATAGTCTGTTTGACTCTTAGGATTGTGGGTTCAAACCCCACCTTAGGTGTTAGCTTCTGTGTAGGAACGTATTGCCTGATGTTATATTTTAGACCGCGCACCAGATTTAAGAACACATTTCAGGGGGAAGTTGTGAACACGGCCGGTACAGCATGCAACAGGCTCAGAATTCTGGGTGTAAGACCCACTTAATTTGTATTGCCCGGTTAGCTCAGTCGGTAGAGCATGAGACTCTTAATCTCAGGGTTGTGGGTTTGAGCCCCACATTGGGCGTTGCCTTCTGTTGAAGTGTCTTTAGTCTGGAGTGTTTCATTTAGACTGAAGACTAGATTTCAACATACATCCCCAACAACAAAGAAGTCCGACATTGGGTATTAGAATCCTGTACAGCGTGTGAAAGTCAAGACCCGGGGGCCACATCGGTCCCGACAAATGTTTTTATTCGGCCCGCTAAAGCATGTGCTCCATGATGCTTACTAACCAACATTTCAAATTGTCATAACTATAATGTCATAGTTACAATGTTTGAACAATCCATTATTCTAAACCTTAAAACTAGTTATTCATCTATTTGTTGTTTGCTGTGTATGTAATATATGGAGGTGGTTATATGGTTTCACAAAATTCAGTCATAACGGCCCTCCAAGGGAAACCGTAACAACAATGTGGCCCGCGACAAAAATGAGCTTGGCACCCCTGCTCTAGATGAATATTTTTTTCTGCCATGAGAAACTCAATGTATCTTCAGCTGCATGCCAAAATTAAAAAGCATTATTTTGGAGAAAAAGGCTAGTGAACAGTACTCCTTCCCAGATTTAAAAACATTTTACAAATGGTAAAAAGTCTGCTTAGCTCAATTGATAGTCTTTTAGAGCTGTCGGTTCGAACCCCACCATGGGTGTGAGCTTCTGTGTAGCAATGTTTTGCCTGACGTTTGACGTATCTCAGGCTCTGCACCACATTCAGGCATTGAAGTCACCTTTTATTTTATCAAAAGGGACTTAGAGGACTTCCTCCACAGCCTGGTTAGCTCAGTCGGTAGAGCATGAGACTCTTAATCTCAGGGTCGTGGGTTCGAGCCCCACATTGGGCATCAGGTTCACTTGTGGTGTCTTTCGTCTGGTGATAACATTAGCAGACTACATAGCAGAGTATGCAAAGCCTGGTTAACTCACAACTCACTCGGTCGAGCATGACGCTTTGACACCTTTGACACCTTTGACCCTGTTGAGGAATAGTTTTTCCGCCATGTCAAAATAGGTGTATCCTTCAATCCGTACCAGGTTTGAAAACGTACTTCTTGGAGTACAATCCAGGTGAACTCAGTCAATAGAACATGGGGGTCCTAATCTGAGTGTGTTGTGTTCAAGCCCCAGATGGGTTGTTGCTGATTTGTTGTTTCTGGAATGTGTATCTACCTGGTAAACCTTGGCGCGAACACGTAGCTCTCATTTTCAAAAAGATTTGTGACCCCAGGTTGGAAGCTAGCACTGCAGGCGCGGCAGAGGGTTACGCTAACGGTAGCATGTACTGCTGTCATGTGCTTGGCTCCGAGTACTTCAGCTTTTCTCCCACATTCCACAAACATGCAGGTTCACTGATGACTCAAAATGGTCCTTTTGGTGAAAATGAAGGTGTGAATTGTGGTTTGTCTCGATATGGTCACGTGGGTGGAATTGCCACCATAGCTTCATTGAAACCAAACATCAAGACATTTCCAGGAGGGAGAAAATACAATCATGGTCTCTGCTTCACTGGCCAAGAGATGATTTGCTGCCGGGCGCTTGGCCGTGATCATTAGTCGCGTTGGCACCGAGCTGGTCGTCCTGATTCCTCCTGGCGTTGGCCTTCAAAACAGCGGAGAAGGATTCCCGCTGGCTCCTGCCGAGGATCTTGCGAGCCAGTAGGCTGCAGGTTTTCCTGTACTGGTGGCGGAGCAGTGAATAGACGAAGGGGTCGCTGGCCGCTTTGCCGTACACCAAACATTTGGACAGCGCCCCCCAGTGAGCATTGATGAGCTCCGGGGAGAAAAGCTCGACCAATCTGTCTCGAAGAGAACAAGTGAAGAGTTATTATACCTGATAAATAATGAAGCCGTTTTTGTCACAGTCGATCAATTGACAAACATTCTGTCCATTGAGAACTCTCAGCTCATTAGCAGGGCGCTAATCTTTCTCATTCTATGCAGAGGATCAAGAACATGTAAATAGCCTAGTTTGACAAAATAAGCAGTTCAAAGTACAGCTTTCTGCTTTCAGGTATAGGCAGTAAAACGAAAAAAAAAAGTCAAGCACAGAGAGTAGAAAAAAAAATCGACTTAAGGAACGTAACCACGTATCGATATAGGACTCTGATATTTCCTACAACGGGAGGAATTTAATTAGAGTGGAAGAGCCTCCGTGTGGTGAACATTCCATTGAAATGTCACGACAACGTCTGCAAATGTCAAGCCGCCGATGCCCGAATGCATCCGATTGTGTTCAAGCGAGACGAACAAGCAAATGCATTGTTTGGTGGCTAATCTGTCCTCTTAATTACGCAGATCTCCTCCATTCTGTCAGACGGCTATTTCCATCCCACCGAATCTAACAGCTTGCGACAGGTCTCCGGCGCTAATGCACGCGACCAAATACTAATGAGAGCTACCGAGAGTGGCGCTGACTCATTTGCTTCTTTCATCTCGCCGATGAGGATTAAGCGTGCTCGCAGGATCGATGGGCGGCCAGAGTGAAATCTTATTGCCACCATGACGCGGATCAAGTATCAGCACAATAAGAAGGAGTGACTCTCAGATTCAATTCAAGTCCAGGAAAGTGCCGTTCTCATGGCGGTAATTGGCGATTGGCGTTATCGGTTCATCGGTCACCCGAAAGTCAGAATTTAGAATTGATCAGTGAACGTATTAGTCGCCTGTTGTGCCACAACAGACATCATTTAAGCTTACTGGATGTTGATGTAGCGCAATTAAGAGCAAGAAGAATAGGCAGAGAAGGTTCCCTATGAAGCAATAGTTGATACTACAGTAGAATATGGATATATATATATATATATATATATATATATATATATATATATATATATATATATATATATATATATATATATATATATATATATATATATATATATATATATATATATATATATATTCAGGAGTATTGATGTGTGCTCTGTTTAGATCTGTTACTGTTCCACGTGTGTTCAAATTGTAGGTGTTTGAAGATTTTTGATTTCCTTAGCATTTATACTAATTTCCATAAGACCATATATGGAATTTCACATCATGGGTTAGCGTGGGTTTTTTCCGGTACTCTGGTTTCCTACCATATTCAAAAAACATGCATGGCTGGTTAATGAAACACTCGAAATTGTCCCTAGGTGTGATTGTAAGTGACGATGGTTGTTCGTCTCTGTGTGCCCTGCGATTGGCTGACAACCAGTTCAGGGTGTCCCCCGCCTACTGCCCGAAGACGGCTGGGATAGGCTCCAGGATCCCCCGCGACCTTTGCAAGGATAAGCGGATCGGAAAATGGATGGATGGATCTAGTCCTTCTGCTTCAAAATAAGTCTTGCGAGAGATAAATATGGATCCTGGTTCACATATTATTCCCATTAATAAACCCCAACCATCTTAGAAGGAGAACAGTATTTCAGTAGTTAAATGCCACTGTAAGCCTTTTGAGTCTTGAGTCAAATGTCATGAAATGCCCCTTGTGCAAAGCCTCCAATCTTGGTTTCATGAATTTCTGACCACAGAAATTGGGCCAAAGTTTTGCGGTAAGTTCTGCTGCTCACCTGGTGATGACGTATGGGGTGAAGCACAGCACAAACGTGCCGATGAACGTGCTGATCTTGTTGGTGGAGCGCTGCCTCCTTTGCTTCTGCTCGTCCAGGCACTTCTGGCGAACACTGCGGAGGACATCGGGTGATGAAGCAAAGCATGCTGGGAAATAGCAGATGACATCAGATATCCAAAAGGCTGTAGAGAAATACACATTTTCAAGTACTTTCTTTGGCGTGTGCTTGATTTCTACTTTATTTTTCAAATCGTTGGCCAATGCATGAAGGTGGTGATCAAACTTTTTACACACAGCAAAAAATACTTGGACAGCTTCATAAGCCACATTAAAAATAGAGTCACGTAGTAGGCCAAGGTGTTCATTAAGAAGAAGACAGACATTGTACTCCGAAAAGTACATTTGATATTAGAATAAGCCACTGTAACATTATGCAGTTTGTGTAGTGGCATTTCCGACTAGGGTTAGACTTTCAAATCAGGATATCGAATTTGGTATCGGGGTTGAAAATGGGGTTTCAAAGTAGATTTTGACTTTTAAAGTAGGGTGACAATTTATAACAGTGTCAGATTATGTGTGACCTCAGGTTTCAAAGTAGTTAGGGTTCAAAGGAGGGTTTCAAAGGAAGATTTGGAATGTCAAGTTATCTTTGCAAAGTAACATTTCAGAGTAGGGTGAGGGGTTCAAGGGAAGGGTTAGGGTTTCGAAGTAGGGTTTGGAAAGAGGACTGGTGTTGTTAAGAGTTTCAAAGTTGTGTCAGACATTCAAATTAGTTTTAGGGTTTTGACGTGAGGATTCAAAGCAGGATTAGGCTTTCAAAGTAATTTTGCTCCCCATTCAATTTTTTTGAGGGGGGGGGCGAGAGGGAGTGAAAGCATCCTCTCCCCCGAGAGAAGCTCCCCTGCCCACCACGACCACCACGACCACCACCTCAGCCCCCCCCCCCCTTTTGTACGCCCACTGATACAGACAGATTTTGAAGCAATGTAATTTCCTCTCCTTAATGCAAAAGATAAGAGGGGAAGAAGAAGAAGATGATGAATTCCGGTGGGAAGTGCTCTTCACCTGGGATGAATGTCGACGAGCAGCAGCAGCGTCTGCATGGTGATGACGTCGATGCGCTTGCAGTGGAACCTCGCCACCCGGAGCACTTTCAAGTAGGTCACGCACATGGCCACCAGCGCGAGCAGAAAGCTGAGCGCGTGCAGGGCCACGGTGAAGACCAAGAAGTGCAGTCCGCCCCCCTTGGCCCTGGCGCCGCGCAGGGTGCACGACGCGTACAGCTGGTGGTAGCCCACCCACGAGCGGCAGGAGGCGGCGGCGGAGAAGCACAGCGAGTGCGCCCACGTGTAGCCCACCGCCGCCGCCGCGTCCCGGCGCCGCACCCTGGAGTGGTAACTGAGCGGAAAGACCACCGCCACCCATCGGTCGATGCTGAGCGCCGCCATGGTCAGCATGCTGTTGGTGGTGAGGAAGGTGTCCAGGAAGCCCACCGTCTGGCACAGAGCCCCTCCTCCGCGCTGCGGCCGACCGGGTGTTAGGAGCCCAGCGAGGGTGAGGGGCATGTTGGAGACGCTCTGCAACAGGTTGCAGAAGGTCAAGTTGAGGATGAAGAGAGCGGGGGCTTCCTTGCGGATCTCCGTGTTGTGCACGAAGCAGATCAGCACCAGAAGGTTGGACAGCAGCGACACCGCGATGATAACCAGCAGCAACGCGGCGCACGCCACGTCCGCGTCGTACATGGTGCCGCCTCCTCGGGTCAGCCGAAGCTCGCCGCGGGTTGCCGCAGACTCAACACGCGCATCGTGCGAACTGAACTCCCAAGAATGTGCCGACTGTTGCTTCCCAAGCCTTGACTGAATCCCGCCGGCTCATGCGCAAATACGCATCAACGCAAAACGCATCCTCCAGAAAAAAAAAGGGGGGGGGGGGTGTAGTCCAAGCTTCTCTTTCTGCGAGTGACTGAGTGTGTCATCGCGCTAGTTTTTCCGTCGGCGCATCACAGGACTGAGCACCCCACCCCCTTGTGTTTAAAAATAGACCCATTTGGCATGGGAAAAATAGCAAACGCACGGTTGCGTGGCTGCGTCCTGATGTCACGGAGAACGTCACCCAAACACAGACGCAATAGTGATGGATCGAGATGTGCTTTTAGAACTTTTCTCCCCCTCCCCTCCCCCTTCAAATGAATAACTTCACATTTCTTTTGTTTTTGCAAAACTCCCAAAGGCGTGGTTGCCCCGTGGGAGGATGCTTTTCTGCAATATTCCCTTGCGTTGAAGAAATCAGGGACGGCACCCCGTTCTTTCTTTCCTTTTTCTTTTTTAAATTTATTTAAAGGACATTGTACACCACCCCATAGATATGTAAAATGCCAAGTTTTTGTTGACTCGACGGTTAAAATGATTTTGGTAATTTCAATAAAATTCTTGATTATGCATTTTAAAATATTTTAAGAAATAATACTCAGACATTGTAATATAGAGTATCATTCTCTTTTTTTCCCCAAAAAGAGCAATATGCATAAGGCAAATATTTCAGAAAAATGGAAAACAATTTTGAGATATTGAATAACTATAAAGAAATGCAAAAGGAAATACTGAAAAAAAATCCAACACAACTATCCCTGCTTATTCGGTATAACTGTCATTTTTAATTAAACATGTTTTTTTTTAATTAGAAAAACGTTTTAATCATGAATATAACACATTGCTTTCTCGTGGCAGTGTTTGCAGTGTCTATCTCGATTGCAATGACATTTATATCAGTTAAATAGTTTCACTGTTGTTGAGATGCCAATATATACTGTAATATATAGTGTCTACGATAGCTCCAGTATATATTTCCATCTCTAAAACAAAGGTGTGGCATATTTTGTGGTATTGGTCCGACGTGGCCCTTCCAAAACAAAACTTCAGACAAAATGCTATAAATATCACACACACCAAAAAAATCTAGTTGCATCCTAGTTCTTCATCAAATTAGACTGGCCCTCACAGGACTGAGGGAAAACGGTTCCCCAGCCCTGCGTGAGGGTTGCCAAATATGGTTCCTAGCACCATAAAAGGTTAAAATGCCTCTACGCTTGAGCTCAAAGCACAGTTTCATCTCAGTGTGACCGACCCCATTAGTGTTGTCTGTAATATGCCGTCTGTGTCACTTTGAATTCATCACAGACGTCTGCATCGACTGCGTTGGTGGCGCAGCCTTTGGCATTGGCAGTGCAGTTCTCGTATCGTAGTTGAGGGGTGGGGGCATGCTACATTTTCACGGGCGCGAGACGTAAAGCCATTGTGATGGGCTGTGTGGGTGTTTGCCAGCAACACCCGAGCACAAGTGACCATGGCGACCAACTTCGCTGAGATCTCTCCCTACTGTACAGTTTGTATCATCGGGAATCACATTGCACCCGCTGTGAGATGCTCACGTGTTTTTTTTTCTCGCCCCCAGATGAAAGCTGGCAAACAACATCCAAAGTAGAAATTGCAATTGTTTTTGCTGAGCGATGTATGAAAGGCTGAATTGAGAACATTGGGTGGTAAAGGCATCACAATATTTTGTGAACTTCGCTTATTTGCAAAGTCTCAGAATCCACCTCTTCCACCTTGTGTGTTTCAACATGATTGGTCAATAAAGCGTGTCAGTGATTATTCACTATAAATCTTGTCCGTTTGCTGTTTTTGCGCTCAGGCTAAAAAAATCAAATAATTGAATTGCGGCTATCTGGTGGAATCTTGGTTTTGTATTTATGTGCCTGTATTACTTAACATTTATTAATGTAAATGTCCATAGGTGAGTTAATGACTTAATGTTATTTGTGTAAAGTTCCGCTGTGCACATTTGTTTGCCTATGTGTGATGTCATAGCTAATACAATGGATGAGCCTCATGTGAACATTTGGTTGTGTTGAATAATTTAACATCTAAATAGGTTTTATTTGTGTAACATGGGTTCATGATTGTGTGCATGCTAGATGTGTGGCAGTGACCCTTTGTGATTTCTTTTTGCATTTTAAGTGATATGCCGCCATCTACATGAAATAAAGAAAAAAAACAATTTTAGGGAATACATCACTGATTTGCAGATTTTCTGATTATTTGAAGTGATTGTTTTATACATTTTGAAGCTTATTTTGTTGCTCTGCCATTTCATGTGCATGTTTTTTGCTTTTATGGAAACAAATGGTCAAAATCACACCATCCATTTGTAGTTAAAAGTTGGGCAGACTGACCAAAAAAACGGTGTTGTCATTTAAAGCAAAGGCCCGATAATTGAACATCTATGTCGTCCAGTTTTACAGACTACCGAGTGTCCATGATGTGAGGCCTGCCCGAACATGGCCATTATGTTAGCCAAATAGCATCTTCTTGTTTAATCAGAATCCTTCAGTGAGGACCGATTAGTCTCATTTAACACTGTCACAAATGAATGTGAATCTAGTGTTCCATTTTTGGCTCTGATTAGTTTCAGGAGTGAAATTAAAAGCTGTATTTTTTTTAATTGAAGGAAATTTCACACTGTCCACTTGCAAGGATAAAAGTAATCAGTCCATTCATTTTAACGGCATTGTCACATACTTCAGCTGTCTCGACAGCGATACATTATCCCCTTTGACAAATTGGGAATGGAACATATTTTAATGAATTCCACAGAGACTTAAAAAAATCTCTGACCTTTACACAGTGAAGGAACAGACATGGTGCTGTAGTGCTACAGTACTTTATTTATGAGGGGACTCTTGGTTAAACATGACAGCAGGTACTCGTAGTAAAACCCAACAATTCACAAATCACCATCGAGTCGCACTTACCAATGCACATTTTTTTTTTTTCCAAACACGATTTGTTACGGCGGCCCCATGGTCCAGTGGTTAGCATGTTGGCCTCACGGTGCAGAGGTCATGGTTTTGATCTCGGCTCCGGTCTTCCTCTGTGGAGTTTGCATGTTCTCCCCGTGCCTGCATGGGTTTTCTCCGGGTACTCCGGTTTCCTCCCACGTTCCAAAAACATGCATGGCAGGCTGATTGAACACTCTAAATTGTCCCTAGGTGTGAGTGGGAGTGTGAGCGCGGATGGTTGTTCGTCTGCATGTGCTCTGCGATTGGCTGGAAACCGGTTCAGGGTGTCCCCGCCTTCTGCCCGAGGACAGCTGGAATCGGCTCCAGCACCCCTGCAACCCTGGTGAGGAAAAGCGGATCAGAAAATGGATTAATGGATGCACGATTTGTTACAGCGTTTGTTGTGTGGGGGAAATCTTTTGGAGACGCACCAGTTGTTGATTTCATTTGTTCCCCCTGCAAAGTACTGTACTCCACCAATCCAAAAATGATTTAAAACAACATCACATATCTGTAGGTTGGTCCCTTGAGTCACTCGCGAAACTTGAGCGTTTTGTCATGCCCATATTTTGCTTTGTGCTGCATTTACATTATTCTGGCTGCAACTTGATGACTTTAACTACGTATGTGTGTTATGTAATAATAATAATAATAATAATAATAATAATAATAATAATAATACATTTTATTTGAAAGCGCTTTTCATCATACTCAGAGACACTTTACAAGAGCTTAAAACACAGGATAAAAATGTGCACTTAAAACAAGCATACATAGTTTACAAAAGCACATTTAGATGAACAAAAAGCAATAATGGGTAAAAGAGATTAAAATGTGTTAAAAGCATTGCGGAACAGATGAGTTTTAAGAGAGGATTTGAAGGATTGGAGGTCAGTACAGTTACGGATGTGTTGTGGTAGGGCGTTCCAGAGGGTGGGGGCAGCGACAGAGAAGGCTCGGTCCCCCCAGGTTTTGAGCTTGGTCGCGGGGATGACGAGGAGGTTTGTGTTTAAGGAGCGGAGGTTGCGGGAGGGAGTGTATTGGTAAAGAAGGTTAGAAAGGTAGGAGGGGGCCTGATTGTGAAGGATTTTATAGGTGAGAAGGAGGAGTTTAAATTGAATACGCTGGGGAACGGGGAGCCAGTGGAGGTTTTTAAGGACGGGGGTGATGTGATCATGAGTGCGGGTGTGGGTGAGTAGGCGGGCGGCGGCATTCTGGATGTACTGTAGTTTATTGAGGAGTTTGAAGGTTGTACCATAGAGGATGCTATTGCAGTAGTCAAGGCGGGAGGTGATGAAGGCGTGGATGAGGGTTTGAGCCGCGTTGAAAGAAAGTGAAGGGCGGAGACGAGAAATGTTTTTGAGGTGGAAGAAAGCAGTTTGGTGATTTGGGTGATGTGTTGGTCGAAAGAGAGGTTGTTGTACACTATATATGTCACGTAACTCACCATAATAAATAAATAAACATATAAAAATACATAAATAAACGGTCACTCGAGGAACTTTGTTCTGGGAGGTGTGGTGGTGGTGGGAGAAACAATTTTTTAAGAAGCAATTGTTTCAATGAATGACGTCACAAGCATCGTTGCCAGTCTGTTATTTAGCTCGCCGAACAACAGATGGCCTGTCGCTAGCTTTAGCATTGAATTGAACGGAGCAAAATGGGTTTTTTTTGGGCCCCTATACGTGAAACTAACGTCACACTGGTGAGAAATAGTTCACTTCTAACGTTTTCGAGTCTCATTTAAACGTGTGGAAAATGTTCAACTAATATCTAGATTCTGCTTTATGTCTGTATCGTCATGTTGGTGATAGACGGTCATGAAATCCCTGAAAATGTCCGCATTGATATAATTTGTAGTTAGTTGTGGGGTGAAATGCACGACTTTGTAACCATGTAAACATTCTTGCCAGAACAAATGGCTTCTATTCTGTTTTCCTCGCATATAATCTAATTTTATTTGAATTGTTATTCTAATCTGGTCTATTAAAGCAAATAACAAGACTGCAGTTTGTCCAAGTACTGTAATTTAGTGTTAATCTCCATGAAAGTGTATTTTAAGATGCATGTAATTAGTGTGCTGGAAAATTCTGAAAGTGAAGTTATTGTGTCGTTAAATTGCCATTACCTATTACAGCATATATTTTCTTGTGATTATTGTACCCTCTGGTATCTCATCCTGTTATGTCCTCTCCCATTGGGTTGTATTTAACAGATAATATCCCAAAATGTCCGCTCTTATGTCCCATTATTTCTCATTTTGCCCGACAGAGTCCCATTTGTGCCACAGTGTACTTTAATATCCACGGTTATGTCCCATGATGCTCTATTTTGTTCCATCATGCCCCCATCTTGTCCCTTATTGTTACTGTATGTCCATTTTGTGCTATACTGTCCCATAATGTCTGATACTATGTCACATTCTGTCCCAAATTGTATCTCATCATGTCCTAGTTGTCTCATACTGCTCTTTTATGTCATTTCCCATGACACTACATTTTTTTTTCTCTTCATGTCCCCTATGGTCCCTTTTGTCCATATTGTACCATAATTGTGTCATATTCTCAGCTCAACTTAATTTACAGATCACTTTAAAACAACCATAGCTGCATAAAAAGTGCTCTACTGGACATAAAGTAAAAACTGGCATGTAAAAACAAAACAACAATTTTAACATAAAGACAGTAAAAACAATCAAACACTAAAATATTGCCCTGTCTCACGCTGAGTCAAAAGACAAAAACTAAGTTTGTCAGACCCTTCTGCTCTCTATGACATGAAAAAAAGGAAATGATGTATAAATATGTCATGCGTAGGCGGTCGTCGTGGCTTTTCTTGGCGCATTTATCCGTCACGGGGAATAAAAGAGTTAACATGAGTTTTAAAGATGGGAACAATTTCCATTTGATTTATTTTATAATCATGAAGACGTATTTATTAATGTGTTGGAAAATCCCACAAGTGTTTGTCTGTGCTTCCTCATCCTTTTTACGATGAGAGTTTCTAAAAAGCCCCAAAATGCAAATTCTCATTAAGGAAAGAGGAGCTAGTTAGTCAGCGAAATGTCCTCGTGTGTGGGACCAAAACAAATGCATTAATCGAGAGCGAGCGGCCATGGATGACTCACGCCCGTGGCTCGATGAAAACACGCCTGGCCGCAGACCCAACTGGCTGTCCTCTCTTATTATTTTTGTACCTTGGCGCGGTCGTCCCCGTCTGTAGGCGAAACTTTACATGCACATACATATGTACGTTACATGATCTGCGTGCTTGTCCATGTCATGATTCATAAGTTCAAATGTTGGCCGGCGTGGTGACACACACAACTACGCTCGTGAACATGCCAGTCGTGTTTCTGCATTTGATTCTCTGGAGGGGATGTTGTAACTGCGCAGCCAGTGAAGGTCAAACGGCAGCCGAGAGTGGATTTATGTAATTCAATGACATTTTTTATTGGTCAAGGAACGAGCCAAATGCAAGCGCAAGTCTTATCTCCTGGTTTTAGAGTGGAATCTCCGAAGTCTGACGGCCAAAAGTCTGACGAAAAATATTTGGGAAAAATAGGACAACGTAAAAAGCGGAAAGAAAAAGTCTACACACCACCGTTCATTTGACATGTTTGTGACCAGTAACGCGTCCGACTCAATTGGAGTAAATTAGAAAATTCAAACTGGTATCAAATGGGAGTCAGCACACGCCGGCCACCATTTGAAGTGCCTCAGATTCACCCCCAATGAAATTCAGCTGTTTTCGTAAAATCTCTTTTTCTCTCTCCACCTGCAGCCTCAAGGTTTTGTGCTAACCCTGATTGGCAATCGGAAAACTGCTTAGGATTCCCCCCGTGTCCAAACAGGCTCTTGTTCCAGTTGTACACGGTTCGATTCACAATCAGACCGGTAAGAAAATTAAAGGAAATTTCCCTCTGCTTTTGTGAAACAGGAACAACGACATTAATGACATTCAGAAGGAAACATTAGCATCTATAATATTGTCTTTTAAAGAATGGTTAAGCCATATTGGTATTTTTAATGGTATTTTTTGCATTTATTTTTGTCTTTTCCATTTCACTTTGATTGATCCAGGCGAAGCATTTACCTTGTTCAATTTAAAATGATTATCACAAATCATCCCCATTAAAGAGCGGCGGATTAGCTTCAAAATATGACATTTGCAAACATCTGATTTGACTTGACCACAAATGGAGTCCTGGGAAAACGTGAGCGTGATGCTTGAAGTCAGCAGCTGAAGACTTTTGATCAGGTGTCTCCCTCTAGCGCTCAGCATTGGTACAAACGTGCAGGAGGTCTTGGGTATTGCACCACGCGAGTTTCTCTCTCTCTCTCTCTCTCTCTCTCTCTCTCTCTCTCTCTCTCTCTCTCTCTCTCTCTCTCTCTCTCTCTCTCTCTCTCTCTCTCTCTCTCTCTCTCTCTCTCTCTCTCTCTCTCTGTCTGTCTGTCTGTCTGTCTGTCTGTCTGTCTGTCTGTCTGTCTGTCTGTCTGTCTGTCTGTCTGTCTGTCTGTCTGTCTGTCTGTCTGTGGCCAAGTCCAGTTTCAAGCAGTCACTAGTGTTGTGCTGTGGGAGCTGTCAGCACACATTAGCGCTGGCGTGTCATTCAAGTCGTGCCCGGGACAGCCATGAGCAGTGAAATGAACATCTGCCCTGCCTCCAGGCCACAACATGTCAACTTTGTTGGTGAGGCAGTAGTAGCCCCTTAAGGTTAAATTTGCTTTCGCCTTTTTTTTTTTTTTTTCCTCATTAGTGAAAGTCAGGAGTCATTTTGACAGTTTGTCGGGCAGTAAAATAACACCGCTTGAAATTAATGAATGTTGATAAAATGTTGAATTACTCTCCAATTGTCTTTGTGTCTCCGGCGTAAGGCAGAAGACCGTCTCAGCCCCCCCAAAAATGACATGAACCGTTCGGTTCGTTGTTGAATTCAAGGCCAGCCGTCTATCAGCGCTCCTTTCCGAAAGGCCTCCGCCTCTCTCTCAGCCTTTCATCCGCACGGCATTTGGGGTCAAAACCACGATAGACCCCTCCTCGTTTGCCTTCCCCCTTTAATGGGATGCTTTAGCGTGCTGCCGATGGCGGTAAAAAGATAGCCGGGGCCCTTTATACCTTCTGAATAGACATATTAGCGGGTAATGTCCTTAAAGAGGATTAGCGGATGGAAAGAAAGCGCCAAAGGGACGGCCGTGGCATAAAATAGGCAGGTGATAGCAGGAACGTCAGGGGAGCTTACGCTGCTTTGTGCGGCCTCCGGCTACGGACTGGGGATTAGCGACCCTTTGTGAATTCTGTGCCGTCTTGAGTCATTAAAATACACAAAAGGTTTATCAATACGTTAGCATGTCTCCACACGTGAGCACAAGAGTCATATTTTAATGTTGAGCTAAGCAGTAACCAAGTGCATGGGATTCCACGAGAAGTGGAGTTGTCAAAGTCAAAAAAGTGGCAAACGCAGCCCCGATGGCGCCCGGTTCGCTTGTTTCACTTCCGAGGGCCGAGGTCAAGTGCCCCAAACAAACACCAAAGTCGGTGTGTTTATTTGGATTCGCAGCTAATCTGCTAAGCACCCCAAGCACCTTCCGAAACAAGCGAGGCAACCTTTGATGAAATGGAAAAGCTGTTAAGAGTTGCTATGGCAACATGAACAAAGGAACGCTGAAGTAAAATGTTGTAGAATGCACTCGAAAGGTTAAAAGCGAGATGTTCACAAAAGAAAATGAAGTCTCCATTCGTTCGGAAAATGTAGGATATTTTCACACTGGTAATGCGGATTTTTGTCATTTTGAGGTTAGCATTTTTACAGGGTTAGCATTTTTACAGCGCTTGAGAAATATTTTATTTGTTACATTTCTCCATTCATTTTCATCTTTTTTTTAAATTGTATAAATCATGGAATTATGGGAAAAGCGGAAATTTCACTCCCATTTTATTTGTCCTCCAAGAAAAGAATCAACTCATCTGTAAATGTACGCAGTCAATGCACAGTCAACGGTGTTGTAAATCGATGACCCCAACCGAAACCTTGACATCATTTCACCTCAAGATGTAACGATAAACACGCTTGACTTCGAAGTCGACACGATGAGTGTTTAAAGCCACCGTAGTCCCTTTTAAGCTGTTTTGGCTGATTTGTTCACGCATTGACCACACAGAGTCAGACCGGGTCACCGCAAAATCTGCTTTAGCCGCAATTCGTTGGAAAGGAGTCAAGTGGAGGGTAAGCACCTGGTCCAGGTGACCTTTATCACGGAAACATGAAACAGATCGCGGCAAGAGAAAAGGCTTCAGCCTTTTCCCAGGCAAGTGAAGTGAAGCATGGCGGCATCAAATCCCCGACCTTGAGATCTGTTTGAACATCACAATTTGCAACAGTCTTCAAATCCTTCATGAGTTTGTGTTTATGCAAAGTCCTTTACTGAGCTATCCCCCGCCAGAGCGGCGGCACATTGATATAAAAGGAGCCTTGTGCGCCACTTCACGCTCCATGGCCAATTGACTTCTTTCCTCCGTTAATCAAATGCCCTCTTTCCCTCATCTGTAATCTGCCATAGCATTCAAAGACGCAGGATTATCCTCGTGTTTCTGAAGGTGTTCCTTTACCGCTCATACTGGTGGTCCAGTAACACCCTGTGCATTTTCAATGTGCACCCTCTGTATCTTATAAAAAAAAAAAAAAAACGCCCAGCTGCACTCCCACCACCCCAAGAACAAATAAAAGTATTATGTCCCCCGATTCAAATCAGATTAAACAGATGGAAAGGCAGTCAATCTGAAATTGGCTTGCGCAGCCTTGGAGCAGGAAATTGGGGTGGCTACATTTCGCAATTGTGAATCGGATTGCATTTAAAACCTTCTTTGTAAAACTAGATGAAGACTCCAGCAAGGCCAGAACGGTGTTCAAGCCAGCTTGTCATTCGCGCTGCTACCTGCAGAGGGCGCAACAACGCTTCTAACATTCTTGCATCAACTGCTAACTGTTTTGTTTCATTGGATCTCTCTCTCTCTCTCTCTCTCTCTCTCTCTCTCTCTCTATTTCTTCATCTCTGTCTATGTCTCCATCTGTTTATCTATCCATCCAACGATCCACTTTATGATCATATCCATATGGGGGAAAGATATTGTATGCATTGTTGTCCATTCCAAATGCGGGCACGCTTGCACTTGCTCACATCATTCCGCCGTGTTGACGTGATGATGCCGAGGTTAATCTGTTGGCCCATCCGGATGCCTCAGGGGGGCCACCTTATTAGAGGAAATAAGACGACGTGAGGCCGCTTGGCTCCACGCGCATTCCTTTGTGTCTTATGCATAAGAGACCATCAGTGAGAGGAGCAAGAGCTTTCAGCGCATGCCCGGACAGAACAGAGCGTGGACAAAAAGACCCTTGTGTGGGAACACGTGCGCTACTGGACAGCAAAGCAATTTTGATAGTTTATCTCGAAAACACAACGTGACCACCGTCGACGACTGACGCTCTGACTTATTCGGCTCAAGGTAGTTGAAGAAGAACCCGAAGACTTGATTGTCCAAGATCCTCCCATCGCAGGGCAGAGGTTGAAAAGATGGGGACTTGTTGAAAACGACTAATAACAGGTTGTTCAGGTCATTTTTGGGGGAGCTTGCCAAGGAAGGACTTGACTGTACGTTGAGATGAAAGGCTTTAATTGGAAATGATAAGCTGCTGACAGCGGGCGTCCGTCAGCCGGCAAACCCCGGCTATCCGTCCGCCAGTGCCGCAACAATATCCAGAGGGAGATTGGCAGATAGAAGCTGCTGTCAGCGCTCTTCATCCAACTCTGCAAAATTTTCACTGCTTGGGCTTGCTTCAAATGTGTGCCAGCGTGCTGACCATTACAGCCCATCCGATGCAAACAATCAAACAAAACAAGCATTCCTCAAGGTGACGGTCAATATCCAGGAAAGCAAAAATACACTCAAATAGTCCAAGCGGCGCAACAAAGACAATTGAACATTTTTCATTCTTGGGGCCAGAAAATGGAGGATAATCCAACAAGCGTACAGTGTTTGCTCAGCCCCTCCGCTCGTGTTGCCATGAGTAAAAATTAAGGTCGCACTCTTGTTCATTAATGGCTGGATTCAGATATGGCAAAAAGTTTGGAGTTCTTTTTCTGACTGAGGCCCCTGGTATTGACGTTGAAGGTTTCCCAACACTCTAAGACCTTAAAGTGTGTGTGTGTGTGTGTGTGTGTGTGTGTGTGTGTGTGTGTGTGTGTGTGTGTGTGTGTGTGTGTGTGTGTGTGTGTGTGTGTGTGTGTGTGTGTGTGTGTGTGTTTGTGTTTTGGTTTCGTAATTTATTTCCGAGATTTTTGTGTGTGTTTTTTTTTTGGGGGGAAGACTTGAAAAATGCGCATAAAAAATTAACACATCCCTGGGGTCCTACTGGGATTGTATGTGGAATGTTTCCCGGCACTTCTGAACCTAAAAGCTGGGATTTTAGCAACTTGCAAAAATTTTCGCTTTTGTGACAGTGCACTGAAAGTTGAAATCCCTTGTAAAATGCCATTTATTTTTCATTTTTAGGTGGTCCAGTCAAAAATGCGACTTTGTGCCATTTCCAATCTGGTGGTAGCCCTACTCTGTGGAGAAAATGTTTCCATTTATTTATTTATTATTATTATTATTTTTTTTTAAAGAAGAAGCACCTAAAGAATTCAAATGGCAGAAATTTGAGTCCCTGAAATAATTGTTTTTATTGGCCTTTTTTTTATCCGTCCAGGCCCCTTGTATGGCGCTGAAAGGTTCCCGGCGCTTAAAAAAAAAAAAAAAAAGAAGTGTTTATTTATTTACTTTTACCTGTAAAACGATTGAGTTTGTGAAATTGATTTTACTTTTAAAAGTAGAGGTGGCTAAAAATAAATCCACCAAAACATATTGGTTCAATGAATATTTGTCCAATAAGTAAACCTTTGCCTGACTGTTGACCAGTCCAGAGCCGGCTGGGAATGGGCGGGAAAATGATAAGCAGTAGAAAATGGACGAATTGATGAAATTATATGCACGCAACCGTGGCCCATGAACGCCATCACAACCTTCTCATTTAAAGCCGTCATAAAAGAGCCCTAACCTATCTCCACACAGACAGATGTCAAGAGATTCCAGCTTTTAAATGGGAGCCACTCACCATCAGAGGGCCACCATTTAATTATGACACACAGGAAATTATCCCGGGAACGGGCCCAGCGTTGATAAGAAAGTCAAAGCTCTCTGGATGACAGCTATGGAAACCTGAGAAGCCCGCACCAAAGTGAGGGTTGGAGGCCCGTGACAGGGCGCCTCACAATCTGATTGGACTGTCATCCCCGGGTCATAATGAATATATTTATCAAATTCATAACTGAAAGGAAAATCTCAGTACCATCGGCGCTATTGTAAAAAGAGGTTTGGCTAAGCCCCGGAGGTGAACAGTGGCCAAATTCATGCGGCGGGCCGCTTTCCCTTGTGGCTAATAATGCTGCTGTCAGTATAATACACTAAAAGGGGTTGGGGGGGGTGCCTCCCTTGGAGGCCATGACAGATAAATTGCCTCCCCTCCTGGACAGACCCAAGCACAATTTAAAGGAAGAAAAGAAATATGTAGCGGTGCGCTGACAACCGCAGCCTCAGCCTTTGCAAATGAATGCCCGCTATTGTGGAAACGTCGCATGAAACGTCAACAACCTTGACATCACGGCGTACAACTCACCGGTTCAAAGGTTTTGCATTGAAGTTGTTCGCGACTACGATCTTCAACATGAATTTCTTTTTCTACTTTTTGCTTGTTCAGATTCTCAGTTGGACGACATTGCACTTGTGACCCCAGAGACTGCAGGCCTTTCCGTCGCCTCTGCAGGTGGAAGGCCGCAGCGGGGATACTTTTATCAGGCATTCCAGCCAGTACAAAACAGGAAGGAGGAGAAGCCGAATAGTAAAGGTAACACAATCATCCACTAAAGTAGTCACAGGAGTATCGCTTTCTTTAAGCCGCGCTGAGCACGGCACAAGATTAAGATGCGGATTACCGAACTTTCACCTTGTGTCTCATAGAGGATGCCATATGTTTTGATTTTTTTTTTTGCAAACAGTAAGACACCTTGCCATACCGCCACCTGCTCTTGTCACCAATGTCATGTGCTTGGACATGAAAGTACGGAAAATAAACTAGGACGACTGTTTTTGGAGTTGGCTAAGGGTCACCTCACCCCGATGCACAATCTTTTTTCAAAGCGGAACTATTGAGAGGGCGCTTCCTCCTTCCCTGGAATCCAACCCTGTGGGCCAGACGTCACCTTTGACTCTTGTACTTGACCTCCTACCCTGGACTTTGCGGAGGTCGAGACATGTTCAGACTGTGTTGCGCAGCTCCGCTTGACCGCTTTCAAACGGAGACTGAATCACTAACCGGTGACACGACTACAAATACAAGGCGCGCAGGCTTTACAATGGATTTCAAGCACTACGGTGACGATCCAACCCAAATTTGCACCTGATTCGGAATGCGCCAAAGTTTTTTCACTGAACTGTGTTTATGCAATCATGAAGTCTTAATGAGAGTAAATATTGACTTTTGTGAAAAGATATAGTTTATACACAGCAGTAACTTTGATGCTGGTAATTTTGGCTTTCGTGACGTCTCAAGCATCTAAACAGTCGGTTTCTTTAAAATACCAACACCAACAATTAAACTGAACTGTTGATGGCAAAATAATGAATTCACAATGATTCACCAATCAATTCAATCACCGTGACAGTTTTATATTTGACAAACATTAGAAAATATTTGGCGCGCTATTTAGTTCAAGTTGTATTTAGTAGTGTGTGTGCATGCATGCATGTGTGTGTATGCTGCATCTGCTGCACATAGTTAATATTTTTTTTCTTCTTTGTTTACTTTCCACCCATTCCCATTAAAAAAAGAAACATTATTGCCTGCAGTTGACGCTGATGGCGATCCTTAGGCTTCCTGTTGACGGCATTTCACGTCAATGGCACTCAAAGAGTAATGCAGTCCACAGGTTGACTTAAGATTGTTTCATCAAATGTGAAAAGTTTAAGTAATAAGGCCGCAGGTTTATAATTTTTCTGATTGACTAATTTATGTTTGCGCTACACTTGTTTGGTTGAATTTTGTGAAATTTTCGCAGTGAACGCTTAAAGGGGTTTAAGGGAAGGTTTTTAGTACGTTTATTCAAACTGGAGTAGATAATTATTCTTCATTTAATTCATGGTTCATTTGTTTATATTTTTACATTGGCCAAACCGATGAGACCAAAACATTGACGTCTAATGCATCTGATAGTGTTTATCATAAAACAGCAAATGGTATTGCCTGTGTTTGTTAAAAAAATGACTGCATATTAAATCGCAATATTGAGTGAAAAAACACAATTTGATGATTTTTCTAAGTCATCCGGCCTTGGCCTGCATCATGTGTCAGCTGACAATGACTTTTTGTTTTCCACTTCACTCATTCTCCCGGACACCCTGCACCGACTGCTACTCTGGAAGTGGGCAGCACAGGTGCACATTGGCTCAAAGTTACACAGCCCTCCCCCCCTACGCCACCCACCACCTTCCCATCCCTCCATGTGTGCTTTGTGTCCTCCCTCTTGAGGTCCATGTTCCATAGGAGCAAAGCGTGTTTGTATTTCCAGGTCTTTCGAGATCCTGCCCACGATCCACCTGCCCACCCGAGTCCTTTTTGCAAACAAGCGTTCTGGTTTCCACTGCAGGTGGAAAAGCGGTTGAAGAGATAGAATGAGGGTAAGTAGGGGCGATGCCAGCCCCTCCCTCACATTTCCCTCTCATTTCCCCTCACCTATAGTGCCCCCCTCCCTTGTCACCCACTCTCTCCCGAAGCGTTTTGCCTCTGTGAACACACACAAGGTGTCCATTCATGCCACATGGGCCTACAACTGTGCCGCTCCGTCCACCGCCTCCCTCTGCCGTCTCCAGCTGAGGCAATTCAACTCGGGCCAGGAGCTGGGACCTTTAATCTAACAGAATGTAGCAGGCACCTGAACTACTTAACCGCTGTGCTTGTTCAAGGGGGGTGGGTACCGAGGCTAAGGTAACTGACGGTGTAACAAAAAGCCCCGAACTTTATCCCCGGCCAGGATGAGTACATTTCCTTTCTGTTGTTCCCCACAAAGGCCAGCGGGCACAAATGGGCCGCTATCTGTGTCACCGGGAAGTGGAGAGCAATTTGTTTCTATTAAACAGGAGCATCCTCATCTTCCCTGACTGACGCCCCAACTCTGAGCCCGTATTGCTCCAGAGGTCCTTTGTGCTGCCACTCAGTGGGTTCAGCTTCTGCCATCCTGACCAAAGGCATGCTAAGATGAGTCATTTATCAGGCACATTGAGCTATATTGACAAGTCAAAATTGGATAAGAGCAGCTCTTTTAAAGCAAAATTCAATGAAATCTGGCCGCACCTGTTAAGACTCAAAGCGTGTACTGCTACTGTATAGCACCCTGTCCTTTCTTTTCTGAGACGGATGGATTTTCCTCAAGTCCAGCAGAGGGCAGGAATACAGCATTGATCCTTTTTATTTCAAGCACACAAATTCATTTGCAAGTAGACCCATTAAACCTGCTGGACATAACCTTTTTTTTCCCCAATAAAGATTCAGCTGGCACAATATTTTAAAATATCCATCCATCCATTTTCTGAACCGCTTGATCCTCACTAGGGTCGCGGGGGGTGCTGGAGCCTAACCCAGCCATCTTCGGGCAGTAGGCGGGGGACACCCTGAATCGGTTGCCAGCCAATCGCAGGGCACACAGAGACGAACAACCATCCACGCTCACATACACACCTAGGGACAATTTAGAGTGTTCAATCAGCCTGCCATGCATGTTTTTGGAATGTGGGAGGAAACCGGAGTGCCCGGAGAAAACCCACGCAAGCCCGGGGAGAACATGCAAACTCCACACAGGGAGGCCGGAGCTGGAATTGAACCCGGTACCTCCGCACTGTGAAGTCGACGTGCTAACCACTGGACTACCGGGCCGCCCAATATTTTAAAATATATTTTTAAATAATAATTGCAATGATGATAATAATAATAATAACAGTAATAATAATAATACATAAAAATAATTTCCCTCACACATTCCAAAACATCCATGCTAGCTTAATGGAACAAAAATTGTCCCTAGGTGTGACTGGATGTCAAGAATTAAACAATTTATGCATCATGATTTATGCTTGAATTCAATTAATTGTGCTGCTCCTTCTGGCGTGCCCGCCTTGGCCACTAGGAGGCAGTAAAATACAGTCGTATAGCCACAAATGAAGAACAATTGTTTTATCACAAGCTTTCTGATATTTGATTAATGTCTGTGCAAACTGTACAGAAATATAATAAAAAGTGAAAATATCAACCAATTAATTCATTAAAATAAATTACATTCTGGATTTCTCACTAAATACTGTATACAGTATATATTTGTTAGAATTTTAATATATACATATATTTAACGTCTTTCCATATAACATTGGGAAAATATTAAAAATAGTACACATTTATTTTGTATATTTTATGTATTGACCCATTAAAATATAAATATTAAAAAATATTCATGCTTTGATGAAAAACAATTTTGGGGAATTATAAATCCTGCAATATAATGAAAGAATTATGTAGATTGCAATTGACAGGAAAAAAAAAGAACCCCTTCCTATCCTTGACTCCATGACTAAATTAGTATTTGGACACGTATGGTTCAATTCATTTACCTAATGAGCACCCCTAAATTGGTTGATGGTGAGGCACCCCACCTTTTCCTCTTCAGCAGTCCTTCCATGTCTTCACATTTTTCTCCCTTATCCCATTTTGGTTTCGGCCACCCCCCCCCCCCCCTTTCTTTGTATTGATGTCCTGGGACCCCATCTGGATCCTTTGGAGGCGTGAAATGCACAGTAATTATTAGTAATCATCACACACCATCAGAAACGGATCCTACTGCTGTAATTACATGATAAATGTCTGCCTAACACATGCCCTCTATTTAGCAGCCCCCCAGAGACCGCGGATAATAGACAGCTAACAGGGATCCACAGAGAAGGCCTTTCAGCGTTCGCCGGGCCCCATTGTCTACACGCCAATACACCCTCACACGCCGTTTGGCAACAACGGAGACCCCAATCAATCCCCCTCTGCTGCCCCGCCCTCTTTCCCCTCACTAGTCTGCTGACCCTTTCCTCTTAACACACAAAAATTCTGGGTCACTGCTAAGCAGACGGCAAGTCAATCATTGGCGCTACACTGAAGTGCTAATGGCTGGCAAGCCATTTCACCGCAGAAAAGGGGGAAATTGTTCAGCTATTTATCAGGTTATGGTAACTTGGAAACAAAATTGCTGTGCCTTGTGATATGATAATTGTTGCAATTAGTCCAATAATTACTACTGTTTTTTCTTTTTTTCTTTTCCCAGAGCGCAGTTCCCATCAGAATTGAGTCATGGCACGTACGCTGAGTTCAAAGGACATGCTTTGTTGGCTCGCCGGAACGCCAAGATTGCTCCACTGTGCTGGTACGCTTATTTCAACGTTGTATATATATATATATGTTGGGTCATATTTGGTCGGAACATTTAGCCGTTGAAAGTATAGTGCTCACCACACCCGCCACCCTACGAGGACAAGGGCTGTTGGAAATGGACGGATGGACTAAGAGAGCAAAGTGAGTGTCAGCCGAGTGTTAGCTCAGTCCACCAAAATACAAAACATACAATGCATTGAATTCTGAGCGCTTTGGTAATTGTGTATAAATTGAAACGGTACATCGGTTCAGAAGATTTGGAACGATCAGATATATATGCAAAGAGCCTCGGTGAAAAGAGGAATTGTGTTGGTGAACAACAGTGGCGATTTGCCTGAAGTTTGCCTGGCAGGCTGGAAACAACGTTGGGCATTTTTATACATTAGCCAGACGCGGCCTCCCGGGCGTCAGCGGTTAAACAAATTCCATGTTGACTTTATTGCGCCCTGTCAAAATATTAACAGCAAGTGGCTTGGATTTTGTTCCGCTTGCTGTTTGATTCCTGCTACTACCGATAATAGTCTGCCTCATAAAATGATTGACTAGTTCTTTGGTGGTGGTCATATTACACATTTCCTTCAAGTGTGACAGTGGCTGTTGGACAAGAATGCTTTTTACCTCCGGAGGGGAATGATATCCTCATTGGCTAGTTTTTAGGTCACACTGTCGTGTCTTTCTGAAAGCTTTTTTTCCCAAAATCCAGCCATGAGATCAATTGACAGCCGCATTATTGGTTGCGTCAGAGCCAAAACACGGCCCACTCTTTCCTTTTGTTAGAACTTCAAAATTTGTAATTCAAGTGATGGTGCCACTACTTTTAGTAACGATCAAAGTTTTTTCTAAACTGTCAAAACACATGATTAATCCATCAATAGATGTCTAAAATATCAATATCTCAAAAAGTAGAGCCAAGGCAAAGAAAGAAAAGACATTTTTGGACTCCGCAGAACCCAGAAACCATTCAAATATTGTATCTTTGGCACTCAGGGGTTGTGTGTGTGGGTGACCTTATATCGGTCTATCTGTCATTATTGATAGTGTTACAAGCAAACTGTTGCCCGCTGTCAGCCGCATGCCAAGACCACACACCCGAGCGAGCACATTACAACCGCCAGCTCAGCCAAGGGATGAAAAGCTTTGCAATCTCAAACAGGGTCTTGACAATAACACACATATCAACTATCCCCTAATTGATACAGCTAGGCGTCAGCTCAGCTACTCATTTAATGAATCGCTAATAGACCCCCCACCCCCTCCCCACTCCCTCCCATTTCCAGCAATGTCAGCGCGGCTGGCAGGGGCCAAGCATTCCGCCTGCCGCAGGCTGCCCGGGGGATTGCGGTTGGATGCGGATGCGTCTGATTAATGCGGGGCGGGGATGCCTGCTGGTTGTTCCTTCTTGTATGAAGGAGGCCCCTTCTTCTTTGCACACGGAGGCCAAGCTCCTTCCATTCACTTGGCGTCAGGCGGCCAAGTGACTCCGAGTCACTGATAATGAAGTCTTGATCAAAGAGGCGCAGCATTGCAGCGGGCCTGGCGGGGCAACCGGACAGAAAGACACGAAGACGACGTCGGGTGGGATAATAAAGGGATTCACTCGAGCCGGCATTGTAATGCCGGCATTGGGATGTAGTTATTTATTTATTTTCTTGTGCAAAGCATATTTTGGCTGCTGAAAGAAAAAAAAAACATTGACCTGCTAGTCAGGCCATCGGATGTAAAGAAAACGCTTCACTGCATATGTTGAATACTTTGATGAACAATATTTTGTACAATTAGCATGCAGCACGGAAGGCCTCCCTTCTACTATGTCTTTATTTAATTTGTCGTTTTCGTTTCTTTTTTTATTTTTTTACATTATATTGTAAAGTGGCATCCAAGGGGCTAAAATACAGACACAGCATTTTAAACTTGGAGGGTGCATTTGCAAAAACTATTCTGAACTTGCTCCATGCTGCATAGAGCCGCATCGTCTCTTTCAACGTCCGCTGTACGGCCGCCAACGCCTGCCGCACAAGCGGCTGCGTTAATTATGTCTACCGGGTTGTAAAAAGTCCACGTTCGCGACGTCTAGCCGAGCTGTGGCCTTTATTTATGGAAGAGGGCGACAATTAATTCTGGTTCGGCGTTTACCAAAGATGGTATACAAATGCATCGCTTGAAGGAGACATGCACATTGTGTATGCGACTCACTCAGCTGCCGCACTTGCCGCGAGCCGCTGCGTTATTTATCTTAATGCATAGAACAGCCAGCCCCTCCACTGACCCGTAATTTGTAACTAATAACTGCTGTGGGCGGAGTGATTATAGCTTTTCATTTGTGCCGGCAGCTTTTTACTACTGCTACCCCAGCTAAAGGGCCCTTGCTGTAATTGTTAGCCATTATGAATATAGTATGTTAAAAGTATGACGGTGGGAGTGGGGGTGGGGGTGTTATCGTGATGATTGAGCAATTAAACTTTGCCAACTTAATTACCTCTCCACAACAATATGACGATGAGGCGTTAAGCCTACTGAACGGAATCAAAAGTCTCCGTGAGTTGAGTGTGTAAAAGTAAGGAGGGACGAGCCGCCATTTATATTTCGATAGTAATTTTGAATACATCTTTTAACATGCTCTTACCTTGCAGCACACTGACATCCTCTGACGAAAAGTGTGTTGCATTCCTCTTCTTTGGTGTTGGATGTTCTTCTTTACGATATCAGTTTGAGCCCGTTTAAATGTCACGGAGCTCCCACGCAGTATTCTACAACTATTTTGATGAGTTATAACGAGTGCAGGTTTTGACAATGTCGCGGATGTAACAGCCAATCAAAAACTTTGTGTTGTATAACATGAGCTTTTTCTCCAAAAATAAAAACAAAGCCAGATCCAATGCACTAATACTTAATTACAGGTAAATAATATTTTTTACCTAACTGTGGCTAAAAAGTGAAGCATGGAGAGTCTCTGTCACCGTACAGTGACTGCGGCGATCATTGCCAACAGCCTCTCAAAAATCCACACTCTCTCCTTTAATTCTTGCCTGTTTCTTCTCTTTGTGTGTTTATAATTTTACCGCCAGTCTGCTTCTTCCTTGACAATCGCGGCATTTTTAGAAGTAGCAAAACGTTTCTAAGTTCGAAGAGGTCTGCGGTAAGCAACGTCCGACACGGTTGTTGCAGTTTCTCTGGCGAGTTGATATATGCGCGAGGGTCAATCTCCAGGTCGGCGATGTTAGTCGGCGGCTGTAATTTGTTGCCGATTGTTTCGTTGAGTCCCAGCTAGCCGCGTCGCTCGACGTGCGGCACGTCGTGTTGGGATTCGTATCTGACTGATGTCAATTGAGATTTGGGCTTGGGCGAGCACACTTCCAAAGATCAAATTTCGCATTTTGACTTACAAGACAAGAGCACATAATCAGTCGCCCAAAGCAGCGCCTCTGAATGTCTGAAATAAAAGAGGCAAACAGATGTTGCGCCGAGTAAAACAAAAACAAGCGAATAAAAAAAGCCAGCGTCCATTCGTCAGCCCAAGTAGGAATCACACTATGCAAGCGCCTCATTAAGTGGCATTAAAACTGTGAAGGCCCATAATTAGCGAATAAATCCCCCTCCCGTCTGAATGAATTCATCTGCGTTCCATAATTCTTCGCCACACAGACGAGCGCTGGTGCTGAATGAGTCTTTTGTGCGCCACTGTGGGAAAGCTTTTGTGAAATTACACCGCCGCATAATGACGCTAATCATAGATTAGCATTTCAAGATGGAGCGCCACATCGCCGTGTGTTTGGTGCGGACGCGGCAGTGTGTACGTGTGATTTAAGCAGTCTCGTTAAGCAGTATAGTTTGCCATTCTCCCGCCGTCGTTCGCGCAATTTCACACATTCATTTGCCGGCACGCTTCGCCGATGCGCAATATGGCGGATGGTATCGCGTGTCCAAACAATGCGCATGGGCATTCTCAAACCGAATGGAAGGCATATGACGGTGATATGACATCCAAGTTGCTATTCATTGGCGGCGAGTAGCAGGTGTGTGTTTCATTACGCGGCGAGGCAAACAAAGTCTTGTTAACGTGTAAGGGGGGGGGGCTTGACCCTCTGATGAAAGCGGACAAAGAGAACGATCGAGAGGCAGCACCCACTCCCTGTCCACCTCGCACCCTCCGCCAACCCGGGTCCAATTAGGACCTGCTTATTTGATGTGACAATTAACATCAGGATCCTCGCTCATTAGTCACTATCGGCGCTTTTAAGGCAGCGCCTTGTTTATAATCGGGCCTCTGTCTTGACAGAATGTGTCCCTGTGACATAACTGTTTCTTTGTTTCTCAATTCTCTCAGGAAACCGTGCGAAAAGCTATTAATTGCTCCCGTGCGAGCAAAAATATGTTCTCTGTAAACAGACTCAGAATACCGCCGTGACGCAACATCGGTCTGGGCAAAGAATCGAATTAAAATTGAGACTGCAGTGTAGTTCAATGCAATTTTCAAATCGAAAAGTCTGTACCGTAATTGGTAAAAGGAAAATGCCTCATTTCGGTCATTAGTCTTTATTTTTTTAGTTTTATATATAATACATTTTCTAGTGTCCAGATAAGCTCCGTGCTTAGGAAGTACAGGCCACATCTTTACGTTCATACCATCGTTTCATGAAAAGTTGGAAGTGATAAAGCCACGGATGTGTTTGCATCTCCAATTTTTTTGCAAAATTGTTTTAATCAGAGCAAGTAAACTTATCTTGATCACTTTTCTTTTTTTTTGGTGCCGATTCCTTATTTTATCCAAGCACATCAGGGTTTCATTTAAAAATATGTACAAATATTGTAAAATTTATGAATTAAGGGTTAGGTCCATCAACAGGTGATTTCCCCGTCCCCTATCCCCACCCCAACATCTAAACCATATATGATAAAGCAAATCCTTATTTATGCAAGCTTTTCTAAAGGCGTGTTGGCCAATTTTGAACTTTTAATAATTAATGAACCTTTCGGTGTCGCCCCGGGGAGAGCTCGATTTTTGGGGATTTCTGTGTCGACGCCATTATACTTCCGCGTTCCGTGTTTATATAACGACGTGATGTTTTTGTCACGTGATAGCGCAACGCGTTCTGATTGGTCGGGTTCATGCAACACGTTGCAAGAAAATAGAGCAAGTCCTATTTCATGCAACACGCATCCAACACGTTGCATGCCACAAAAGTCTGTCCAACTTCGGGGTTCACACATTGCAATGTGTTGCATGCCACAAAACTTATGCCACAAATTGCAACGTGGGAACGCGCCTTAAGTCAACCTTAAACACAAGGTCAGGCCTTCTGCAGAAGTCCTTTGCATAAAGGACATGTAAATAATATGTGATGTAGGTAGGTGTCATAAACCAAGTTGGTAATCGCACCATTTGAATGTAGTTGTCCTTTGCTCAACCAGTCAATCATTAGCCTGCCTGATTTGGGTGCGTCAAACTTTTCGATGGTCATCGTGTGATCTCTCGTCCAACTGACATCAGTTTCTTCTTCGAAAGTGAGACAATTACATGGTCAAAAACATACGGTTATTTTTTTTCTTCCTTTTTTTTAGCGGGGTTGGGGCAGTGAGGCTAATGCAGATGTTTAACACCCGCGGCAGAGCGTATCCATCGGGTGAGGGGAAGGCCTGAATAAAATGTACATTTCAATGCAGATATACACTTTATGAACCTTTTTGTGTTAAGCGTGTTTAAAAAAAAAAAAGTGGCAAGGAATGTGTGCCGAAGCCGTGGCCACTAGGTGGTGCCCCATCTCTTCACCAAGACAACCAGGTCCTCCCTGATTCCCTCAACCTGCAATCACTTTTTTGAGTTGTTCCTAACAAGACTCATCAAGCGTGTGATTGTCTGCCTGTTTTGTTTTTAATATCCTGATACAATATTGTAGCTTACCCGCAAATGTATAAAAATAAAATAAATAAATCTCGGTTTTGCGGCCCCCGACGTGTAAGGCGCTTGCCGCTTCCCCCTCGATCTCAATAAGTCATAATGATGTGTTCCGAGGAGAGCAAAGCAGTGGAGGTTAATGAAGAGGGATTCAAACGATGAATGCTATGGCGGTGCTGCTGCAGAGGGCCTATAGTCTCAACCGGGGCCCAAGGCAGCAGCTGGAAGCGTAATTACGCCCACTGATTTATACATCATTATGGCCTCCATATAAGTCACCCCATTTGAAAAGAGCAGTTAAGCTACTTATACTTTTCACCAAAAAAAAAAAAAGCAGCGGTGATTCCGTCTGAAATGAATGTATCCTGTTCCCGGGCAAGCATATGGTATATTTCTCACCTATTAATAATTCAGGTCGAATGAGCAAAAATTAGTTGGCTCGGTTACCGCCGCGTTTGTCGCACATTAATTTCGCTGACGTTTTGTAAATGGGAATATGAGGGTCAAAACAAAGCACGGGCGAATGAGCGCGGTTTGCCGTACTTAGGAAAAGCCAGGGCCTCATTCGTACACCTGTCATTTTCAAACAAGGCACCATTATGGGTTGCGGAGAGAGGATCTCACACCTCTCGTGGCGCCTTCTGCAGGAAAAGCGCCTCGCCTCGAAAGAATCCCGATATTTGCTTTTTCCCTCTCCACTATGTCAAATGGCTGCATTTCATTCAGCAATTGAAAATGAAAGAAGCAAATAATTAGCGTTACTGCCCGGCAAAGCCGACGTACTTTACGTTGCCCGCTCTTTCATCTGACACAATGACTGGCGGATGGTAACGAAGCTTTGATTGAAATCCAATGTAGCCCTTGTTGTTTGGGGCGCGCTGTAGGATACAAAAGTGAACAGGTGTTCTTTTCGATGCATCCCGGGGCAATACGGCCCTTGACACCTCACACACGCACCGATTTCTCGAGATGCACACGCGCATTCAGCGTCAACACAGAAGGAGCCGTTCAATGGGGCCCGGGCACATTGTTGCTTTAACCTTCTGCGCCGGTTATCCCTCTCACAGAGCCCAGCCTTGGCAGCTAACTCTATTGGCTTTTTGTCACGGAGCCTTGGCTTGTGCTGCGGCTGAGGGTGGGGAGCGGGGTCTTCAAGAATAGGGGAGAACACCAAAAAAAAAAAAAACCCAGCAAGAAAGGAAATCTCTTTCACATTATTTCTTATGTGAAGTGGGCAGTGAGCCAGGGGCCAGAAGAGGCTTATCGTTGTTGCTTTGGAGACTCCCCCCCCCTCCCCTCCTCCCTTACCCCCGTCTTCCAAGCCTTGCATCCTCTTGGGGTCGTTATGCTTGGCAGATGATTATGGGATGTGAAGAGGAGGCACACGACACGGCACCTTCAAGTTCCACATAGTGACCCCAGCACTCGCCCCATTGTTTCTTAAGCAAGGGCTTAACAGTGAGTCAATGACCTGACCTCCCACATCAGCCGTATTTTGTCATGGCCAGGCTGCTGCTTGATGCCGATAATGGTTGAAGAAATGCAGCAGTGGCCCTCCCACTCGAATCCTCTGAGTCATGGTTTGCACCGGATGACCCTTCGACATGCCGGAGTTATTTATTTGACAGGTACCTTGCGATTTTGAGAGAGTGTGAAGCGGATTAACTACAGTCGAGCCTCGTTACGATGTACCTCGGGCGACGTAACGAATCTGGATGTTCTAACGGTAGTTTGTTGTATTTCCAACAAAATGGCCGCCAACTACGATGAATAAACATGTCAATTAAAAATATGCGTATATGAAGAAAAATGATAAGACATGTTCAAACGTGTTTTCTTAGCATGTACTCAGGACTGCGCCCCTCCGATGTGCGAGTCGATCAGAAGGCGGGTACATTTTATGCCGTACGTTTTGTTCAGAAACAAGGTTGCAGCGGCAGCTAGCTTGCCACGGTTCGTTGTAAAATCTGATGGTTCCAATCAAGTTTACATTATAAAGGTGTTTGTTGTACGCAAAATCAATAAACAAAACTAATTATGAATTTTGGTCTTTCCTACTTCGTCATACAATCTAGAAGTTTTCTGGAGTAAAGCATTGCTGCCTCCAAGTGCTACTGCTCCATTTTAAATTCGTATTTTTCCTAGTAGTTCACTAACACATAAAGCCTGGTGGCGACGTTCCTAAAAATAAAACCGGCAACGCATTGTGTCGAAATAAAATGTTGCGCATGACTTTTATTTTTATTTTGGGGTCCCATACAATGAGGCCGCACATAATTGCGCACGCTACAAACCGCCAGTACATTTTGTTACGTGTTATTGTAAATTCCGTTTCTTGTAACAAGAGTTCTAATGACAAAAGTCCATTTTTTTCTTCTGCAGTAATTTTCAGTATAATCGTCCATTTACGCTGTCTGCTCATGGCACTACATTGAAGTAGGATCCCCCCATTTTAATTTTGTGATGATGATGTATCTTTAATTCATATCGCACCCCAGTTTAGCAGCTCGCAGGCAATTCCTTGGGACAGTTTTAGGAAAACTGTCCGACAAACACAACGCACTTGATACACATCAGCAGCGTTTCATTGTCTACCCTTCATGTAGACATTTTGAAGAGACGTCGGTGTCACTTTGACAGTTTACGTGATCTAATTTGTGTTTAACGCAGCCATTAGCGTGCAGGGGGAAACCAGTCAAAGCGAGGTCATATCTTCAACGGTTTGCAGTCATAAATAAGCGAGGAGTTGCTTGCTTGGCGGTTACACTTACAAATGTGGGGGGCAGGGGGCGTCTTCTGCGGCTCTCCTACCTCACGATCGCTTCCTCCTTTTGCTTGAATGTCACCACTCAGCGGGAGGATTTAATGTTGCTTTTAACCCTTGGCGCCTTATAATTACCTTGACATTTACCCTGCGTTCAATCAAGTTTTTAACAGCAGATTTACTGCGGTGACTTTTTTGCGCCGGTGATTACCTGGCTCGTTCGAAGAGCCGCGTTGTTTAATTCGTGTCTAATACCCGTTTACGTGTGTGCGCGCGCCCGTTTTCCTGTCGCGTGTCTCAGACCGAGTGACGCGGCAAAGGACAGAAATACTATTAGCTGAAGTATCAGATGACTTGGGAGATGAGGAGCGGAGCAGCCTAGTGACTGCCTCTCCCTTCTTTTATTGCCCAGGTTATTATCACAACTGCTGGGGAATTGTCGAGACGGGGAGATAGGAGTGGCAACGATCCATCCGGGACTCGTTCATCACGTCGCGACGAAGACCCCCCCCAATAGAAATTACATCCGCATCTGAATTAGTAACATTATTCGGCAGTTTGACTCAGAGTGAACGTTGTTCCATTGAAGGTGGAATTAAATTACAAAATGAGTGCGTCTTTTAATTTTCAGATTATAAATCAGGGAGGATCATTCACCTGCTTGTACCTTAAGGGCAATCACATTATCCTAAGCGACATTTTATCCCCGGCGTTGCAGAGTAATCTCGCCTTGACGTGCAGTCACACACCAATCATGCGTCTTACCCGGCCGGGAAGCGGGAAGCTTTTTTTTTTTTTTTTGGTTCCCCTCCAGAATTAGATTGCAAATAGATGGCCGTCCTCTCCTGCATAAGAGCTTGATGGTCGTACGGAAGGAATCAAGTGATCGAATTCCTGCAAAAGCACGTTGCCGTATGCTTGTCGCAATCTGTCGTGTCGCTCACTTTCAAAAGAATTTTGAAACAATCAGCCTGCCGGGCATGTTTTTGAAGTAAGATAAGAAAAATGTGGGAGAAAATCCGAGTACCCAGAGAAAACCCACACAGGCCCCGGGAGAATATGCAAACTCCACACAGGGAGTCCGGAGCTGGACTCGAACCAGGTACCACTGCACTGTGAGTTCGACGCGCTAACCACTAGACCACCGGCCACCCGTGGTTTTTATTCGTTACTCTATTCTTTGTTTTTTACATTCTGCACAACTCAATAATTGTGCAAAAATCTAATAAAATGTATTTGTTACATATTTTGATGCATTTTTGATGCTTTAGAAAACATTTATGTCTGAATTTTGGGGCGTCTTGGAACGGATTAGGGCATTTACATGGAAAATGCGTCTGTACTTACATTTTGTAGTGAAGACATTTCTTCCAGAACCAATTAATTTCATAAGTAGAGGTACTACTGTATATGAATTGAAACACCACACTTGAATCTTCGTCTTTCTTTTGGGTCTCCGTGGCGCAGTCCCTTTAAAACTTCCCAGCAGAAGAAAACATCTTTAGCTCTTTCCCAAACAGCAGCAGTATCGTAAAAAACGTGGCTCGGTAGTAATAAACAACGCGGCAAGTTATAGTTGCACATAACCTGGTCACATTAGAATGAATGGATCGACCTTTTACGGCACTGGCCCAAAACTCTCTGACTGTTCATCTCATTCTGGCCAGTGCCCAGACCTCATTAAAAATGAATGTGCTCCTTAAACCCCAACACTAGGCCTCTTCCATCCGGGAGAGAGATATGAGGGCGATAAACATTATTTGTGATCGGATATGAATCGTGCGAGGATTGGCTGCAATATTGGAAGCCGCATTGGAAAGCGATTGTGCTTGAATTCCCCCACGTCGTCTCCCACTATATCGCCGCCCCTGTAATTTGTTTCTCCTTCATTTCGGCCATTGTTGCGTGTCATATTGAAAGCCCAATCGCGCTGATCTAGACCAGCCAATTTGGATTTTTGTTATTCCGTCCCACTTGGTTGATTTTAAGCTGATCAGGATATTTGGCCTGGCAGTCTCTCGGGCGTCCTCAATGGCCTTATCTCGCCTTTAATTACAACGCTGGCTTTGTTGCGGTCGAAATTCATCTCTCTTTGCGGTGTATTTGGCCTCGTTTCTGTCCGCAGTATGAAAGAAAGCAAAAGGCCGCCCGCCCGTCTTCAATCTGTCGCAGCCTTCTTCGTATATGCTGTATTTCCATGGAAACAATGAATTGCCGTAAAGGGCGATAAAACCACATGCTCGTAAGTCACCCCTTGAGCGCTCTGGTGACAACGTCTCAGACTTCTGCATTTCATATGCCATCGATTGATAAGCTTTATGGGACATGGTTAACATGATCATCAATACCGGCCGGCCACAGGAGCAACGGAAAATAGTGGTTGACATTGATTGGAGATAACACCGGTATGAAAGGACTGTGTAGGCCAATGTACCTTTTTATGACAACGAGAGCATCAGTGTGTGTGTGTGACGTGTAGGCCTCAAGCCCATCTCCATGAAAGCGCGCATTTCGTCGGGAACGGCGGCACAAATAGGTTGCCTGTCTTTCCACGCTACTGGTGGTTCGAGCTACATTAGCCCAGGCTGTTTGACCCCAGCGTTGTAGTCAGTGTGCCCATCTCACTTCTCTTCCAGGTTCACCGGCAGTCAGAAAAGGACGATAATGGTCGCCCTCGGTCACGGGGGGCAGGCGCTGCAACGGGCCGTGGCTCAGGGATGTATTAATATTAATACGTATAAAAGCCGTCCGTCCGGCCCTGAATCCGCAGCACGTGCAGACGCACAGACTCAAATGCACAGCCTGCACGGTTGCGGACGCGCACGTATACACAAAAACAAGTAAAAGGCCCATTATGGATGGAACTGCAAAGCGTTTGGCGGATGGACCGTTTCCCAAGGTCAGTTTGAAACATTTGCCAGCAGGAAACCTGCACAGAGTGCCGCTTGCTCACGCCGTTTGGGCGTGGGGGGAAAACACGCATTATGTAAATGATTCTTCTTTTGGAACACGACCATGGCGCTAGAAACAATGGGCTAATGGCGATCATGTCAGCCAAAGCTAATGGCTCTTCTGTCTGTGTGCTCATATGTATGCACGGTTTGCATCTGTGCAGGTGGGATGTTTGGTCTTCTTTGCCAAGTAAAACTCCATAAAGGACTAGACAAATTGGAAAGCAGAGGGGAAGCGCTATGATCAAACACAATCCCTGATGATTTGTTAATCTTAAAAGCAAAAAAAAAAAAAGGCATCATACAACTTTTTAGTGGATGGGGGGTCATTACAATGATAATCCTGCAGTGGTGACGTGATCTAAATTTGTATGTAAGTGAGCCTTCTTGTTTTTTTCAGGGTTTTTTTGTGTGTGTGGACAAGCAAGCTTTTTTGGGGGGGGCTGTGTTATTCATTTATTAATTTATCGTTTGTTGTGTACATTCTTTTTCCCCATGGAAAGCATTTTGTATCGATCGGTGGTTGTTTTAAAGTGCTCGACAAATACAGGTAAGTTGAGTTGAGTGTTATCTGGGTGTCTACCCAAATTGAATCTTTTTTTTTTTTCCTTAATGCAGAGGTGTCAAAGTCAAGGCTCGGGGGCCAGATCCGCCCGCCACGTCATATTATGTGGCCCGCAAAAGCAAATCATGTGCGTCAACTTCCATGATCCTTGCTAAAATTTGCACCAAAATGTCAAATTGTTATGTATGATAAATAATGTTGAGATTTTTGTGATCATTTTGTGATCCTATTAACACTGACTCAAACAATAATTAACACTAACTCAAACTGTTATTTGACTGATTTCGAAACTGGTATTCCATCAATTAGTTGTGTACAAGTAATAATATATCAACATTTATTTAGTTTGACGTACCGGGAAGATGTCAACCCAAAAGCGGCCTGCAACAAAAATGAGTCTGACGCCCCTGCCTTAACGCATGTGACTATAAAACGCGAACAAACAAACTCACCTTATGCTTTCCGCTCTTGGACTTTGGTTGAAGTATTAAAGCGATTAAACAAAGGTCAGAAATGCTCTCCGACGGAAATTTGAACATGGTATTATTTCCCCAGTTTTACCTGTAGACAAAAGAAAACTCTTGTTTTTCTACAGCGAGGGCGGGTTAAGTTAGTCGACCATTCATATTTCACCGTCAGCCCGACTTGCCAGACAATGTCAGAGCGGGTGACAAATGGCCCGACTCATGATGGAAATCTGACAAAATAACACTGTGTTTTATAATAGCGTCCCCAAGCAGAAATATGGCAGCTGCAAACTAAACAGTGCTTCATCACCTCCGTGCCGGTCCCAGCGGTTCTCCATTAAGGGCCAGATCATTGCGCGTCGCCTCCCCCCATCCCGTCTGACCGCTCAAGTGACAGCCTCGGCGTGCAGCGCTGACATTGAAAAATATTTGCAGTGACAAGGCCACAAATCACACGCCGACAAGTTTTAAAACTCAATATTCGCTCAATGTGCATCTGCTGTATTCTCGTTAAAAGTGTAATGTAGTAGTCTCACCCCTCCACGCGCTCTTATTATTACGGTATTGACAGCGACTATAATAAAGTCGTGCTGGTTTGATGCCAGGGACGCGATGAAGGGAATAGCGGGACGGTGAGATAGTCGCCGGAACAAAAGTGCTCCGTTTTCATGACAGAATTTCATCTCGGCGCCACGGGCAGCCGCCGGCTCTGCCGGTGAGCCCACCTGCCCGCGTCGGGCTGCTTGTCCAAGCGTCAAATGCCATATCGGACCATCGAAATCGTTGCTTGACCCCATTTTAAACACCCCTGCCTCGCACTCTGCGTATCACAGCTCATCGGAATACTCTCGGCACCTCTAGCCCTCTTCCGCCGCGCCGGCGATCGCGCTAATATCGCTTGGGTTTGAAGCCTCGTCGACCACGTAGGCCCTAATGCGCGCCCCGTGCGCACGACTAAGTGTGCTTTGGGCTCATTGTTAACATAAGGCCAAATCTGTAATATAGCACGGACAATTAAGTGCACAATTTTTGTATAAATGCAAAATCCCTCACTGTGAATTATTTAATTCCCCCCTCCACGGTTCATTTAATAGAGCCGGGGCGGTTTGAGTCGCACCAAACTAATTTGATTCTGCCCCTTGATTTAATTAGATTTTATGATGTATGGTATTGCTAATTCGGTGGCTCACCATGCGTTGTCGCCGCCTGTCCCTCGCGCTGGCGCTGTGCTGTCAGAGCCCCATTTTTAACAGTATTGAAAAATTCAAGCTTTATTATTGCCTGCTCACTCATTCCCCCTCCATCGGTGGGGAAAGTAATGAGCTTTTAGTCTTCCCTCGTGCTCGTCTCCCTCCCTCGCTCTCTCTCTGTCCTTCGCTCATCCTAAGCTTTTTCTTGTCTTTTATTTCCGCCTCCCGAAAACAGTAACGCTTTGGGGGACCACAGAGAAGGAACGACGAAGACATGATGGCAGCGATGGGGTAAACATGAGAGGGGAAAATATGTCCGGCGGCACATTTCTAAACGTTGCTTTTCACTTAGGCTTGTTCCTGCTTGTGTTTTGAGTCTGTGCGCAAGATTAATATTTGTTTGCATTTTAATTCATGAAAGCATGACTGTGGCATGACTGTGAGTGGTATGATAGACAAGGACTTCTCTGCCATGATGTTTGTTTTGCTATGGTGCGAAAGTAATGATTTTGACCATGGCCACCCCTGGCCACCCTCTAGCTCCGCCCCTGGACGGGAGTGAGATATGAACATGGTGGCCATATTGAATATGGGCGATAAATAGCAGTTGTAGGAGAGTAGGGGCGAAAAGGGGAACATGAAAAAGCTGAGGGAATCACGACGAGAGAGAGAGAGAGAGACAAAGTAGAGTGGCTGCAATGGAGATTGTGCCATATACGCTCGCGCGCCGCTCCGGGCTTGCTCTTCCAAGCATTAGCATCCTGATTCATGACTTAAGTTTCCCCAACTGCCCACAGCTATTAGCTTTCCGTTCCTTCGCCTGTCATTTACCCGCCGAGAAGTCTTTTGCTTAATGCACTGCTTTAATGAGAGTGGGCCCCCTCCGCTAATATATTTGACTGTATGAAAGGTCACAACAGGAAGCAAAACAGATTGAGGGAGAGGGGAGAGCACAATGTCGGCGGAGGCGTCAAGACGAGAAAAGGGATTTGCGAAGCTAACAAATTGGAGCGAGGGCATCAGGGGTGGGCGTTTTTTTTTTTTTAAGGCGTTTACCCATGAGGGAGCTGGCGACAGTGTCACTACTGCACGCATCGCCTCCTCAGCATCCCGAGTGTGCATAATAAGTCTCGGAAGTGATGGGTTCCCGCGTCCGTCTCGTTCCGCCACATCCGTCAGCGGCTGCGAGCGGAGAGATAAAGTTGGAGAAAGAGACGAGGGGGGAGAAAAGAGCAGAAGGCAAATGGAAGGGGCCGACACCGCGAGGCGGCACGTTTCATCACCCATATAATCACCAGTCTGATTGTCTTGCAAGCAATATAAGAGCCCCCCCCCTTTGGAAAATTGATAGCCACTCAGCTATAAGATACCAGCCAACCCGTTAAATCTCCCCGCAATTTGGAGCAGTTGGAGAAATATGGAGCACGATTTAGTAAAATTTGTCAAATTGACAAATTCGGTGCTTTCCGTGAGTATTTGTTTTACCTTTGTCTCGTAATTTTTTTCTACTTTTTAAAACATGTCTTCACAATCCGGATTCATACTACTGCTAGTTCAAATGAAACATCCGTCCACTTGAAAAAAACATTCAGAAGCTGTCAAAACCCAATCATAAGATCGTTGGAGCCAATCAGAAGCCTGGAAAGTAAAAAACGATTCATCTTAATCTTTCAATTGTTTTTAAATCTCGGACTGGTCGCCGTACAGTCCTGCCCGCTGCCTCAGGTCAGCTGATCAGCTGCTTCTGATGAAGTCACGGTTGAGTCCAAGCGGCCGCTTGGAGGGCATTGACCTTTCTCTGTTGCCGTTCCCACTCCTGCACATTAGGGAACCCACACTCACTGTCCATCTTTACAGTTTTTCTTAAAGCCCACCTTTATTCTTTGGCTTTCAAGTCAGCATGAGTCTGCACCTGTTTTTGTCTGTTTAAAAAAAAAAATCTGTTACAGCTGGGGTTGATTTGAACTTTTTATTTCGAACTTTTATTGGTTGGGCCATCTGCTTATGGCAAAGCAAAATGGGCTAGCATTTCTACCATCGGCCGCCTGGTGGTCCAGGGGTTAGCGCGTCGACCTCACAGTGCAGAGGTCGTGAGTTCCATCCCGGCTCAGTGCCGCCCAGTGCAGTGCACAATTCTAGCTCCGGCCTCCCTGTGTGGAGTTTGCATGTTCTCCCCGGGCCTGTGCGGATTTTCTCCGGGTACTCCGGTTTCCTCCCGCATTCCAAAAACATGTGTGGCAGGCTAATATAGCACTCTAAATTGTTGCTAGGTGTGCTTGTGAGCGCGGATGGTCGTTCGTCTCTATGTGCCCTGCGATTGGCTGGCAACCGGTTCAGGGTGTCCCCCGCCTACTGCCCGGAGACAGCTGGGATAGGCTCCAGCACGTCCCTCGACTCATGTCAGGATGAAGCGGATCAGAACATGAATGAATGAATACTTTTCTACCATCGACATCATAGAAAAGGGCACAAAAAATGAACCGATTCTGTATCGCACTTGCTGAAAACACATTTTTGTGAAGTCAGATGAAAGTTAAAAAAAATATATACATCTTCATTGATCAAAATTATAGATTGTGTCTGGACAAAAGGCCCTAGAGAAAAATCCCTTTAAAAAAAACCCTAAAAAACAAAGTCACCTTGGTGTGGTCATGCCCGACGACGACCTGACATGACAGTGAGCAACGGCGTTCTCAAACATTTTGACAACCCCGCGCAAACAAACGTGGCACGCGGCCGCCAGTCCGTCATGGGACACCCGTGAGGAACTGTCTCCGAATGGCAAATCCGCGTCTGGGTGCGGGCCCCAAACCCGATCATCTAACAGTAATCCATTCAAAACTAATCAAACATTTACAAAGGTGCCACGCCGGGCAGAGAGCTCTATTCATCAGCGTCTTCCATCACCGGGCTATTACGCTGGCGGCGTCTCAATCTACCTATGCAAATGAGACAGTGGCGTGAGTGGCTGACTTGTGTTCAGATATTAAAAACAAATAGCCATCCATTATGAGACTGCGTACAAACTCTTCCATGTGTTGGACAATTTTTCAGCCAACAGGAAGCGACCGTGTCAACGTTTTGTTATAAATCCGGGCCAACTGTACCGTACGCCATACCCCCCCACCCCCTACCCAACACTCTCTGCGGTGTATGTACACGTCTTATCATATATCAACACCGCTCGGTGATTCATAATTCAGCAAGGGGCGATTCCGTAGGGGGAGTGCGGCGAGACACGGGACGGGGCCTCGTCGAGAAGGCTTGACGGCTTTTTTGGGGGGGTGAAAAGTGGGTCTCCTTTCCCGGGTAATCCTCTCTCCATGCCTGTGGGTCTTTCGACATCCCCATCCGCCCCTCCTTCCACATTACCCAAACCATTTGTTTATTGTGAAGTAATTACAAAGCGTGGTGCCCGGCGGGCAAAAAAAGGGCGAGGAGAGGCGCCGTAATGATGTGGACGTTTACGGCAATATATCATAACAGCAGCACGTCAAAAGGACAGCAACAACGCCAATAAACTCTGTTTGTACTCATTGGCAACTATTTAGAATGCGCAACAGCCCATTTGTCACCCCATTATTGCATGAACTTACATTTTGATCCGGCAAGTTCCACCACAAGGTTATAACCAGAATCTTTTTTTAAACTCTCCCGGAAAGGAAAAAAAAAGTAATTTTCAGCACTCCAGAAGCCATTAAATGCTCCCAGTGTAAAGTGGCAATCCCTATTACCGCTGGATAAAGTGTACCCTTTTTTATTTGAAATGAAAATGTCAGTAATTTCTTTGGAGATTGATGACTCCTCACGCGCGGGCCCAATAAATGAAAAATAGATGAGGCTCAGTTCGCTCTTTTAATATTTAAGGCAATATTAAAGTCTGTCTTCTGTCTCATGGAAATAGTTTTATTTAAAAGGAATAAGACCATTGGGCATTGTTTACTGAACACCTCATGCATGTTTTATCAAGCCGCCGGCTCCCTTGGAGGAATTCAAAGGCCCTTGAAATCGTTACTGTTTTGCAGTAGGTATAAAACTACTAAAGAGCCAGTCGAATGGCGGCCGTCTCACCCACCCCCCTCCCTCGCCCCGGTTGTTGGTTGGACGCGGGCCGCCGTGATGAGGGCGCCGCTGGCGGATGGCGTCTCGGCTTGGGAGGAAGAAAGTGAGCCAGCGAGAGGGAGGAGGCGGCAGAGCTTTTATTCCTTCTATCGGCTCATAATGTGTGCTCAGTGAGGAAATGGATGTTTAACGTGGCTGAGCGGCCGAACGGGATGAATTGCCATTTAAAACAAAGATTCGTGGGGTTGAAAGCCGGGAGAGACAAGGGAGGGCGGGTAGTCGGGCAGCTCCTTGAATTGTTCCGATCGTCTCCAAAAAGCCAGAGGCAAGGAGAGTCCCCGGCAGAGGCCAAAAATGATACACGATCATGGCGCCTGACATGAACGTGTTCCTCAGAGCTCAAAGCTTGACACAATGCTGCAAATCAAGCAGGCCTCAGAACAACGCCCCGACCCGGTAGCTTTGAATGTGCAAGGTTTAAATAATGCAGACTAAATCTTTTGCCTTCCAATTAATTTCATGACCCTGAAATGGCTTCCAAACAAAATATGAGAACGTTGAGAAGACAACGGACATTGCAGGATCATTCCAAGCGCAACCTTTCTATTCTCATCGGAGTCCGAGCCCAGAAATAAACAAGCTCAAAACGGATTACAATGTTTTTAATACTTGCGTGTACGTTTGGGGCATTTATATTTTCCAGCTTGCGTGTACGTTTGGGGCATTTATATTTTCCAGGATAGTCCTTAAGCGTAATCAAAGAATCTTTTATTTATTTATTATTATATTTTTAATCACATCATTTGCTGTGATTAGAGTGCACTACCTGGTTAAAAAAAAAAAAAATCCCGATAATCAGTTCAAGATATTTAGTCAAATGATTATCCATCCATTCATCCCTCCATTTTCTAATCCGCTTAATCCTCACAAGGGTTGCGGGGGGTGCTGGAGCCTACCCCAGCCGTCTCCGGGCAATAGGCGGGGGACACCCTGAACCGGTTGCCAGCCAATCGCAGGGCACACAGAGACGAACAACCATCTTTGCTCACATTCACACCGAGGGACAATTTTGAGTGTTCCATTAGCCTGCCATGCATGTTTTTGGAATGTGGGAGATTTGTTGGCTAAACCGGTTGTAGTAACCGGAGAAAGACCAACACACAAACGCGGGCCTGGGGAAAACATGCAAACTCCACACAGGTTTTGATTGTAAAGCGTCCGGAGCTGAAATGTAAATGTGCACTGCACTGTGCGGTCAACACTAACCACTGGACCACCGGGCCGCCCCAAATGATTATCCAAAATCATAGTTATTTCACAATGCATTTGGGCAAATAGGAACCCAAGCGTATCGCATTATTGTCGTTTTGATCGGTTAGTAAAATAAGCGAATGTATGATATTAATTGACGGAGCCAGAAAGAAAGGTCATTTGTCATTGATCAACGTTTTTGCTGTCATTTTAGTTTGTTTTCGAAACTTAAGATGCTGCATCAGTTAGTTTTCATTAAAAAAAAAACCTTTGCTTTCCTGACACCAGAATCCCAAACAGCCATGGGGACAGGCAAAGAAACACGCTAAGGCAGAACTTGTGTCATGTTGGAGCATCTTGCGTGGCTTACTATCAACTAATCGGACAATGAGTGAGTCATTCAAAAAGCCTTCAATCGGTGGCTCAGGACGACTGGCATCTCGACGTGAGTTGCGGCCTACAGCAGCGTCTTGCAAGTGCCCTCATTTCGTTTTCTTTTGCTCTCCTTGCCCACCCGCGAGGACTTTTTATTCTTTTGCACTTTGCTCGCATCCTTCATCATCTACTGTCTGCCCCAACTGGGGATCTAACTTCGGACTATTGTGTACACACGTGTTTGCAGCATACTTGCACTCGCCCGCAAGCGCGTACACAGCGAGCGCGAAAACAAACCGGAGCGGGAAAAAAGCCGCAGCGCGCCATCAGCGGCACCGAGTTGAGGAGCCCATTACATTGTAGTGGTGGTTAACAGGGACATTCGAACTGAGAACCGAAGATACTCCAGCTCCCATTTAGACAAATTAAATCAAGTCCTATAATGCTTCATGGATCTGTTGCCTGGGTTACGCATCCTAGCGCAGCAGGCCCCCTACGATGGAGGGCGGAATGAAGCCTTTTATACCCCCGAAGCTGGGGACAACGGCGGGTGACTGCTACCTGCCAACTATTATCAAAGGCGGCCGTTTCATAGCCCCGCCGTATTTTTTGATTGATCTAAATTACACGTCAGTGAGTGCTGCAGTAACGTGATCTATAAAGAGATAGCAACTACTTGTGCATTATTAAACTCCCCGAGTGACTGCTCTGCTTGTGGATTACCGTAATTATCCGTGCTGGAGGCACAACAAGTGGCCCAAACACAGCTGTTAGGCGGCCTGCTCGCCGCCATGCGGCTCCACGCTAATTGTTTTCCAACAGAGGCTGCATTTGGCAGAGGTTAAAACGGAAAGGGGCGCGAGGCAGAGGAAGGTTTTTTTTTTCCCCCATTGATTTTCACTCTGAACTTTTTTTTTAGTCGCACAATGTAAGAACGGTCTAGATTTTGTTACGCAGCAACTGCGCTAAACCCGACCGCTCGTTTTTGCGCCGGTGGTGGGCAAAAAATGGTCCGCAATTTGCCGCGTCCTTTAATCTTGCCCACTGAGAATTTTACGTTTTCAAGAGTGCTGTGATGACGCTTTCATTTTGCCGTTTTATTCACAAAATTGTTGAATTAAATTGAATTTAATTCTCAATACCGCTTTCATTAATTGTTTCATGAATTCATCGTAAATAATACGGTTGTTCATCTCTGTGTGCCCTGCGATTGGCTGGCAAGCGGTTCTGGGTGTCCCCCGCCTACTACCCTAAGACGGCTGGGATAGGCTTCAGCACCCCCCGCGACCCTTATGAGGATAAAGCGCAACAGAAAATGGATGGATGGATAAATGATACACAATCCAATTGCTGTAAAAAAGAATGTTTTTGTCTCGTGATCGTTTAAAAAAATCAAATGTTGCACTTGAGTACAAAAGGTTGCCCACACGTGCTTTTAGCACCTTCCCTCCAGCATCCCATGAACAGGAATTAATCAAGAATTTGCTGCTCTCTATCTCTCCAAGCACGGAACTTCCAGTAAATCCTCACCACTTTCAACGGTAACTGCCCGTGGCCCCCCGCGACACGCCGTATATCCTGTCCGGCGAGAAAAGAGCGAGCGCGCTAACCGCCACTGCTGAGGGCGTTCTGCGATACCGCGGGGACCTCTGTGGGACTCGGCCGCGGGGTCATGTGACTGGCGCTGTCCGACAGCGTGGCACCAGGCAGCGCTTGCGGTCCGCCGTGGGTGTTGCGGTGACGCAGAGGAGTAAACGGGACGTATCACTTTCTCTTCAGGGCCTTTCTTCTCCTTCTGAATTGACGTACGTGCATCGTATCAAACGCTGAAACCGATTTCCCCCTTAGGAGAAAATACAGGAGATATGGGCCGCACAGTGTGGTAGTGGTGAGCACGTCCGCCTCAAAGTGAAGTCCTGGGTTCGAATCCCTGCCCGACTCTTCCTCTGTGTGGCGTGTGCATGTTCTGAAAAAAAAAAAACAAAACCTGAAAATATGGCTTTCACTCAAGCTCCAAATCGTATTGGAAAACCGGTTTTGATTAAAAAGACGTGAGTGCATCAGTACACGAACCAAGGCTGTGCGCTACGGCCAAAATGTGATATCTTAATATTTTTGTCAGATATCTTGATAACCATAGGATCACGATATTCCTATGGGATTACTGAAAACTAAGAAAAAAATATCAATCCAAAAGGATGTGGAAAGTGTATTTTTTTATAAGAACTTACTGACAGCCATCAGCTATAACAAAGTCAGCACTACATTTAACATAATTAAATTCACATCTGCAACCGTACGTGCAACATGTGTGTCGTTATGTGCCAATTTGTCCATGCGTGACCCTAGTAAGGTTACGCACTTCAGAATGTGGATGGATGTGTTGTCTTGAATTTTTTTTTAAAATACATTAACTCGTCACCCCCGCCCATGACAATGGTTGTATATGCATTAACGCACGGTGACGCGATATGTCGACTAATCATCATGTGCGGCATTTATGTAAAAGCCGAAACGTGCTTGGAATTTCTTTTTTTTCTTTTTTTTTTAATGCCAAGAGCTCATTTTTGAAGCCCATATAATGTTGTTTGGCTTGGTTTACACCATCGCTCGTCATCAATGGCGGCCGCTCGGCGAGCCTTATTTCATATGTTTGCCCCCTTTTAGTTCGTGGAACAGCAGATGCAGACATTGAACTCATACAAGGCAGACATAATATCAGGCAATATAGAGGCAGAGTGGCGGGCCATTGAAATGCAAATTAGTTGCCGGGGCTTGCGGCAGCCGGGAGAAAAAAAAAAAAAGAAATTGGCCGGGATGACAATGCAAGTAAACCACTCGAGTTTGTCAAGAAGGCCGCGTTTTGTCACAAAACTGCCAATGGATTTCAGCACAAGTGCGGCTCCGCCACTCAACAGAATAATATTCCCTCAAAAAACAAGAGCTGCCTGCGACGCGACTCAGGATAAGATTGATAAAATGCTTTTTAAAGATCCTGCATCCAGATACCTAAATATCATCTTTGAAAGTAACTGCTGTGAAAAGACTGAGGAGTATGTCGCACTAAATGGGAGATAACAACTTGTGCGCCTTCGTACGCGTCACCGGTTATCCAGCTCGGTTGCAACGTGCAGTTCACTCGCTAGCTGTGGCGAAACCCTAAAAATGCATCTTTTGCTGGCATGAGCGTGCCTCATTGTTGACCATGAGTGCGTGCAGGTCCTGCAGAGAGTGATGAAATAGGATTTAAAAAAAAAAAATTCAAAGTCAGACGGCAGCTTCGCCTTGAGTTGCCGCTTTTAGAGCACTTCGTTGTTGTGGCGTGGAAAATCCCCGTGATGTCTCAATCATCTATATTCCAGCCACTGAACACTTTTAACAAACTTATCATCCACCCCCGCACCAGTACTCCAACACAACAGGCTCGAGTTCAACACCATCATGCGGCATACTGAGAACTGTTCACCACTGATGACAAAAACTCTGACCCGATTGAAGCAGGAAATTCACATACCAAAAACATGGACTTCAATCCTTTGACGACCCTTCCAACCCTTTGATGACTTCCAACCCTACTGACTACAAGACATTTGACCCTGAGAACAACTTGGACCCGGACAACAACTTTTTCAAGACCGACCGACCGCGAGGAAGCCAGCGACGACCGATCATGAGGGAACCAGTGACGACGCGAAGAAGCCTGAAAGCGACCGCAGGGGAGCCAGCGACAGCGAGGAAGCCGGAGACAACCAGCCAGCGGCGACAGCAAGGGAGCCAGAGATGACCGAGAACAAGCCAGCGGCGACTGCAAGGAGCCAGCGACCGCTAGGGAGCTGGGAGACAACAGCGAGGAGCCAACGATGACAGCCAGAGAGCCAGCGAAGACAGCGAGGAACCATCGACGACGCGAGGGAGCCAGCGATGACCGCGTGGGAGCCAGCGGCGACGCGAGGGAGCCGGCGGCGACGCGAGGGAGCCGGCGGCGACAGCGAGGGAGCCGCGGCGACCACGAGGGAGCCGGCGACGACGCGAGGGGCCAGCGAGGACGCGAGGAGCCGGCGGCGACCGCGAGGAGCCGACGACGACAGCGAGGGGCCAGCGAGGACGCGAGGGAGCAAGCGGCGACCGCGAGGCAGCCAGTGGCGACCAGCGAGGCAGCCAGCGGCGACCGCGAGGAGCCAGCGACGACGGCGTGGGAGCAGGAAATTCACATCCCCAAAACATGGACTTCAACCCTTTGAAGATACTGACTATAAGCCATTCGACCCCGAGAACAATTTGGACCCGGACAATAACTTCTTCAAGAACAAACAAAGGGTAACAAACTCCGATTATTACCTGGATGAACAATTCAATACTAATATTAAATTGGAAAATGCACTTTCAGTAATACACTTAAACAGTAGAAGTCTCTATAAAAACTTCACAAAAATCAAAGAATACCTGGCTAAATTCAATAAATTTAAAATAATTGCCATATCAGAAACTTGGCTTGATGATGATAAAATAAGTGAAATGGAAATAGAAGGTTATGAAATGTTTGCAATTAATAGGAAAACAAAAAAGGAGGGGGTTGCAATATATGTAGACAAAGCACTTAAATGCAGTAAAATCGAGAGATTGACAAAGACAATAGAAAACCTAATGGAATGTCTAACTATTGAAATAGATAATAAAAGGCATCAAATATCATCATAAGCTGCATCTATAGGACACCAGGATCATGTATTGATACATTCAATAAAATACTAACAGATATGCTCAGCTACAACAACGATAAGAAAACACGAATAATGTGTGGTGACTTTAACATTGACTTATTAAACCCAAATGGACATAAAAAAACATCTGACTTTATAAATACTATGTACAGCAACAGCCTTTTCCCAGTAATCCTGAAACCTAGCAGAATAACAGTCGAAACGGCCACATTAATAGATAACATTTTTATAAATAAGATTGATCAAAAATGGAAAGTGGACTACTCATTAATGATATAAGTGACCATCTACCTGTCTTTGCAGTTTTACATAACTATTTTGATAGAAAAACAAAGTCAACAACTCACATATCAGAAATAAGACTAAGAACCCAACGCTCCATCGATGCTTTTAAACAAGACCTAGAAAAACAAAACTGGACCGAGGTCTACTCAAACGAAGACCCAAATACAGCGTTTGAAGTATTTCAGTCGACCATAATCTCCTTAAATGATAAACATTTTCCATTAACTAAAGTCTCCAAAAAGTATAAAGACCCAAGCAAGCCGTGGATAACGAAAGGCATAGAAAACGCATGTAAAAGAAAAACAATTTATATAAACTGTTTTTAAAATTGAGAACTGAAGAAGCAGAAAAGAAATATAAGACCTATAAAAATAAACTAGTAAATATAATAAGAACCAGTAAAAGAGATCATTATCATGCACTATTAGAGCAGAATAAAAGTAATACACAAGAAATATGGAAAATACTTAATCAAGTAATCAGAAATAGTCCTAAAAAAGTGGATTATCCAGAGTATTTTATCAAAGGCAAAAACACAATTCTGGAAAAAACTGCAGAAATAGCAACTGAATTTAATGAGTACTTTGTCAACATCGGCAGTAACCTAGCAAAACAAATTCCTGACCCAACAAACTTGTTTGAAATAGATAGATACGTAGAAAAGAACTCCTCCACGATGTTCCTTACTGCTGTAAAACAAGAAGAAGTATTAAATATTGTAAAAACCTTTAAAAATAAAAAGTCAACTGATTGCTTTAATATTGATATGACAATAATAAAACAGATTATAGAATATGTAGTGCGACCTTTCACGCACATATGCAACCTGTCATTCAAAGCTGGTATCTTTCCATCAAAAATGAAGATTGCTAAAGTTATTCCAATTTATAAAAGTGGAGAAAGACATCTGTTTACAAACTATAGACCAATATCACTACTACCACAATTTTCAAAAATATTAGAAAAACTATTTTCTCGCAGACTTGATAGCTTTATACAAAAACATGCGCTGTTAAGTGAGAATCAATATGGCTTCAGGAAAACCGTACCACCTCAATGGCAGTTATGGAGTTGGTGGAAGCAATAGCCACTAATATAGACAACAAAGAATTTACTGTTGGGGTTTTCCTAGACCTAAAAAAAGCTTTCGACACAATAGATCACAGTATATTATTGAAAAAACTAGAACGATATGGCATTAGAGGTATAGCGTATAAATGGATAAAAAGTTATTTAGAAAACAGAAATCAGTATGTGCAGCTCAATAATAAAAAAACAAATCAACTGAAAATCACTCATGGAGTTCCTCAAGGGTCAGTGCTTGGTCCAAAACTATTCATCCTATATATAAATGATATCTGCAAGGTCACAAAACAATTTAAATGTGTCCTATTTGCTGATGATACAACTTTCTACTGCTCTGGAATAAATCTGAAACAGCTCCTGACAACCGTAGAAAACGAATTAAACAAATTAAAAACTGGTTCGACAGAAATAAATTGTCACTTAACCTGAAAAAATCGAAGCTAATTGTTTTGGCACAAGACCAATCAAACACCAAGCTAAAATTATGGTAAACTCAATTGAGATAGAAATAGCGAATGAAACCAAGTTTCTCGGATTAATAATAGACTCAAAACTATGTTGGAAGCCGCATATCGATAACGTAAAAGAAAAATAGCCAAAACTATAGGGATCCTCTACAAAACCAAGGAAGTGCTAAATAAGAGATCCTTGTACACATTATACTCTTCATTATTATTACCATATATGAACTACTGTGTGGAAATATGGGGAAATGCTTGCAAAACAAACACACTCCCGATTCTAAAACTACAAAAAAAAGCAATTGAATTATTAATAGATCAAAATATACGGAACCCACAAATCCATTATTTATCAAATTAAATACGATGAAATTTTATGACCTGGTTGACTACAAAATTGCACAATTAATGTACAAAGCACACAATAACCTGCTCTGCCAAAACATTCTAAAGTTCTTTGAAATTCGAGAAAGCAGCTATGATTTAAGAGGTACCAACTTATTCAAAAACTAAAAACAAGAACAAACATCAAGCAAAGAAGTGTATCTATCAAAGGTGTTAATCTGTGGAATAATCTCGAAACGGACCTGAAAATGAGTAAATCGCTTGCTGAGTTCAAAAACAAATTCAAAAAAATAGTACAAACAACCTACATCAATCAGAGTTAAAATGATAAGTTCTAAACGTTAAATATAATGATAAATTAGAACTAAGTTGATAAATAGGAAAGGTATGGAAATATCCATTATGAATACAAGAAAAATTGACACAAGAGTGCCAGGGTGTGTATATATAAATCCGATACACACCAAAAGTAGTAAAAATATCATGGCTAAGGGTAAAGCATGAGCCTTAATAGAGACTTCTATCTTCTTATTCACTTTCTCTTCTGATTGATATAAAAACTATTTATTAGATATAAACACATAACACGGGGTAGGACTAGATAAGTTCTTTACTTCTTCCTATTCCCTTGAACATAACTGTTTTAATGATGACTGTGCTGAATGATGACTGATTTCTCTTACCTTATTATTACTGTATATGTTTTATGTTATGTTCAAATAAAACCAAACCAAACCAAACCAAGCGATTGTATTTCCCCGGCTCAAACTTGTCGTTACGTTTAGGCATAAGATAGATTCTCAAGAAAGCAGCGACCATTTCCATTTCCAGGTGGTTGAAGTCGTATTTGACCGATAGTTGAGGGGCGTTGTCTCTGCGCATTCAACGGACCCAGAGTTTGAGAGCGATTTTCATTTTCTAACCGTTAAATTTCGGCAACAACCCTCCTGACTCTGAAATTCCAGAAATGTATTTTCAAATGACAGTGACTTGAAGAGACTCTTTCCGTGTGTTTTCTTCGTGCATACGAGCGGTCGCCCGGCTGCAAAATGTGTTAATCTTAGTTCTCCAGAGGTAGTGACGCGGTGCCGGAAGGCCTCGCCGGACCCTCAGCCCGTAATAAATTACCTACAAGTGCCGCAGAACAATAACACACAAAAAAAGCGTGAGCCATCCATTTCGCCGCCATTTACAAGAAATCAATATCAATACTTAATGCAATGTGGATGAAAAATGAGCAGAGATACAGGGGGCATAATGCAATGTGCTCAAATGAAAAGACCTTGGAGTGCCGCATCCCAAGGGTTCGTGTGGCGAGGGGGAGGGTGGCAAGAAAAAAAAAAAAAAGATTGCATTACCCTCTTTGGTGTTTTTTTTTTTTTGTGCCTTGCCTATTTTTGTCGATAGATTCTCTTTTGCTCAGCTCATTTGTTTAATCGCTAATCAATGCGCTATTTCGGCACAACTCTGCGACATTAAACATCTCTGTAAGATAGTCCTCTAGTAAAACAACATTGCTCAATGGTGCAGTCATTTGTCCCCCCCCCCGCCGCCAGCCCTGCAGCACACCATCCAACCGCCGAGATGATCTGGACGGAAGGCAGTCTGCGGAGATCTCTTTACCATGTCACAAATGAATCATCTGTTAAGGATAAACATGATCTATATTTGTCCCCGGGGCTTGCTGCATGATGTCACTTGACGGCCTTAACGTCCCATTTCATTGTGCGCCGCTGTGATGTAGTGCAGGTCTTTGTGAGCAAAGAAACTCTTGGGCCTAGATCGCAGCTTGTCAGATGATTATGGATGGCTGATGAAGGGCATTAAATGGACACGCGGGGTCATCAATCCTTTGCAAAGGCGTTTAGCATCGGGGTTCCCCGATCAAGCTAAATACAGCGGAACATTGATTATGTTCCAGGATGCTGCCGATTTTTAAGCAATTTTTTTTTTTTTTAATAGCAAGTCATGGAACTAGAAGTAATCGATTCCCCCAGTTCATGGCAGCACCTTTTTCGCAGTAGTTAGCAAGCCTGCCTCATAGTTGACATGGCTCACGTTTGAACGTCAGCTCGGATCTTCCTTTGAGGAGTTTGCAATGTTCTTCCAATTCTCCTCCGAGTGCTCCACTTTCCTCCCACATTCCAAAAAAGTCACGTTGACTTGTCCCGAACCAAGTCGGGTCAAAAGACGAAAAATGTCTTTCCGGAATTTTCAGGTCATGAACCGAAAAAAAATCATCCTGATGTCCAAAGATGTGTCAGTAGCTTACATTTACATGACACAATTTGAAAATCAAAATTTTATTTCTGAACATCTGTGCGAACATTTTCAAATGAGCACTTCACCGGTGAGCTATTTTTTTCAAACATTGGGGACTCCCTGCTTTAGAGGTTTCATTGTATTATTATTTTTTGGGTGTCCATCAATTTCCTTCCTTGGCAGGTGCATCAGAGACATTTATTTTAAACGCTGCTTTTATGTTAAAAGTTCCATGTGTCTTGTGGTTAGAATTATCTGACTCCCTGAGGCCAAGCAAGTTTATACCCTTGTGTCCAACACACACACACACACACACACACACACACACAGCTCTTCCCCCTGATGGCGTATGCAGCATTCGCATTATAAACCCACAGTCGCGTGGGTGAGACAAGGAAATGTGTCCTTTATGCTTTTGAACGAGCGGCGCATTTCGTGCGAGTTGACCGAATAGAGAAAAGGAGAAGATGACATCATGCACTCACGGCTTTAACATTACACGAGGCACACCTGCACAGTCAAATAATACCAAATACAATGAAAACCTTCCAGCCATGTAAAGATTCTAATGCTCTGTTTTCATTGACGCTATCAGATTAATTGGGTGGGGGGAGGGGAGGTTGAATTTCTCAATGTTTACATTTGCCGTGGTTGGGAACTGCGCCTGCATCATACTGAGTGATTGTTTTCAATATTTTGAACTATGAAGCTACATGAGAGGGCCAAAATCTAAGTGAATTTCGCCCAGGCCAGTCAATCCCAAATTTTTCATGCAACCCCCCCCCCCACACACATTTTCTACATGCCTGAATTTTGTAATTAAGATTCATGCATTATTCACTAAGACATGAAAGAAAAGGGCTGAAAATCTGTTCAGCTTTTTTTTTTTAACTACCAACACTCCACATATAAGTGCACAAGTAACTTTCAATCAAGCTAAAATTCTTGGGGGAGGTCACCGTAATAATCCAGTTGAATCAATAGAAAGTGAGGGTTACTCTCTTCATGAAGAGAGATTTTTTTGTTGTTGTCGAAAAAGCTCTTGCAATTGGATCTGAAAGCAAAGTGTATGCGTACCTAATGAGAGGAAAGGTCACTCCTGTCTTCCAGGCGGCCTTGTGTCGTGTCATACTTGAGATTTCAGTGACCAGTAGATGGCACTGCACCCAAGTTGTCAAAGCCCAGCCGTCACTTTCACCTGCTGCCAAAGAGCAGGAGAAAAAAAAAAAAGAGAGCAAACACATTTGTTTCAGTGTGGCTCTTGAGGGCTTTCAGCTTTCTTTTTTTTTCTCCTACAGATGCAGTGTGAGAGAATATCAATAACCAATATGTTCACAGGCCAGCGGACGACGGACGCGTCCCAATCCTCTGAGCACCCAGCAGCCATTCCCCCTTTTATAAAGCCCGGTCCTTATTCAAATGACACCCTGGTTGGCCAGAAAACACAAAGGATCGGCGCTTTGTTGGTGAACCCCCCAAAACTGAGCTTTTTGTTGTTGTTGTTTTTGTCCTTCTGTTGACTCTCTTTTCTTTGTACTGCAGTTGCTCAGGTTACCATCAAAAGCAGCACATATAGTATATACTTGACCATTAGGTCTGCCTCAGTCTGATTTACCAACAGGCAAATGACATCAATTAGTCTTGGGCGCAGAGAGAGTATTTGTATTGTTAAAGGGCTGGTGTCAAGTTTAGAAAGGAGCCATTGTCCCCGCGTGAGCTTTAGACGGGGTAAGTGTTTATTGAACTCCATAGAAACCGCTCGGGACAAAGCGACCTGATATTGTTGACTCACTTTGCTGCATAGTTTGTAGCTTACCGCATTTCCTCAAATAGTCGCCGCGCCCCGATTAGTCGCCGGTCTCATCGTCCACGTGGGATAAATTAACACTTAGGCCGACTCATTTAAAAAAAACGTAGATGAATAAAATAATATTTGGACTCCCTTAACACAACAAAAAAAGATATGAATTACAGACAGAATATTTGCTTCACAATAGTTTTTTTCTTGAATTTTGCAACAGAGAAAAATATCGTCAAAAATCGGATAATTTTTCCCCCAAATTTTAGGAGGGGTAGGGGCAGGACAAATATTCGAAGATCATTATATTTCTTATGTTGTAATATGTTCATATGTAAATTTAAAAATATATAATACTCAGCTGAATATTGGCAACTTTTTGCCGATCTTAAACAATTCGAATTAGCTGGTGATTAATCAGTCGGGCCTAAATCGCATTTTATGTGGGCCTGGTCACTACGCAGTGTTGTGTCGGTCCATGTTTATTTATTTTTTTTTACCGAGCAGTTTCGGTAATGAACTGCTGAAATTTCAACATTGTTACTATCCAAAAATGATCGCATCAAAGACATGAACAGCAAATGTGGAGATTACCCACATGGTGAGATGGACGTTAAATTGAGACTACGTTGCTAACAACAATTAGCATTGCAGTCCAGACGTAAATATGCTATACTCGAAGGTCAGGTTACATATGGCTATTGTTTAACATTATTTTTATTTCATCCATCCATTTTCGAATCCATTTTAATTTAGAGCGATCCGTTAACCATCCAAACATGTTTTTGAAATGCGGGAGGAAAGGGGAGTACCTGGAGAAAACCCATACAGGAAGGCCGCAGCCGGAATCAAACCATACACCTCTGCACAGTGAGTCGGACGTGCTAACCAGTCGTCCACTATGTGGCCCTGAATTTTACCCACCACCCAAAAAAATCCCAAAACGCATTAAGCTTGCTTCCTAATCAGACCGTCTGCAGTTGATGGAAAAAAAAATAAAGCCACCAGCAACTTTTAGTACTTAAGCGGAATACCTCTGTGGAACACTTGCATTGCGGGTTCTGTCTACTAATACTAAAGAAACCGTAACGTGATTTGACTTGTGGATTTTAGGTGTAGGTCATGTGTGGTTATGACAGACTTGGGGTTTAATATGACATGTGAGTGTCCATTGTGGTGATGTGGTATTGGTAGCAAAAAAAAAATAAAAAAATTCTTTTTTGTCAGAAGGGGGATGGGCACACGGCACAAAATGGTCATTGTTCCACAGATCTTCCCCAAATGTGACATCTTCTGTGACGGTAATGCATACAATTCAAGCAATCTGCCCATTAGTCTCCCTGACGGCTCCGTAAGCGATAGTGCAAGTTGAGTGTGACAAAGTTGCCTCCTCGTGGCCCGGGGCTAGATGAGCTCATGGCGTGCGGAATCAAAGGAAAGTGTTGCCCGTGTCCGTAACATAAGTCAAACATGCACACACACTTTTGTTTTCTCAATGGAATGTAAAAGCCATTTCTCATCAACACTCTCCAGTGACTGATGTGGACCTTTTGCGGTCATGTAACACTCTTAAAGGGAAAGTTTCGTCAACCGGTAGATGCACATGCGAAGAACGCAACGTGGAATTACGACTGCGGTATCCGCAAAACAGTATGTAGACATTTTTGCTTCAGCTTATCCTTGTGCCCCTTCGCCACATTTTACACCACCGCCTCAACTAGTCAATTGCGCCCCATCCGTAACCTGGAAGCCTTGCAGGTCGGCACCATCTTACGATTTTCAAAGTCTCAGCCTAAACACTGAAACTCAGACGTAAGTTTTAGAGCAGGGGTATCAAACTCATTTTTTGGCGCCGGACACATTTTAGTGACCGTTTCACTTGGAGGGCCGTTTTGACTGAAACCATATCAAGAAGTCAAGAATAACTGTTGATTCTTGTTGGTTACAAGAAAATGCTTAGAATATATCTCTTAGAATTTAACATTTTTGTCAAATTTTTAGAAAGGATCATGGAAGTTGAGATTTTCGCGGGCCACATAAAATGATGTGGCAGGCCAGATCTGGCCTCCGGGCCTTAAGTTTGACACTTCAGTGTTTTCGAGTTTGACTGGAGTCACGGCGCTCCCCCTTCATCTTGATCGTTTTGTGTAAAATGGTAATCTCAGTCTTTCCCTAGTCTTGGCCCTACGACAATATAATCGATATTGTCACAAGTCTTTCAGCCTTTGTCGTGATGCGACACAACCAACGACCACTAGATGAGCTCTAACAAAACCGAAAACGGAAAATTTTGTATCCAGTCATGAGACAGAAACAATCACTTCTCCATTTTGTGGATTTCTAAAAGCATGGTGGGGTCGGGGGGAAAATAGCCAAATAATGTCGTTGTAGGATTATAAATAGTGACCTTGCAAAATTCAGTCTAAATCTGATACGAGGCTGTGACCAAAAACTACGCCTGGTCTTTAAATGTGAGCAGAGTCTTTTCCTAATCTTCTCAAAGTCTCCCGATGTTCAGCGAGCATCAAATTGAGGAGTCCCTGTATAAATAGAACTCTGAAAATACCCAGTTGTATACTTACCGCTCATGTAAAAAAGTTCACTCCACCCTTTTAGTCCTGAAGAGTACAAAGAGAAAATCAGAACATCCTCGATGTGATTTACTTTCATTTGTGGAGGTCGATTTCGACAAGACTGTTCAGCAAAAAGTCCACCCAATGAGGTATTTTAAGGTTTGGTATGTTTGCGCACTCTGAAGTGGTCGGTACGACATGTTAAAAACTTAATTGCCAAAATGTTTCTTCACGTCGAGTGATCTTAAATTCGCTCATGTCGAAATTTGTAGTCATTAAACCCAAAGCTGAATGAGGACCCTGCCCCCACCCCCATCCACTCCTGCCTTCCATTAATACTATAAAAAAGCAGCGCTCCCTTTTGTGCCCTTTTTCTTTTTTTAGCTGCGCCTTCTTCCACCACTTCATGAGGTATCTCGTTCTCCCTCTTTTCGTCCTCTTTGGGGATTTTTTTTTTAAACATTACTTCCAATAAATAAAGATGTATTATATTGCACTCTAATTAGTCATTCACTCTGCTTTTCTGGGCTTCTCGCTCCATGATTGGCATTGGGGACCGTTAGCAAAACGGCTGCTTGTTCACTGAATGCACTTCACTATGGAAGAAGATAATTGCATGTAAATATTGTAAGAGCGGCCATTCTGCCGATCCCTTGTTTGGTTTCTTTTAACCATTAGGTGATAAATTGCCTGAACCGGCTTCCAGTTGGACACTTACTTTTCCCCCCCCCAAAAAATTAGGGGGAAGCCGGAGCACACTTTCGGACATCGTAAAATGTAAGTTAACCCTTTCCGACAGTGCGAAAAAGGAAAATATCGAGCCGGACAATGATCCCATTTATCAATATTTATTAGCGGCGGTGAATGATGCGGCTCAAAACTGAATTTCATTCAAGCTGCTGTCAAATGAAAGATTATTTAGTGTGTTTTCAGCAAGGTGCAAGGAGGGGGGCGGGGTCGGGATAGGGGTCAGAGTTGGAGGGCTCCCCAGGGAGGTCCTTGGGGTCTCGGGGACATCAGTCTACCATTATGAGCTAATCAGGAGGACGGGAGGGGCAAGAGTGCGTGAGACCAATATGTATACTTGATGGAGGAAGGCGAGTACATGTTGTGGATTTCGTGTGTGTCTTTATTTTGTGAGAGCAGCAGAAGGTATGATCCCTTAGGATGGTGTCCGCACCCCCCCACCTCCCTCCATCACACACACATTGAGCCTCCAGATGCCGGCGGTTCGATGGCAGGCCGGCATGAGTGACAGGGGGCCATACTCTCACCGGGCTCTTTCCACGGCCTGGGGGACTGGCTGTGTTAAGAACATGATATTGTATTTACCAAAAAATATTTGTAAATGGAAGCCGACGGGCTGTCCGTTAAAGAGCAGCGACATGCTGCTCATGTCCCGCTTCCACCAATATCCCGGATCTGGAAGCAGGAGGCTCAAATGTCCGGAGACGTATGGCTGCTATCATCCAGGCCGCTCATCACTTTTTGGATTTTGCTCACCATACAGCAGCGCTGCTCACCAATCATGGATCGATCTGGGTTTTAAATTTAAGACGGAGCAGCGATTCAGTTGGATGCAGTACAAAAGGACATATTCTTGACTCGTTTCTCATCTCTTTGGCAACATGATTGTGCATGGGTTGGGGGGGGGGGAAGTGGCATGGGGCAGACGATCACCACCCGCACGTGTTTGTCTATGACCTCAATGAAGCAGAAATATGCAGACACATCAAATTTTTTTGTTCACTTCTATTTCTCATCATTCTCAAAAGTGGTTTTGCTGCCCGTCGTGTACTTGAAGGTTAAACGGACACGCAGACCGTAGTACAGCTCTACAGCATTTCTGCTACAGTAGTTCCACAGTTCTGCCATTTGGATGTCATGTCAAATTGAAAATTATGAGTTTGTCGAGGGCGGCCCGGTGGTCCAGTGGTTAGCGCGTCGACCTCACAGTGCAGAGGTAATTCCAGCTGCGGCCTCCGGAGTTTGCATGTTCTCCCCGGGCCTGCGTGGGTTTTCTCCGGGTACTCCGGTTTCCTCCCACATTCCAAAAACATGCATGGCAGGATTATTGAACACTCAAAATTGTGTGAGTGCGAGTGCGGATGGCTGTTCGTCTCTGTGTGCCCTGCGATTGGCTGGTGTCGTCCGCCTACTGCCTGAAGATGGCTGCGATAGGCTCCCCCCCGTGACCCTTGTGAGGATAAAGCGGCTCAGAAAATGGATGGATGGATGAAGTTTGTCGAAAACATTAATCGAAGTTCATTCGCCAGTAGCTTCGTGGCGCAATGCCGCAGCGGATGTGAGGCCGTGAAATTTCCAGTAAAAAAAAAAAAAATGTCCCGTTTCTTTTCCAGCACAAGCACTTTCAGATAATAAATTGATGTTTCGATTAGACGAGCTTTATTCCTGACCACTCAGGAAACAAATACACCACAAGAAACAAAATATTACATTGATTCCCCCCCTCCTCCCACTGCCTTCCTTCATAGAGCGGCATTAATAGAGCGGCATACGATATACTGATATGCCCCGCTTGTTTCAGGGGAAAGTTTAAGATGTCACAGCGATTAAAAAAACAACGATCATCTGATAACCAGCATCTACATGTACAGACTGAAATAACTTTATCCAAACACATAACCGAGCCGATGCCCCAGAACACACGATAAGAACCCAACAGCTGCTTTGAGACGAGTTCGCAATGTGGCTCGGGAGCGCATACGAACATGGATTGTAAGTAGAGGCTGCTCGGGGAGGATTGGGTGGATCAGAGACACCCGATCCCTCCCCAGGCGCACTTTTACAGGCCCTGAAATGAGATGCATCTTTGATTTGCTCGCCCTGTAAACAGACAGCGACATGAAGGAGCTCCGCATTCAGCGTCGCTGACAGCTATCGAAAGATCCCCTCGACCCAAAAAAAAAAAAGTTCCAACAAAGGCAGATCCGAACGATGTGGTTTTTACAGAAGTCACTTCCCTAGCTTGCACATTCGAAATACAGTCAACTCTAAAACTAAAGCGGAATAACTCAGAAGTACTCGAATAACTCAGAAGTATTCGATTAGCTCGATTTACTGATACTGTATACCGTCTTTCGATATTCATTCATTAAAATCAATGGAAATGCCTTTCTTCAACCGCAGTAACCAAGAACCATTTAGCAAGCTATTGTAAAATCTACACATAGAAACAAAAAAAAAAGAGAAACCAAAGAAATCAACTGGTTTTGTGAAATTAATTCAACCGAATGACGCACAGTATGTACGTCAGGACCTCTGGCTTCGGTTCTAGTGGCACTTTACCACACGATTTGTTCAGTGTGAGCATCTTATTCATGCTCCTTGTATATATGTTCATTTCGTATTTGTGTTCTTGGCCATTCGTCCCTTTCAGTTAACGTGCATCGCAAACTTCATTTTCCATTCCTGCGTGTGGAACGGGCTCGTTCCCTCCGATACTTTAGTCGAAGCCGCTTCGGCCGCAAACGTGACCAGACGATTCCGGACAGCCGTGACCTTCCACGCTGCCAAAGCTGCGGTCGGCGAGTGTGAAGCGGCGCTGATGAGTCAGGAAAGGGGGATGGAGGAGGGAGGGGTGGGAGGGCTGGATGGAAGGATGGTGAGGGTGTCGTTGCTCTCCCCCTTCCAGACTGTCTGCCTCCAGCGTGCGAACATGAAACAGTGCGGTCAGCTAATGCGGCCGAGGGGCGGATCCGGGGAGCTAAGATGTCATGTCTGTCTGTTGGCGAACAATTAAAGGTGGCACCTCAAGCGGATCAATTTGAATGCCGGGCTTCACCTCGTAGCCCCTCGCTGAGTTCAATGCCATCCGCTCCGTTTCCATCATTCGCCCGTTTCATCAAATCTACCGTCTGCGCCAGTGTACTCGGTCTATTTCAAGCAATGGCAAAAAAAAAAATGCATCTCCCGGTTTTATGCACCGGACGGACTTCTCCTCCAAAATGGAGACGTGCTTCGCTGCCGGGAAACGCAACACGAGCGCGAACCGGGCACTTGAAATATCAACGCTGGAGCCTTCTAATTAAAGCCAAGGCTAATGGGTCCTAATTGCGTTGCTAAAACGTGGCCGCTTCGCTCCTCTTCAGTGTAACTTGACCGCACATCTTCCCATATAGATTCATTTAAAAGGGGGTGGTGGGGGCTTCAAACTAAGAAGCGGTTAATTTATCGGAAGATCCATTATAAGGATGCACTGAAAGGAGGCAAAAAAAAAAAAACACATGGTGGGGGAGCTGTGGGGTGTCGTTAAGATATACATGATCGGGATCTTGTTAACGAAGATGTTTTTCACATCTCTCCAGAGGTTTCGTGTACTTAGCCGTGACATTGCTGTCAGTGGCTACTGCTAATGTACTATCAATATAGAGTAGACACCGAGCACTCGCTCAAATGCAGACCTCCACCAAGGCAGAATAATCCAAAACGTCATGGCTGTACTGTTGTACGCCGGCCAACGGCCACATTTGGCCCCAATGCAAGTGGACTGAAACAGGGAAACGTCGTTTGTGTGGGGAAACCCTTGCCGCCGGACTCGTATCTGGAATGTGACCAAAATCTTGATTCTTATTCAATAATCTATATGTACCACGCTTCCGCATAAGCGAAGAGTGACTTGTTAGTGTTGTTTTACTACCGTGGTGCTGCCGCGTCACTGGCACTATTTGGAAAGAAAAGCTAAGGTATGGTATTAACACTTTGAAAATGCTTTCTGTGTGCCGTCTTTCTTTGTAAATATCTCATGTTACAATGTGGGCGCCTGCAGCTTATAATCAGGTGCGCTCTATAGTCTGGAAATTACGGTATTCAGTTATTTCAAGCAGTACGTCAACATAAACAAGACAACCAAAACTCCTAAATATAAGAATGGCTCAAACTAAATGGCTTTCAAACCAAACAAAACCAAACAGCGTTTCCGGCAGATGATCCCCAGCTAGAGTTTGATTGAGCCGAGTAGCGACAGTTTGACTGTGGCCTTCTGCCTGAGCGAACCTTTTATCTTTAATTGCGCTCACATTGAACTTCCCTATCAGGCCAATTTAGCCTTTGGCGGCTGTTCAATTTGGCTAATTGCTTTCAGAGTTTATTTAATTGCGGGTTATTGATCGGGCGAGATCATCCCTGTCTCACAAATAGGCCTGAATGTGCTTTTGCTTTTGTTTGGAAACTTGTAGAGCTCTTATGAAGCCTCGTGTGGAGAGTTGGACTCATTTGGCCACACACCAGCTGCTCCGCGAAGCCACGTACACACGTGCATAGATAAATAGATGCAAACAAAAACTCTATTCCTGATACTGTGTGTGCTTAAAACAAAAAAACCAAACAAGAAAAAAGGAAAACAATCTCTTTTTAATGAAACAGCCCCGTACAATGAACAACCTGGAGGCGAGCTTGCACTTTTAACTTGCTTTCATTTCAGGCCTGTGGGTTGTTATAGGGAGAGCGATGGCAAATAAAGGGAGAATCGATGGGGCTTCATTAAAAACAGCAGGCAGTCTTTTGCCCGGACATGGCTTAATTACAGTTTCACTAGCGTTTGCTTTAATTGGGGGGAATAAAGCGAGTGAAGTCGAGTGAATAGGAGGCTATTAGCATATCTATCAGTGCACGGGAAGAGGCCTCAGGGTCCCGCTGTCCAACCTGCCGTGGTTCATCTCACCTTTATCTAACCCCCAGACGCACACATTGATCGAGTTTTTATTTTTTTAACTGGCTTTTTGTAAATAAATAAACGGCTGATTTACTTTGGCAAAACAAAATTAGGCTCCCAGAACACGGACCAGAGCATGACACATTTTGATGTTAACAACACATTCTGTTCTCATAATTTGGTAGGAAATATCAAGTGTTATGTCACCTTCACTCAATACACTTGGGGTGAACATGCTGCATCTAAAACGCGGTATTTTGTGTGAATAAATTTAAGATCTTAGATTTTGGCACCATCCGACAAAATGTAACAAAGAAAATAAGAGTTTTCAATTAATCACAGGACCTTCTTCTACAAAATCCAACAACATTTCCTGATTCTGGGTCGTCAGTGCATTTTGGTTATTCAGTGGTGCCCCCCACTCCCAAAAATCAAATCAGTCCAACAGACTGCATGTATTTCCACATTTTGTTTTTATTTTTCCACTTTATTTCAGAACAGCAAAAATATAATTTATTTGTGTTCCTAGTAGAAATGTGAGTGTATTTTTCCACTTTGTTTTGCGAGCCATCTTTATTTCTAAAAACCTTTTTTGGGGAGGGGGGCTGGAACGGATTACTGGCATTTCAGTTCATTCCAATGTGGAACATTGATTTGACACAAATTAAAATTGTAATTCAAGGTACCACTGTATGTTTCTTGTTGGAAAAGGCACAAAGATAGAAGGGTTCTCACTTTCATGACCTATGTCTTCCTGATCCAGGGTTGAATAAAGACAATTCATGAAGCTTTTGTGTGTAGCCCACGGTGCTCGTCCTCTCCGTTTTCATCTAGCGCTGCCTCGCCTTTGACAATGACTGATAGACCGCTGGGGCAAAGCCCTCCCCGGCTCTGCGTCTGTGACAGGTGAGCGGAGACAGCCTCTCCCGGCGCAGTTAATAACAATTTGAAAAAGGGGTTGAGGGTTGATAACACAATCATTACCTGGATGAAGACGGGAGACAGCTGTAAGCATGCATGCAGATAGACCGCCGTTGTTAGTCCTTGTCACGGCGGCTGAATGGCCGTGAGAGTACTTCAGCCCTTGTAGTCATCTCGCTAATCAAGCGGGAGCTGTTTGCGTGTCTCGACAACCACTTATATACCGATGATTTCAAACTCGTCCACGCTTTCGTTGAAGCAGCGCATAGTTTGAAGACACACCAGGCGACGGATTGTGACTTGAAACATCTTGTAAGTCGGCGGGGGGTTCTCAGGTCGACGTCTCACCGCAACTCCACCAACAGCTCATCAGCAATTACAAAATAGCGAGGCTGACCTGGGAGAAGCAAGCTACTACCTACCTACTAACTGATTTTTTTTTTTTTTTAATCGTGACGGACTCACGCGCATGACAAAGAAAAAAAAAGGCATTCTTGCATTTTTCATTTTTATGCATCTGCATCCAAACTGCCAAAATAAATAAAGAGTGATAGGAGAAGAAGAAACAGAATAGGCTAAGCTAAGTTAAACAGAATATGCTAAGTCTTCGCATATTTGGTGCCGAAACGGCAGTTTTATTGTGAAGAATTACTTGGTGGAGATGTCAAAATGATCAACACAACCAGTCGCTCCCGCATTTGTGGTCTGCGACAGCATGAGCTTCACGTCGCTTCGAATTGACTATCCCATTCTTTTTTTTCCCCCCTCTCGTAAATATTGAACATTTCCAACGGTTGACGCCGACCGCTTTCCGAGCGGATTGGGAAAGAAAAATCGCTCTCGACTCACCCTGCACCACAGGATAACTGCTCAGGAAAATCTTTCGCAGACATCTGCTTATCGGCGCTTCACTGACTTAATACCTAAGGTGGGAAACTTGCTCAAAGTCTGCCCGATTATAGCAACTAGGGTACCCTGCTACAGACAGTGCTAACTTGATCGTTTACCGTTTGGCCCTCATCTGCATCAAATCTCCCAAGTTATCTGCATGTGTGCACCGGTGTTTAAAAATAGTCAATAATGAGCGGCGGTGCTTCCTGCGAGGTCTTTCATCATTGAAAAGATTGATTTGTAATTGGTGGTGTTCCCATCTGTCCTGGTTAGGCAGAATTACGGCTAAACCAGTTAGTAAACACTTTGCCCCATTGTCTGTTGTTTTGATAATCACCCATAATAGCATCCAGCATCAGTACGCTCTTTAAACCTGATTTAGGAGCTAATGGAATAAGAGGGAGAGGCAGTCAGTATATGCACTGGGCCTAATGTCATTAGAAATGTTTGCGAAGGCTAAATTAAATCAGCTGTAAATTGTGCTCTCGACCAAGCCAGAAAAAAAAAAAAACATCCTTGCGGTTGGAGCGTGGGGGGGCACGCAGGGATTCATATTTTAACCTTGCGTAAAAAATGCACTTAAACAGATTAAAATAAAATAGCGGGGACCGTGCGGGTGGATGGGAAGAATGGTAATTGCCGCTGCTTTAATGGTTTCCTGTTAGCCAATTCGGGCCGAAGGCGGAGCTATTTTAAAGTTGGACGGCGGCCGCAGAGGTCGTAACTTTGCAAATGTGGTGATTCAATAGAAAGGGTGCATGTCAGCAAACAGCATGTGACACGTCTAATGGGGGCTCGAGCTGGAAGCAGATGCTGGCGGAGGACGTTTGTGGCCCGTGTTGAGCAAAATCGAGTTGTGTGGTGAGCAGGTGCTTTTTTTTTTTCTGTGAATGGATTTGGAGTTATGCAGTGACTTCTTGAGTGCACATTTACTGTTGGCCCCTGACCATAGCCGTAATTACCCGAGGAGTTCCCAAACGTAGATTCAATGCAGGTCACACAGAATTGGTCCGAGCTATGAACTCTGTGATCGTAACACGAAACAGAACGACAGCTGAAGTAACCACATCCGGTTTGTAACCTCTTCTCTTGTCGTTGTACTGCTCGAAATGACCTCTGACGCCGATTACTATACAAAAATACTGAACTAGTTGCTCCTCTAATTGTGTCCGGACCTGCTCAAGCTTCAGGTCGCTTCCAAAATAGTTGGTGGTTTGGCTGAATTCTGTCTTTTGTCATCATACCGTTTTCCGAGCAGATCAAATCTGTCTTAAAACACTCCGGGTCAGGAAAATATTTTAAGTCATAACAGTCCGGGCCTTTGCTAGTGTTGATTGGAAGAAGTGCTAAAACTCAACCCAATTATCGGTACGTGTGTACTTTGTTTTTGTCTCCAACCCAAGGTTCCTTTTCAGGTGCCGACCCCTAATCGCCGACTCTCCTGGGACCGCAGTATTGTCGCAGGCCACATTCAGTGGAGAAAGTGACACCGCCCGTCTAAAACCCCCTCAAAATATAAAAGCCTCCTCATTAATTGTAACGTCTTTATTTGACCGAGCGCAGTGATTATCCGAGTGTCTTTTCAAAGCCAAGGCGAACCCTTTTTGAGCCGCTCGGTAAATTGAAACCGCTACTCGGTTGTCGGCGGGCCAAAGGTTGATGTCACTGCACGGCAAAAGGGCGGCAGAAACAGAGAATATACAAGTGTTGAAAAAGCAACGGCGAAAGCATGCGCCGAGTCACCTATGCTGTTCCCTTTGTGTTGGCTCGCTGAAGGGCGAATAGCTCGCTCGGTCACAAGTGTGAGCTCAAGCTCTTTTGTTCGGTGTCTGCGCCCCCGGGGCCTCCATCTCTTTGCGGGGAAATGTATCCATAGCCTTTTTTTTTTTTGGTTAACGCTTTATTTTACCTGTGCATGGCCTTTGGCTGGGAGACAATACTGAGGTTCTCTCTGTGAGTCCTTTAACTTAAAGATACCGCGATGATATGGCTAGGCGTATTGTCCAATCAAAAATCAACACTTAACTGGTGTGACAAACAGTTGAGTCAAATGCCGCGCAATTAGCCTACAACCGCAGGAGGCGCCGTTGAGAATGGAATGAAAGAGTTTAGTCGGCAATCAAAAACAAATGTTGAATTCAAAATAGGGTAAAGATTTCCCCCCCTGCTATATAACCGTTTCTCCTTCGTGACATTATGAGCGAGAAGCAGCATTTTGGACCAACTGGAGAAGTCTGAGGGGAGGACCGGCTGAGTCCAAAATAAAGTGCATTACAGCAGTGCATCCGAGCTGTCACGAAGGCATGCATGACTGTTTCAAAAGGCATGCATGCACTGACGAGCCTTCGGCTTTGATATGTAATTTATGTATCAGTTTTGAGACTTTTTTTGCTCCATTTCAATGAACATTGTGCTGCTCCTCGTGGCGCATGCCATTTCGCTAGTGGATGTTCCTTCGACAAAATTACATGGTTGAAAATGTTAGTGTTTCACCCTTTGACGGACAGCGGTTACTACAGTGGACAGCTTATCATGTTATCAGGTTACAAGGTTCATGAAAGGGTTAAATATGAATTGGTTTTTGTTTTATGTTTCATGTTCACTGAAAACTTCAACTGGGAGTTGCAAACAGCTTGAAGGACATTTTGGGATGTGTAGAACACATCAGTTTTTTTCTTCACGGATTTTTACCTATTGCAGCTGAATCTGAAACGTAACATGACATGTTCCTAGAACCTTGCACCTTCTTTATTAACCGAACGCTTCACAAACATCCTGCTGAAAACCCCCACAAGATCATCCGAGGAAAGTCCATAGTTCTGATACATACAGAGAGGAATCTGTGTCAACCATCCAGTTCATATCTGTTACTTGGCACCGACCCAGGCGGTCAACATCTCCTCAGGCAAACGCTTCTTCTTCTGAAACTCTATTGTGAGCCGTCCGGTTATCTCAAAGTGGCCGAATCATCTGCTGCAATGCGAAACCCTCTTTTCACAGAATACTCAGATTCATGCAGGAATCTTGGCGCACCCTGCGCGGAATCCGCCGGCCAACGGCGCGGCTCATCTTCTCCCGAACTCGACTCGGTTAACTCGAAAGGGTTCCGGGGGGAAGCCGAATTTGGAGGAAGGCGCCATCGTTTGCCGTGTTGTCGTGCGTTATCATTCCCATTTGTTGAGGGGGGGGATGAAGAGCGAGATAAATGGATGATGGGTGGGTGGCGCGCGGGAGAGAAAATTCCCTCGTCTGGCTGGAATTGGATGGCGACCACGGGGGATGGATTGAGGCAGGGATGGGGGCCACCTGATGTAGGGGCTGCTGTCAGCACCCAGACAGTGAGGTCTTTGTCTTCTCAATAATCACTAAGCGGACCTCTTCTTTTCATTCTTCACTCGCGTATTCAGAGTTTGTATGATACAAGGCTGTGATTACACGTAGACGCCGCAAAAAAAAAAGAGGAAAAAAGAAAACTTCAAAAAAGAAAGAAATGTGATCACTATATATAAGGGATGTAATGAAAACCAATCAGAATTAGTGAAATGATTGATCATTGAATCATTTTTTGTTACACCCCTATGAAATAGAATTGAATCATCTTTTATTGGAGAGATGCACACCCCTGTATTTCCTCCGAAATCAATATATGCAATAAACAAATACATACTGTCTGCATTATTTTCCATTTGAAAAAACTTTTTAACGCATAGCTTCCGACTCTGTCAGCTAGTCAGCAAAATAGTCACAGAAATGAATATTTACACCTCGAATATCCATTTCTGTCCATTTTCCGGTCCGCTAATCCTCGCAAGGGTCGTGAGGGTTGCTGGAGTCTATCCCAGCCGTCTTCGGGCAATAGGCGGGGGACACCCTGAACCGGTCGCCAGCCAATCGCAGGGCACACAGAGACGAACAACCACCTGGCTCACACTAACACCTTGGGACAATTTCGAGTGTTCAATCAGCCTGCCATGCATGTTTTTGGAATGTGGGAGAAAACCGGACTATCCGGAGAAAACCCACGCAAGCACAGGGAGAACATGCAAACTCCACACAGGTAGGCCGGAGCCGGGATCGAACCCACGACCTCTGCACTGTGAATTCGACGCGCTAACCACTGGCACACTGGGCCGCCCCCGCTCGAATATAAAGATTAAAAATGTATATCATTAAAATAACCTCAAATATATCACAGTATAGTAACATAACGTAAAAGCCACAAAGCTAAGGTTTGAATCCGTGTGTGTGTGTGTGTATGTATGTGTATGTATATATATATATATATATATATATATATATATATATATATATATATATATATATATATATATATATATATATATATATCACATGATTCAAAGTTTCCCTTTGTTTCTATTCTCCAGTCGGCTGAAAAAGTAATCCAGGTTTGTTTGAGGACCGATGGCTCTCTTAAATTCCGCCAAGAAGCCAATCAATTCAGCTCAAGCTTCTCCAAGCCAACCGTAAATCATGAAAAAAATAGCTGGGGAAAAAAAAGTGACAACAGCGGCAGTAAATAAATGTTTGTTTTCTTTTTCACCACCCTCTTTTCTTTGTAATGGATGGGCTATTGTTGGTGCTGCCCTCTGGCCAGTGTGGTGGGATGTGGGGCTGGGTAGGGGGGGTAGACTTGTTTACTTCCCATTCAGCACTACTGCTTCTCTGTAGGGGATGTTCCTCTTGCGCCCCCCCCCTTCCCGCCCCCAAAACCTCCATATAGGTTCACTGCATTAATAGCGTGATGGATGCCAGCCCATGCGAGAGCGCTGACGGGTCCGACTATTGGCGCTCACGGCCTGTTGGAGCCGGGCCGCTCATCAATACAGATCACATTTGGAATTCACCGCAAACTCACCTGTTGCTCATTGGATCTCCTAAAAAAAAAAAGCTTGGAATAACTTGGGGAGACTTTTCATCATGTAAAATGTATTTAGTACTTTCGATCTTCTCTAAATAATAATAGCCTTCAATCCATTTTCTACTTTGCGGTTTATTTAATTGAACTTTTTCCCAAAGCCACATTCCCGAAACTTCAATCAAATTATGATTTGAGAAGACCGGCACTGAAAAAAGTTTTGAATGAATTTACTCAATTTTATTTTATCAAGTGGTTGCACGAAATAAAATCAAACTGGCTCCAGATACATTTTTCAAGTAGACACATAGTCTACTTGAAAAAATCTACTACCGGTACTAAAAAGTGTCTTGATTCATCATGCCATTTTAAAAACATTTTTTTCAAATTTTAGGGCCACACCAATACTAAATCAAAGATATGCGTCATAATAAATAAAAACATTTATTTGTAACTATGTGACTCAGGCAATTTCAGCAAAATTACTTTTTGGGGCAGAGGATAACGAATATATGCCCGTTAGTATTGTCATATTGTCTGTTTTGCTGCACCGTTTGTGTTCAAACAACTGTCGCTTAAAGCAAAGCGGACAGCTATTTCCAACTGTCCCGATTTCATTATGAAAATCTCTGAAAGTGGAGGTACCGCTATATTACAACCCCCCCTTGTCGGTGTTGCCATATTTCAACATTGTACGTTCCTGCATATTGGAAATGCATCACTCACTTAATCAGACGTCTTTTTTTTTTGTATTCAAGGGGACAATGGGCGCCACGGCGAGCCGCGTTGCGCAAGTGCACGGAAGACCCGTTGAGGGACGTCGTGTACATTTTGTACGATCTGTGACTGAATGGTTACCGTGGGGATACACCAAACAAATTAGCACTTAATAAGAAGCCCGCCACGCAGTCACGACGAGGACATGTCACTTGTTCCCACAAGCCTTTTCACTCGGCGCCTTGAGTCGATAACACAAGCGCTCTTGTTTAAGCCGTGAGAAATGAGCAGTTGATGCGTTTTGGCAGCTATTTTGATTCTTTTTTTTTTCTTTTTTCCAGAATTTATAGAAATATCTCACCACTGACACGAATCCCGATTGTGGTCGCCAAATGATGGAATAGCATCTCTCTGTTGTGTCTTTTTTTTTTTTTAACACAAGCTTCAGCAGCAAGCACGACGGCTTCAATTTAATCACAACTGTTTACAGCTGTCAATAAAAGGACCAACGGCACAATAAATGCATTAAATTGCATCTGGCCTTGTGTCAGGCAAAATAAGGTGAGTGGACAGGCCGCGGTAGGTGACACTCATTTTTTTTTTCGGGAGAGGGGGGGGGATTGTTATTACGCCGCTGTGTCTTGAGGGCCCATATTGGGCCGCTGTCCGTGGGATTTAATCAGCCTCTATTACCCGCTCCCCTTTTCCCGGTTGAAATAATCACCCTCAATTACGCACATAAAAGAGAGGAGAGCCGGCGTCGTCTGAAGCAGACAAATCACACACAAAGTCATTTCTCTCCACCTTGTTGGCTTCTGATGTTTCAGGGTGTGAAATAAAAGGATTGAGGGCTGAATGGCCTGACCCCCGTCACCCTGCCCAGAAAACACACACTCGCACTGAACATTAAAGCCAACATCAAGCTAAACACTCTTAGTTGAGTGAACTAGCTTATCGGGTTGGTTTACTCATTGCGGAATATGCCGGAGCAGCGCCACTTTATCCAACTCTTCAAACCACAACACTATTACATTGAAATTATGAACACTTAGATATTATATATATACACTCTACAATACTATCCGAAAACGTAATATAACAGGACACAACTGTGTGCCGCTTGTCATCTGAAACAGTTCAGTATCATGACTAAAAGAGTTTAAAGTCCCTGTAAAGAGAAAATAAAATATTTTATCCATTTTACACAGCCTGCCTAATTTTAATTAATAAAAACCCAAGCATTTGAAAGAGGGGTTCAGAATCATGAAAAATCAAAACCTTGGGATCTACGTTCGCAGACAGACGCATAAAAAGTGGAACGTCTTCATTTTCGTGCTGGGAAAACCTACTTTAATGTCACGTTGCATGGTGGTGGTGGACCCCAAGAAGCAGGCAGGAGGAAGGAGCAGGGTGAACTTGACGAATTGTATTTAATAAAACAGAAAACTAAGTCCAAAACAAAGTCTCAAACAAAATGCATGACTGAAGATAAAAACTCTAACAGAAACATGATTGAAACAAACCTGACAGCAGCAAACAAACAAACATGACAGTGGCAAAAAGCTACAATGACCCGACACTGAATGCTCGGGGTGGGAGTCCTTTTAAAGCACTAATTGCCAAATGACCAACAGGTGTGCAGCTCAGGGAGAGCCCTGCAGTGGCACCTGTTGGTCCCAAACCGAATCATGACATTTAACATGTTTGGGGATTTAACAGAGCACGCTGCGCCTAGCTGGGCTTTCCCGGGCAGTCGAGGGCATTTTCTATTAAACGCCCCGGACGCACCTGACAATTGGGTGACAGAAAGTAGACTAGACATCAGACCAGGTAAAAGAGGGTCTAAGTTTTGGCGCAATGCGATTTTGGTGAATTTGATCGAGGCGGAGGCAGACGGATTCTGAGCAGTGTGTGTGGTGGATGTCATCGTATTTTACTACAGTATGTGCTTTTAATTACACTTTATCAAACCAGTTGATTTCTTAACGAAATTGTTTTAGACAGTACAGTGCTATTTTTCGCATAAACGCGTCCCAATGAAAAAAAAAATGTTGCGGGCCGGAATTAGAATATCGCTACGATGAATGGGGATCACGACACAAAGTAAAGTTCCTCGTCTGTCAAAATCTGCTGTAAAAAAGGTAATCATGCCAACAAAAGCTCTAACTTTGGCACAGTGCTGTGCAGTCCACGGTTTCAATGGCGCACACCACACACACACACACACACACACACACACAAGCGGCGAGGACACCCACCACCGCCATTAACTAAAGAGCCCCGTGCAATTTATTAAACACGGCGGATGAAAGAAATATAATTTAATAATTGAGCGGCCGGGTATTGGGGTGGGGGGGAATAAGGAAAATAGAGGCTCGAAGAAAAGAGTCATTGTGATCTACCTCACTTCGCCACACGCCACCGACAAAGAAATGACCATTAAATGTAGCTTTGAAATAAATGGGGCCCAATTACAGTGATGGCGGGGACGCTCTAATGAAGCTTTTGTCAATGCAGACAAACATGGCGCAGGGAGGAAGGCAGGTGAAGTCACCCCCCCCCCCCCCCCCCCCAAAAGAGCCCTTTTTTGATGGAAGTTTCAGCAAAGATATGTCACGCTCAGGATGTATTTTGAGAACAAAATCACCCAAACAATTAAAACCAAAACAGGCTGGAACATTAGCGGGCAATCATTAACACGGAGGTCGCTCAGTTACATTAGCGGCGAGGTGTTCAGGGAAGAAGTCGCATTAAATGGCTTGAGGAGAGTTGATGTTTTTTTTTAATGCAGTCCTGTGGTCATTGTCCATTTCAATTAACAGTTAACAGTGTAGCGGCTCAAATTCAGGTGACTCCGGCGCCTCTCCACAACAGTGAGTGCTTCTGACCCTCTTGACGTACCTTTACTGATGGTTTTATTCCAGCTTTTTATTATAATTTTTTTTAGATTTAAATCTTTTTCTCCTGGATTTTTTCAGATAAAACTGAGAATTTTGGGAACATCAGCGTCACTAACAATCCTACACTAATCCGTCCGTACAGTCAACATGACAGCCTACCTGTTTTTGCAGATGCTCTTTTTGTTGTAAAAGGTCACTTCTGGGAATTGATCAGGCCCAGGAAACGAGCAGACCTTCCTCATAGATGCTTTTGGATGCAACAGCTTGTCCGGGGCTAAAGGTTAAGGCCACAAGTGTCTGTGGAGGCCCAGACCGAGGTCACAAGGTCTCAGTCAGGGTCAGGAGCACAGATGACCCAAAAGTCTGTAGCTGCCCCTCCACTCTTGGCTCTTCTCAAAATCTCAAATCTCACACTCATTGAAGACTCCTTCTTAGTGACGTACAATTTCAAACTTTCCTGTCCTGTCATTGTAAAACCGCTTTGAGATTATTTTCTTTTTTTTTTTTTTTAAGCCCCATTTGGATGCAACATTCGGGCTCACCACCACAGTACTTCACAATGTGTTGCGTTTTATTTGCAGGACAATACATGTGTACTTCCTTTCTTTGGAAACAACAGAGCACATTTTGATATAGGTATGAAGCATCCGGGGAAGAAGGCGACATTTGGGGACAGGGAGTCTCAGCGACTTTCATTCAGCAGTCAAGTCACAATAAGCAGATGGATGCAAATGAAAAAACAAAAACAACAACAACATCAACAACATGGAAACATGGAGTTTCCAGACTGGCCCTAAACGGATACATTTAGCCCCGAAAATATGAGGCAGGGCGAGTATATTTTTCATCCACTCGGTAAAACGATGGACACTTCAGAGCCTTCAGCGAAGCTCACTTGCATCATTTTGTTATGTGGGAGATCTCCGGAGTGACTGGAGAAGAGATTTAAAAGCAGAATCTCAATACTGCAAGAGAACTCGTCTACCTTTCACCCTTGTTGGATCTCATTCCATTTTTTTTTCCATCCACATTTCTCCAGTTAACACAAAGCTAGGCGAATAAATTGTACTCGGCTCTTCCTCATTTATATTCACGCTAACTTCCGCCACCAGAAATGATGCTGATTAATTGCCTCTTGTTTCGGAACGTGTGCTTGAAAGTATTTGTTAATTCCCAATTAGACCACTGGGCTCGTTTGCTCCCGAGCCGCTTGCTTTCGGTGACGCTTTGTGTCGGGCGGGTTAACGACCATAACGAAGCTCGCGGGAGAGGAGGAATACAGTACTTGTTTGGCTGCGCCATTAACATGAGGCTTTAATTTATACATGGTCATGTCAATAGTTCAACACAACAAGTACGCGGCGCTCTCGCCAGTAATGGACGTCACCTTTCGTCTGTTGTGAACATCTTGCTAATGTGTGCGCTTATCTCCAGTCATGTCGAAGACACCGTGTGTGTGTGTGTGTGTGTGTGTGTGTGTGTGTGTGTGTGTGTGTGTGTGTGTGTGTGTGTGTGTGTGTGTGTGTGTGTGTGTGTGTGTGTGTGTGTGTGTGTGTGTACATGTATATGTTTTTTTTACCTTCAGCATTTTTTTTATTTTATTTTTTTTTTTCCAAGATGGCGCCCGGATAGGCAGCCGTCGGCAAGTGCTCTTCAAGAGCCTTGCGTTTTTTGTTGTTTTTTTGTTGTTTTTGTCTTGTTTTGTCACATGGTGTTGTTCTTACGTCGTGTGGACCTGAAGTGGACTGTTTTCAGTATTTTTGGTCATGGCATTCGTCAAAGAAGAAGAATCTGTGCTTGGTGGTTGCGCCTTCTCGGCAGCACACGCGTACCAGCACTGATTTCTTGATTGGGAGGAATGTCGGCGCCATTTGACTGTCATTGCTGGACATTCCCGGGGCGCTTGTGTGTTGCGCCTGAAGTAGGCAGCATTTTCACAGCCCCGCTTTGTTCAGCGAAAGGTCGGTGCTGATGGACAGTCTGCAGCTGGATGGATGCATGGATTGAGGAGCGGCGATGAGAAGAAGGGAGCGTCAGCGCAGAGCGCCCGATGCGTATGTGGAACTGGGAGTCGTGGCTTGGAATTGAAGCGGACTTACATGGGACAGGAGAAGAGAGTCAATCTCTTTTCGTTAATGGATGCTACTGCTTCTTGTTGCTTTCAAGTTTAGCTTGTAGCAGACGTGTGCACATTGCAGCATGACGTCTTTGATCCACTGGTGAAAAGGACACTTTGATTCGCTCCTCTTTCATCTATAACTGCTTCAGACAACAAAGTGTATGCAGGAAAGTGGTTAAGAGTGCACGGTTGTCTGTGTCTCATGTGTTGTTTTGTATTTTGTCTTTTTTTGTTAACTTTTCTTTTGATGGCGGCGCGGACACCCGCAGCGGCTCCTCTTGTTTTATGTTGAGAGGGAAGAAATTTCATCTGTGCTGTATGTTACACATACAGTACATTTGACAATAAAGTTTATCCAATCCAATCCAATGCCTCTTCACTGCTTTGTTACAAGCACTCGAACAGCATTAACAGCTCACTACTCCATTTGGCCAAGACTTGGATTGTCTCTAACTCATTTACCACCATCACAGGATCAATGCTTGAGGCGGACACGAGTGGGTTGGATACACGGGGAAGAAGAAAAAAAAAAAGGAGAGAATGCTTTCATGTCCTGATGTGATCTCTTCAAATGGGACCTGGAACCTGGGAGTGAAATATTGTTTCGCAGAGTGTGTATATACCACACACGCTTTTTTTTCCCTTTTCTTTTTTTTAATGTTTTTATCACAGGATGAGAGAAGCTCGTGTATGCGTACGGAAACGCAGAAACTGGTCTTGAGAGGTTTTGCAAAAGAACCGGGCTTGTTCACATCAAAAGAATCCAAACCTTGATCATCGTCTCTTTAAAAACTCTGAATGGGGCTGCATATAGTTCACTTTTAAGAGGCCTTTCAGCGTGTCACTCCAATCTGTCCGACGAAGTAGTTGTGCTAGAAAAGTGAAGGTTTTACGAGGGGCCCAATTTAAGACCTTCCGAGATTACACGCATCTTACAAATACTTGGTCTATGTTACATTTCGAATGAAAAGTCAAATAGGGGAATTTTGTATGATCGAGGGATGGACAAGTATCGTAGGGGTCGGCCTGGTGGTCCAGTGGTTAGCGTGTCGACCTCACAGTGCAGAGGTCATGGGTTTCCTCCCACATTCCAAAAACATGCATGGCAGGCTGATTGAACACTCGAAATTGTCCTTGGGTGTGAGCGCGGTGTGAGTGCAGATGGTTGTTTGTCTCAGTGTGCCCTGTGATTGGCTGGTAACCGGTTCAGGGTGTCCTCCGCCTACTGCCAGAAGACAGCTGAGGATAAGCGGATCGAAAAATGGATGGATGGATGGATGGTATCGTAGGGATGGGCGCCGATGTTGTTGTATCGATGTTAAAAAAGAAAAGATAAGTATCGAGCATCCCTAATTAAAAAAAAAGTGAAAAATATGATTGCGAACAAAATGCGATGTCGCAGAAGAGGACATGTGGAAAATCACTTTCAATTGCGTGCAAACAAATAGTACACATTTGTTTTTTGTTAACACCCAAATTTCTTCTTTCAAAGCCTTTAGGTATAACTCCGCCTCCTTGTCCGAACGCCCGACTTTGTCCGCGTCGCTTTCAACTTGAGACGTTGTTCAAATGCATTGTCATCAGATGTTCCAAGAAGTGAAAAATACAAACTATTCAATGGAATGTTGATGCCGGACTCTCCCAGTAAATCCATCCAATTCCACGGTTTCGGCTTTATGTGGACTCCGAGCGCCAGGCCCAAGAAGAAGACGCGCGCGGATGAGGAGAAATGACATCTGGTGTGAATAAGACTGAAGAGGTTCGCTATCATCTGCGCTGCCACCTTGCCTTAACCTCTTTTATGTCTCAAGTGCTGCGGACTGGGCAAAATCTATTAGCGGCCTTTTAGAATTACAATCGCGCTATCCAAGGTTTTGTTCGGGTAATCCGCGGGAGCGCATCCAACAACGCCCGCCCGTCCTTCGTGAAAAGCATTGTGCCTCGTGTACAAATGGACACTTGTTTATTTCATCGCGCACTTTTCATCTATATGGAAATGAAACGATGCTCTCGCCGCCCTTGTTTGCTTGTTTGTGTCATTGTGTCCGCTAAGGACAATGAAAGGAAAATAAGAATTGCCCATGTGCGCCGGGAACTTTTGTCCAGGCTCTCGTGACATGATGCCGGCCGGGCCGAAAAGGAGAGAAGCGAGATAGCAGAAATTTCTATTGGACGGAGCTTTCTTGAAGGACCGTCGCCACGTTTGTGCTCGTATGTACGTGGAAGCGGAAGAGGGGATTTGGATCTGTGTCGCCGTAGGATGCTAAAATAAGAAACTGGACAAATACCATCATAAGGAAAATTTGAATGATTAGGGCAAAGTATGAGCGGCACGGAAGTCTGGTGGTTACCTCGTCCGCCTTGCCGTTTTGAGGTTGTGGGTTCAAATGCCGACTCGGGCCCTCCTGTGTTAAGTTTGCGTATGGTCAGCCTGGTGTGCCAGTGGTTAGCGCGTCAACCTCACAGTGCAGAGGTACCAGGTTCGATTCCAGCTCCGGCCTACCTGTGTGGAGTTTGCATGTTCTCCCCGGGCCTGCGTGGGTTTTCTCCAGGTACTCTGGTTTCCTCCCACATTCCAAAAACATGCATGGCAGACTGATTGAACACTCTAAATTGTCCCGAAGTGTGAGTGTGAGCGCGGATGGTTGTTCGTCTCTCTGTGCCCTGCGATTGGCTGGCACGCGGTTCAGGGTGTCCTCCGCCTACTGCCCGAAAACATCTGGGATAGGCTCCAGCACCCACCGCGAACCCTAGTGAGGATCAAGCGGTTCGGAAAATTAATGAATGAATATTTTTCACACTTTGTTTTTGTGTGGCCCGCTGTAATGCTGTGATCTCGCACTTCGATTTTATTTTTTTGTCTTCATTTCGGCAGGTATGCAGATTGTATCGGGAGATGGACTATGTGACTTTCGGCTTCACCTCACTCGCCGGTACTTCCGGCCTCCAGCGAGGGGACAAAGAAATCGTTGTTCATCGGCCGGTGCCCTATGCCACTGGGAAGTCAAGGCGGGGAGAGTTAGTCGAAGGCAGCAGGAACAGAGCTACGCCAAATACAAGGTAACGAGGGAAAACCAACCCCGCCGGGAATTATCCTGACATTGGAGACACAGTGTTCGCTGGACGGCAGATCAATGGCTCTCTCTCTGGGGAGAAGGAAGGAAGGTGGAGGAGGAGCAGGATATTGCCCCCCAAAAAAAAAAACGTGTGCCGCGCTGTTTCCAAATTTCCCCCCTGAACAAAAAAAAAAATGCCGCAGAGGGTCTTGTTACCTGTTCAGATGTTTGAGTTTCAATGTCCACTTGTCTATTTGGACAGGAGTTACCTGAACACACCTAGCAAGAATCCCACTTTGCAAACGCGAACTCAGATTGCAATCTAATAGACTTGAACAACAAGTGTCTGTGCTCTTATCGGTGATCTTAAAATGTAGGGCCTACATCCAGTTGGGGGTGGGGGGGGGCGCACTGGTTTTAAGAGACACGCGAGTTACTCTACTTGAACTAGTGCGACAACTACAAGAAGAGCAGATCCCGGCTTATCGCTGGAGAAAAAAAACAAAAAATGCTCCGCAATGGAGAATAGGGCATGTCCCTTTTGAATTTTTTTGAGTCCGAGGCCGAATTCAATATTTGGCAGAATAAAAATCCGATAACCAATTCATCGTCAAATGTGTTAAAAAAACAAAAAACATCATGAATAAAATAAAATAACTTATTTTCTTTGTCTAATGTTGATATGTGAAAAATGTTCACCTTCTCAAATGATGGCCGAAGATATAATTTTTCACAAAAAACAAAAACTGAACCAAATACTGATGATTCTATATGTATTGATAACTGCATTTCAAGAGAGCATCTATTTAACTAAGGATGTTGCCGATTTTAGCAGAAGTGGCACACAGCCTAATTTTTGTCCAAATACGACTTTGGCTATAATTTTAAGAGCGTGACGAATAATTTCAAAACTGCCAAAATGGATCTGATCAAATGTTTAATTTTATCTGTTGGGCTGATTTTGAAAGACGTAATATGATCTAGTTAAGAAGTCTTGATGGTTTGTTTAGTTTCACGGGATTTCATATTGTGACGTTTACCGGGTTGGGTTGGGGAACTTTAATTTGAAGGTTTCCTCATCTGACGACAGCTGGAGTGGCAGACCAAACTGTCAGCAAGGTAAGAGAAATCTGTCCGAACAAAAGAAATCCAAAACCGACCTTCAAGGTTCTTTCTGACTCAACAGTTGTTGTTTATTTTTGAAATCTTGAATCGTGTCGGCGCCCCCACCGAAACACCTTCGCACCCCTGCAATACGCCACGTTCCGAGCAAATGTCAGCGCCCGTCGTCTTTTGAGCGGGCGGCAACCCACTTGCGCGCCATATTGATCCGCTCCCTTTGTGCGGCCTCGTCAGCCCTTGCGCTAATTAGTCTCGTTCCATTAGCGAGGTTTGCCCATTAAAAGTCAACGCTCGCCTTCTTTTCAGCAAACACTCACTTGGCTTTGTTTTTTGTTTTTTTCCTTCCTTCTTTCAAAGGCATAACAAGGGAATGGTGCAAAATATGTGCTAAAACGCAGGGCGCATAAAGTGGGTGTTTAAATGTATTAATAAAAGGCTTGTAGGTTTAATTAACACCACGGCTTTGTTCCTGCGCTGCAAATGATCATCTTTAGCAAAGACCCCAGCTATCACTTGGACTCGGTTGTTAAAAAGGTGCTTGGCAGACACAGACCTTTTCTTTCCTTTTGTTTTTTTTTTTGTATGTTTAGTTTTTGGGGTTTTTTTTTCATGATTAGTCTTTTCTTTTCGAAGCTTCAAAGAAGGCATGCTTTCCTTTTGTCTACTTTGGAGCTATACATCCTGGCTTCATGCATCTTGTTGTTGAGAATGTGCTTTTTTAAAATTGGAAAATAATACTTGTAAGCGTTTGGTGACCACTACAACAGTTTGATGATATCATACTTTGAATATGCAACGGCTCAAGACTGAAAGTGGATGGTTATTGATTTATGTATGTATTTATTTATTTATTTATTAGTAGTAATTTGGGAAGACTTTTTCCCTTGCACTACCGATACCGCTGCCCAGACTACTGTTCGATATCGATCTGATACGATATCAGCAGAAATGATACCTGCTTTTATTTATTTTTGAATATGAAAAGTTAGAAGAGACTTGATCAAGTGATACTATTCAAACAAGGAGAATAATCAACAACAGTAAGAGAGAATATGACCCATTTATTGCAAACATTTGGGTTACGGCACTTGAATAACATGAATTTAAAAATACATTCGGAATCAGTTTTTTTACATTCACATTGCTGGGTAGAAGAGCGGCAGCGGATTCTGGAATGGTACTACTTCTATATGAGTGCTAATACTGCAGATTTTTAGACCGATAAATCCAAACTATTTTTGGGGGGGCTGATATCGAACCGATATCCAATACTGTATCAATATCGGATGGGAACACAACTAACAGTCAGTTGCTTTTGTGAAGAACTAAATTGATGTTGTCATTTTAATCAATGACTACGTCATAAATAAACACTTTTTTTTAAGAATCAAACGAAACAAGCAGTCGAACATGCATTTGCGGGCGGCGATGTTTTGATATTGGTGCTCGGCGGTGTATGATAGCAAGTTGTAATACCAACTTAAACAATGTGGTGATTGATAACTCAAGTGAAATGGCGTTTTTATTGATATCCTGAGAAGTGGTCGGTTTATTGCAAATGCAAAATTTGTAAGGTAGGACATGTCTGGGGTCCGATTCTATTGGACGACACCGAGACACAAGCGTCTCCCCAAACGGAGCACCTGCTCGCCCACACATACTGGAGAAGTGTCCACTGTATTTGCTTGTTTACTGACATGGTACAGGTATTATATCTGTGTTGAGGACCCGACAGCACCGGGCACGCATTGTCCCTCCGCTGATACGAATCGCGAAACGACCGGAGTGCCAGGATAACCCTCTTCCCATCTCGCCCCTTACGCCTTTCATCATGCGTGTCACGTTGACCCGTCTGACCATCAGCGGCCGGCTAAGAGGGGGGGGGACGAGCTCGCCCAAATAAAGTGCTCGCCCTGAGCCATTATGATTAACCATCAGCAGTTTTTGTGTAATCACCAGCGCGCGGTCCAACGCGGACGGACAGCGCCGCGGAGGGAAATCAATCACATTATATTACTGTGGATGTGCTTTATTGACCTCTGTTGGTGTTCACACATTTCAGACTTGATTTGTATCTACTGGCGGCCGTTTAGAACAGCGCGGGCAATTTGGGTAACCGTGGAAAAACAGGGCAGCTTTTTATCAAGCCCAAAGCTCATGCTTATGGATTGAGTGCTATTTAGGGAAGGGGGGGGGGAGAAAAAAAAAAGAGCAAGCCTGTTTGGATGCACTTCCTGCATATATTTTATGAAGTAGCCTCAAGCGGTGCCCTCATTCTGGCCCATCGCATGATATTTGATGTTTGGACTAATGGCCAGTTTGGACACTTTTAAAACGAATGCAGAGCTACGTCGTGGGATCGGAATTGTTATTGTTGAATTAGCCGCCATTGCACTACGCAGTGGGACGAGTGTGCTGCTTTCCGATGTCACAGAAAGTTCCTTTTTTTGATTCTGTCATCCCGTTGTTCCTCTTTGCCATCACCGCTACACTTCTGTAGCTGGCATGCAGAAAAGGTGTGTTTTTGTTGACCAGGAGAAACAGTCAAACACATGAATACAAAATGAAAACACTGACAAGGAGCATGGAGGAGATGCTAAAATGGACTCAACTGCATTGGAAACTGCCAAAGTGACTAACTCCAGGTTTCTGAATCACTCATTAAGCCGCACCTCTCAAAGGCACGCAAGTACTTGAATGTGTGCGTTTGTCACTTTTGGCTTAGTGACACTTGTTAAAACGTTTGATCGGCATCATGACATTTCAGCAGAGAGAATATTGTGGCAGTAAGACGAAAATGACACCATTACGCTATCGGCCAGGGGTGTCAAACCCATTTTTGTCGCGGGCCACATTGTAGTTACGGTTTGCCTTGGAGGTCCTTATGAATTTTGGCAAACCATATAAATGTTGAATCCCCTCACATATTACATACACAGCGCACAACAAATCGATGAATAACTAGTTTTGCAATCAGAAGTCAAGAATAATGACTCTTATTATGGATTACATATGACAATTTGACATTTTGGTTCAGACTTTAGCAAGCATCATGAAACTTGACATGCTTGGTTTGCTTTCGCGGGCCACATCAAATGATGTGGTGGGCCAGATCTGGCCCCCGGGCCTTGACTTTGACACCTGTGCTATAGGCTAACCATTTGCAAAATGAGTTAAACGCAATCCCTCCATTTGGGTGTGTCGTTGGAATTTTGAAGTCTTTTATTTTGTTTTTTCAACTTGCCAAACAGGTACTCATATATTCATATCGTTCGCCTATGGGCATAATTACTTCACATCATTTTTTTTTTTTTTACATAGGGCAGCAAACGAGAAGAGTGCACTTCCCATGATTCAACCTTTGCGGATCGCCATGACCAGGATGACTGACAATCTAAACCGACCAAAACCCCCCCTGCCCCAAAAAACCTGAATTTTAGAAAGCACTTTGTATTGATTTTGTGCCAATAAACCGACCTAAAAATGATATCACCATTTTTCGAAACAGCCCAAACAGATGTATGCCACCGCATACGTAATTACATTTGTCTCTCACGACTTCCTCTGAGCTGCACCAATGTCAAGCTAACAGTCCCGAACTAAAACTCTACAATTCTGAATTTTACTTATTTATTTTTCTAAATCTCGCTGTACTTAATGGATTAAAAAGGGAGGGCGTCCAGGACGACACAAAGAGCACAGTGTGAAATCCCCTTTATCCCAAGCAGGCGGCAGTAAATAAGACTTGGTCGTCTCATTACGGCAGCGCCAAGCATCGGGCGCTTTATTCATCCCGAACGCATTGTATGCATGGAAAGGTTAAGAGTAGTTATGACAAAAGTAATGTATTATTAAAATACCTTTTGCAGTGAAGCACCTTCTGATATATTTTTCTTGGCTGATGAAAGCAGGATTGGGTGGAATCCCCCCCCCCCTGCGTCTTCTTTATTCACCCTCTTCAACGATTTATGCGGCAAGAGTGAAGAGCTCGTCGGCGAGCAGGCCGTAAACATTTTGTTATAGTGGGAACTATCTCTTATTACTGTTTTTCATTAGAAAAAGAATCTTTTGGGAAGCATTCAAAGCATTTGGTGGGCTGCAGCGAGGGGGGGGCGGCGGGGGCGAGCGGCTGAAGACGCTTCACAATGTTCTCCCTCTCACCCTCTCTGTACCTGAATCCTTTCTCTTTTTGATGCTGTTAAGGGAGTAATTGAGTGCAGAAAATGGCTTGGCTTATTTAGACTGAGTCTGATCCTGAAATGATTAAAGCTAAAGGGCTTTGAGGTATTCAAGGAGAGAATGGCGGAAGGGAACATGGTTAATGCTTTCCCCCATTTGGCAAGGAGCCGGGAAGGGGCGGGTGCAGCCAGACAGGTTGGTGTCGGTGGGGGCGGCGGAGAATAGCCTCTCCCTCGCCTGCCTATTAAAAGCGCCGGGGATTGTCAGGCACGGCAAAAAAGACAGGAAATCACGGCAAGAAATGAAGCTTCTTTTGCCAATTACCGGATGCCGAGTGCACACCTTGGAGCTCTTTGTCCTCTCGAGCACCAGTTCCTTTTCTCTCGCCATCCTTTCCTGCCATTCCTCCCTCTCCTCTCTCTCGTTCTGTCGTTCTCTTTCTCCCTTACAGACGCATTAGCGTCAAGGCCCAAGGAAGAGCCGCCGTTTTCCCTTTCTCCCCCCCCTCCCGTCTTTTTCTTTGAGTCTGCTGGGGCTCACTTCTCGGCCGCCTTTTGTGGTTCCCTTTCAGGCATTGGGGTGGCGGGGGCGAGACCTCTCCACTCAACATTTATCTCCGCCTTTTGATTAGGCTTCGTGAAAAGGGGAGTGACATCCGCACAAAGACGGAAGACACGGAGCATGTTGCCGTCGGGATTAAAACGCGCTTAAGTTAATGCGGCCGGCGTCATAGCAGACAACGCCAAAGCTCTTTTGTCTTATCAATAATTGAGCGTGCGCTCTGTCAGGTCATTGACTCGGGATGGATGGCCGCCATCGCGCCTCCTCTCACCAAAAGCCACGACTCCGGGGACCCGTAAACACCTCGCAAATGGAGCTCTTTAGCCATGCCCCCCCCCCCCCCCGCTCCCCATGCCACTCGCTATTGACTCGAAAGCTTTAATTACTTCTCAGTTAAAACAATATCAAGACAGTTGATGTACACGGAGAGCATTTCCTGAGCTGGAGCCAATCCTGAGGCGAGAAGCAGTCTACACCCTGGACTGTTGACCAGGGGCACCACCTTTTCGGGAATCGAGAGCTATTTCTTTGGTACTAATTCATGCGAAGGGCGACCATTTTTATACTTACGTTTGAAGTCCCCCCCACACACACACACAAAAGAAAAATGCTGGCTTGTTGTCTGTGGATTTTGTTAGCTGTGAATTTTGAGCAGGTTGGTTTCCTTTTACCCGAAAAAAAGAGGTGGGGTACACCCTGGACTGGTCGCCAGTTAATCGCAAGGCACATGCAGACAAACAAGCATTCACACTCACATTCACACCTGTGGAGAGTTTCGTCTTCTACAAACTCACATGCGTGTTTAGCAACCGCCTCCCCGTCCCCCCGGAAATGCAAACAATCCATCTTCAAGGATGGCCTTTTGCCATTTATTTTGTCAAGCCTAGATTTGCACCCGGGACACCTCGACTGCAGGGCAGACATGCTCACCACTTTTTTTTTTTTTTTTGTACGGCTTGCTGCCGCGATAGCCGTCTGTAATGGCGTCGTTAAAGAAGATATAGCTGGCAAATTAGAGGTTCGGCCGGCATATTTTGAGCAGGGGTTGAGGGGGGCCTTCGATATCCATTCTCGCGTTCATAGGCCGCCCGCTTGTTCCGGCTTTGCTCTTATCAAGACACATGAGGATATTATTATGTAGGATTACTCATTTTGGAGGGGTTTAACTCCGTCAAGAGAAGCCCCCCCACTCCACCACCACCCCTGCCCCCGCGCCACCAGTCCCTGACATATTCCCGGCCTCATCTGTCATGGGGACCGGCAGGCGGCTGCGGCGGACACTTTTTAAATGACCTCATGTTTTGCCACAAGCGCTGTTGTGACGCTAAGAAGATTTTCATTCCATTTTTGCCTTTCATATTTCAAATTCCGCCTTCCCTGCGTGAGTATTTTTAATGGTTGGAGGGATTTTTGTCTTAATGTCAGACAAGTTGGTGTGTGTGCATGCGCGTGTGTGTGGCTGCCAGCCATTTGCAAGGTTAATGTAGTAGAAAACAACATCCATCTCGCCCCTAAACACTTTCATTAGGCCCACATCGCGCCTCCTCTTGCAATGTTGTCAGCTGTGACGTGCATCATATTATCGGCGAGTGACGCGATCAATAAAATCTCAATGTCGCACACCGTCGCGCACACTGAGCGATGGCCTCGTGTCTGCGTGTGTGCGCGCACGCGGTCCCATTCGTCCCTGCCGCGTTGTAATAAATGCCGCAGACGACCGGAGGCGATGGTCGTTCATAATAATAATAATATTAACAAATTGCATGTTGAAGGTGTTTTTAGACGACTTTGTTTGCTTCTGACACGTTGAGCGAACACTTGGCGGATTACACAAGTGTCCAACTGCATCACTTGAAGACGTTCCAGCTCGCCGGCTGTTTAAACTTTGCTCAGGCTGGATTTACGCTGCGTAGTTCAAGTGTCACAATTCAGATTTTGTATTCGTTTGTTTTTAATCTCAAGTGCCGCAATTTGCATTTGCGTCATGGCGGCGCAAATGGAAGAAAAAAATCTTCAGAAGCTGCATCCAAATCTGGAATTCTCGGATTTGGGGTTTGCTCATGCAGCGCGAATGCACACATCAAAAATTGTCACCAATGTGAGCTTTATGTCATGAAAATACGCCGATTGGTGACATACAAGCAATACGAATGAACACGCTGAAAATCACCCACTGACACTCGAAACGATAACGAAAGCGTTGACAATTTGAAAAGGTGCAAAACTGCACATCTTAAACACTTTTATTTCAGTCGTTGGTGTTTTGGTCATGTGATAAGATACATTTCGATTCTGAACTCCAGTACATGTACACGGCAAACATACGTGCTGTTTCTGGATAGTATTGATGATTTCCTAGAATTGCTAACAAATCCACAACCTGCCGCTGATCGACATGGATGTCTTCAAGACCTTTAAACGGCACAAAACTGTGGAACTATATTGGTACCTCTACTTACGAAAGTCTCTAAATACGAAATTTTCAAGTTACAAAACACCTCAACAGGAAAATATTGCCTCTTGTTACCAAATACATTTTGAAATACGAATGGTAAAAATAAAATGTGGGCAGCTCCTTTTGATGCATTTTTGCGCTTTAGAAAACATTTATGGCCGAGTTTTGGCAGGGCTTGGAACGGATTAGGGCATTTACATGGAAAACGCGTCTCTACCTAAAAAATTTCCTAGTTAAGAAATTTCTTCCAGAACCAATTAATTTCGTTTGTCGAAAAAACAAAACAAAACAAAACAAAACACATTTGTGCATGAGCCATTGGTGATTGATGGTGGACAAGCCAACAGAGTTGTAATAAAACAACCAGTGGCTAATCCACAGCTTTACTGTGAATGCGGCTTTCAATTGTGGCCTCGCTTCCCCCCGTCAGTGCAAATGGAATTGCGCATTAAAGTCAATGAATGCCCAACTTTGGCGGAGTGATACGTGTTATTTGCACAGTGTCGGCGAGAAGACTATCTTTAGGACCTCTTGATCAGCCCCGTGACCCCGTAAGTACGCGGTGCATCTCGCAGAGAGGGAGGGTGCGCTTACGCCAACTTCAAAAAGCAAAGAGGCGGACCTGATCATTTCCAAATGGAGTGGCGCTGGTAGGGGGAGTCCATAAAAGCCTGCCTTGTTCTCGGCACACCTCCTCTTTGCTTCACAACAGCCAGTTAGGCTAATAGCTGGTGGGAGAAAGAGGGGTGAGGCAGCGAGAGGAGGGGGAAAAAAACGGGTAATTACTGGTAATCACTCGTCAGGGAAGAGCCGATGATCACTACAGTATAACAGCTTGTACTGTTCCCTGTTGGAAAACAGTGAGAGGGGCGGGCGGTGGGGGCGTGGGGGGACCGGATGTCGTCCTCTCGGCAGGTAACAACCGCGAAATTAATCGGTAACCTTAAACCCCCTCCGCAATCATGGAGAAAACTCTCCTCCCGGCTGCCTCTGCTCCCCGCCGCTCTTTTCTCCCGCGCCGAGTTATACGAATCTCAACATTCGGCTCGCCGAGGACTGCGGGTCCTTTATTATACGGCAATCTTGTCAATTCGGATTGGACGTGAAGTAGCTGCGGTTCAACAAGGAGACAGGGTGACGCAAACAAGAACGCCAGAGAGGGGACGCCGACGAGGCCCTCACGCTCGATCTGAAGCTGCGGCAGGTCGCCGTTGTTTACGTCTACAAATACAGACGCACCGTGACTTAGACGTTTAATTCGTTCGGTCACCAAGCTTGATTCTGAGTTCACTCATACAAGGAATCCTTATTCCTTACGGCTGGGGCTTTTCTACTGCACTTGCGAGGTCATTACAGTGACCGTGCAGTAGAAACAAGGGTCACGGGGGCGTGCTGGAGCCATCCTAGCTGTCTTCGGGCAGTAGGCGGGAGACACCCTGAACCGGTTGCCAGACAATCGCAGGGCACACAGACACGAACAACCATCCACGCTCACAATCACATCTAGGGACAATTTAGAGTGTTCAATCAGCCTACCATGCATGTTTTTGGAATGCGGGAAGAAACCGGAGTACCCGGAGAAAACCCACGCAGACACGGGGGGAGAACATGCAAACTCCACACAGGAAGACCGGAGCTGGAATTGAAACCGATACCTCTGCACTGTTAGGTCGATGCACTAACCACTCGATCACCGGGCCGCTCCTGTCGAAACTGATTAATAAAAAAATAATAAATACCGTGTATTTCGTGTATTCATCTCACTCGATTGCGCAGGTGCTCTGGTAGGTCAACGTGGCATCGCTATTGGCTCATTATAACGCACGTGAATAATTAGCGATCGATAGCGAGGCCTATCGATCTGGAGAGTGGCATTTCCTGTAGCTTCTGTGTGCCGAGACAGCGACTCTTGGACGGGTATGCGAAAGAGAAGGGGCAGCGCTGCAGGGACAGTCTTTAGCGGATCAATCGGGAGCACTTGGGTCATTTTGTCCCCGTTTGTAACTGATAGGACTCGACACTTGAGAGAACCGCTAATGATTCCCCGGGATCAACTCCGCATCGGAGATGAAGCATTTACACGATGGCGATTTAGTCAGCTCCTTCGAGCCACTCAACTCATCACCATGGAATGTCTAAAAAGTCAGCAACAGCCCCGCGATCCAGTTTCCAAAAGGAGGGGATCATGCTATGCTTCAAATGTTACAGTACTTGCTGGCATTCATGGTACCCTCTTGGTCTCGTCAGACCACAGAACTCCCGAGACCCAACTCTTTCTGTTAGAGTTATTAAAAAGTTGTTTTTCACTAAAAAGCTCCCCTTTGAGGAGGGGAGTATTTCATTTGAGGTCTACCCATTGCGACTCCCAAAACAGCACTCTTTGTTATATTAGCTCAGAGCAAACCTGTCATCCGCCCCGTGCTCGTCCGCCCACCAACCAAAAGACAGAAAAGGAAGGAGAGGGATGGAAAGGGGAGTTTGTTCTTCCTGCAATTAGCATTCACGGTTAGCTAAGCAGAACTAATGCAGCGAATCTTTTGAGTGTCACCTTACTTGTCCTCGTAGCTACAGGCCAGATTAAACTGTAGCAAGATGACAACCTGAACCCCCGCCACCCCCCCCCCACCGCAACCCACCCCATCCCCCCCCCTCACCTCATGCGTATCTATTACAAGCTCCTTTTCATTTTTTACAAGCTGCGTTATTGGTAATTCCCTTTGAATAGCCGTGACCCAAAAAAAAGTATGCATGGCTTCAAAACAGCAGGGCGCTGTTCGGGCGTGGCTCATGAGCCACTGATACTGTACTTTAGGAAACAAACGCAGCCATAACCACTCGCCATTGTTGCTCGGTAGTCAGAGCTTCCAGCGGCCGCCGAGTTTTAAGTGAGCGGCTTCATGTTACCCTTGCGCTGACGATGCGAACGTATGCGTGTATATATTTTATGGCCTTCTTAAAATAGTCATTGGTGTGTTCTTTGCCTCGTGTCTTCTTTTTGGGGTTTTTTTTTCGTCTGGGTTTTCTGTGCTAGCGCCATGTGGCTCAAAGCAAATGAGCTGGTGAGTTCCTTTCACGAAATGGGATGGCGCGCTGATGATCTCATACAAGTCTTCAGTGACATCATAACATGGCCATTCACCTACAGGTGGTAAAGTGTCAGCTACGCAATGATATTCTTTTGCTAGCACCATATCGCAAATTACACGATCATTGGTATGTTGTCAAGTGTCTTTGGAAACGTGTTGGAAGATTGTAATATCTTTTGTTGCCATTGATCCGAGAGAATATACTCCTGCGAGTATTGCTGCGTGCTCTGTTTTTATTTGTCGCTGCGCCGCGTATGTTGACGTAGCAAATCTCCCTCCTAGCAAATATGATCTTAATTAATATCCATGAAAGTACATGCCGCTCACAAACTCTTTGTGCAGCCTCGAGCGTTCCATTGAGAGTCAACCAAGTGCACCCGACAAGACAATAAAAGAAAAGAGCACCAAGAACGGGAGAGTTCAATCCAGCACTAACCTGATAGTGATACTAATCCGGGAGGTTGGACGGGGGGGGGTGAAGGTCAAAGAGCCAGTTAAACACCAGAGGCCGCTGAGGCCCACTGGTGCTGATCAGGCTCTGATCTGCTTCAGAGGTGGCTAACATCGTTGCCGTTTGCCATTTTTAGTCTTCTATGGAAGACTTGTATAGGGCGGCTCCGGGGGCCTTGGGCAAGGGGGGGGTATCGTATGGCCACTGTATCACGTCTTTAGCTCGCAGTGGAGATTTATTGTCATTAGGAGATTCCTTCACAAAAGCAGAAGGGATCAGCGTTTCTTCAAGTGACCCCCCCCTCACCCCTTTCCCGGTGGGCTGTCCTATGGGGACACACACACACACACACACACACCCTTTGATCCGTACCTTCCCGCCCTCGGGGGTTAAGCTGTGCTTTCGCAAATGAGTTTGACATGACGGGCCACTTCCTAATTGGCCAATTGGCTGCCGCTCTTTCTGCTTTCACAATGCTTGTTTTGCCTTCTCCATCTCTGCGCGTTAGCTCGGAGACCGTGCCAAAGCGGGCGTATGCATGATAGCTTGCGTGCTAGCGATGCTCTTTTTCAGTGTCGACACACACTGACGGTGATGTGACAGATTGATGTTTACTACAAATTACAGTATATTTAGAAAAACATAACATGATTAACAAATCCAAACAGTGGTATTTTATGTTATTTCATTTCAAATAATTTTATTATTGAGATCAGTATCACATTTTTGTAGTATTTATTGCAACTATCATGTTGAGTTTAGATTATTATCATGATGGTGACAATACAGAATTCGAATTCTATTACATTGGAAAAGTCATAATAAAATATCGGAAAGCGTTCTCAGCCCGATGCAGTGCAGTTCGATCCCGATGCTACCAACCACAAGACTAAACACACATAGACAATTGCTCTCCATTGTGGCGATTCATGTGTTAAATTCCATTAGCTTGTGCGTGACAAAGTTGTCCTTTGAGGGGCTCTCCCTCTTCGAATCGTAAACGGACTCTGTTTTGCCAACGTGTGTCATCTCTGTATTCCTCGGGGAGTCTCCCATGTTCTCTCGTCATCCCGCTGAAGGCTATTGCAGCTTTTAATCCATCAGAGACGAGATCAGAACGGAGGCCTGGCGGTGTCGAGTCCCACCCTGCAGCATGCTGCTTTGTGAGACACCCGAGCTACCCTCCCTCCACCCCCACGCCTCCCAATCCTCCTTCCAACCTCTCCCACCTCCACCTCCACCTCCATCTTTCTCACAATCAGATTAGATAGTCTAATAGTGAGGGGAAGGCTTGATGCCAGTGAGGCCCTGCAGGCTTGCAAGAATAGGTGGCCGTACACCGAAATGGGTTCTCAGGCCCTGCCGTGCGCTAACGCTGCATCCGCTTCGGCCTCTTAAATGCCCAGCGGTGGAAAAGTTGCGTCGTTAGACCCGTGTGGTGTCGGCCAAGACACGCACCCAGATGCGCACATGCTGACTAACCAGCCAAACCGACGATCGATCATTACGTCATGCACTAGGCCATGACCCTGAAAGACACACGCGGACACTACAGTACATACAATAATTATAGGTTTCAGGTTAAGGCCTGAATAAAATCTGTTTAGTCCTCTAGGCAAGGCCATCCATCCATATCCAGCTTTATTTACAAACAGAAGAGCTAAAGACGATGAAGAACAAAGTAAGAAAAGAAAAAGTAGCTTTCTAAGAAGCTACAGTGCAAGAAAGAGATTTTGGATGATTGGCTTCAAAATTGCTTTAAAAGGCCTCAATCACAGGTATGCAAAAAAATGCATAGTTTGATTTGAAAGCATTCACACTTGGGGCTGACTTCTGTCAGCAGCGTATTCCTTTTACGTGCAGCATAACAGCCAAATGCGGCTTCACCATGTTTGCTTCGAGCGCTAGGCTCCACTAATTGTATAATGAGTCTGCAGACCTCAGAGTCCTTCTGGGTTTAAATTCCATTCATTAACAGTTCTTTAATGTAGTCATCCATTCAGTGATTCATAGATTTCCATTCTCTTTTGTTATATGAATTTCTTTATAAAATAAGGGGCTTTTTTCTTTGTTAAAGGCATTTCAATGCTAGTCAACAGCTAAAATTGATTTGACATCTGCTAACTTCATGCCAACTTTCCCGTAAGCGCGTGACTATATGATGTCTTGATCCACCTGCGGACCGTTACTCAGATGGATTACCCGCTAACCTTTCCCAATGACCTCTTAAGGTTGGTCCACCTGCACTTCTTCCATGGGAAAACCCCTTCCCTCTAAAACACCGACCTCCCTCCCCTGTGCTGAGGGAGCGTGCCTGGCCAGCCGCCTCACGCCAAGACAGATTGCGAGGGGACTCCGAATTTGTCTGGTCAGGGAATCCTCGGCCCCGGGCACTGCTAATTACTTTCTAATGTGATGACGACTCTTTTTGAAGAGGTGCTTTCTCGCCGGCCAAATCCCTCTAAAAGCATCTGGGAAGACCAGAGGGGTGGCTCGGGTTACTTCCATGCCTGCCGTGATACATTTGTCGGTGAGACGCCCGGGTTCCAGAGGACACCGCCCACTGTTGCAGAGCCTCGCAAGCGATTGTGACGGAGGCTGCGCCCTGCACCTGAAACCCAACACTCAACTAATGGTCACAAATGTGTTCGCAGAGGTCTCCCACATGAACCCGCGCATGCACGTTGGTGCTGCGCCATCACCTCGACATTCTCATCGGGTTGTTGCTAAAATAGGAGCAGATTTAATTTGTTTTAAACGTAATTGGGCGGGTTAAATTAAGGAGCGATTTAATTTTTTTTACCCCCTAGGGCTCCCTTCGAGAGTTGAAAAGTGTAATTTACTTAAAGGCCACAACAGTGAAGAAAGACTAGGGAGAGGTTTACTGTTAATGCAAACGGACAGCAGTAAATTGCGCGTCAAGTCTAGACGCCAATGAATGTGCGTGCTGAATGCTAACAAACTCATCTGTGTAAGAACGTCCTGTCTTCAAATAATTATTTTAGGAACAATAACAATAGCACAAGTCACTGATGGTGTAGGTACGGGGAGAACATTCAAACTGCTAAACATAGAAACCTTCTAGCCCAGGGGTGGGCAAACTTTTGGGCTCGGGGGCCACATTGTTTTCTAAATTTGACAGGTGGGCCGTGTCAGGACAAGATACGGTACATATAAAAAAAAATGTATATGTTGACAGTCCATACCAAACATCAACAGAACAAAAGCATGAAAGTATTCCCATACCTTTTTTTATTTTTTTTTTTTTAAATGACAACAGTGAAACAACTATGGTATATGTCCTGTATGAAGGTTCAAGTATGTGAGCAACATACATGTGACAACACAAGCAACAAAGTGCAACAATATGTTGGCCAAAAACTGCAGCAAGCAGTACAGGTATATGACAAAATATAACAAAGTTAGGACTATTTGCTACAAAATGAGACGTGTAAGAGACCTGGTGGCTTTTTTTTGACTCACTCATTGTCTCTGACTTGACCTCCCTTCAATCACCACACATGACAACGTTGCTCAGCTGATGTCGCGTAGCGAACTTTTGAAGCCAGACACGGGACGCTTCGAAGTCTTCGATGCTCCTAGTTAGCGCTCTGGGGCTCGCTTCCTCTCTTTTTAGCGGTCCAGTTTGCGGAAAGTTTTTAGCACGATAGCAGTCAAACCATTCCAGGAAACGTTTATTTACTCGACTGTCCGTCGAGCCGCAAGCAATTCACTCTGGGCATGGAAATAGCCAGAATCGGACTGAGCACAAATCACGTTCTCGTTTTTCAAAGTCTTGTAGATTTGAGTCTTTCAGACTCCAAGCGTCTCCTGAATGTTTTATATTTTGTAACTCGCTTCGTTTAATAAGATACACTTCACTTTCTATTCCGTGGCCATTACTGTACCTTTTCGTTGATCATGCCATGATCAACAGGACGTGAAAATGTTCGCAATTGCAGTAAAACTCACAGCAACAAAGAGTCACTTGCATGTCGCTGTTTTGGATCCAATGATAGAAAATAGCGGCGCAGACACACTTATTCCGTCGTATCGAGTGGGAGTTGCTTGAGTTGACTATACTGCTGGCTTCCGTATCGTCTCCCCCTCCCTCCCTGTGCTCTGCAACTTCAAGTAACTGCGCCACCTGGCATTGAAATGCCTGTCATTACAAGTCCAAATGAAATTAATGCAATCATTTATATCGAACCTTAATTGTGTTGTGTACCAACCTTCGGCGGGCCGGATTAAAAAGCCCAACGGGCCGGATCCGGCCCGCGGGCCGTAGTTTGCCTACCTCTGTTCTAGCCTGTGAGGCAAATGTGCTAATCGCTCATGACTACGCCGAGTTGCCGTTTAGTGGGCATAGATTGCTTTGAAACGATAGCTGGATTGCAAATGAGAGCGTAATCAATGTCAGGGAAATGCCTTTTGGAAAATGCAGGTGTCTTGAGCCTTTGATGGGCACTTCACAGGGATTTTCTGCAACCTTTCAAAAGGCAGTGTTATTCCCTCGCAGCGGAGCGATCCCTGATTAGCTGTCAGGTGATAGCGGGCTGCTTTGTGCTGCACTGCAGGCCATGTGGTCAGCGGTCAGCAGTCTCCCGGGCTGAAGTGATGGACCGTGACACCTCATACAGCTGAATGAGACCACTTGGTCTTTACAAAGAGACGCCCCATAGCATTGCATTGAAAGGGAACTTGTTTTGAAATCTCATGGAAAACGGATACTTTGGATTGGTTGGTCGCTTGGTTGGTTCGTGGGTTGCTTTGTTTTCGGATCTGTTCTCAGTTGCGCTTCGTGAGTCAGTTGGTTGGTCTGTTGGTTGGTTGGATGGGTGTTTTGGTTCAATCGGTTGCTTGGTGAGGGGGTTGGTCAGATTGTAAGTCAGCCGGTGGGTTGCTTTGTTTTATCATTGAAAATGGGTCCATTTGGTTGAGGTGGTTGGTCTCTTGGATGGTTGTGTGGGTTGCTTGGTCATTGTCTTGGTTGCTAGCTTGCTTTGATGGTAGGTTTGTGTTGTCGGTTACATTGTTGGTCTGGCGGTTGGTTAGCAGCAACTTTTGGTTGTTTGGTTGAGTATTTTTGGGGGGTTGGTTATCATTTGGTTCTGTGGGTTAGGTGGTTGGGTTATGCGGTCAGTTGGTTGCTTGTTTTCTTTGCTGGTCTGCTCTTGGTTTGTCGATTGGTTGGTTGAGTCGCTTGGTCTGTTGTTTAGTTGGCTGGTGGGTCAGTTGGTTCCTTTGCTAGGGGGTCGTCGGTTGTTTGGCAGGAAGGATCGGGTGGTTGGTTGCACAGTTTGTTCGCTTTGTTGGTGAGGTGGTTATGTTGATTGGTGGTCCGTGGCAGTGGATAACCATGTTGGGCTGTTGGTTGATTGGGTCAACTGTTTGATTGGTTGTGTGATTTGAGTGGTTGGTGGGCCAGATTGCTTTTTTTTCATGACGAGCGCTTTGTTGGTCAGCTGATCGGTTGCTTGGTTGTTTTATTGGTTGGTGGGTCAACCGGTTGGTTTGCTGGGCGGATCGGGTGGTCGGTTGGATCCTTTGGTCTGCTCGTTTGTTGTGTGGCCTCGTGGTAAGTTTGTTGGTTTGTTTATTGGCCGCTTGCTTGCATTGTTGTTCAGTTGGTTGGTTGGTTTCTTTCTCGGTAAGTTATTGGTTGGCCACAGGTCTGTGTTGGTCAACGTAGCTTCAACTGGCCAGCGACCAGACCAAGGTGTACCACATCAGCTGGGATAGTCTCCAGCCCACCGGTGCTCCAGAGAAAGGACAAATTGGATATTTGTAGTACATGATACATTTCTGATATAATGTTCTGGCCATTATTGAATAGAACAAAAGCTTTAAGAGCACCCTTGCGCTATTCTGTCCACTTTTTTTCTTTTCCATGTTGTTGCAGTATGAAGACACAGCAGCAGAGGGGCCTTGTTTCAAGGTCATGTCAGCCGTAGACCTTTTTGTGGTCAGGGTAAATGTACGAGCCCCCCCCACCCACGGGAGCACTCCTTGCCTCTCTTTAATCGGCATGTAACGGGCCCTTGTCGAGCCAAACTGTCTGCGACACATCAGCACTTAGAAATCAAACCCTCCCTCGGCCAAGTCTGTCACGGCTGCGGTTGGAGAACAGACAGACAAACACGAGACACCCGCCGATGGAAAATACACTCAGGGATGAATCCTGGATCCAAACCAACATTTATTGTCAATCAAAACCACGGCCTGTTACGTGATAAGGGAACGAGCGTTAAAAGAAGCTCACCACAAAGTCCAACTGTAACGGAAAGTTACCAACTTTTTACAAGTACAACCTTAAACATGACTTAGGTCTCCGATTTCCACCATCATCCACATTACACATTAGTCACCTTGATTTTTTTTTTCTTTCAGATTATCGTGAACTACTGTGGCATTATGCACAGTTTGACCATTGTGGCAATTAAAAAAACGCTAATCAGGATTCAGTTAAAATGTGGAGCACGTAAACATTGAAGAACAATGACATGAGAATACATGTTGGAGAAACAAACGGTTTACAAGGCGTTAAACTTCAAAGTTAAACACAACTGAACTGTAGTGAGTCACTTATTCTTTCTGATTATTATAATAATTGAATATTTTTGAAGATTGCATTGAAAAAGAAATGAAAGAATGCACAATTATGGAATACACTTTTTTTTTGCGTGTGTACATTCCTGATATGTTCCTGTTAAAACGGCTTCAAAGTAAAATACACAGGATAGCTATTGAATATTTGCGTACATTTCTGGTACATTTAAAAACAAAATGTTTCGGATAGAGAATACATTTGCACACTTGTGTGGCGTGCCTTTGAGAAAAAAAAGAATACATTGGATGAAGACAGAGACTTTTTACTTCATCGAAACTCAACGTGTTTTAAATTTAACTTTGAAATGGTATACTAGTGACCACTTTTCACATTCTCCACACATATTCAAACCTGTTTGATTTGAATCAATGTTCTGGTCCAAAACACAGGCCCTTAAAGGCGATTGCAATGCATTAAGCCAGCCGACTCGCAAGACCTGCTTGCTCCCTAAATGAATTTGAAGGGGGCCGGGGGGCTAACAAGGTTTTGTGGGGATCGGGGTTGGTGGGGGGGTTGGGTTGTCATCCCAGCTCCTCTATTTATGGATTATTGTTTAAAAAGTCGATTCTTCACCATTCTGTTTTATATCAACTGGGAATTAAGGAGCCCAAGGGAAATTGTGTTTGGTGCTGTGTGACATGAATGGGCAGCGAGCAGGCACATGCAAGGGGAGCAAATGCGGTTATGTCATTGCTCTTGGCAAACTATTAGACACAGTAATACCCTCATCTTTGCCGCTCGCCATTCACCTATTTTGTGCTGTTTCGGAAACACCTTATGATGTCGCTTAAGCCCCGTCTGAATGCGCATTGGTTTCAAGGAGGTATGTTGAGCTAATTCGAGGCTGGGTTGTTAGCTGGCGTTGCGCAGAGTCTCGGAAATATGTGCGTGTGCACTTCCAACGCATCTTTTTTCAAAATGAACGGATTTATATACCATTTTGTTATTTTTTTTATTCGGTGAGGTAAGACAAATGAATGGCTTGAAGCGAGCACGCTGGGCCCCATTTGGAAAAATGAGTGAAAGTGAGAACAGGACTACTTTTAAAAGGTGCTTGTGTCTTTTAAATGCTGATAAATGACTTTGTATACCTATCATATAGGCCAGGGGTGTCAAACTCATTTTTGTCGCGTGCCACATTTTATGACCGTCTCCCTTGGAAGGCCTTGAAGACTGAAAAGTTTGGTCACCAGAAAATGCTTACAATATGTCACTGATTTATTACATGTGAAAATTAGAAATTTTGGTACATATTTGAGCAAGTATCGTGGAAGTTGTCATCTTTGATTTGCTTTCGTGAGCTACTTGAAATGATGTGGCGGCCCACATCTGGCCCCCGGGCCTTGAGTTTGACACCGTTGATATAGGCAATTATTTCCCTTGCACGGAGGCCACCTTACCTCAGTGAGCAACAAAATAAGAATGTGGACAGAAAAATGGATAACGTGTCTCTTTGCCGGGGAAAAAAAGAAAAAAGTGTCCTATTTGAGACCTTCCGTGTAGAATATCAACAGTTCTGGGATCTCCCCCGCACACGACGCTCATAGGCAAAGCGTTCCCATCACCTCGTTAAACCCTCCGAGAACAATATTGACCACCAAATCTGAATTTGCGATTTAATGGGCAAAAATGCACCCGGGGGGCCTCATTGTTAAAGTAGCGAGCATTTCTTGAGCGGCCCATTTTTAAAGTGGGCCCTCGCCCGTCCAATATGCATCTGACTATTTAGAGGCGACGTTACCTGAAGAGAAGCGAGGGCTATTACTGTCCAGATAAGTCCATTAGCATTACCTTTGACACAATAATGGATGTGAGATACAATTTTGGGCTCTCCATTTTGTATTTCTAAGGATAATAGGGGGATTATCTGGAAGGCCTTCTGCCTCCGCACTCAAGAGCGAGACCACGCTGAGGACAGAAAGCCCCAGCAACAGTTGTTTTTGCTCTCGCCAAGACCCTCTCGCAAGATAAAGCATGTCATTATTCTATTAAAGACCTACAATTTTTGTAATGGCTGTGGCAGCGGTCGGCAGAAGTGCACGAGGCTTCTTCAATATCCTGGACATTATTTGCTCGTTTAGTTAAATGATCTTTCTAATTACTGCTAATGACGCTGTCTCCCTCGGTTCTGATGCGGCCACGTCTTAATACGCCGTGGCATTCTTTTTTTCAGTTTTTTTTCATGGGGGGCTGGTGGAGGGGAGATAATGACCTCTCAGGAGGCTCGGCCGCACGCTGCACACGTGGCAAATTGCCTTGTTTCCTGCCATCTTGCCTTCCTGCAAATCGCTAAATTGAGTTTCAGGGGCCGGAGCATTAGAACGCTTAAGTTTGCCTTCGAAGCTCTTTCCACTGATTGGCTCAGGTCTGCTCTTGCTTATTTGTTGGGTGCATGCTTATATATGGATGTACATTCACTTTGTGACGATGCATTGTGCAATTTAAAACAGGGTGTCCTCGGTTCATAACCTTTTTTTTTCATATGGTGGCCGAGTTGCATGAATTGAAGTCGGAATGCACTGCAGTTTATCACAAAGCTACACGAACACAATCGTAAAATCACAAGCACAGTAGACTGTTGACTGTTGAGAGGGAATTCGTTCTCCGACCACACTCTCATCTTAAATCAGCTTTTCCCATTGAAATTAATGGAATTGCCTTTAATCCGTTCAGACCTTCACCTCGGGTGCCTGCCTTGGCCACCAGGGAGAAGTGTAAGACACGTACGGATATGCAAGACTGCCCTGGAGATTCAGCTCTTTGCTCAGCTTCTCAGTATGGCAGTAATGTTAATCATTCTTTGCAGAGGATAAAGAATGTATACCTCCATGTTGTTTCCCATTGTAACTAACCTAATCTATGTTAGCATTAAGTTTTATTTGTTTTTAATACACTCTGTGAAACTCTTGGTTTGATGTTTTGTTTGACAGCAATTTAACTGTACTTGCTAACCTATGTGGTCCTCAGTTTATGACGGAATTGCGATCCCAGAACATTAAAGGAGGAGTTTGTACTTTAGCTTATCATGATGAATTTGATTCATTTTTCAGGCATTACGTGATTGAATGTAAGTATGAATGGTTCTTTATCTATGTGCAATTTGGGATAGGTTCCAGCCCTGATGAGGGCAAACTTGCACAGGTGTACCTAATGTTTTGTCCAGAGTGAGGCCGCCCAGGCTGTCTTCCTCCCACAGTTTCCATTACTCCCATCATGAATTACACGCCCGCGTGACATACGCTTCAATGTAAAAAGGCACGACGCGTCATCTCGACAAATCTTCATCGGCGCGCCACGTCCGGCTGTCTCTTTGCACTTTAAACCACTTCAAATCATTTTCATGGCACCCGCTATTAAAATGTGGCACCTCCACCTATTCATCTTTTTTGGAGGGGGGTGGGGGGGATGGGGCAATATTGCATTCTGTCATCGCATCTCCACACGTGAGCGTGGCCGTAAATCGTCAATCGTCGGCTCATGC